>JBBHAA010001640.1:0-600000 GCA_037953035.1 Aquarana catesbeiana | reverse complement strand
CACAAAAAGGGTATTGAAATCGTCAGTAATCATCTACAAGAGAGAGGTCCCTCATTTGAGAAATACAATGACTTTGTCTTAAAACTTCTCAACTACATACTAAGACACAATGTCTTCATGTTCAACTCTTCCCACTACCTCCAGGTGCAGGGGGTTGCGATGGGGACCAAATGTGCCCCATCGTATGCCAACCTGTACCTGGGGGGGTGGGAAAAAGATCTGTTTTCCAGGGATGACCTGACCTTTTTCTTGGAAAAGGTCGTCTCCTGGTATCGTTACCTAGACGATGTTCTGGTATTTTGGTCTGGGTCAGAAAGAGAATTGGTTGAATTCTTTAAACTGATCTCTGTTAATAATTTTAATTTACATTTCACCATGGAACACAGCATAACTGCAATTAATTTTCTTGATCTTACCATTTCAATTGATACCAATGGAAAACTAAATTCGTCACTTTTCAGAAAACCCTCGGCGGGAAACACTATTCTCCACGCAGCTAGTGCGCACCCTGACCCGTTGTTGAAAAGTATCCCCTACAGTCAATACTTGCGTCTAAGACGCAACTGTAGTAGGGATACTGATTTCCATACAGCAGCAAAAGATCTATATAAAAGGCTATTGTCCCGGGGATATAGCCATGCATGCCTCAAGAGGGCCTACAACAAGGTAAAAATACAGAATAGAGATCCCTTATTATTTTTAAAAAAACACTCAAAAAAATCTGACACGGTCAGATTGATCACTCGCTATTCTGGTCAACATAAAAAAATTAGAAACATTATAACAAAATTCTGGCCTCTCTTGTCTGCTGACCCAGCTGTCAGCAGACACATCAATTCGTTTCCTGAAATAACCTATAGACGTGCCCCGTCATTGAAGGACCGTCTAGTCCATAGTCATTTCCAAGACACCTCAATTAACAATAACCCTTCCCACACAGGTATCTCCCCGTGTGGCAGATGTGACATATGTCCTTATGTGGAAAATACATCACAATTCTCACTTCCCAATGGTCAATGGCATTTAATAAAATTTAAGGCTACATGTCAAACTCCAGGCATAGTCTATTTAGCTCAATGTATCTGCGGTGGATTCTATGTGGGTAAAACAAAACGTCCACTATACAAACGAATTAGAGATCACATAAAGCCAATCTTGAAAAAACAAATGGACACAGCCATTGCCAGACATGTAGGATTATATCACAACTTCAATCCCAGAACCATAAAGTTCTATGCTTTGGAACATATACCACTAGATGAAAGAGGGGGAAGTGTCGATCGGACACTCCTCCAGCTTGAAGCCCGTTGGATTTACAGTCTCCAAGCCACTCATTTCCCAGGTTTCAATGAATGCCTTAGTTACAGACCCTTCCTCTGATTTAAGCTGCTCATATCATGGATAATGATGTCACTTTCCAACTGACACCATCCCCCTTTCATCCCTCTACCCTTTCCCCATCTCCCTCCCCCACCCCTACCCCTTTCTTCTATGCCTTTCTCATAATTTGTTATTTGTGAATATCCACGTTAGCTTATTTTATTTATTTCTTATTGATACATTTGTGTAAATGTGTAATTGCTGTCTAAATGATGTCTCACTGCTTAACCATGTTCTTTATTGTATTCATGATTTGATAGATACAATGTGTGTTGTCCCTCAGTAGCACCGATCGAAATTGGCTGGTCTGTGGTCCCCCCATGTCGATCGATTACCCCTTTGACCCTTCTCAGTTAGACCACTTCAGGCCGGTCCTGTTGGGATATGTTATAGAGGGGCTGCCGCATCCACACGGACGCCCGGGGCACACCCTTTTGATGTGCCCAAACCGCGCCGTGCATCCCCTCCAAGCCAGCTTCTCGACAGGCGATGGCATTCGTCGCCCTCAGCAGAGCTGGTTTCCATCGCAACCATTCCCCGCCCCCTCCGTCCCCGCGTGATCATTGTGCGGGAGGAGCTACCATGCGCATTGGCGCGCATGTCGGCTGTCTCCTCCGGCGCGGTGATTTGTGGGGATTGAGGTTCGACGAGGTTTGGCTTCCCGGGCATGCGCAGTAGCGCCATCACGTCCGCATCGAGCCGGCAACGTCACACGCCGTCTCGATGGGGAGCAGTATTTAAACCGGCTAATCTGACAGCCATGTCTGCCAGCGCCGGAGGTTGCAAGCGAAGACTTAAGCTAGGTAATGTGACTGGTGTTTATCACCATACCTTGCTCCATATTTTAGAGTTATGTTTTTATGGCTATACCTATTGAACTCTGGTTGAGTCTCTAATTTATCTATAACTTTTCTCCCTTTTAAGTTAATTGAAAACTCTATACTCTGAACAAACTCTCACTATGATGTTGATTGACAACATCATTTTTCAATACTTTCTTTATGGAGCATAGTCTTAATTCCAAACTTTAATCATATCCTTGTGCAAATTGTGTTTAGGTCCTGTTTCCCAGTTCCAAACGTATATTACATTTACCTATTTCTGGCTATTGCCATTTCTGGCGTTTAACTGCATCTCTCGGATCGCAGATGCAACTTATAATAACTCTTTGATGTAAGTGATACTCACTTAATTTTATATTCTCTACAAATCCAATTAACCCTTTATATAATGATATTTATCCCCTTATATTGAATACCCTTTTGTTTTGTACAACAGCTTCACCTGACTGCTCCCTGTGGTTGCATATTTAGCCTCCCTTGCTATCCCGCTCGGCTGTGTCTGCATACACTGGTTCTGACGAGTCCACCTAGGGTCAATTATTTTGGGGGTAAGCCTTTATGGGTGCCTCAGAGTGATAACACATTCTTTATCTCATGTTGTATTATTATTGTAAAATATATTTTTTCTATATGTAAAACCCTTTTTCTTCTTTTGTAGAATAATTTAAAAGTATTGGATGACTCGCTACTCAATTGCATACCCCTTGATAAAGCGACTAATGCGAAACATGTCGGGCTAGTATGCAATAAACGACTATTTGTGAATTCGTAGCGTATATCCTATATGTTATCCTCTATTATTGACCACGCTGTTTTAATTGTATTGTCACAAATTATTGACATATGTGTCTGTTTTTAATGTAAACAATAAAACTGTTTTTTAACAGAAAGTGAAAAAAACATATAGCCTTCTCTTTTATATTTGAATAAATTGCACCGTAAAAATCCCTTTTCTTCCTTTTTCACACATCCAATCACTGTCCAAATCCTGCCGCCTCAACCTTCGCAACATCTCCAAAATACGCCCCTTTCTAACCAATGACGCAACAAAGCTCTTAATTCACTCGCTGGTCATCTCTCGCCTCGACTACTGTAACTCCCTTCTCATTGGCTTACCTCTACATAGTCTATTACCTCTTCAATCCATTATGAATGCCGCTGCCAGACTCATCCACCTTACCAATCGCTCTGTGTCTGCCACTCCTCTCTGTCAATCCCTCCACTGGCTTCCGCTCAGCCAAAGAATTAAATTCAAAATTCTAACAACTACGTACAAAGCCATCCACAATTTTGCCCCCAGCTGCATCACTAGCCTAGTCTCTAAATACCAACCTACTCGTACTCTTCGTTCCTCTCAAGACCTTCTGCTCTCTAGCTCCCTCATCACCTCCTCCCATGCTCGCCTCCAGGCCTTTTCCAAAGCCTCTCCAATCCTATGGAACTCCTTACCCCAATCTGTCCGCTTATCTCCTACTTTATTAGCTTTCAGAAGATCCCTGAAAACCCTTCTCTTCAGAGAAGCCTATCCTACCCACACCTAACAACTGTACTTTTTTTTTTTTTTTCCCATCAGCTCATCCCCCACAGTTATTACCTTTTGTCTCCACTTGACCCTCTATTCTAGATTGTAAGCTCTAACGAGCAGGGCCCTCTGATTCCTCCTGTATTGATTTGTATTGTAAGTGTACTGTCTGCCCTCATGTTGTAAAGCGCTGCGCAAACTGTTGGCGCTATATAAATCCTGTATAATAATAATAATAATAATAAGTGGACCTTTTTGACATTTTCTGACTTTCTGCATTAATTTATTAAAGAAGTGAATTTGGTGCTTATTGGGAATAAGCAGACACTAGGGTGTACAATGAGGAGTTTAGTTTGCATACCAGGAACATATATCTGCCTAGAGGATCTCAGGCAGAGCGGGCGGGCCAATCAGGTCATAGCACCGCCCTGTCTGGAGTTCAGTGGATTGTTTGGCTCCAGGGAGCCTGGGGGCAGGTTTGAGTGGATTTTTTTAAAAAGAACTTTATCGATCATAGAATTAAAAGCAAGTGGCACAATGTAATGTGACAGAAGTAGGAGACAAGGAAATTAGTAAAAAAAGTTAGTGAGTTCTATCAGAGAAAGTATACATGTATATACATATACATACACGACTCCCTGCAGTATCCCTATATGTATAGGCGTATACTAGAGTGTGTATGAATCCGAAGTACACATGAGTACAAAAGGGGGTAAGGTGGAGATATATAGTATTTAAATTCTTTGTCATATATAATAATAGATGGTTATTTGCAGGATAGAAAATTATACCTAGAGATATATGGGTTGGGGAATGAAGTTGATTATCGGGGGTTGGGCATTCGTAGCTGAGAATGTTGGAAATATGCGATTATATGGTAATATGCAAAACTATGTAAGCATATAAAAAAATATATAGATGCATAGCCATGTATCTGGAGATGGGTAGGAGAGAGGGGGTCACCCGGTTATGTAAACGGGTGACCCCGCCCCCTTCTGACAACATGGAGAAAGCCACAGGGAAGTCCCCGTGCGTCAGAGGAGGATGGGGTCACCGGGTGGCCCCGCCCTCCGTAATATAAGAAATGTCAGAAGAACCGAAGCCTCACACGGCGGAAGACTCCCACTGAGGCGGATCGTGCGGACGGAGCGGAGAAGAAGCCTGGAGGAAGATGCGGGACGAGAAGAGCGGAGGAAGAAGAATATGGAGAAGAAGAAGATGAAGAAGAAGATGGAGGAAGAAGAACACCGAAGGAACACCAGAATAAAGAGGATGGAAGAAGAGGCGGAAAGAAGAAGAAATTAATAAAGGACTTGTTAAAAACCATCTCTTGTGTTCTTTAACCTTTTTGACACTTTTTTATGAAATGGTAGGGGTACACCCCATTACCATTTCAAACAGGGGGGAGGCTAGGATCTGGGGGTCCCCTTGTTAAAGGGGGCTTCCAGATTCCATTAAGCCCCCTGCCCAGAGACCCCCACAACCATCTGGCAAGGGTTGTGGGGATGAGGCCCTTTTCCCCATCAACATGGGGACAAGGTGCTTTGGGGGGATACCTCAAAGGACCCTCTCAATGTTGAGGGCATGTGGCCTGGTGCGGTTCAGGGGGGGTGCTCTCTCATCCCCCCCTCATTTCCTGCGGCCTGATAGGTTGCATGCTCGGATAAGAGTCTGGTATGGATTTTTGGGGGGACCCCACGCCATTTTTAAAAAAAAATTTGGTGCGGGGTTCCCCTTAATATCCATACCAGACCTGAAGGGCCTGGTATGGAATTTAGGGGGACCCGACACATTTTTTTTTTTTTAAATTTCGGTTCGGGGTTCCCCTGTGGGGAATTCCCATGCCGTTTTTATCAATGAACTTTTATGTGTATTGTTGGACCGGGAATGCATTAATAGCTGCGAGTAGTTTTAAATGACTTTTTTTCCTTTGAAATGTCATTTTTCTGTCAGACTGTTCTAAGCACAGGAAACATGCGCTCCTTTACAGGCATACTATAGACACCCCCCAGGTACGAAATTTAAAGGAATATTACACTTTTATTGTCTCACTTTAAGCATTATTAAAATCACTGCTCCCCGAAAAAACAGCCGTTTTTAAAACTTCTTTTTGCATTGATACATGTCCCCTGGGGCAGGACCCGGGTCCCCAAACACTTTTTATGACAATAACTTGCATATAAGCCTTTAAAATTAGCACTTTTGATTTCTCCCATAGACTTTTAAAGGGTGTTCCGCGGCTTTCGAATTTGCAGCGAACACCCCCGCTGTTCGGCGAACTTGCGAACAGCCGATGTTCGAGTCGAACTCATGTTCAACCCGGACATAAAGCCCATCCCTAGTGAGGATGAACCCATGCACTTGGGCTTCACGCATCTCTCTGTGGATGAGAGAGCCCTTAGGAGGAGGGAAAGATTGTGCCTTTATTATGGCCAGGCTGATCACTTTTTGAAGTCTTGTCCTACCCGTCCAGGGAACGCCCGAACCTTGAGGTCCTGTCACGGACAGACCTTAGGTGGCATTGTTTCATCTCCTGTTTCCCAGATAGATAAGGCCCTGGTTTCGGGTTACCTTGTCTTGGGCTGAGTCGTCCGTCGAGATACAGGCTCTAATCGACTCTGGGGCTGCAGGCCTGTTCATTGATGCTGCCTTTGTATCGAGGCACTTGATTCCACTGCAGCTGCATGACACTCCACTTGCTATTGCGGCTCTTGACGGGAGACCTCTACAGCCTGTCCATGTGACTCATGAGACGGTTCCGTTGTCCATGGTCTTAGGGGCCCTTCACCATGAGATAATCCAATTTCAAGTTACTTCCTCACCTAAGTTTCCGCTGGTTATTGGTTATCCTTGGTTACAGAGGCACAACCCTTCTTTTGATAGGCTCCATGCTGAGGTTCTGTCCTGGTCGCCACAGTGCAGTGAGAGATGCTTCCAGAAGGTAGCCAAGGTCCTGTGCACCTCTTCACTCTCCTCCCTGCTGGAGGAATACCGCAATTCTATAGATGTCTTTGACAGAGGTCAAGCCGGTACTTTGCCGCCACACCAGTCGTATGATTACGCAATTGACCTTCAACCTGGTGCCATACCCCCTTTGTGGCCAGGTTTACCCTTTGTGGGTCTTGGAGGACAAGGCCATGGAGGAGTATGTTGTAGACACACTTTCTCGAGGTTTCATCTGCAAATCCTTGTCTCCTGCTGGTGCTGGTTTCTTTTTTGTGAAGAAGAAGAGTGGTGAACTGAGACCTGGTATTGATTATAGGGTTCTCAATCGTTTCACAATTAAGAATGCCTATCCCATTCCATTGTGAACAGGTTAAATGCCTGGGCTGTCATTTCCACTGCTGGTTTTTCGATGGACCCAGAGAAACTTCCAGCGGTCCTACAGTGGCCTCGACCCATGGGTTTACATCCTCTGCAGTGTTTTCTTGGCTTTGCCAACTATTATCAGAAGTTTATTCGTAACTTCTCATCTCTGGTCAAGCCCCTGACTGATATGACCAGGAAAGACGGCAACCCACAGAGTTGGTCTCCGAAGTCCATTAAGGTCTGAGAGTCTCAAGGCTGCCTTTGTTTCTGCTCCTGTGTTGGCACACCCTGATCCTCTTTTCTTGTCAAGTTTTAATTACATTGTCTCATTCTTACCCGGTACTAAGAATGTATGGCTGACTCCTTGTCACAACAATTTTCCTCCACTTCCAAGATGGAGTCTGTTCCGGATCCTGTGATTCCTCCTGATCGTATTCTGGCTACGGTTCGCACCAGTTTTCTCCTTTGGGTGACAAAATTTTTGATGCTCAAGTCGATGCTCTTCCTGAGAAACCCTGTGACCGCTGCTTTGTTTCCGAGAGTCTCCGTACTGCTGTGCTCCAGACTTACCATTCTCCCAAGGCAGCTGGCCACCCTGGGAAGAATCAACTCTTTTGGGCCATTTCCCAACAATTCTGGTGGCCTAGTCTATGTGCTGATGTAACCGCCTTCGTAGCTGCCTGTTCCGTGTGTGCTCAGAGTAAGACTCCACGACACCTTTCAATGGGCCTCCTACAACCCATACCCAATGGAGAGAGGCCCTGGACCCACCTGTCTATGGATTTCATTGTGGAGTTACCCAACTCCCAGGGCAACACAGTTATCCTTATGGTGGTTGACCGGTTCTCGAAAATGTCCCATTGTTGTATTCCACTCAAGAAGTTGCCCACTTCTAAGGAACTGGCTTCTATTTTTGCTCAGGAGATCTTCCACTTACATGGGCTACCCAAGGTGATTGTCTCAGACAGGGGTAGTCAGTTTGTGTCCCAGTTCTGGCAAGCCTTTTGTGCACAGTTGGGTATTCAGCTTGCTTTCCTCTATATTTCTTGCTATATTTCTGACCATCATAACAACTGGTCAGACCTCTTACTGTGGGCGGAGTTTGCTCACAATAGTGCCTTGAATTCAGCTTCCCATTTGTCCCCGTTTATGGCAAACTATGGTTTACAACCTTCCGTGTTGCCTGCCTTGTTTGTTCCACAGAGTATTCACACCATATTGCTATATTGTGCTTAAGCCCACTTACTGTGACAAAGTACCCCATGATTAGTGGGTCCTACACTATCCATAGACTGGGAGATCCTTCTTCTCAGAACCATGGGAGACATACACTCCTCTATATGGGAGAACTAAAGGACTCCACCCATGACACAGGTGGACACTAAAGAGAGGCAATATCATACTGCTTTGACAGGCTGCTATTGGATCCATCTTGAACGGAATGGTTATCCTTAATGAACCAAAGGCGAATATTCTTACCATATCGGCTAAGTGGCCATTGCACTAGGTGGCGGTGAAGTCACGATAAGTGGTGAATTAGGAGCACTTATACATTGAAGAGGAACGTTATTGCTGCACGGAAGTGATCACTCACTAAGGACATCCAGTGTACTGTGTTTCATATGTACATATTGGGGACGTTTTTTTGCACTGTGCAGCACACATATATATATTGTTATGTGAAATTTTATGATCACTAAGGAACACTGGCACATTGTATGATTTTGGTTTTTATTCATTTTCCAAATCTACATATTTGTATTTTTTTGTTAGCACTAGCACTTTAAATAGTGATTGGTAACACTATATTTCACCGAAATACTTTTTTCAGGATTACTATGTGGGAAAGATCAATTTTTTGATATTAATACAGCTGGCATAGAAAATCACTTTATTATATAATTGGTTTATTTTGCACAGTTTGCACATTTCATGTTTTAAGTGTGTTTATTACATTTAGAAGTACTGCCAGACTGTCTCTTTTATTCTAGTTCTCGTGTACAATATCATCTTTTCTATGAGAACAGTGTTGTCACATATGAGACGGTTCAGATAAAACCAAATGTTAGAGAATCCCTCTAAGTTAAGTCCCAGTAAAGCACAAAGTAAGTACATAATTACGGGGGCTCTTTCCAAGACACTTACAATGTCTATTTCTAAAGATATTTGGACCTGGTTGGAGGAGATGGGGCAGACAACCGAGGAGGAAGACATCTATTGGTCAGGATCTCCAAGCCAGGACTGCAGATCTACTGATTGAGTTGAAGTCATCTGCTGCAATCCCTGATTGGGGTATGAAATGTTTTACACTCGTATTATCTGAGAGTGATAGTGAAGGGGAAATGAGGAAGACATAGACGGCCCCTGGAAAGCTGCCAATCCCTCGGCACCTGCCTGGGTCACCTTGTGGGTAATCCGGCTGTATTCGTATGACTTGTGTTATTGCAGCCAAATACATCAACTTTGTGTTCCTTTGTCTGTGAAATGTTCTAATGATATGAAGGAGAATTCCTGACACAACGTTCCCTCATCTTATTACATGTCCTTTATTTTCCCCAGATAGGGAGATTATTGTCAGGAACCCTCCCATGTATTATCTGTGTTCTTCTGTATAAGAATAAATCTCCTCCGCAGTTCATTTAAACTCATGTCCCCTCATAGCCCGCTCCTTTCTTTTCTAAACCATTCTGCTTTCTATCCAGCCTACTCTAGTCCAGCTGCTTTTGGACTCTGGCAAGACCTGGGTTTGACCGGTATATGCGACATAGTGACAAATAGCGACCTGAAAACATTTGCGGCATTACGAGAACAGGTTCAGATTCCGCTCAGGGAATATTTTCATTATCTACAGATTGTTCACTCTTTTAGGTCCATCATACGGACACGATCTTCTCTCACTAGCCTGTCCCTTTATAAAGACATATGTAACTCCGACTCACATGCCCCTGGTATTATATCACGTCTTTATAGTCATCTCACGTCCCCTTGTTCTAAAAAGCCATTCTATACAGCGCAGTGGTCTAGAGACCTTGAGATGGATCTGGAGTTGGAGGATTGGGATGCTATCTGGGCAACCACAAAATCCTCCTCTCAAAATATTTTGGTGCTTGAAACTATTTATGAAGTCCTCATGCACTGGTATTTGGTCCCGGTAAGGATCGCCAAATTTGTACCTCGTTACTCCCCCTTGTGTTTTTGTGAGTGTGGTCAAGAGGGTTCACACTTACATATCTGGTGGGAGAGCCTTATCATGCAGCAATTTTTGGACTTAGATTTTTTAAATGGCCTGCGATCTGGTTGACGTCATGCTTGATCCTAACCCATCACTTGCGTTACTGAATCACAACACTTTAGACTGTACTAGAGCGCAGTTCCGCCTTATATTGCAACTCATGACAGCAGCTAAACAAACTATAGCGCGTGCCTGGAAGTCCCCCTCACTTTGCACCATTGAAACTAAACATAGGGTCACCCAGGCTATGATCCATAGCAAAATTGAGGCAACTATTTAGGATAAAATTCATAAATACCTCAAAATTTGGCAACCCTGGGTGGATCACTTTCTTCCCCCAGGCTTTGATGTGTCCCTCCTGGAACCCTGAGACAGGATCCTTTGTGACTACTGTGACTAGGGCCTTAGGTTGGCCTGGAGCAGTTAACCTCCCTTCTTTCCTCCTGGCTTATTTTCTCTGCCTTTTTCTCATACCCTTTACCCTTCTTATTTTCCTCTCTCTACACTCCCTCTTCTACAAACACTAAAGGAATGCAATTTTTTCATGAGGTTCCCTCTTCATACACCTTCTGCCTACCAGTTCTAAATATGTTGATAATTGTTCCAATGTTGGTTCCTCTGATGTTTGATTTGATACGCTTGGAAGGCCCCCGCACCTTTTATTCATTATATACAATGCATAATTAATGTGTCCTTGGAACTGACACACTACTGAGCGTTATACCTGCATGTATGCATTTCGTTACCTTTATATTGGAATCTGATTTGTACTTTTCTATAACAATAGAAAGTTTGAAAAGAAGAATAAATCTCAGCCTCACCCTGTGAAGGAATGTACCAAATTGGTCACATTGGTTAATGAATGTCAGAGACTTTCACCATTGCACTCGTCATTTCTCTCTTCTGCTCTCAGCGATGGCGTCTGCTGATCTGAGGAAGGAGCTGGAATGTTCCGTCTGTCTGGACATTTATACAGATCCTGTAATCCTGAAATGTGGACATAACTTCTGCCGGGACTGTATTGGTCGTGTGTTGGATACACAGGAGGGGTCTGGAGGTTATTCCTGTCCTGAATGTAGAGAAGAGTTCCAGGATCGGCCTGCACTGCACAGGAACATAACACTACGGAACATAGTGGAGAATTTCCTGTCCACCCATCCAGATCAGGAGGAGTCCGGGGTCTTCTGTACTTACTGTATTCACACTCCTGTACCTGCTGTGATATCCTGTCTGATGTGTGAAGCTTCTATGTGTGACAATCACCTGAGAGTCCACAGCAAGTCACCAGAACACGTCTTATGTGACCCCACCACTTCCCTGGAGAACAGGAAATGCTCTGTCCATAAGAAGATCCTGGAGTATTACTGCACTGAGGACTCCACCTGTATCTGTATGTCCTGCAGACTGGATGGAGAACATCAGGGACACCAGGTGGAGACTCTGGATGAAGCCTCTGAGATGAAGAAGAAGAAAATGAGGAATGTTCTGCTGAAACTGATGACAGAGAGAGAGGAGATGGAGAAAAGAGTCCAGAGTCTGCAGGAATGGATCAATCAGCTGGAAATAAAGAAGGACACACTGTACAGTAGAATACTTTACATTGAGGAGCTGTGTACCATGACGGATCCACTGATTGTCCTACAGGAATCAGACACAGGTGACTTGTGTGATACTGAGGACGGAGATGATGAGGACAGAGAGAGACATGATAAACTCCTCCATGATGGAGGGGGTCTGGATGTGGGGGGGATCTCACACACATTACACACAGGTTTATCTGATATCATGTCTGGGGTAAATGTAGAGAAATGTCCAGGCACACATGTCTATCCACATTCTACTACAAAGGGCAAAGGCCACATCAATGCTGCACCATCCAGGAGATCTCCCCAACCCTCCACCACCATACAACCATCCAGGAGACCTCCCCAACCCTCCCCCACCATACAACACTCACACCGCCAGGCTGGAGGACCAAATATTGGGGCTGTACAGCAAACATCGGGGGTGTCGGGACTTACAGACATATTACTGGATGTGAGGACAGCTGCTAATAATCTACATATATCAGATGACAGGAAAACTGCATCTTGGTCATCATCACATCAGAATCGCCCAGAAACACCAGAGAGATTTCAGGATCCTCAGGTGATAAGCAGTCAGAGGTTCTCCTCAGGGAGACATTACTGGGAAGTGGATGTCGGGGGGGCAGAGTACTGGAGAGTCGGGATGTGTTACCCCAGTATAGACAGGAGAGGAGGTCAGTCACTGATTGGATTTAATAAGAAGTCATGGTGTTCGGAGGGGGGGATGGGTAATCAGTACTCAGTGCGACATGACAATAATCGGATCCGATTACCCGGTGATGTCTCCAGTGGGAGAGTCAGGATAGATCTGGATTATGAGGCCGGGCGGATCTCCTTTTATGATCTGTGTGACCCGATCCAACATCTCCACACCTTCACCACCACCTTCACTGAGCCCCTCCATGCTGGGGTATATGTAATGGGAGGTTGTATGAAGATACGTGGGGGGAATCAGAAGTGAGAGATCTGCCCAGAGACATCACAAGGTGGATTATCTGATTGGTGATTGGTGCAATACTCATCCAATAGGAGGAAGCAGAGGACAGGAAACATGAGTGATTTATTTATAAAGCTGCAGGTTCCGGGGCCGTCATCTTCATCCTAAACCTCACTTCACTACCTAGTGTGTCACTGACCAGGAACAAGCATGCAGGAGGTCAGATTGTTCAGCCTTCACTGGCTGCATGCTTGTTCTGGGTCAGTGACACACTACATAGTGTTAGCCAGGATCAGGATGACGGCCCTGGGGTCTCCACCATCACTGTCTATCTATAGAAGAAAGGGCTATTTTCATCTTTGGATGGGGTGGGGGAGGATTAGAACCTCTGACAGATTTTCTTCTGCTATCTGGGGCTCCATTAGAGAGATTTCCCCTCACTTCCTGTTCCTTTGACAAAATTTCCCCAGACAGGAAGTGAGGGGAACTCTCCAACAACAACACAGACAGATATAGAAATCCTTTTCTTTAATAGAGTAGGGGAAGGATTAGAACCCCTGTCAGATCCTTATTTCTGTCTGTGTCCCTGTTGTAGATTTTCCTTCATTTCCTGTATGATAAAACATTGTCACCAGAACAGGAAGTGAGGGGAAATCTCTCTAATGGAGCCCCGGATAGCAGTAAAAACCTGACAGGGGTTCTAATCCTCCCCCACTCCATCCAAATCTAGAACAATAGGATTTGTCTAGACACACACTTTAATATCCACAATGAGAATTCCGACATTTCTGTCCTCACAGGTTCCTTTACATGACCAATCCATGGATCTGTGATTGCTCCTCCCCCTCACTGTGATTGGCTGTGATGATCACTATGAATACAGACAGTGCTAGTCTTGTTCCTATTCCTACATATTATGATGTAGAGGGGGCGGGGATTGTGGACAGGTGATGGGGGAGGGGTATACAGTCTCAGAAAGTTGAAATCCTCGGCTCTGTATATGGAACTATTGCTCAATGATTGGATATAGATAGAACGATGGGAGGGATTGAACAATGACTACAATCACCATTAACCCCTTCAGTCCCGGCACCTCTATGATCCTTATGGAGCTGAGCAATTGTTCCATTTCCTCTATGGCCCTATTCATCTGATAAAGAGAAATAATTCTCCTATGATTTACTAATGATGAAATGACATGACTAAGTGCTTATATGCTAATGTTAGGTTCTTTCTATAATAACAGGTTCTCTGTCTAGAATGACTTTACAGAAAGATGTTATTAGAGGAAATTGTTGTTCTGGGGATCCTTGGAAGGTCTTGTTGGGGAACATAGAGACAGTTGGTCTCCTTCTTCTACAATGAGGGATTTGGGAGTCTGGAGGTGGGACAAGCTGATAAGGTGTTCAGAGATAACAGAAATGAATGTCTCTTGTAATGAATGATGTGCTGCTTGTACAAATTCTTCAGTGAATGATTCCATCTGTAAATATTGATGTTTGGGACGATCCTCCATGACAACTGTCCAGGATTGGAGGGTAAAAGCCTCCCGTATGATGAGGTCAGATCCTTGGTCCACCTGCCATGTCTAAGGATCTCCACACATCTTCATCTCTCTACTTTCTAATCTTTACTTTTACTTTGTAACTCTTCTCTTCTAAATAAACTTCCAGAACCTTCCCCGGGATCAGAGGTTGTTATTTCCTCATCATATTCCACAAGAACTTTGTAATCCCGATGGAACACATCCATCATTTTATTGGGACACACAAGACTTCCTATGGTTAGGATTGTCTTACAATGTTACATTTTCCTATATATAAGACACAAACACATCACAGAATGGAACAAATATATCTCCTTTGCTTGGTATGACCCGTGTTCATGTTACTGTAAAGCTAAAACTAAAGCACACAGATATTTATTTCTCTTACAATTATTGTTCCCCGTTTTGTTTTCTAGTTCTGAATGAGTATTACAGAGTAATGTCCGCTATTCTGTACGGTTATTGAATGTATTGAACATTTACAGTTACATATCTATTATATGTGATATCTTTTCATGTTAAATTTCTTTTTTATGAAACTTTAGAATTCTTTTTATCTATGTTCATTCTTTAATCATATTCAAGTATTATGGAGGTCTAATTGTATTCAGCACAATGGGTTTGTGGTCTGCGTTCAGTAACAACTAGCATTCGGGTCATGGGTTCAAATCCTAACCAAGTGCCTAAGCGAATGCACAAATGTAAACCAACAGCCTGCATGTTCACTAGTATGTGATTCTTTTCATTACACATAATAATATTGTTTCTAAATAACATCTCACACATTCTGAGCCATTCGAATGATGGATATAACCATGCGACATTTGACAATTAGGCATTCACCTATTTTCAGTGTACTCTGCTGTTTACTATTTAAGCTTCATGCAAGTGATACAATGTCTGGGATTTGAACCCATGGTCTGAGTGTTGCCAGTGAGGAGTGCAGACCCACTAAGCCACTGTGCCGAGCAGAAATATCCATGGAATATATATTTGCACCATGATTAAAGAAATCACATATATAAATAGAGCTCAATATTCTCATAAAATACAAATTAAACATTAAAACATATTTGAAAACTAATAGAGATGTAACTGTAAATGTTCAATAAATGCTAATTATATTATATTATTGTTATTAGATTTTTTGGTGAATGATTGCCCCAAAGCACCCCCCTCCCCAATGTTGAGGGCATGTGGCCTGCCAGGCTGCATGTTTGGAGGAGGCCCCTTTAACACTTGTGCGACTTGTCCTGCGACTCATGCAAAGTTACATGACAAGTCGTACCCCATGATTTCTAATGAGTACCGTTCATATCTGTGCGACTTCAAAGCAGTCCCTGAACTACTTTGGTCCGACTTTGATGCGACTTGAGGTCCATAGACCTCAAGATTACACAAGCATGTCAAGTCGCATCAAAGTCGCAGTAAATTCAGGTCATACAAGTTTGAAAGGGGCCTAAGAGTCTGGTATAGATTTGAGGGGGACCCTGCAACATTGGTTAAAAAAATGTTGGCATGAGGGTTCCCCTTACAAACCGTAACAGATACAAAAGTGCCTGGTATAGATTGGGGGGCACGTCATTTTTTTTCGCAATTTTTTTTAATTGCCGGCAATGTTAAAAGATGCCAGAGGCCGCCGGCTCCAAGAGATCACATTGGAACCACTGTGTAGGAAATCCATTAACATCTGACCCATGTGTGAACCTGCCTTAGATGTTTGCCAATTGGATGATACTCTTCCATTCACCAGACAAACTCCAAGCAGGTGATGCTGTGGTTGGGATTTGAACCCATGACCTGCCTGTTGCTAGCCTAGAGTGCTGACCACTCAGCCACTGTGCAGATCAGGTCTAGAACAAGAATATATAGGAGGACTGTGATGAAAGGATAAACATCTATAACTAGAAGACGACATTCCAATGCAATTCTATTTAGACATTAAAAACAATTTCTCATATAATAGAGACCTAAGGGCGTGCCCTGGATTGGGGGGAGGGGCCCCATGCTGATTTGTTTACCAATCAAATTCTTGTTGTTACCCCCCCCCCCTTGTGGCAGGCAGCACAACTCCTAACTTTCTAAATGTTACTGAAGTGGGTTTGTAATTAGAAAATGTTTTTGTATTTCCTAACATGAAGCAAACAAGGATTAGGAGTGGTTATCAAATAGGGGGAGGGGAGACACAGGTGTGTACTAATGAGGTCAGCTGACTTCCTTCCTGTGTCTTATTGGCTTCTCAGTCTGATATCTACAGACCAGCAAGAGATGAGGTGTTATAGGAAATATAGGAAACACGCAGGGAAGGTCTTCTTCTCTCAGGTACAGAAATTGTGTAGATTTTGCAGCAGAGGTACATTAATGGTATATTAGTACATAGGGGGGGAGGGGATTTGGTCTTTAATGGTGATATATGGAGACACTCATCTGTCAGGGAAAACGGTTACAAATGTGACCAGAGAGGACTCATCGGCGACATTTTCTGTGAATGGAGAACTTTTGATGGGGTGACATGTGAACCCCACCAGGATGAGGCCACCAAAAACCAGACAAGTATGTATGGGGGGGAGGGGGGAGGATTGCTGGGTGATGTGCGGGGAGGTCATTAGGACTATACAGGATTTTATTTTACCCAACAGTTTGTGGAGCTCTGGATAAAATGTATATATAATATATACACTTCCCACACTGTATATACAGGAAGATGTAGAAATCCAGGAAGTCTCCTGTGTATAGAAACAGGAAGTGATGTGTGTGCTGAGGATCACTAAACACAACATTTCACACATCAAACCCCGGGAACATGAAGACATCTCCCACACTTACTTTCCAAATCAGGAACATCTCCTCATGAGAAGAAAGTCATCTCACTGACAACTACAAGCAGCCCGAGCAACAGTTCTGTGCGCTATTGTGACCATCTATGTGCGGGAAATTCCCATTCTCTACATCTTCTCACCAGTCATCACTATGATTATTTCACTAAATGGTGTTCATGGGATGGGAACTGCTGATTAGAGAAAACTAATACCGAGTATGAAATGTTCAATAGATTACCGAGACCATCCCCCCACCAATCATTGGGGCCCGAAAATCTGCATTGGAGCTGATAGAAGATTTTAGTTTTGGATTTACACTTATTTCTCTATTTAATGACTTCCATGTGAGCAGAATAAAATGATTTTGTACCCAAGTAGATTTAACCCCTTCAATACCAGGCACTCCCCTCCCCCCTTCAATACCGGGCACTCCCCTCCCCCATCCTGCCCAGGCCAGTCCCAGCTTTCAGCGCTGTCACACTTTGAATGACAATAACTCAGTCATGTAACGCTGAACACATATGAAATATATTTTTTTTATCATTTTTTTTCACACAATTAGAGCTTTCTTTTGGTGGTATTTAATCACCACTGGGTGGGGGTTTATTTTTATTTTTTTTAAACAAATAAAAAAGCCTGAACATTTTGAAAAGGGGAGTTTGCAAACTTTTTTATAACAAACTATGAGAACAGGTAATTTTTCTCCTTCACTGGTGGGCAGTGGTAGGTGGCAGTGGTAGGTGGCACTGGTGGGCAGTGGTAGGTGGCAGTGGTAGGTGGCACTGGTGGGCAGTGGTAGGTGGCACTGGTAGGTGGAACTGGTGGGCAGTGCTTAGCAGCAGTGATTGTGTGGGATTGATGTCCCGTTTTACACAATCCGGTAATCGGTCCTAGGCAACACCAAAATTGGGGCCCCCATGTAAGTTAACCCCACCCCTTCCTGTTTAATAGATGTGACTCCCTCAAATTGAAGGACTACAAGTCCCAGCATGAATCCCTGAGGTCTCATGGGTTCATGGTGGGACCTGTAGTCTGTCACTAGTTCACTAGCTGGGGGAGAGGGGTGTCATGAGCTCTGAGGGGCTCGTGCTGAGACCTGCAGTCCTTCACTAGTTGGGGGGGGTCACATCCTCGGATCCGAGGGGCTCATGCTGGGAGACCTGTAGCCCTTCATTTTTGGGGGGGTCACATCCCCCAAAATTAAAGACTACAAATCCCAGCATGGACCCCTGAAATCTAAGGATGGAGCCCATTAGATCTCAGGGGTTCATGCTGGGACCTGAAATCCTTCATTAGGCGGATGGGATCAGTGGCAGTGATGGTGGGGGTGGGTTCAGGGTTGGTGGTTGGGGGGATGGAATAAGTAACTCTAACTGGCTGTCACCTGTTGGTCAGTGTGAGAAAGACCCCGAGACACTCACAGCCTTGTGCCCCCCTGTCTGTGGGTAGGGGTGTGTCGGTCAGCCTGTCTTTCTGTTGTTTACTCAGTTGGGGATGGAGAGGAAGTTGAAGTTCAGACTCCTGGAGGAGCCAAGGGTGCTGAGACCACTGCTGCTCAGGTCAGGGTGGTCACTGTACTGAGGTCCGGTGCAATTTTGATACGTTTTACTGTGTTCCAGCACAGTTTATTGCAGAAAAAATGCAACAGGTTGTACTTTCTTTTTTTTTTTTTTTCCTACTGGAACTGACCCACTGGTGTGAACTATGCCATTGGAAACCATATAACCTGCTTTTCCATGTGTTTTTGATGCAGAAAAAAAAACACACTGGACTGCATGTAGTGTGAACTGGCCCTTAGCCCCCGTTCACATCGGTGCAATTTCAAATTGCAGCCTATTGCCGGCAATAGGAGCATCCCAGTCGGTGCAACGCCACACCAATTCCCAAAAGTAGCTCCTGCACTACTTTTGGCGACTTTTGGGAGTGACTTCAATAGAGATCATCTGTGCATGAAGCCGCACGGATGTCTTTCAAGTCAACCCCCCCCCCCCCCCCAAGTTGCACTGAAATGCTGCTTTGAAATGGTATGAGTTCACACAAAGTCGCTCAGTTTCAAGGCCGCGTTCAGTGTGAAAAATAATAAACTTAATGCGCACACAAGAGACAGGCTGGGCAAGTTAAGTGGGGGAGAGGAAATTTCTGTTACAGTGAGAGACATCTTATAGCCCACCTACACCAGCCACAGCTTTTTTGCACCATGTGCATGTCTGGAAAACACACAGGACTCCGATGTCATGGTTGGGATTTGAACCCATGACTGTAGTGCTGTGAGATAGAAGTGATAACCACTAAGCCACTGTACTACCCGTAGTATTACCTAGAATATATAGTAGTATCATGATTCATGAATCAAGATCTATAATTACAAGTAGATATTCTAATAAAATTTGACATTATAAAAATTGTCATATACTAGAGATATAACTGTTATTTTATAGATATGTGACGGGAGTCACTTTGGGTAGGGTGGCCGAGAACCCCAGTCTGATCTGTGCTAGTCGGACTCGCTGTACAGCCACACTGGAATATTGTATATATTGTACAGTATATTGTCTCATACTGTTGTGGACTCTTTCCTGTGATTGTTTGGGGTGTGGTTGTATTCCATTGTTCTACTGTGTCTGTCGGCCTTGTAAGAAAAGTATATTATGGGATGTATGTCTCGGTGGGGGGGGATTCCTCCAGAAGCCCCTCCCTGATGATGAGACTGTTTACTGATGAGAAGCTAGAATACACCTGACCTGTGTGTCTATTGTTATTGGACAGTTTACCCCGCCCTGAATCCAAGGGGTGGGGGTGGGGGGGGGGGGGGAGTGTCCCTGAGTTGTATATCTGTTGTTACATGTGTTTGAATAAATAGTCTGTTTTCACCCTACATTGACTTACGGCCAGTGACTGGGTGAGCTAAGGGGTCTTGGATAGAGCTGGTTCTGGACAAAGGAAGCATTTACAGCAGACATACTCCTGTTGAGGACGGAGGTCCGTTACAACATATTTAACATTAGAAAAAAGTATGCATTGCTCTGTAACATTCATTAAAAATGCATTAGTGTGCAGAACATGTAAAATAAAACAACAAACAGGAAAGAAAAAAAAATCTTTACGATCACCCACATTTGCTAATTGTTTCTTTTTACACACAAATGGGATCTTGGCTAAATCCTGCAGTTCTACGCCCTATAGGGACCACAATTAGCATTTTCTATAATGGAAAAGTGACTATCCTGACTTGACATTTACTAATAGCGTGTTTCCCTGAAAATAGGCCTCATTTTCAGGATGGATCTTATCTCAATTTTCTAGGATGGCTGCAGTGAGCGCTACCCTAAAAATAAGCCCTCGTTAAAGTTGCCGTAAAATCATCTAATCCACGCTGTAAAAGGATTTTATAATGTCCAGTGTGTCTTTATGTAATATTATTGTAGAAAATACCTTATTTACAGCCCTGCTGGGAGCTCACGTGACCCGCTGGAGCTCTCCTCCTGGCTGATGTCAGTGGCACCTCCCTCTGCAGTGCTGACGTCAGCTGGGATCTCGGGCCCCTCCCTCTGCAGTGCTCGGATCTCAGCCCCTCCCTCCACAGTGCTCGGATCTCAGCCCCTCCCTCTGCAGTGCTGACGTCAGCTGGGATCTCGGGCCCCTCCCTCTGCAGTGCTCAGATCTCAGCCCCTCCCTCCACAGTTCTCGGATCTCAGCCCCTCCCTCTGCAGTGCTGACATCAGCTGGGATCTCGGGCCCCTCCCTCCGCAGTGCTCGGATCTCAGCCCCTCCCTCCACAGTGCTCAGATCTCAGCCCCTCCCTCTGCAGTGCTGACATCAGCTGGGATCTTGGGCCCCTCCCTCTGCAGTGCTGGTGTCAGCCGGGATCTCGGCCCCTCCCTCTGCAGTGCTCGGAGCGGGGAAGAAGAGATCCGGTGGGTCAGGTGAGCGCCCAGCGGCGCTGTAAATAAGGTATTTTCTACAATAATGTTCTATAAAGACACACACTGGACATTATATAATCCTTTCACACAGCGGATTACAAGATTTTACAAGGACTTTAACTCAGGTTTATTTTGGGTATTACAGAGATGTTAATCCTGAGATGACAGGGAAGGAGGGGGAGAGAAGACAGGACACACAGAAAAACTTTTTTTAAAAACATTTTATGGTTTTATTTCTGGAAAAAAAAAATATTGTAGATTGTTGTACATAAACAAATAAGACATCCCCTGAAAATAAGCCCTAATGTGTTTCTGGTATCCAAAAATAATATAAGACCCGGTCTTATTTTTGGGGAAACGCGGTAGATGTTCACCTAATTGATGGTTCTTCTCTGTTCTCCACATTGAAGTTGTAGTTGTTTCAATTGGGTGCAATTAGGAATCCACCATATATTGCTTCTCCTTATTCCTACTAGATGTACCCCAAAGTTTCCACTACTTAATAACTCTCCTTTATTTTCCCTCAGGGAGATTATTGTCAGGAATCTGATCTGTGTTCTTCTGTCTGTGGATTTCTATGAGTACGAGTCTCAGCCCCTTCCTGTGTAGGAGTGTACAGAACTGGTCACCTTGCCCTGTGTAGGAATGTACAGAACTGGTCACCTCGCCCTGTGTAGGAATGTACAGAGCTGGTCACCTCGCCCTGTGTAGGAATGTACAGAACTGGTCACCTCGCCCTGTGTAGGAATGTACAGAGCTGGTGACCTCGCCCTGTGTAGGAATGTACAGAGCTGGTGACCTCGCCCTGTGTAGGAATGTACAGAACTGGTTAATGAGTGTCCGATACTTTCACTGTCATTTCTCTCTTCTGCTCTCAGCGATGGCGTCTGCTGATCTGAGGAAGGAGCAGGAATGTTCCGTCTGTCTGAACATTTATACAGATCCTGTAACCCTGAAATGTGGACACAACTTCTGCCAGGACTGTATTGGTCGTGTGTTGGATACACAGGAGAGGTCTGGAGGTTATTCCTGTCCTGAATGTAGAGAAGAGTTCCAGGATCGGCCTGCACTGCACAGGAACATAACACTACGTAACATAGTGGAGAATTTCCTGTCTGCTCATCCAGATCCGGAGGAGTCCGGGGTCTTCTGTACTTACTGTATTCACACTTCTGTACCTGCTGTGATATCCTGTCTGCATTGTGAAGCTTATCTTTGTGACAATCACCTGAGACTTCACAGCAAGTCACCAAAACACGTCTTATGTGACGCCACCACTTCCTTGGAGAACAGGAAATGCTCCATCCATAAGAAGATCCTGGAGTATTACTGCACCGAGGACTCCACCTGTATCTGTATGTCCTGCAGGCTGGATGGAGAACATCAGGGACACCAGGTGGAGACTCTGGTTGAGGCCTCTGAGATGAAGAAGAAGAAACTGAGGAATGTTCTGCAGAAACTGATAACAGAGAGAGAGGAGATGGAGAAAAGAGTCCAGAGTCTGCAGGAACACAGGAGGAAAGTACAAAGAAAAGCAGATGATGAAACAGAGAGAGTCATTGTCTTCTTCAGAGACCTCAGGAGACATCTGGAAGACCTGGAGAAGAGAGTCCTGAGGGAAATCTCCAGACAGGAAGAGCGGATCTTCGTGTTAATCAATTATCTGGTTCAGGATCTGGAAGTAGAGAAGGAGAAGCTGTCCAGGAAGATGGGGGACATTGAGGAGCTGTGTAACATGACGGATCCACTGACTGTCCTACAGGAATCAGACACAGATGACTTGTGTGATACTGAGGATGGAGATGAGGACAGAGAGAGACATGATAAACTCCTCCATGATGGAGGGGATCTGGATGTGGGGGTGATCTTACACATATTACACACAGGTTTATCTGATATCATGTCTGGGGTAAATGTAGAGAAATGTCCAGGCACACATGTCTATCCACATTCTACTACAAAGGGCAAAGGTCACATCAATGCTGAACCATCCAGGAGATCTCCCCAACCCTCCCCCACCATACAACCATCCAGGAGATCTCCCCAACCCTCCCCCACCATACAACCATCCAGGAGATCTCCCCAACCCTCCCCCACCATACAACACTCCCACCTCCAGGCTGGAGGACCAAATATTGGGGCTGTACAGCAAACATCGGGGGTGTCGGGGGTTACAGACATATTACTGGATGTGAGGACAGCTGGTAATTATCTACATATATCAGATGACAGGAAAACTGTATCCTCCTCATCATCACATCAGAATCTCCCAGAAACACCAGAGAGGTTTCAGGATCCTCAGGTGATGAGCAGTCAGAGGTTCTCCTCAGGGAGACATTACTGGGAAGTGGATGTCGGGGGGTCTGGGTACTGGAGAGTCGGGATGTGTTACCCCAGTATAGACAGGAGAGGAGATCAGTCATGGATTGGATATAATAAGAAGTCCTGGAGTTTGGAGAGGTGGGGGAGGGGTAATCAGTACTCAGTGATACATGACGGTAATAAGACCCCATTACCCGGCGGTGTCTCCAGTGGGAGAGTCAGGATAGATCTGGATTATGAGGCTGGGCGGATCTCCTTTTATGATCTGTGTGACCCGATCCGACATCTCCACACCTTCCACACCACCTTCTCTGAGCCCCTCCATGCTGGAGTATATATAGGGGGATGGGTAGGGGGGTGGGGAGGTTGTATAAAGATATGTGGGGGGAATCAGAAGTGAGAGATCTGCCCAGAGACATCACAAGGTGGATTATCTGATTGGTGATTGGTGGAATACTCATCCAATAGGAGGAAGCAGAGGACAGGAAACATGAGTGATTTATTTATAAAGCTGCAGGTTCCGGGGCCGTCATCTTCATCCTAAACCTCACTTCACTACCTAGTGTGTCACTGACCAGGAACAAGCATGCAGGAGGTCAGATTGTTCAGCCTTCACTGGCTGCATGCTTGTTCTGGGTCAGTGACACACTACATAGTGTAGCCAGGATCAGGATGATGGCCCTGGGGTCTCCACCATCACTGTTTATCTATAGAAAGTTTTTTTTTTTTTTTTCAGTTTTGTGTGAAGTCGGGAAGGATTATAACCTGTCAGATTTTTTTTTCTGCTATCTGGGACAGCCAGTGCTAGCCTTGCTCCTATTGGTTATGATGTAGAGGGGGCGGGGATTGTGGTGTGGGTGGGGTAGTGTTAATAGGTGACGGGGGGTATACAGTCTCAGGAAGTGGAAATCCTCGGCTCTGTATATGGGAATATTGATCAATGATTGGATATAGATAGAATGATGGGAGGGATTGAACAATGACTACAATCACCATTAACCCCTTCAGTCCCGGCACCTCTATGATCCTTATGGAGCCGAGCAATTGTTCCATTTCCTCTATGGTCCTATTCATCTGATAAAGAGAAATAATTCTCCTATGATTTACTAATGATGAAATGACATGACTAAGTGCTTATATGCTAATGTTAGGTTCTTTATATAATAACAGGTTCTCTGTCTAGAATGACTTTACACAAAGATGTTATTAGAACAAATTGTTGTTCTCGGGATCCTTGGAAGGTCTTGTTGGAGAACATAGAGACAGTTGGTCTCCTTCTTCTACAATGAGGGATTTGGGAGTCTGGAGGTGGGACAAGCTGATAAGGTGTTCAGCGATAACAGAAATGAATGTCTCTTGTAATGAATGATGTGCTGCTTGTACAAATTCTTCAGTGAATGATTCCATCTGTAAAATGTTGATGTTTGGGATGGTCCTCCATGACAACTGTCCAGGATTGGAGGGTAAAAGCCTCCCATATGATGAAGAGGTCAGATCCTTGGTCCACCTGCCATGTCTAAGGATCTCCACACACCTTCATCTCTCTACTTTCTAATCTTTACTTTTACTTTGTAACTCTTCTCTTCTAAATAAACTTCCAGAACCTTCACCAGGATCAGAGGTTGTTGTTTCCTCATCACATTCCACAAGAACTTTGTAATCCCGATGGAACACATCCATCATTTTATTGGGACACACAAGACTTCCTATGGTCAGGATTGTCTTACAATGTTACATTTTCCTATATATAGAAGACACAAACACATCACAGAATAGAACAAATAGATCTCCTTTGCTTGGTATGACCCGTATTCATGTTACTGTAAACCTAACAATAAAGCACACAGATATTTATTTCTATTACAAGTATTGTTCCTCGTTTGTTTTCTTGTCCTGAATGAGTATTAGAGTAATGTCTGCTATTCTGTAACGTTACATGTATTGAACATTTACACTTACATATCTATTATATGTGAAATATTTTTTTATGTTGAATTCTTTTTTTATGAAACTTTAGAGTTCTACTTATCAATGTAGCACTGACCCCCGAAGGAGCTGCTGATTTATTTGGGTCTACCCCCCTAACCCCCCCTAATAAAGTTTTAACCCATTGATCACCCCCCGTCACCAGTGTCACTAAGCGATCATTTTTCTGATCGCTGTATTAGTGTCGCTGGTGACGCTAGTTAGTCACGTAAATATATAGGTTCGCCGTCAGCGTTTTATAACGACAGGGACCCCCATATACTACCTAATAAATGTTTTAACCCCTTGATTGCCCCCTAGTTAACCCTTTCACCACTGATCACCGTATAACCGTTACGGTGACGCTGGTTAGTTTGTTTATTTTTATAGTGTCAGGGCACCCGACGTTTATTACCGAATAAAGGTTTAGCCCCCTGATGGCCCGGCGGTGATATGCGTTGCCCCAGGCAGCGTCAGATTAGTGCCAGTACCGCTAACACCCACGCACGCACCGTACACCTCCCTTAGTGGTATAGTATCTGATCGGATCAATATCTGATCTGATCAGATCTATACTGGCGTCCCCAGCAGTTTAGGGTTCCCAAAAATGCAGTGTTAGCGGGATCAGCCCAGATACCTGCTAGCACCTGCGTTTTGCCCCTCCGCCCGGCCCAGCTCAGCCCACCCAAGTGCAGTATCGATCGATCACTGTCACTTACAAAACACTAAACGCATAACTGCAGCGTTCAGAGTCAGGCCTGATCCCTGCGATCGCTAACAGTTTTTTTTGTAGCGTTTTGGTGAACTGGCAAGCACCAGCGGCCTAGTACACCCCGGTCGTAGTCAAACCAGCACTGCAGTAACACTTGGTGACGTGGCGAGTCCCATAAGTGCAGTTCAAGCTGGTGAGGTGGCAAGCACAAGTAGTGTCCCGCTGCCACCAAAAAGAAGACAAACACAGGCCCGTCGTGCCCATAGTGCCCTTCCTGCTGCATTCGCCAATCCGAATTGGGAACCCACCGCTTCTGCAGGGCCCGTACTTCCCCCATTCACATCCCCAACCAAATGCAGTCGGCTGCATGAGAGGCATTTTCTTTATGTCCTCCCGAGTACCCCTACCCAACGAACCCCCCCAAAAAAGATGTCGTGTCTGCAGCAAGCGCGGATATAGGCGTGACACCCGCTATTATTGTCCCTCCTGTCCTGACAATCCTGGTCTTTGCATTGGTGAATGTTTTGAACTCTACCATTCACTAGTTGAGTATTAGCGTAGGGTACAGCATTGCACAGACTAGGCACACTTTCACAGGGTCTCCCAAGATGCCATCGCATTTTGAGAGACCCGAACCTGGAACCGGTTACAGTTATAAAAGTTAGTTACAAAAAAAAGTGTAAAAAAAAAAAAACAAAAAAAAAAAAAACACATACAAAAATATAAAATAAAAAAAAAAGTTGTCGTTTTATTGTTCTCTCTCTCTCTATTCTCTCTCTATTGTTCTGCTCTTTTTTACTGTATTCTATTCTGCAATGTTTTATTGTTATTATGTTTTATCATGTTTGCTTTTCAGGTATGCAATTTTTTATACTTTACTGTTTACTGTGTTTTATTGTTAACCATTTTTTTGTCTTCAGGTACGCCATTCACGACTTTGAGTGGTTATACCAGAATGATGCCTGCAGGTTTATGTATCATCTTGGTATCATTCTTTTCAGCCAGCGGTCGGCTTTCATGTAAAAGCAATCCTAATTAGCCTCTAGACTGCTTTTACAAGCAGTGGGAGGGAATGCCCCCCCCCCCCACCGTCTTCCGTGTTTTTCTCTGGCTCTCCTGTCTCAACAGGGAACCTGAGAATGCAGCCGGTGATTCAGCCAGCTGACCATAGAGCTGATCAGAGACCAGAGTGGCTCCAAACATCTCTATGGCCTAAGAAACCGGAAGCTACGAGCATTTCATGACTTAGATTTCGCCGGATGTAAACAGCGCCATTGGGAAATTGGGGAAGCATTTTATCACACCGATCTTGGTGTGGTCAGATGCTTTGAGGGCAGAGGAGAAATCTAGGGTCTAATAGACCCCAATTTTTTCAAAAAAGAGTACCTGTCACTACCTATTGCTATCATAGGGGATATTTACATTCCCTGAGATAACAATAAAAATGATTAAAAAAAAATGAAAGGAACAGTTTAAAAATAAGATAAAAAAAAGCAAAAAAAAAATAGAGAAAAAAAAAAAGCACCCCTGTCGCCCTCTTCTCTCGCGCTAAGGCGAACGCAAGCGGCGGTCTGTCGTCAAATGTAAACAGCAATTGCACCATGCATGTGAGGTATCGCCGCGAAGGTCAGATCAAGGGCAGTAATTTTAGCAGTAGACCTCCTCTGTAAATCTAAAGTGGTAACCTGTAAAGGCTTTTAAAGGCTTTTAAAAATGTATTTATTTTGTTGCCACTGCACGTTTGTGCGCAATTGTAAAGCATGTCATGTTTGGTATCCATGTACTCGGCCTAAGATCATCTTTTTTATTTCATCAAACATTTGGGCAATATAGTGTGTTTTAGTGCATTAAAATTTAAAAAAGTGTGTTTTTTTTTTTTTCCCCAAAAATGCGTTTGAAAAATCGCTGCGCAAATACTGTGTGAAAAAAAAAAATGAAACACCCACCATTTTAATCTGTAGGGCATTTGCTTAAAAAAAATATATAATGTTTGGGGGTTCAAAGTAATTTTCTTGCAACAAAAAAAAAAAAATTTCATGTAAACAAAAAGTGTCAGAAAGGGCTTTGTCTTCAAGTGGTTAGAAGAGTGGGTGATGTGTGACATAAGCTTCTAAATGTTGTGCATAAAATGCCAGGACAGTTCAACCCCCCCCCAAATGACCCCATTTTGGAAAGTAGACACCCCAAGCTATTTGCTGAGAGGCATGTCGAGTCCATGGAATATTTTATATTGCGACACAAGTTGCGGGAAAGAGACAAATTTTTTTTTTTTTTTTTTTGCACAAAGTTGTCACTAAATGATATATCGCTCAAACATGCCATGGGAATATGTGAAATTACACCCCAAAATACATTCTGCTGCTTCTCCTGAGTACGGGGATACCACATGTGTGAGACTTTTTGGGAGCCTAGCCGCGTACGGGACCCCGAAAACCAAGCACCGCCTTCAGGCTTTCTAAGGGCGTAAATTTTTGATTTCATTCTTCACTGTCTATCACAGTTTCGGAGGCCATGGAATGCCCAGGTGGCACAAACCCCCCCAAATGACCCCATTTTGGAAAGTAGACACCCCAAGCTATTTGCTGAGAGGTATAGTGAGTATTTTGCAGACCTCACTTTTTGCCACAAAGTTTTGAAAATTGAAAAAAGAAAAAAAAGTTTTTTTCTTGTCTTTCTTCATTTTCAAAAACAAATGAGAGCTGCAAAATACTCACCATGCCTCTCAGCAAATAGCTTGGGGTGTCTACTTTCCAAAATGGGGTCATTTGGGGGGGTTTGTGCCATCTGGGCATTCCATGGCCTCCAAAACTGTGATAGGCAGTGAAGAGTGAAATCATAAATTTACGCCCTTAGAAATCCTGAAGGCGGTGATTGGTTTTCGGGGCCCCGTACGCAGCTAGGCTCCCAAAAAGTCCCACACATGTGGTATCCCCGTACTCAGGAGAAGCAGCAGAATGTATTTTGGGGTGTAATTCCACATATGCCCATGGCCTGTGTGAGCAATATATCATTTAGTGACAACTTTTTGTAAATTTTTTTTTTTTTTTTTTGTCATTATTCAATCACTTGGGACAAAAAAAATAAATATTCAATGGGTTCAACATGCCTCTCAGCAATTTCCTTGGGGTGTCTACTTTCCGAAATGGGGTCATTTGGGGGGGTTGTACTGCCCTGCCATTTTAGCACCTCAAGAAATGACATAGGCAGTCATAAACTAAAAGCTGTGTAAATTCCAGAAAATGTACCCTAGTTTGTAGGCGCTATAACTTTTGCACAAACCAATAAATATACGCTTATTGACATTTTTTTTTACCAAAGACATGTGGCCGAAGACATTTTGGCCTAAATGTATGACTAAAATTGAGTTTATTGGATTTTTTTTATAACAAAAAGTAGAAAATATCATTTTTTTTTTTCAAAATTTTCGGTCTTTTTCCGTTTATAGCACAAAAAATAAAAACTGCAGAGGTGATCAAATACCATCAAAAGAAAGCTCTATTTGTGGGAAGAAAAGGACGTAAATTTCGTTTGGGTACAGCATTGCATGACCGCGCAATTAGCAGTTAAAGCGACGCACTAACAAATTGGAAAAAGACCTCTGGTCCTTAGGCAGCATAATGGTCTGGGGCTCAAGTGGTTAAAAGTTACTAGTAATAGTTAAGTTATTATTAGTTAACTATTATTTGAGATTTCCGAATTTACAAATTTACTAATTTACGAATGTCCAATTTTATCGAATTAAGAATATTTGTTAAACGGGTTTTCGTTAATTTGGATATTCCCGAATTAACGAATTTGTTGAAATTCGTTAAAAAACTAATTCAGAACGAAACGAATTGCACATGCCTACCAATGACACAGAACTAAATCCTCAATGAGGTACAGGCCCGAGGCCTAATATTAACTCAATCTAATCCTCTTGACTTTGCTTGTGGGACTATGGGTCCCAGCAACTCTGTCTTGTACAAACAAATGTGTAAAAGTGCATCAAGGAGCTTTTGGGCAACAGCCCTCTCGCCCAACCAGGACAGCGTTGTCAGAAGGCTCTGCTCTCATGTACAGGGTTCTGTCTCCGACCGGCCGGCACCGCTGCGCTTCTCCGTTCCACACAACGAGACGCTCCGACAGGCTCCTCTGGCTCCTTCTCAGTCTTGCTCCATCGTCAGCTCAGCTCTCTGGTGTGTCGCAGTATCGCTGCTCGGATCGCTCTTCTGTGGAGGTAGGCCGCGCTGTGCTGGAGATCCTCACACAGATCCTCCCAGGCTGGCCATGCGTGTCCAAGAGAGCTAAGATGGCCGCGCCCAGCCCTTTCATAGTCTTCCCACAATGCAGTTCAGTTCTCCTGATGTTCATGGGAGTTAATGGGCATTGTGGGTAGGTTAAGTTAATGTCCAAATGTAAACAAACAAAACACTTCCATGTCAACTCCTTAAATGATAGAAAATAAAGACGTGGTCCTTTCATATTTTGGCTGCTAGATGGCGCCAGATGCTAAGATATAACACACATTAAGTTACATACCAAATAGGTGACCGCTACATCAATATTCATTTTTTAATCATACTCAAGTATTATGGAGGTTTAATTGTACTCTGCAAGAAATAGCACTCAGGTCATGGGTTCAGATCCCAGCTGTGCTACCCCCAACCTAAGGTTGCGTTGGTGACTTTTCAAGCGCATAAGCGATCACCCAAATGTAAACCAACACCCTGCGTGTTCACTAGTGTTTGATGCTGATGTGGAAATTAGGCATTCACCTATTTTCAGCATTCTGTTCACTATTTAAGCTTCAAGTAGGTGATATCATGTTTGGGATTTGAACCCAAGATCTTCAGTGTTGCCAGTTAGGAGTGCAGACCAGTAAGCCACGGAGCTGAGCAGAATTGTATGGAGAATATACAGTAGCACCATGATTAACGAATGAACATAGATAAAGAAAACGCTATGTTCTCCTATGATGAACCCATGACCTAACTGTTGCCAGCGAGGAGTGCAGACCACTAAGCCGCTGTGCAGAGAACAATTCTACATGGAATATACATTTGTACCATGATTAAAGAATTCACATATATAAATAGAACTCAACAGTCTCATAAAATACAAATTAAACATTAAAATATATTTCAAATATAATAGAGATGTAACTGTAAATGTTCAATAAATGCAAATTATATTTATTATTATTAGATTTTTTGGTGATTGATTGCCCCAAAGGTCCAGGAGGGGTAATATTCAGGCGGGGGTGGAGCTTGCTCGCCCCCCCTTTGCTGGCCTGTCAGGCTGCATGTTTGGAGAAGGCCCCTTTCACACGTGTGCGACTTGTCCTGTGACTTGGAACTGCAAAGTCACATGACAAATTGAACCCCATGATTTCCAATGAGTACCGTTCATATCTGTGCGACTTCAAAGTAATCCCTGAACTACTTTGGGCTGACTTTTTGATGTGACTTGAGGTCCATAGACCTCAATATTACACAGGCACATCAAGTCACATCAAAGTCGCACTACTTTCAGGTCGTACAAGTTTGAAAGGGGTCTATCGGGTCTGGTATGGATTTGAGAGGGGCCCCGCACTGTTGTTAAATAAAAAAAAAATGTTGCTGTAGGGGTTCCCCATAAAATCCATAACAGACACAAAAGGACCTGGTATGGATGTGGGGGGGCCCCCTATGCTGTTTAATGATTTTTGTTTTATTGCTAGCAATGCTAAAAATACCGGGGGGGCGCCGGCTCCAAAAACTCACATCTGAACCGCTGCTTTGGAAATGCAGCAATCACATTGGACATGTGTGAATGCACCGTAGGCACTTGTCCCCCATTCACCAGGACAAACTCGGGGCAGGTGGTGCTGTGGTTGGGATTTGAACCCATGACCTGAGTGCAGCTCACCTGGAGTGCTGACCACTCAGCCACTGTGCTGATCAGATCTAGAAGAAGAATATATAGGAGGACTGTGATGAAAGGATAAACATCTATAACTAGAAGACAACATTCTAATACAATTCTATCTAGACATTAACCACTAGCCAACCAGCCGCCATCATTATACTGCGGCAGGCCGGCTCTCCTGCGCAAATTGCTGTAACTATACGGCGGCTCATGCAGGCGCGATAACGGGCAGTTTGCGCCCTCTACATGCTGCGGGAGCGTGCCCGCGGGTCAGGCAGACTCGATGTTTGCCGGTGACCCGTGATCGCCTATTACAAAGGCAGAATGGAGATCTGCCTTTGTAAAGAAGGTGATTCCCCGTTCTGACAAGGGACATGTCAGAGATCTTCTGTTCTCAGTGATCAGGAACAGTGATCTCTGTCATGTCCCTGACAGCCCATCCCCCCCACCCACAGTTAGAACACACAGTGAGGGAACACATTTAACCATTTGGTCGCCCCCTAGTGGTTAACGCCTTCCCTGCCAGTGACATTTATACAGCAATCAGTGGGTATTTATGGCTCTGATCGCTGTACAAATGTCAATGGTCCCAAAATGTCAAAAGTGTCCGATCTGTCCACCGCAATGTCGCAGTCCCGCTAAAAATCACAGATCAGTGCCATTACTAGTAAAAAAAAAAAAAAAGCCATAAATCTATCCCCTATTTTGTAGATGCTCTAAATTTTGCGCAAACCAATCAATATACGCTTATTGTGTTTTTTTTTTTTTTTAACCAAAAATATGTAAAAGAATACATATTGGCCTAAACTGAGGAAGACTTTGGTTTTTTTTTTATATTTTTTTTATTGGATGTTTTATAGCAAAATGGTTTTTTTTTTTTTTTTTTTTTTTTTTTTTTTAATTGTCGCTCTTTGTTTAAAAGCACAAGGGATAAAAACGGCAGAGGTGATCAAATACTCTGGGGAAAAAAAGGACATCAATTTTATTTGGGTACAACGTCACACGACCACGCAGTTGTCAGATAAAGTGACGCAGTGCCGTATCACAAAAAATGGACCTGATTATGAACCACTTCAGCCCCGGAAGAATTTACCTCCTTCTTGACCAGTGCGTTTTTTGCGATTCGGCACTGCGTCGCTTTAACTGACAGTTGCGCGGTTGTGCGGCGTGGCTCCCAAACAAAATCAACATTCTTTTTTTTCCCACAAATAGAGCTTTCTTTTGGTGGTATTTGATCACCTCTGCGGTTTTTATTTTTTTCGATATAAACAAAAAAATAGCGACAATTTTGAAAAAAACGCATTTTTTTTTTACTTTTTGCTATGAAAATATCCCCAAAAATATTTAAAAAACCACATTTTTTTTTTCCTCAGTTTAGGACGATATGTATTCTTCTAGATATGTTTGGTAAAAAAAAAATCACAATAAGCGTTTATTGATTGGTTTGCGCAAAAGTTATAGCATTTACAAAATAGGGGATAATTTTATGGCATTTCTATTTTATTTATTTTTTTAGTAATGGCGGCGATCAGCGATTTTTGTTTATTTTTTTTTAACGTGACTGCGACATTATGGCGGACACATCGGACGTTTTTTGACACATTGTCATTTATACAGCAATCAGTGCTATACAAATGCACTGATTCCTATGTAATTGACACTGGCAGTGAAGGGGTTAACCACTAGGGGGCGGGGCGGGGTTACGAACTGTGGGGGGGAGGGGCTACATATGACACGTCACTGATCTCTGCTCCCAATCACAGGGAGCAGAGATCAGTGACACTGTTACTAGGCAGAACAGGGAGGTGCTTGTTTACATCAGCATCTCCCTGTTCATCCTCTCCATGAGGCGATCCGGGTATCCCCGTGGCGATCGAGTCCGCGGCACCCACGACCCGACTCACGGAGCTCCCGGCCGGTGCACACGCAATGGCATGGCGGCAAATACAACGGGATATACGGGTACGCCCATTTGCCTAGCCGCGCCATTCTGCCGACGTACATCGGCGTGCGCCGGTCGGGAACCGGTGATGAGGGGAAAATCTTCCCGGGCCTGAAGTGATTAAAAATGATTGATCATATAATAGAGACCTAAGGGTGTGGCCTGGATTGGGGGGGAGGGGCCCACGCTGATTTTATTTCACCAATCAAATTAGTGTTGTTACCCCCCCCTCCTTGTGGCAGGCAGCACAACTCCTAACTTTCTAAATGTTACTGAAGTGGATTTGTATTTAGAAAATGTTGTTGTATTTCCTAACATGAAGCAAACAAGGATTAGGAGTCGTTATCAAATAGTTCATTTTAGGTGTCCATACACTATACAATCTGTACAATTTCCTTTAGATTTACAGTTTGTGGAGCTCTGGATAAAATGTATATATAATATATACACTTCCCACACTGTATATACAGGAAGATGTAGAAATCCAGGAAGTCTCCTGTGTATAGAAACAGGAAGTGATGTGTGTGCTGAGGATCACTAAACACAACATTTCACACATCAAACCCCGGGAACATGAAGACATCTCCCACACTTACCTTCCAAATCAGGAACATCTCCTCATGAGAAGAAAGTCATCTCACTGACAACTACAAGCAGCCCAAGCAAAAGGCCTTTTGGCTAAGATCAAGTGTAGTATCTGTTCTTATCAGTTCTCGGGAGGGGGAATGTCGGGGCCCTATGGAGAGACAGGGTGCTGTAATACTCGTGTATTGGCTTCACTTTGAGTTTATTGGCACCAAGGTCACTGCACCACATCACACTTTTCCCACCTGCCTCTCAGGGCAGTGGTTCTCAACCTCGGGGGTCGAATGACGATTTGCCAGGGATCACCGAATCCTGGGCTGTTCTTGAAGTCCGCACAGCTCTCCCAGCCTTTTCATGGCCGCCGAGCTGGGCTGTCCCTGGAGGACACCCACTCAGCCTCTTCGCGAGGAATGTGAAGTGGGAGGGGCTGAAGGAGACCCTATCTCCTGATGTCGGCCTTGGTGTCACTGCTACGAGACACTACCTGTGATTATTGTTGCCATTAAAAGTCACTGCTACAGTTCTCAGATCAGCAGATGACCTCGATCAAGAGCACCTAAGTTGGGTGATCAGAACTCTCCCCAGCACTGCCACTCATCCCAACTCCTCCCAGCATTGCCACTCATCCCATTCCCCCCACCAGCACTGCCACTAATTTCCCCCCCCAGCACTGCCACTAATTCCCCCCCCCAGCACTGCCACTCATCCCAACTCCCTGCCAGCACTGCCACTCATCCCAACTCCCCGCCAGCACTGCCACTCATCCCAACTCCCTGCCAGCACTGCCACTAATTCCCCCTCCCCAGCACTGCCACTGATCCCAACTCCCTGCCAGCACTGCTACTCATCCCAACTCCCTGCCAGCACTGCCACTCATCCCAACTCCCCCCCAGCACTGCCACTCATCCCACCCCCCACCAGCACTGCCACTCATCCCAACTCCCCGCCAGCACTGCCACTCATCCCACCCCCCACCAGCACTGCCACTCATCCCAACTCCCCGCCAGCACTGCCACTCATCCCAACTCCCCCCCAGCACTGCCACTGATCCCAACTCCCTGCCAGCACTGCTACTCATCCCAACACCCTGCCAGCACTGCTACTCATCCCAACTCCCCGCCAGCACTGCCACTCATCCCAACTCCCCCCCAGCACTGCCACTCATCCCACCCCCCACCAGCACTGCCACTCATCCCAACTCCCCCCCAGCACTGCCACTCATCCCAACTCCCTGCCAGCACTGCTACTCATCCCAACTCCCCACCAGCACTGCCACTCATCCCAACTCCCCCCCAGCACTGCCACTCATCCCAACTCCCCCCCAGCACTGCCACTCATCCCAACTCCCCCCCAGCACTGCCACTCATCCCAACTCCCCCCCAGCACTGCCACTCATCCCAACTCCCTGCCAGCACTGCTACTCATCCCAACTCCCCACCAGCACTGCCACTCATCCCAACTCCCCCCCAGCACTGCCACTCATCCCAACTCCCCCCCAGCACTGCCACTCATCCCAACTCCCCGCCAGCACTGCTACTCATCCCATTCCCCCCCCCCCCCCACCAAGGAGTAAGAAGGAATATAAATAGAAAATACATGGAAGGGAGAGGAAAAGAGGGGGAGGAACAAAGAAAATGGGAGAGAAAGAATAAGAGAAAGAACAAGAAAGATGGCTAGAGAGATGGATGGGGGGAAAAAACAAGAAATTAGGATAAAGAGAGATAAAAGGGAAAGAAAGGAGAACAAAGAGAAAGAGTAGTACATCCTAAAATGCACCATGAGGGGTTTTAATACTGAAGAGTGGAAGGGACTCAGGGGGCGCTAAATATCCATGGGTTAGGGGCGCAAATTACTTGTCTTGCCTTGGGTGCTGACACCCCATGCTACGAAAAATAATTTTACTGTTAGGGTTCCCCATAACTTGGGGAATTTTATCAAGTGGTCACAGCACTAGGGTGGTTGAGAACCACTGCTCTAGGGCCTTCTACCAGCCTTTTGGCTGGGACCAGAGAAATTTTTGAATCCTGGCCAAAGAGCCTGCCGTGATATTGCACCATGACACTTAGCACTGATCCCTCTTCATTTCCCCCTTTGTTATGTGTGTCTGTCACTTTTGCATAGTATACTTTGCTCACAGCATGATTAGTAGGGTGTAGGTCCTTGGGTCTGCCCTAAAATTCTTAGAAGGGTGTTGGACATGGTCTTCTGGCTTGGTTCATCCTTTCTCATGGTGTCTCCCTTCGGGGGGTGCCCCACCTAGTACTTGGTGGTTGGTCTGTGTCCGCAGACCTCCCAGAGAATGGGGTCCGCCTGGTTTTGGCTAGGTGGGCCAGTGAGTACCTCAGTCCCTGTCAGGAGCCTTGCACCCCGGGGGGGATCAGGGTAAGGATCCTTCCTCTTCTGAGGAGGTCCATGTGTACACCCCGGGGGGATCAGGGTAAGGGTCCTTCCTCTTCTGAGGAGGTCCATGTGTACACCCTGTGCACTGTTTTGTGTGCGCACTTTATTTTTTGCACCGAGTGTTAGTCTGAATGTTTCACACACCACGGAGGAAAAAAAAAAAAAAACGGTTTGTGCGCTATTGTGAAAATAAATGTGTGAGCGCGGAAAATTCACATTCACCAACATCTCTTCACGAGTGATCAATATGCTCATTTCACTATTTTTTTTTTTTTTTTTAAATAGTATTTATGGGGGGGGGGGGGGCGACTGGTGATTATAGGAAATGAATGCTTAGTCTGACATGTTCAATAGTTTACCTAGCCCAGTGATGGTGATCCTTGGCACCCCAGATGTTTTGGAACTACATTTCCCATGATGTTCAACTACACTGCAGAGTGCATGATGGGAAATGTAGTTCCAAAACATCTGGGGTGCCAAGGTTCACTGAGTCCTAGGCCATAACAAAAATCATTGGAACCTGAAAATCATTATTGGATCTGATAAAAGCTTGACGATTATGTGTGCAGAACAAAATGATTTTGTAGCCGAGAAGATTTAATAGAGATTAGAAGGGGAGGTAATAAAATATTCCACTTTTATAAAATATTTTATTATTCAACAAAAAACACAACTCAAAACCAGATTCCACATTTTATTTAGACAATAGGAGCTCCTATTTTATACATTCAGCTACTTTGCCCAAAAAAAAAAAAAAAAAAATTGATTGGCATTTATGGTGCAACATTGTTCACAGCACTTCACAATATGGTTAGAAGGGCCCTGCTCTAAAGAGCTTACACTCTATACGGGGAGAAGCACTTACATTGGACACACCTTACATTTCATAGTGTACTGCAGGGACCAAAATAAGGCCGGCACTGGACCGCGCCAAACATTTTAGGGTATGACAACTCTCACCACCCCTCCCCCACCTAAGGGGTAAGTGTAGGATTAAACAAAACAGACAAGATATAAAATTTGACAAAATATAAGGCAGAAAAAAAAACCTAAGGTCAAAAGGAAAAGGTCATACATTTGGTAGTGAGGGGATCCATCTGTCTTGTAACCCCAGCTGTGCACTTGCTGAACCCTCACTGAGGTTGTGACCATCTGTCAAGCGTATGTAGTAAAGTTCTTGTAGATCGCCAACTCAGGGTTCCCCAGGGTGCAGAGTCCAAGCCCCAGCCTGCTTCTTCATCAGAGCCCCTGATGGTGGGGATGGACTTGCAGCAAGCTGGAACCAGGCTGCGCCCCCAGGTACGCCCAGCAGAGGATACAGAGACCACTGGTGTGTGCAGAGTATAAGCAACAGACACAAGTGAAATCCTGGTGACAAGCCAAGGTGGGTAGTGAACAAGCACAGACGGTAAACAAAGCTGGGTCAGTACACAGGCAGTCAGCTCCAGTATAAACATGTGACAAGTACCCAGGTGCTTGGAAAACTGTGAAGTTGCACTGAGCATGTCTTATATAGACAAGCAAACTAGGAGGCGGGCCAGGAAGTGATGGAAGTGAAGGATATAAAAGCCCACAGAATAGCAGACGACGCCCATAGGTGAGCACAGCCAAACCACACACACGTGAAAGGGATCGGTGTAGAGAAACACTGCAGCAAGGAGGTAAGAATACACAAGGAGGAAACTGCAGGCAAGCTTGTGACACCATCTCAGCTCTTAGTTTGTCATAATCCCGGGCATTTTCAGTGGTCAAGTCAAAGTATGCCCTTTGGGAGCCCCCTGCTGATAGTGGTGCAACTGGTCTGTAGGCCAGGCCTGACCCTCTGCAATTATCTCAAGTGCATAAGAAGGCCTCCACATTGTCTAGGGATGCCATCTTTTGTAGGACGTGTCTTCTGGTGCCGGAGGGAGTGTCACACAGGAACCCAGTGGAAACACTTGTAGTCTGGGCTGTCAGTCACTGGAGCACTTCTGCTGAGGCCTCTCAGTCTCTCTCGGCTGTCTGGGCCAAAGCAGTCACCTGAGCCTCAGCATTCACCAGCTGGGCAGCCAATAGTCTGTTGCCAACTCAAAATTGTACACCGTGCCTTTAAGTGGTATAGACACAGCCTGCTGTCCCTTAACCCTAGGGTCACATCTATGCATTTTTTTTAGTGCTGTTTGCAGAAATGCACTACAGTCCATTTAACATGGTTTACTATGGTACACATTCACATCTATGTGTTTTGTGGCCGGTGCGTTTTTGGGGTGGAGGCTTTTTTTTCCCCATGTTTTGCAGGTATTAGACTTCAATGGAATCGCACCAGAAATGCAAGTGTTGTGTTTGTGATGTGAATTTTGATGTGTTTTGTGTTTTTTGCATTTTTTTCTTTGCTGGTTGCTAAAGAGGGGGCCGGGAAGCCGGCCGCTGCATCCATAACAACCAATGAGTCATCAGCTGTCAATGGGGTTCCCCGCTGACAGCTGAATGTAAAAATAAAAAAATTGCCGGTGCAAAAAATGGGCGTGGGGCCCCCCTAGAATCCATACCAGACCATTCTCTGAGCATGCAGCCCAGCAGGTCATGAAAGAGAGGGGACAAGTGAGCCCTCCCCCCCCCCCCCCCAAACAATAACAGGCTGCATGCCCTCAACGTGGGAGGGGATGGGTGCTTTTGGGGGGGCTCTGCCCCAAGCACCTTGCCCCCATGTTGATGGGGACAAGGGCCTCCTCTCAACAACCCCGGCTGGTGGTTGTCGGGGTCTGCGGGCAGGGGGGCTTATCGGAATCTGGAAGCCTCCTTTAACAAGGGGGGCCCCCAGATCCCGCCCCCCATGTGAATGGGTATCGGGTACATCGTATCCCTACCCATTCATCTCAAAAAGCAGTGAAATGTAAAAAAAGAGCTGTTTTTTGACAAATCCTTAAAAAATAGCACTGAGCCGCCTTCTCCCTGAGCCGCCTTCTCCCGCTGCCGTCTTCTTCCTCGCCACCGGTTACCCACTAAAAACAAAAAAAGCCCCTCTTCTTCTGTGGCTGTCTTCCTCCATTGCGTTGTCGCCCGCTGTCTGACATCTCTTATGTAGCCATCGGGCATGGCCACCTGATGACATTACCCAGAGGGCCCACGCCTGTGATGTCACAAGGGGCGGGCTCTCTGGGTGACGTCATTGGATGGCCACATCTCATGGCTATATAAGAGATGCCAGACAGTGGGAGACCACAAAATGGAGGAAGACAGCCACAGCGACCTTTCTTTGTTTTTAGCAGGTAACAGGCAGCGGGAGAAGATGGCTCAGGGCTATTTTTGTTAAAAAAAAGACTTGTGAAAAACCAGCGCTTGTGGTTTTGTGTGTTTGTTTTTTTTTTAACATTTTCACTGCTTTTTGGGGTGAATAGGTAGGGGTACGGCGTACCCGACACCCGTTCACATGGGGGGGGGGATCTTCCAGATTCTGATAAGCCCGCAGACCCTGACAACCACCGGCCAGGGTTGTCGGGAAGAGGCCCTTGTCCCCATCAACATGGAGGCAAAGTACTTTGGGCGGGGCTGCCCCCCGAAAGCACCCACCCCCCTCATGTTGAGAGCATGCGGCCTGGTATAGTTCAGGAGGGGGCCTTTCCTGACTTGCCGGGCTGCATGCTCGGATAAGGGTGTGGTATGAATTCTAGGGGGGCCCCCACACCATTTTTAAAAAAAATTGGCGTGGGGGGTCCCCTCCAAATCCATACTAAACCCAAAGGGCCTAGTATGAACCTGGGGGAGACAGGAACACCACGACGTGTTTTTTTTTTTTAACTTTCCACTGTCATGGGGAAGCCCGCTGACAGCTGATGACTCATCGGTTGTTAAGGACACGGTGCACGGTAACTGGCTTCCCAGCCCCTCCTTAGCAACCAGCTAATACAGTGTGTTTAAAGAAGAAAAAAAGAGTAAAAATACATGAAAACTGCATGCAAAAACGCATCAAGCGCAGTCACATAGATGTCAACGAAGACTAAGACCCAATTCACATGAGTGTTTTTTAGCTCGACGCTCAAGCAAAATCACATTCATTTAAATGGCCCCTGTTCACATTTGAATGTTTTCTCGCCTGTAGAAAAATGCCTGCCACTCAAAAAAGTACATGAGCTTCTTTTCAGGCAGGTTTGAGCGTTTTTGTCCCCATAGACTTCAATGGAAAATGCCCAAACAGAGAGAAAGGAGTGTTTTGTTTAAGCATTTTCAGCTCAAACAGGAAGCTCCCCTTTTCTAGCATCACTCCACACCTTACACAGGTTTCTATTGGAAAAGCTCCTAAAAAAAAACACCTAAAATATTTGTAAATCTGCAAAAAAAAACTCCTGAAAAGTCTGAGCTCAGATGTGAACGTCGCCTTAAACGCGGCTTGAAGTGGAGAGCTGGCAGAGAGGTCATCCACATGACAAGAAGGTCTAAGGACTTCCTGGTCGTGTTTGATGGTCAGCGTACAGCAAAAACAAGAAGATTCCCTCGCATGGGTAAGAATCAGTCCAACACAAAAGTCCAGCAAAGCCGTTATTAAAGCGTCAGTAAATGGCCCTCCCTTACTGACACATTATGAAATACTTCCCTTAGAACCAAGTCTTCCAGCAGAGCATTGTCACCACTGGCACCACTTCCATCTTCACCCGCTCTTCTGTCCCAGTTCCCGCCCACCGGGTCATCTGATTGGACGTGATCACGTCATTCCCACATGTGGGAGTCACGGACAGCGGGGGCTCTGAGGGGACGGCACGGGTATGTCATCCCTTCAGAGCGCATGCGTTGGTCACATCACCGGCTGCATGCAGTGTGAATATCTCCAAAACCGCCCACTTTTAGGGGATAATCGCTGTCCATATAGGTAAGTCTTATAGGGCTTATAGACTTACCTGTAGGTACAAGTCATAAAAGGTTTTCCTCCCACCCTAACCACTTGTCTACTGGACACTTTTACCCCCTTCCTGCCCAGGCCAATTTTTAGCTTTCAGCACTGTTGCATTTTGAATGACAATTGCGCAGTCATGTAACCCTGTACACAAATGACATTTTTATCATTTTTTTCACACAAATAGAGATTTCTTTTGGTGGTATTTAATCACCTCTGGGGGGTTTTATTTTTTGCTAAACAAACAAAAAGACCAAAAATTTAGAAAAAAACATTTTTCATAGTTTATAAAATTTTGCAAACAGGTAATTTTTCTCCTTCACTGATATGTGCTGATTGGCGGCGCTGGTGGGCACTGATTGGCGGCGCTGGTGGGCACTGATTGGCGGCGCTGGTGGGCACTGATTGGCGGCGCTGGTGGGCACTGATTGGCGGCGCTGGTGGGCACTGATTGGCGGCGCTGGTGGGCACTGATTGGCGGCGCTGGTGGGCACTGTTGGGACCGATGTCCCTGTACCAGAAGCCGGTTATCGGCTTTCTACTTTTCTCCTCGTGTTGTCAGCGTGAGGGGAAAAAAAAATAACCGGCTTCTGTTTACTTTCTTGATCAACTGCCATTGACCCTTTGCCCAGATCTGTGATCAGCCAAGTCTGAAGGACTCGACGGTCACAGAACGTGCCGCCTGAGCGTTGCAGAGGGCACAAGGGCAGTGTGGTCATGGGAGGATGTCCATGGATGCCCTCCCGGCACTGGAAGCCCACATTGTAGCCATCTTTCGGCTATAGCATGGGCAGAAAGTGGTAAAGCCTCCTGGTAGTGAAATAGACCCCACAGACATATTACCTCACAACATGCTTGTATGCTTTCTCAGCACCACCCCGATAACTCAGGAGAAGACCAATTACTGTATGTCCCAGGTGGGGAACAAGGTGTGGTCAGTGATTAACCCCCCCAGCCTGCTACAAACCTTCCACTACCACCCAGTTCCCTCATGAATCGCAGATACAATCCATCCACCACTGACAGGAGCCAATTGTCACATCACTCAATCACACGACCACAATCACAGCTCCATCAACACCACACCAAAGTGGCCCACTCTATCTACAAGTCCATCATATCCAAGGCACGCCAAAGAGGACCACCCTAACCACAGCACCACAAAGAACCCCACACCAGTGGGATGGACTGGGGGGCAGTAGAGTGGAGAGGGGGGGGCAGCAGGATGCACAAGGGGAGGCAATGGGGTGGACTGGGTTGGGCAGCAGAGTGATCAGGGGGTCAGCAGGGTGGTCAGGAGAGCAGTGGGGTGGACAGGGGGTCAGCAGGGTGGTCAGGAGAGCAGTGGGGTGGACAGGGGGTCAGCAGGGAGGTCAGGAGGGCAGTGGGATGGACAGGGGGTCAGTAGGGTGGTCAGGAGGGCAGTGGGATTGACAGGGGGTTAGCAGGGAGGGCAGTGAGATGGACAGGGGGTCAGCAGGGTGGTCAGAAGGGATGGTCAGGGGATCAGCAGGAGGGCAGTGGAATGGACAGGGGGTCAGCAGGGTGGTCAGGAGGGCAGTGGGATGGACAGGGGGTCAGCAGGGTGGTCAGGAGGGAAGTGGGATGGACAAAGGGTTATCAGGGTGGTCAGGAGAGCACTGAGATTGACAGGGGGTCAGCAGGGTGGTCAGGAGGGCAGTGGGATGGTCAGGGGGTCAGCAGGGTGGTCAGGAGGGCAGTGGTATGGACAGGGGGTCAGCAGGGTGGTCAGGAGGGCAGTGGGATGGATAGGGGGTTAGCAGGGTGGTTAGGAGGGCAGTGAGATGGACAGGGGGTTAGCAGGGTGGTCAGGAGGGATGGTCAGGGGGTCAGGAGGGCAGTGGTATGGACAGGGGGTCAGCAGGGTGGTCAGGAGGGCAGTGGGATGGACAGGGGGTTAGCAGGGTGGTCAGGAGGGCAGTGGGATGGACAGGGGCTCAGTAGGGTGGTCAGGAGGGCAGTGGGATGGAGAGGGGGTCAGCAGGGTGGTCAGGAGGGCAGTGGGATGGACAAGGGGTTATCAGGGTGGTCAGGAGGGCAGTGAGATTGACAGGGGGTCAGCAGGGTGGTCAGGAGGGCAGTGGGATGGTCAGGGGGTCAGCAGGGTGGTCAGGAGGGCAGTAGGATGGTCAGGGGGTCAGCAGGGTGGTCAGGAGGACAGGGGGATGGACAGGGGGTTAGCAGGGTGGTCAGGAGGGCAGTGGGATGGTCAGGGGGTCAGCAGGGAGGTCAGGAGGGCAGTGGGATGGACAGGGGGTCAGCAGGAGGTCAGTGGGATGGACAGGGGGTCAGCAGGGTGGTCAGGAGGGCAGTGGGATGGACAGGGGGTCAGCAGGGTGGTCAGGAAGGATGGTCAGGGGATCAGCAGGGTGGTCAGGAGGGCAGTGGGATGGACAGGGGCTCAGCAGGGTGGTCAGGAGGGCAGTGGGATGGACAGGGGGTCAGAAGGGTGGTCAGGAGGGCAGTGGGATGGACAGGGGCTCAGCAGGGTGGTCAGGAGGGCAGTGGGATGGACAGGGGGTCAGAAGGGTGGTCAGGAGGGAAGTGGGATGGACAGGGGGTTAGCAGGGGGCAGTGGGGTGGACTGGAGAGTAGCATAGTGGACAGGGGGTTGATGTAGCACCAGAATGGACAGGGAGGCAGCGGGGTGGGCAGGGGGACAGTGGGATGGACAGTGAGGAGACAGTGATGCTCAGTAGAGGACTATATACCTCCTGCTGTCCCATTTTGTAACTGTGGGTTGCTCCCTGTACTGAGGCTGGTCGCTGCACTGACTGCACTTGTTGCTCCTTCTGCTGGGTTCCTGTGAAGTCGGACAATCCTGTCAGCCAAGGGGACAGGCAGACAGGAAGAAGAGGGGTCCTTTAGCTGCTGGTGGTCTGTCCTGAGATGCCTGCAGTTTTTGGCCACTTAAAGCTATGAAATGTAAACTCTGAAGATCAGTGAGGGGACAGCAGTAGTAGAGAGAGAAGTGCCGGTGTTCTATCGGATAGTGCCCGCCATCGAGAAGTGCTCGGGATGTACTGCGCATGGGCCATATGGAGCAGACAACAGCTGATTTTACGATCAGCTGTTGTGACGACGAGACAGCGCCTACAATAGCCGACGGAAGAAATTTTTCTGTCAGATTGTGCCTGGCACTGGCCAGGCGCGTTCATGTCGGTGAGGGGCGAATTTGTACATGTTGGGTGTGGATTTTTAAATGATGGGCAGTGCTGAAAAGATGGGGGTGGATTTTGCAAAGATGATCAGTGCTGCAAAACAAATTTTATCCTGCTATTTTTCCTGGACACTTGCGGGGAGTCCCCATCTTTTAGAAATCCGCACCCAACATGTACAAATCCGCCCCTCACTGACATGAGACATTTTAAAAATCCCCACTGGACTCTCCTTCAAGGCCATTTGCAGGCTGAACCTCCCACTGAGAAGGTGGGACTTCGACAGAATTTTGTGCCAGAAGGAGAAAATGTGGATATACAATTTAAATAGTATGTAACCTCGAGGGTTAAATAATGAATGTAACCTCTCTGTATTTCTCACGCCTTAGCCCTGGGTTGCCATTTGATTTGTTACCCTTGATCATGCTGGCCTCCTGGCTCTATGTCCGTAGTTAGCTCTACTTTACCCCCCTATTCATTTAACATCTTCCTTTTTTGCTAATTTATTTTCTTCTAATCTCTTTTTAAATCTATTAAGGTTTTCCCCACTTCTGCTTGGTTTTTTGTTTATTTTTAATTTTGATTCTTTGGTGGATCCCCGCACTCACAGACCAGTCCGCTGGCTCTGTGTTATTGTAATGTCTGTTTGGCTGTCAATTCATTGCGCAGTTGCCTAGACAACCAGATGCTTACTTGACTACGTAGTCTGGCGCTCTGGCTACTTAAGGATGTCTTTCCTGGCTTCTGCGCATGCTCTGAAGAAACCCGGGTGATGGGTGAAACGCGTCAGCATGACGCCATCACGCTCCTAATAGCGTACACGCTGATCCACCCACATGCCAAGGTGTTCTGGCACTACACGGAACAAACTGGTGACACTTTGCATAGCGAAGGAAGCTATCCACATGAGCTGCCGGAAGATAGAATAAGCAGAAGCTGCTTGTCCACCTGTGCGGGGGTGCTGTCCGACTGCATATACAATTTAACCGCTTTTACTTTAGACACACACTAACCTGCCAATACCGGTGCTCTTGAGCCTACATCAGTTCCCGTGCAAATATATCTCAGCTATAGGAACTTCCTCCCAGCATACCCTGATTGACATAGTCCGCATACTTACAGCAAGTTCTGTGTTCAAAGATCTTTCATGAACTGTTTGTGCAATATTCCAGTTCGCTGTAGTTACTGATATTCGCTGTCTATTATCTAGTGGATAAGGAGGTCTAAATACCTGCATGGCTGCTTCTACTCCCCTTTGACCCCTTCTTTTCACTCACATGTGTGTTACTTGAAGGACTATCATCTTTTCCCTTAGATGATTCAACACTGACCATTACTTTCATTAGTCATTCAATGGGGGGGGGGGTGGATGGAGAAATGTGTGGTGGCCATCTGTGTGTAGACAACGTTGTCTATTTTAATGAATTGGTGGTGGTATTTTCTAAATTAACTTTTGTGATTAGTGTTAAAGTGTATTGCATAATAAAACTTTATATTTTTTGCTAAATTGCCTGTTCCTCCCTGAAGAATTGCTTTTCTTGGAATCGTCCCGTCAATTCCTCCCCCCCCTTTTTTTTCTATATCATTTAAAAATCCACCCCCATCTTTGCAGCACTGCCCATAATTTTACAATCCGACCCCAACATGTACAAATCTGCCTCTCACCATCATGAACACGCCTCGGCAATGCCAGGCACAATCTGACAGAAACATTTCTTCCGTCGGCTATTGTGCGCAGGCGCCATCTCGCCGTCATAGCAGCTGATTGTAAAATCAGCTGTTGCGCTGTCCCATACGGTGCATGCGCAGTACATCACGGGCACTTCTCGATAGCGGCACTATCCGACAGAACACCGGCAGTGTGTGGTCACTGGAGTCTGGATTGGGGATAGAGATGAGGGGACGATACATTGCTGACAGGCACTGGGGACAAGTATGCTGTCAGAATAATGTGTCTGGCAGTTTGGACACATGATGCAAAAACCAGACTGCCCAGGTAAATCCCATACAGGTGGCAACACTAGCCAGGACAGCAGATCCATTAATTGAGTTGAAGTCATCTGTTGCAATCCCTGATTGAGGTGTGAAATGTTTTACACTCATATTATCTGAGAGTGATAGTGAAGGGGAAATGAGGAAGATATAGACGGCCCCTGGAAAGCTGCCAGTCCCTCGGCACCTGCCTGGGTCACCTTGTGGGCAATCCGGCTCTATTCGTATGACTTGTGTTATTGCAGCCAAATACATCAACTTTGTGTTCCTTTGTCTGTGAAATGTTCTAATGATATGAAGGAGAATTCCTGACACAACCTTCCCTTATCTTATTACATGTCCTTTATTTTCCCCAGATAGGGAGATTATTGTCAGGAATCCTCCCATGTATTATCTGTGTTCCTCTGTATAAGGAATCCTATGACTACGTGTCTCAGTCTCAGTGTCAGATACTTTCACTGTCATTCTCTCTTCTGCTCTCAGCGATGGCGTCTGCTGATCTGAGAATGGAGCTGGAATGTTCCGTCTGTCTGAACATTTATACAGATCCTGTAACCCTGACATGTGGACACAACTTCTGCCGGGACTGTATTGGTCGTGTGTCGGATACACAGGAGGGGTCTGGAGGTTATTCCTGTCCTGAATGTAAACAAAGCTTCCAGAAACGTCCCGTCCTTCAGAGGAATCTAAAACTATGTAACATAGTGGAGAATTTCCAGTCCACCCATCCAGATCAGGAGGAGTCCGGGGTCTTCTGTACTTACTGTATTCACACTCCTGTACCTGCTGTGATATCCTGTCTGATGTGTGAAGCTTCTCTGTGTGACAATCACCTGAGAGTCCACAGCAAGTCACCAGAACACGTCTTATGTGACCCCACCACTTCCCTGGAGAACAGGAAATGCTCCGTCCATAAGGAACTACTGAGGTATTACTGCACTGATGACTCCACCTGTATCTGTATGTCCTGTGGTTTCATTGGAGAACATTGGGGACTCCAGGTCGAGACTCTGGATGAGGCCTCTGAGATGAAAAAGAAGAAACTGAGGAATGTTCTGCAGAAACTGATGACAGAGAGAGAGGAGATGGAGAAAAGAGTCCAGAGTCTGCAGGAACACAGGAGGAAAGTACAAAGAAAAGCAGATGATGAAACAAAGAGAGTCGCTGCCCTGTTCAGAGACCTCAGGAGACATCTGGAAGACCTGGAGAAGAGAGTCCTGAGGGACATCTCTGGGCAGGCAGAGCGGATCTCCGTGATAATCTATGATCTGGTCCAGGATCTGGAAATAAAGAAGGAGAAGCTGTCCAGGAAGATGGAGGACATTGAGGAGCTGTGTAACACGACGGATCCACTGACTGTCCTACAGGAATCAGACACAGGTGACTTGTGTGATACTGAGGATGGAGATGATGACAGAGAGAGACATGATAAACTCCTCCATGATGGAGGGGATCTGGATGTGTGGGGGATCTCACACACATTACACACAGGTTTATCTGATATCATGTCTGGGGTAAATGTAGAGAAATATCCAGGCACACATGTCTATCCACATTCTACTACAAAGGGCAAAGGTCACATCAATGCTGAACCATCCAGGAGACCTCCCCAGCCCTCCCCCACCATACAATCATCCAGTAAACGCCTCAAACCCTCCCCCACCATACAACACTCACACCACCAGGCTGGAGGACCAAAAATTGGGGCTGTACAGCAAACATTAGGGGTGTCTGGGGTTACAGACATATTACTGGATGTGGGGACAGCTGCTAATAATCTACATATATCAGATGACAGGAAAACTGCATCCTCCTCATATCAGAATCGCCCAGAAACACCAGAGAGGTTTCAGGATTGTCAGGTGATGAGCAGTCAGAGGTTCTCCTCAGGGAGACATTACTGGGAAGTGGATGTCGGGGGTTCATTGCACTGGAGAGTCGGGATGTGTTACCGCAGTATAGACAGGAGAGGAGATCAGTCAGTGATTGGAGATAATAAGAAGTCCTGGGGTTTGCAGAGAAGGTGGGGTAAACAGTACTCAGTGATACATGACAGTAAGGAGATCCGATTACCCGGTGGTGTCTCCAGTAGGAGAGTCGGGATAGATCTGGATTATGAGGCCGGGCGGATCTCCTTTTATGATCTGTGTGACCCGATCCGACATCTCCACACCTTCCACACCACCTTCACTGAGCCCCTCCATGCTGGAGTATATGTAGGGGGATGGGGAGGTTGTATAAAGATATGTGGGGGGAATTAGAAGTGAGAGATCTGCCCAGAGACATCACAAGGTGGATTATCTGATTGGTGATTGGTGGAATACTCATCCAATAGGAGGAAGCAGAGGACAGGAAGCATGAGTGATTTATTTATAAAGCTGCAGGTTCCGGGGCCGTCATCTTCATCCTAAACCTCACTTCACTACCTAGTGTGTCACTGACCAGGAACAAGCATGCAGGAGGTCAGATTGTTCAGCCTTCACTGGCTGCTTGCTTGTTCTGGGTCAGTGACACACTACAGAGTGTAGCCAGGATCAGGATGACGGCCCTGGGGTCTCCACCATCACTGTCTATAGAAAAAGGGTTTTTTTTTTCAGTTTTGTATGAGGTGGGGAATGCAGAGTTCAGGGGTGCGCTGCGTTCAGAAGGCAGAGTTCAGGGGTGCACTTCACAGAGATCAGAGGTTATTTCCTCATCACATTCCACAAGAACTTTGTAATCCTGATGGAACACATCCATCATTTTATTGGGACACAGGTTTTCTATGGTCAGGATTGTCTTACAATGTTACATGTTTCCTATTAATAAAGACAGAAACACATCGCAGAGCAAATATACTTACTTTCAGGGGTTGCTCCAGACATTTTTTTTTGGGTGGTGCTGTGCTGTTATTGCGGGTAGAAGTGGTAATGTGCCACACCTTGCGCGCCACCTACCGTGCACATGTCGACATGGCCAAACAGTAGGTGTAGCCTGCAAGTGGGCGTGGACAACAAGTGGGTGTTCCTTCATGGTCTGTTTTGTAGTGTGACACTTTTCTCTTTGTGTAGGCCAAGTATGAATTGGGGTGAACTGAAGAGACAGTGGGAATAAAATAACACCTCAGCTTGTGTGAAGTTCTGCACTAACCCCCAGCACAGCAAAAATATATTAACAAAAAGTACCACAGAATAATTAACCCACAGTATGACACGCTTATTAAGCTCCAGCACAGTAATTAACCAGGGCATGGTTCAATACTTCACCCTCAGCACAACACAATAATGAACCCATAACATTGAACAACATTTAACCCCAAAAATTGCACAAGCATTAACCCTCAGCATAACACAGTAATTAACCCCTAACACAGCACAGAAACAAACCCCCAGCACAACACAGTAATAAACCTCTGGAATGAACTGTGTACAGAGTGCAGGGTTTGGGAGCGTGCTATGTACAGATTGAAGAGCTCAGGAATGTGCTGCCCATAGAATGCAGAGTACAGGAATGCACTATGTACAGAGTGCAGGGTTCAAGAGTGTGCTACATACAGAGTGCAGAGTTCAGGGGTGCGCTGCGTACAGAATGCGGAGTTCAGGGGTGCGCTGCGTACAGAATGCGGAGTTCAGGGGTGCGCTGCGTACAGAATGCGGAGTTCAGGGGTGCGCTACGTACAGAATGCGGAGTTCAGGGGTGCGCTGCGTACAGAATGCGGAGTTCAGGGGTGCGCTGCATACAGAATGCAGAGTTCAGAGGTGTGCTGTGTACAGAGCGATATTTTTTAGCACTGCCCACACTAAAGCTGGCTGCTAAGGTCATCCAGGGCAGCAGTGTCCAATTGGACCTGTTCTACTGATTACACCTATTACACTCTCTGCATGACATCTGCCTAACAGTGTCACCTGTGCAGGGAGGCTGAACTACACCTGTCTATACATCACCTTCTGTATTCATTCAGCAGTGATGTCATTCAGTGACGGGATGACATCTTTTACCACCCAAAGTAAACAGGCCAAAGTGCCCCCCCATTTATGAGCTGTGATCTACTTCAGATCACAGGTCCTGTCCTTTATGCCCCCCCGCCTGCTGATCCACCAAAGTGGTCCCCTTTTCTGACTCCCCCTCAGCCCAGTCCTATCCAGAAGTGCCCAGGACAAATCGATTTTTCTGTGAGATTGTGCCCCGTGCTCCCATGGCGAGTTTGTGTCGGTGAGGGGTGGATTTATAAATGATGGGCAGTTGGGGGTGCAATTTTTAAAGATGCCCAGTGCTGCAAAACTAAACTTTTTATGCTATTCTTCGAAGAACAACCTGGGCACTTCTCTGATAGCGGGCACTATCCGACAGAACACTGAAACAATTCTGTAATAAATCCAGGAACACTGTAACCAACTTTACATTTTACAGATCAAATCTGTTATCATTTATAAAAAGAAATCCATTTTATTCCTGGAAATCCGACATCTTTTTTCTGTTTTTCCAAAATAAAAATGGCGCTTGTGGTTGTCAGAAAAATTCTGTAAAAAATCCATCTTTACAATTCCCAGCATATTTATACTGAACATTTAGAAAAAAATACCGGTACATTATAAAATGGTAAATACTTTTCTGTTGAATTAGGAATACCGTGCAGCTATTGGCTCATTTACTGCAGGAGGCGTGGTCACATTTCCTTGTTTGTGTGACAGACGGAGTGTGCCAGTAAGTCTAGCAGGGGGCAGCACACAGATTTGCATGCTCCGTGTGGAGTGTGGAGAAGAGATAAGTGAAGGTCACCCTGTGAGGCGGTGCAGAGTGACGCAGTAGAGTCGCTTTGCGTCGCCTCACATGCGGTTTGTCTCGGCCTTTAGGCGGTGGCATTGTCCACTTTCACATGATAAAGTAAACAATGCTGCCGCCATTCCTCACCTTCTCATTTCCCATGCTGGAACCAAGGACAGTTTTTTATACATCATCATTTTATTTATGAGAGAGAATGTGCCAAAATACAAGAGAAACATTTCCTTCCTGTATGGAGAGTCTTCTGCAGGGCCAATGACAAGACTTTTACACTTACAGCAACATCTACATAAACCATTGAATTTTCAGTGGGGGCGCCCTCGTATGGGAGCTGGCGGGATTGGGAGTCCACAGTCCAAGGAAATCCAACCTAACAGACAAAGAGAAAAAAGACGGAAGGGGGGAGGGGGAGGAGAAAAGAAAACATGATAGTGGTCAGTGGCACTGTGCTAGGCCCAGGAGCCACTATTATCTTTTCTCCTTCACCCTCCTGGCCAAGAAAACTGATCTTAGTGCTAGGGATGAGCCCGATGTTTGAGTCGAATGCCGAACAGTGAACAATATGCGGTGTTCGCGGCAAATTCAAAAGCCGCGGAACACCATTAAAGTCTATGGGACATTAACATGAAAAATCAAAAGTGCTCATTTTAAAGGCTTATATGCAAGTTATTGTCATAAAAAGTGTTTGGGGACCTGGGTCCTGCCCCAGGGGACATGGATCAGAGCAAAAAAAAAGTTTTAAAAACTGATGTTTTTTTGGAGCAGTGATTTTTTTTAATGCTTGAAGTGAAACAATAAAAATTAAATATTCCTTTAAATATCATACCTTGGGGGTGTCTATAGTATGCCTGTAAAGTGGCGCATGTTTCCCATGTTTAGAACAATACCACAGCAAAATGACATTTTTAAAGGAAAAAATCTAATTTAAAAGTGATCGCAGCTGTAATGAATTGTCGGGTCTCAGCAATATAGATAAAACTCATTAAAAAAAACGGCATGGGGTTCCCCCCAGTCTATTACCAGGCCCTTTGGGTCTGGTATGAATGTAAAGGGGAACCCCGAACCAAAATAAAAAAATTGCGTGGGGGTCCACGCAAAAAAAAGTACGGGTCCCCCAAAATCCATATCGGACCCTTCAGGTCTGGTATGGATTTTAAGGGGAACAGTGCGCCAAAATTTAAAAAAAAATGGCATAGGGTTCCCCCCGAAATCCATACCAGACCCTTATCTGAGCACGCAACCTGGTAGGCCACAGGAATAGGGGGACGAGAGAGCAGCCCCCCTCCTGAACTGTACCAGGTCACATGCCCTCAACATGGGGAGCGTGCTTTGGGGTCTGAACGAAAGTACCTTGTCCTCATTTTTATGGGGACAAGGGCCTCATCCCAACAACCCTTGCCTGGTGGTTGTGGGTGGGGGGCTTATTGGAATTTGGAAGCCCCCTTTAACATTTTTTTGTGAAATGGTAGGGGTACAGTGTACCCCGTTACCATTTCCAAAAGGGGGGCCAGGATCTGGTGGTCCCCTTGTTAAAGGGGGCTTCCAGATTCCGATAAGCCCCCCACCCACATACCCCCACAACCACCGGGCAAGGGTTGTGGGGATGAGGCCCTTGTCCCCATCAACATGGGGACAAGGTGCTTTGGGGTCAGACCCCAAAGCACCCTCCTCATGTTGAGGGCATGTGGCCTGATACGATTGAGGAGAGGGGGTGCTCTCTCATCCCCCTCTTTTCCTGCGGCCTGCCAGGTTGTGTGCTTGGATAAGGGCCTGGTATGGAATTTGGGGGGTCCCACGCAATTTCTTTTTAAATTTTGGTTTGGGCTTTCCTTTAATTATTCTTACCAGACCCAAAGAGCCTGGTAATGGACTGGGGGGGAACCCATGCCATTTTTTTCAATGAGTTTTATCTATATTACCGAGACCCGACAATTCATTACAGCCGCGATCAGTTTTAAATGACAATTTTTCCTTTAGAAATGTCATTTTGCTGTGGTATTGTTCTAAACACGGGAAAACTCCGCCACTTTACAGGCATACTGTGACAGACCTAGCCAGGACAGAGGCTTTTGGCGAGGGCTGAATGCAAGCCTCTTGCTGACCGATTATGGGCCCTGGCATTTGGGGGAACGGTGCTCTTTTGAGCTGTATGAGAAATCCAGTCTGATCTGTACTAGTTGGACTCAGTCGTGTATATGTATATATTGTATGTTGTCTCATTCTCTTGTGGACTCTTTGCTGTGATCATTTGGGAAGTGTATCTCTATGAAGGGGGGGGGATTCCTCCAGCAGCCCCCTTGCTGATAATACTGTGTACTGAGGAGATGTTTGAACACACCTGACCTGTGTGTCCATTGTCTTTGGACAGTTTAACCGGCCCTCTTTTCCAAGGGTGGGGGGGAAAAGTTATTTTATCTGTTGTGTCCATGTGTGATAATAAAACCGTGCATGTTAGATGTTAGCAGTGAAACAAGTCTCACCTTGTTTTGCTCTTGGGAGCGGTTGGAATCTCTGGTATCTGTATCCAGACTGGGAGGAAGTGGTATACTGACGGAAGCACTTAAGCGGAGTGTGGGACGTTCCGTGACACATACTATAGACACCCCCCCTCCAGGCACGATATTTAAAGGAATATTTCACTTTAAGAATTAAAAAAATCACTGCTCCCGAAAAAATATTGCACATAAGCCTTTAAAATAAACACTTTTGATTATTCATGTTCGTGTCCCATAGACTTTAACGTTGTTTGCGTGTTCTGCCAATTTTTTTGCCTGTTCGCAAGTTCTGGTGCGAATCGAACCGGGGGGTGTTCGGCCCATCCCTACTTAGTGCCCACAAAATGCCCCAAATCATCTCAGTGCTGCCAGTAGTAGTAGTGTAGTGGTACATTTACAGACAGTCTGTAAGTGATTAAAATGTATGGACTGTCCATTTACAAACAGTTGGCAACCCCCACTACAGTGCAGCACATCACCCCCTCCCCCCTCTAGTGTTTTGCTGCAGAAAAGACAGGAAATCATTTCTGCAAACTAACAAATCCACCTGTTTTATATGTTTTCCCCTTTTTGGAGGATTGTAAAAACCACTTCTCCACACCAGCAAAACAACAAACTGAAAGAGCTCCTCCCCATTACCCATAAACCCCACCAGGCTAATTCTCCTGGCCACTCCTCATTATTATCTCCTCCCTCCAGTCACTGTGACACTATACAACTATAAAGACATGAGAAATACTCATAGAATGGATTTATAAAAAGCACATGATCAGTATGATGACTCAGCACATTTCTGCTACAATAGTCTGAACTAAGGATATAAAAGAGGCCGAAATGCAGGAAAATCAAAGGAAATAGAATTTAGGAGAAGAGTAGCAAGAAAACTAAAGCTTACAGTTATGGAAAGGCCAGGAGCTGAAGAGCTATGAGGGGGAGGAGAAAGAACACCAGTGTCCTACAGGGGGATTCTACTTCCTGGTCTGATGTCACTTCCTGGTCTGATGGCACTTCCTGGTCTGATGGCACTTCCTGGTCTGATGGCACTTCCTGTTATGATGGCACTTCCTGCTCTGTGTCACTTCCTGTTCTCAATCCCTTCCTGTTCTGATGGCACTTCCTGTCCTGAGTCACTTCCTGTTCTATAACATATTAACACTGTAAAATGAACAGCTGTGATTGGCTCAGGATATTACAATTGTATTTTTTAGTATTTACAGAATATTTTGTGTCAATTTCACACAATTTTATTGTTTTTCAATGTACAACATTTTGATGTGATGATGTCACAGAATGTTACAGGTGATGTCACAGACACGAGTGGCTCAATATAAACCTTTTAGTAAGTTCTCATTGGTCTGCAGAAAAGTGATCCTTCACCATACTGAACACATTGAAAACTCTTCAGAAGTGTCTCTGTAGGAAAACAAACACATTCTAGTGAATACTCAGATCCATTCACTATTACAGAGATTTCACCTTTCCCTCTTACAATGAACTCCGCTCAGTCCAGACCTGACTATAAAGGAGGGCAGGGGGGGTCAGTTGTCAGTGGGCCGTCAGCTGAGACAGAACTTGATTTTGAAGCTTTAACCAATTGCCCTCCGGAAGGCCATTTTTTGCTATTCAGCACTGTGCTACTTTAATTGATAAGTGCGCGGTCATACGCTGTACACAAACCACATTTATATAATTTGTTTTCCACAAATAGAACTTTCTTTTGGTGGTATTTGATCACCTCTGGGCTTTTTGTATTTTTTACGCTATAAATGAGAGTTCAAACGTGTTTCAGTTACTTCTTCTCAGCCTGTATAGATGTATTCTCTCCCATAATACATTGGAATGAGCGCCATGATCTGGGCTGTTCATTACCCCTCCCCCACCGTGCTGAGTACACCTCAATATCGCGTCTCCTTCTCCTATATAGATTTTGTCACAACCTTTCCACCAGAAGAGGACAAACACAACCTTACAATGTGGCCAAATAATCCCCATGTCTGACATTGTATCTTTTCTAAAGTCCTACAGCGCCCCCTACCCTTGGCTCACACCTGTGTGTTTTTAGGTGCGTTTTGCAGAAATGCACTACAATCCATTTCACACGGTTTCCTATGGATCTAGGTCAAATCGGTGCTTTTTTTTGGAAAAGGTCGGAGTCTTTTCCCACATCAGATTGTTTTGTGTGTGTAGCGGTACCCCCGTAAGGGCTGCTGATTTGGTTACTAGCAATCCGCCAATCACCCTACTGCCAACCCCCATCCACCATTTTGAAGACAATGAACAGTCATTTTGATCCGTTTTGTTACTTTATTGTGGGGTACAACTTGAATGAGAGAAAAGGGGAATATGAGATGCCCATCATACAGCACATTCTTGACATCGTGGCCTTGGCCTTGTAACTTTGTACTTCTGTGCATTAACTTCTCTACTGACAGTTTCTTCTTCTCTTTCTGTTGCAAATAATAACTTCACTTCCAATGGAACAAGAGGAATCACTCTGAATAATTCCGACTTGTAGACCAGAGTCAGCGGCTTACACACCCTCTCTTCCAGACTCCATGAAACGGACAGTCACCCAGTTGGAGGATATTACCAATGTGCTAACCAGGCCAGAGACAACACGGCATCTCCCCCCGATGACCTGACACATGGCAATAAATGGACTACTGCTCTCAGCCAGTCTGTTACTGACAACGCTGTGTTCCCCGGCCACAGCATTCTACACTGCTCTGTCCAGCTTCTCCTTGTTTTCAGTTGCACTGACCTTCTCCTCTTTAAAAGGACCATTCTGTGTCCCCGATACTCTCCTCCGCTTGACTGCTACTTCCTCTGCTTGATCTTCTTTACATCCAGACCTTGTGTTCCCCGGTCACAGCATCCTAATGTCACCTTAGAGATGAAGATCCTTATTTTTAGCTCCTTCCCAGCAGTTCCTTCATCCATCCTCTGTGCTTGCCGCATCTCCACTTGGGAACACCTGGAGCAGCACCTCAATCCTCCCTTCTGTCTTTCTACTCCACAGAACTTCTCCCTGGAAGCATGTGACTCCAGCTTATATGAGAGGCCTACCACCTGCCAATACCAGAAGATAATTGGTCAGGGCTCCTCACATGAGCTGCCTGCCACTCAGATCTCAAGTCCAACCTCCCTTCCAGAACCATCCCTCTGAAAGCAAAGGAGGCACAGGTGGCCACACCCCCCACTACACCAGACACTCCCAGTCCCAAATCACAACAACCAAGCCCAGCCTAAAGAAAAGGCCTGGCTAAATTTACCTGCACTTGGGTGCTGCAGCTAAAAAAAATACTAGTCTAGCACCTACCTTTAGGTAGAGGGTCCTACATTTGTAATACACTTCAATGAACCCACACCAAAAACGCAAGTGTTGTATTTATGACCTGTTTTGTGTTTTTTTGGGATGGATAGTAGGAAAGTATGGCAGTTCTGTTTATGGAGTGTAACTTTGATGCGACTTTACACTCTCTGCCACTCAAATCACATCAAAGTATTTCAGAAATCTTTAGACCCCCTTTCACACTGAGGAAGTTTTCAGGCGTTTAGTGCTAGAAATAGCCTCTGAAAAGCGCCTGAAAACTGCCTCCCATTCTGTGCAGTGAGTGCTTACACACTGATAGGGATGAGCTTCGCGTTCGAGTCGAACCCATGTTCGACTCGAACATCGGCTGTTCGATCGTTTGCCGAATTGCGAACGTTATGGGCCGTTCGCGCCAAATTCGCGTGGCACGTCACGGCCTATAATTCACTGCGGCATCGCAGTGCATTGCTGGCTGATGATTGGCCAAGCATGCACTATGACCCGCATGCTTGGCCAATCACAGCGCCGTCGGTAGAGAGAGCTGTAATTGGCCAAAGCCAGGGTGTCTTTGGCCAATTATGGCTCAGGGGATTTAGAACACGCTCCACACTATATAAGGCCACCTGCACGGCGGCCCTGTGTAGTGTGTTCCGGCGTGCTGAGAGATAGACAGAGAGACACTGTAATTTAATTTGAGTTCGCTAGATTAGGCAGGACAGTCGGTGAGTTAGCTGCACTTACAGTGTATTGTGTGTATGTGTGTGTGTGTATATATATATATATGCATCCCAGGTGTTTGTGTGTGTGTGTGTGTGTGTATATATATATGTGTGTGTGTATATATATATATATACACACACACACACACACACACACACACACATATATATATATATATATATATATATATATATATATATATATATATATATATATATATATATATATTATTCAGTTTAGCTAGATCCGTTCCTGTTATCTTCCTACTGACAGGCAGGCTTGTCTTGTTACAGTATTTACAGCTACCTGAAGAAAATTGCCGGTGTTCTTTTGATCCTATTAGTACCACAGTCAGGCAGCTAGACTATTTACAGTTAGTGCAGTGCGTCCTCCTCAGTGTTCAGTTAAAGCTACAAGTTAGTTTAGTGTGACCACTGCACAGTGTTCAGCTAAAGCTACAAGTTAGTGTTGTGCGTCCTCCTCAGTGTTCAGCTAAAGCTACAAGTTAGTTTAGTGTGACCACTGCAGTGTTCAGCTAAAGCTACAATTTAGTGTAGTGCGACCTCTGCATAGTGTTCAGCTAAAGCTACAAGTTAGTGTAGTGTGTCCTCTGCACAGTGTTCAGCTAAAGCTACAAGTTAGTGTAGTGTGTCCTCTGCACAGTGTTCAGCTAAAACTACAAGTTAGTGTAATGCGACCTCTGCACAGTGTTCAGCTAAAGCTACAAGTTAGTGTAGTGAGACATCTGCACAGAGTTCAGCTAAAGCTACAAGTTAGTGTATTGCGTCGTCCTCAGTGTTCAGCTAAAACTACAAGTTAGTTTAGTGTGACCTCTGCACAGTGTTCAGCTAAAGCTACAAGTTAGGGTAGTGCATCCTCCTCACAGTGTTCAGCTTAAGCTACAAGTTGGTGTAGTGTGTTCTCCTCAGTGTTCAGCGAAAACTACAAGTTAGTGTAGTGCGAACCTCTGTACAGTGTTCAGCTAAAGCTACAAGTTAGTGTAGTGCATCCTCTTCTAAATCTACAAGTTAGGGTAGTGCGTCCTCCTCACAGTGTTCAGCTAAAGCTACAAGTTGGTGTAGTGTGTCCTCAGTGTTCAGCAAAAGCTACAAGTTGGTGTAGTGCGTCCTCCTCACAGTGTTCAGCTAAAGCTACAAGTTAGTGTAGTGCGTCCTGCTCAGTGTTCAGCTAAAACTACAAGTTAGTGTAGTGTGACCTCTGCACAGTGTTCAGCTAAAGCTACAAGTTAGTTTAGTGAGACCTCTGCACAGTGTTCAGCTAAAGCTACAAGTTAGTGTAGTGCGTCCTCCTCAGTTTTCAGCTAAAGCTACAAGTTAGTGTAGTGCGACCTATGCACAGTGTTCAGCTAAAGCTACAAGTTAGTGTAGTGCGTCCTCAGTGTTCAGCTAAAGCTACAAGTTAGTGTAGTGCGACCTCTGCACAGTGTTCTGCTAAACCTACAAGTTATTTTTTTGCGAGCTCTGCACAGTGTTCAGCTAAAGCTACCTGTAGAAGGTTGGTGGTGTTTTCCTGATCCTATCACTACCGCAGGCAGATAAATAAGCTACAAGTTAGTTTTTTGCGAGCTCTGCACAGTGTTCAGCTAGAGCTACCTGTAGAAGGTTGGTGGTGTTCTCATACTACAGGCAGGCAGTTGATTTTGCTAGCTTCAGTATATATATATATATATATATATCCCAGCTTAGTGCAGCTACAGGCCATTAGTATGTCTGGAAGGCCAAGAAGGAGAGGCAGACAGTCACAAGCCAATGAGGGCAAGCAGGCTCTGTGTCTAGAGGCAACAGTGCTGGTCGTGGAGACTGTGCATCCTCATCAGCACGTGGCCGTGGGACACGCTTGGCCTTTTTTTCGGCAGCTGGCTGTGTTGAGCCACAACATGCGGAAGACTTGGTCGAGTGGATGACCAAGCCGTCCTCATCCTCCTCATCCTCTCTCACCCATGCTCAGGGTACTTTGTCTGGCAAAGCAGCTGCCTCTTCCCTTGGCTCAATGTCATCAGTGAATCCTTCCCTAGCCCCACCATGTCCTCCTGAGGAGTCCCTCGAACTGTTTGACCACAGTGTTGGGTACATGCTCCAGGAGGATGCCCAGCATTTGGAAGGCTCTGATGATGATACTGAGCTAGATGAAGGCAGTAACGTGAGCACGGACAGAGGGGGTGCACAAGGACAGCAATCTGGCAGTCATGCTCCCCCTGCTGCAGCATACTGCCAGGTTTGCTCCAGTGATGAGGAGGGAGGGGATGATGAGGTCACGGACTCAACATGGGTGCCTTAGAGGAGGAGGAGGCGGCACATCACCAACGAGGCAGGATGCCCTCCAGGGGCCAGCCTAAGGGCAGCACACTGACTGCATCACACCCCAAAGCTCCGCATGTGCAGGGCGCTGCAGTCTCTGCACGTTAATTAAAAAGTTCTTTGGTGTGGGCCTTTTTTGAGACAAGTGCATCAGATCGCACCGCTGCCATTTGCAACATATGTCTCAAGCGTATCTCGCGTGGCCAAAACATCTCCCGCTTGGGCACCACATGCTTGACCAGACATATGTTGACCTGCCATGCAGTTAGTTGGCAAGCGTATCCAAAAGACCCACACCAAAGAACAAAGAGGACCTCTCCTTGCTCCTCATCAGCTGAGATCTCCAACCCCACTATACCTTCAGTCCTCTCTGAGACCTGCACTGAGAGGAATGAAGGTGTAGAATTAGGTGTGTCACAGCCATGTACTTGTGGGCAATCTGCTTTCGGTACACCAATGTCAGATTGTACCAGGCAAATTTCCCTGCCCCAGCTGCTGCACCGCCGAAAGAAGTTTGCTAACAGCCATCCACATGCCCAGCGGTTGAATGCTAGCTTGGCAAAATTGCTAGCACTTCAACTGCTGCCTTTTCAGTTGGTAGACTCTGCCCCCTTCTGTGAGTTTGTGGAATGTGCGGTTCCTCAGTGGCAGGTACCCAAACGCCACTTTTTCTCACGGAAGGCGATTCCGGCTCTCCACCGGCATGTGGAAGGCAATGTCCATGCCTCGCTGGACAGGGTGGTCAGCGGTAAGGTGCATATTACCGCTGACTCATGGTCCAGCAGGCATGAACAGGGACGTTACCTAAGTTTCACCGTGCATTGGGTGACTCTGCTGGCAGCTGGGAAGGATGCAGGACAAGGTGCAGTAGTGTTGGAGGTTGGTCCACCACCACGCCTCCAAAATGCCACTACTAATGATTGTGACACACCTCTCTCCTCCACCCCCTCCTCTTCTTCTTCCTCTATGGCCTCTTCCTGTGCTTTGTCCTCGGAACCAGCGGTGCTCAGTAGCCGTTCAAGAGGCTACGCAAGTATGCAGGCCAAAAGATGCCATGCAGAGCTTGAGCTGGTGTGCTTGGGGGACAGGAGCCACACTGGGGCAGAGGTTCTGTCAGCTCTGCAGGGGCAGGTTCAGAGGTGGTTGACGCCACGCCAACTTAAGGCAGAAATGGTGGTTAGCGACAATGGCACCAACCTCCTCTCTGCCCTCCGACAGGGACAAATGACCCATGTGCCCTGTTTGGCTCACATCCTTAACTTGGTGGTGCAGCGGTTCTTGGGCAGGTACCCGGGCTTACAGGATGTCCTGAGGCAGGCCAGGAAAGTCTGTGTGCATTTCCGCCGGTCATATAATGTCAGTGCTCGCCTGGCAGACCACCAAAAGGAGTTTAACCTGCCCAAGAACCACCTAATCTGTGACATGCCCACCAGGTGGAACTCAACGTTGGCCATGCTGCAGCAGCTGCACATGCAGCAGAGGGCCATCAATGAGTACCTGTGTGACTATGGCACCAGGACAGGGTCATAGTTACATAGTAGGTGAGGTTGAAAAAAGACACAAGTCCATCAAGTCCAACCTATGTGTTTGATTATGTGTCAATATTACATTGTATATCCCTGTATGTTGTGGTCATTCAGGTGCTTATCTAATAGTTTCTTGAAGCTATCAATGCTCCCCACTTAGACCACTGCCTGTGGAAGGGAATTCTACATCCTTGCCGCTCTTACAGTAAAGAACCCTCTACGTAGTTTAAGGTTAAACCTCTTTTCTTCTAATTTTGAGTGGCCACAAGTCTTGTTAAACTCTCTTCTGTGAAAGTTTTATCCTTATTGTGGGGTCACCAGTACGGTATTTGTATATTGAAATCATATCCCCTCTCAAGCGTCTCTTCTCCAGAGAGAATAAGTTCAGTGCTCGCAACCTTTCCTCATAACTAAGATCCTCCAGACCCTTTATTAGCTTTGTTGCCCTTCTTTGTACTCGCTCCATTTCCAGTACATCGTTCCTGAGGACTGGTGCCCAGAACTGGACAGAATACTCCAGGTGCCACCGGACCAGTGTCTTGTGGAGAGGGAGAATTATCGTTTTATCTCTGGAGTTGATCCCCCTTTTTAATGCATGCCAATATTCTGTTTGCTTTGTTAGCAGCAGCTTGGCATTGCATGCCATTGCTGAGCCGATCATCTACTAGGACCCCCAGGTCCTTTTCCATTCTAGATTCCCCCAGAGGTTCTCCCCCCAGTGTATAGATTGCATTCATATTTTTGCCACCCAAATGCATTATTTTACTTTTTTTCTACATTGAACCTCATTTGCCATGTAGTCGCCCACCCCATTCATTTGTTCAGGTCTTTTTGCAAGGTTTCCACATCCTGCGGAGAAGTTATTGCCCTGTTTAGCTTAGTATTGTCTGCAAATACAGAGATTGAACTGTTTATCCCATCCTCCAGGTCGTTTATGAACAAATTAAAAAGGATTGGTCCCAGCACAGAACCCTGGGGAACCCCACTACCCACCCCTGACCATTCTGAGTACTCCCCATTTATCACCACCCTCTGAACTCGCCCTTGTAGCCAGTTTTCAATCCATGTACTCACCCTATGGTCCATGCCAACGCACCTTATTTTGTACAGTAAACGTTTATGGGGAACTGTGTCAAATGCTTTTGCAAAATCCAGATACACCACGTCTACGGGCCTTCCTTTATCTAGATGGCAACTCACCTCCTCATAGAAGGTTAATAGATTGGTTTGGCAAAAACGATTCCTCATGAATCCATGCTGATTACTGCTAATGATACCGTTCTTATTACTAATTACTTATTAATTAGGGGGAGGGGGTAATTGCTAACAGGTGCCTGCAGTCTATATAACTGTGTGTAGGACTCATCCTGAGCCTGCTCATTGTGAAGCTGTAGGAACTTAAACCAAGTGGAACTTTTCTAAGTGGTGAGTTAAAAACCAGAGTTTAAAACAGGAGATTATAACAGGGGTCATAGTACCTGTGTAGTGTGAGTATCTGAGTGTTGTCTGAGTAGTGTGTGTGGATCATTAGTACTTGTGTATTGTGTACTGTATACTTGAGTATTGCGAGTGCACGTAGGTCTGCGACTGTTCTGCGAGTGCACGTAGGTCTGTGAGTACCTGTGTATTGTCTTGTTGTGTACCTGTGTATTGTCTTGAGTATTAGTGCCAGGAAGCTAGCTGTTAGGTAATTTGGACAGGGTAAAATCCCCAATCCTCACTAAATTTAATAGGTACAATGCCCGGCGGGTGTGGAGAGGCGACTCTTTGTACATCTTGCCGCATGTATGCGTTCCTTGATCATCCGATCAAGGGCGAATACTGCTGTGCAAAATGTAAGCACATTGTTTCCCTGGAAGCCCAGGTTCTGAATCTGGGGAAGCAACTGTCAGCACTGAGAAGTCCCTCCATACTAAAGGTGAGCCAGGAACGTACACGGCAGGTGCCGGCAGGGGCCAGCACAGAGGCGGGTGGAGACAAAGAGGTGCAGGCACTAGCAAAGGGTAGATGGGTGACAGTCAGGAGGGGTAGAGGGGGAAGTGCCAGGGAGGCCGATCCAGGACTGGAGCATCCCAATAAATATGCTACTTTGAGTGACATTGGTGAAACCAGTCAGGGACCAGCACTGCTGGAGCTGAGGGACTCTCCTAGCTGCCGGGGGAAGAACTCCTCCAGTGAGAGTGGGGGGGCAGCAAAGGGAAAGGAAAGACAGATTCTGGTGGTAGGGGACTCAATTCTTAGAAGGACAGAGAGGGCAATCTGTAACCAAGACCTGAAGCGCCGAACAGTATGTTGTCTACCGGGCGCTCGGGTTTGGCACATCACGGATCTTGTGGACAGATTACTGGGAGGGGCCGGGGAAGACCCGGCTGTCATGGTGCACGTTGGCACCAATGACAAAGTCAGAGGCAGATGGAGTGTCCTAAAGAACGATTTTAGGGACTTAGGAGCTAAATTGAGGAAAAGGACCTCCAAGGTAGTATTCTCAGGAATATTACCGGTACATCGAGCCCCACCAGAAAGGAAGAGGGAGATTAGGGAAGTATCAAGTGGCTGAAGAGCTGGTGTAGTAAGGAGGGGTTTGGGTTCCTGGAGGACTGGGCCGACTTCTCAGTCGGTAACCGGTACTATAGAAGGGACGGACTACACCTAAATGAGGAGGGTGCAGATCTGCTGGGAATGAAGATGGCCAAAAAGTTAGAGGGGTTTTTAAACTAGGCGATGGGGGGGAGGGTCCAGAGGCAGAGATAGCCAGCGCGGAAGATATTCCAGAGGGTAGTATTGGGGGCATTAGTGGCAGGTTAACCAAAGCACAAAAACACAAGGTGAGTATAGTAGCAAGTCCTAGTTGCAATCTCGAAACACCCAATACGAGGACAATATGCGACCGGTCTAAACTATGTGGCATGTTCACCAATGCCAGGAGCATGGCAGACAAGATGGGTGAACTAGAGATACTGTTGTACGAGGAGGATTTGGATTTTGTGGGAATTTCAGAGACCTGGTTCAACAGCTCTCATGATTGGCTGGCAAACATTCAAGGGTATACCCTTTACCGCAAGGATAGAGAGGGTAAAAAAGGGAGAGGGGTATGCCTATATATCAAGAATAATGTACAAGTGAATGTGAGAGATGACATCACTAAGGGAGCTAGGGAGGAGTTGGAATCCTTATGGGTAGAGCTCCAAAGGGATGAAGCTAAGGGGAAAATAATACTGGGAGTATGCTATAGGCCCCCTAACCTGAGGGAGGAAGTGGAGACGGATCTCCTATCACAAATTGGATTAGCAGCAAGGATGGGAAGTGTTATCTTAATGGGGGATTTTAATTATCCAGACATAGACTGGGTGGAGGGAACCGCGCATTCATTTAAGGCTCGCCAATTCCTTAATGTCTTGCAGGACAATTTTATGGGTCAGATGGTAGATGCACCAACTAGAAATAAAACATTACTGGATCTACTGATTACCAACAATACAGACCTGATCACGGATGTGGAAATACGGGGAAATTTAGGTAACAGCGATCACAGGTCAATTAGTTTCAGTATAAATCACACAAATAGGAAACATAAAGGGAATACAAAGACACTGAATTTCAAAAGAGCCAACTTCCCTAAACTACAAACCTTGCTAAAAGGCATAAACTGGGATAAAATATTAGGAACAAAGAATACGGAGGAGAGATGGGTTTGCTTTAAGAGCATATTAAATAAGGGCATTAGCCAATGTATCCCATTGGGTAATAAATTTAAAAGAGCGAACAAAAGTCCTGGATGGCTTAACTCCAATGTAAAAATGTATATAAAAGCAAAGCAGAAGGCCTTCAAAAAATACAAGGTTGAGGGATCATCCTCAGCATTCAGACTTTATAAAGAATGCAACAGGAAATGTAAGGGTGCAATTAGGACGGCTAAGATAGAACATGAAAGACACATAGCGGAGGAGAGCAAAAAAAATCCCAAGAAATTCTTTAAGTATGTAAACAGTAAAAAAGGGAGGACAGACCATATTGGCCCCATAAAGAATGAGGAAGGACATCTGGTTACAAAGGATGGGGAGATGGCGAAGGTATTGAATTTATTCTTCTCCTCAGTCTTCACGAGTGAATCAGGGGGCTTCAGTAACCAAAACTGCAGTGTTTATCCTCATGACACAACACAGGAAGCACCTCCATGGTTAACAGAGAACGGAATTAAAATTAGACTTGAGAAACTTAACATTAATAAATCACCGGGACCAGATGGCTTGCATCCAAGGGTACTTAGGGAACTCAGTCAAGTGATTGCCAGACCGTTGTTCCTAATTTTTACAGACAGTCTATTGACTGGAATGGTACCAGCTGATTGGAGAAAAGCCAATGTAGCACCAATATTTAAAAAGGGCTCAAAATACATCCCTGGGAATTACAGACCAGTTAGCCTAACATCAATAGTATGTAAACTCTTGGAGGGGATGATAAGGGACTATATACAAGATTTTAGTAATAAGAACGGTATCATTAGCAGTAATCAGCATGGATTCATGAAGAATCGTTCTTGCCAAACCAATCTATTAACCTTCTATGAGGAGGTGAGTTGCCATCTAGATAAAGGAAGTCCCGTAGACGTGGTGTATCTGGATTTTGCAAAAGCATTTGACACAGTTCCCCATAAACGTTTACTGTACAAAATAAGGTGCGTTGGCATGGACCATAGGGTGAGTACATGGATTGAAAACTGGCTACAAGGGCGAGTTCAGAGGGTGGTGATAAATGGGGAGTACTCGGAATGGTCAGGGGTGGGTAGTGGGGTCCCCCAGGGTTCTGTGCTGGGACCAATCCTATTTAATTTGTTCATAAACGATCTGGAGGATGGGATAAACAGTTCAATCTCTGTATTTGCAGACGATACTAAGCTAAGCAGGGCAATAACTTCTCCGCAGGACGTGGAAACCTTGCAAAAAGACCTGAACAAATTAATGGGGTGGGCGACTACATGGCAAATGAGGTTCAATGTAGAAAAATGTAAAATAATGCATTTGGGTGGCAAAAATATGAATGCAATCTATACACTGGGGGGAGAACCTCTGGGGGAATCTAGGATGGAAAAGGACCTGGGGGTCCTAGTAGATGATCGGCTCAGCAATGGCATGCAATGCCAAGCTGCTGCTAACAAAGCAAACAGAATATTGGCATGCATTAAAAGGGGGATCAACTCCAGAGATAAAACGATAATTCTCCCGCTCTAGAAGACTCTGGTCCGGCCGCACCTGGAGTATGCGGTCCAGTTCTGGGCACCAGTCCTCAGGAAGGATGTACTGGAAATGGAGCGAGTACAAAGAAGGGCAACAAAGCTAATAAAGGGTCTGGAGGATCTTAGTTATGAGGAAAGGTTGCAAGCACTGAACTTATTCTCTCTGGAGAAGAGACGCTTGAGAGGGGATATGATTTCAATTTACAAATACCGGACTGGTGACCCCACAATAGGGTTAAAACTTTTTCGCAGAAGAGAGTTTAACAAGACTCGTGGCCACTCATTAAAATTAGAAGAAAAGAGGTTTAACCTTAAACTACGTAGAGGGTTCTTTACTGTAAGAGCGGCAAGGATGTGGAATTCCCTTCCACAGGCGGTGGTCTCAGCGGGGAGCATTGATAGCTTCAAGAAACTATTAGATAAGCACCTGAATGACCGCAACATACAGGGATATACAATGTAATACTGACACATAATCACACACATAGGTTGGACTTGTGTCTTTTTTCAACCTCACCTACTATGTAACTATGTAACTAAAATCTTGTATATAGTCCTTTATCATCCCCTCCAAGAGTTTACATAATATTGATGTTAGACTAACTGGTCTGTAATTCCCAGGGATGTATTTTGGGCCCTTTTTAAATATTGGTGCTACATTGGCTTTTCTCCAATCAGCTGGTACCATTCCAGTCAGTAGACTATCTGTAAAAATTAGGAACAACAGTCTGGCAATCACTTGACTGAGTTCCCTAAGTACCCTCGGATGCAAGCCATCTGGTCCCGGTGATTTATTAATGTTAAGTTTCTCAAGTCTAATTTTAATTCTGTCCTCTGTTAACCATGGAGGTGCTTCCTGTGATGTGTCATGAGGATAAACACTGCAGTTTTGGTTACTGAAGCCCCCGATTCCCTCGTGAAGACTGAGGAGAAGAATAAATTCAATACCTTCGCCATCTCCCCATCCTTTGTAACCAGATGTCCTTCCTCATTCTTTATGGGACTATTATGGTCTGTCCTCCCTTTTTTACTGTTTACATACTTAAAGAATTTCTTGGGATTTTTTTTTGCTCTCCCCTGCTATGTGTTTTTCATGTTCTATCTTAGCTGTTCTTATTGCACCCTTAAATTTCTTGTTACATTCTTTATAAAGTCTGAATGCTGAGGATGATCCCTCAACCTTGTATTTTTTGAAGGCCTTCGCCTTTGCTTTTATATGCCTTTTTACATTGGAGTTAAGCCATCCAGGACTTTTGTTCGCTCTTTTAAATTTATTACCCAATGGGATACATTGGCTAATGCCCTTATTTAATATGCTCTTAAAGCAAACCCATCTCTCCTCCGTATTCTTTGTTCCTAATATTTTATCCCAATTTATGCCTTTTAGCAAGGTTTGTAGTTTAGGGAAGTTGGCTCTTTTGAAATTCAGTGTCTTTGTGTTCCCTTCATGTCTCATATTTGTGTGATTTATACTGAAACTAATTGACCTGTGATCGCTGTTACCTAAATTGCCCCGTATTTCCACATCCGTGATCAGGTCTGTATTGTTGGTAATCAGTAGATCCAGTAATGTTTTATTTCTAGTTGGTGCGTCTACCATCTGACCCATAAAATTGTCCTGCAAGACATTAAGGAACTGGCGAGCCTTAAATGAATGCGCGGTTCCCTCCACCCAGTCTGTTTGGATAATTAAAATCCCCCATTATGATAACACTTCCCATCCTTGCTGCTAATCCAAATTGTGATAGGAGATCCGTCTCCACTTCCTCCCTCAGGTTAAGGGGCCTATAGCATACTCCCAGTATTTTCCCCTTAGCTTCATCCCCTTTGGAGCTCTACCCATAAGGATTCCACCTCCTCTCTAGCTCCCTCAGTGATGTCATCTCTCACATTCACTTGTACATTATTCTTGATATATAGGCATACCCCTCCCCCTTTTTTACCCTCCCTATCCTTGCGGTATAGGGTATACCCTTGAATGTTTTCCAGCCAATCATGAGAGCTGTTGAACCAGGTCTCTGAAATTCCCACAAAATCCAAATCCTCCTCGTACAACAGTATGTCTAGTTCACCCATCTTGTCCGCCATGCTCCTGGCATTGGTGAACATGCCACATAGTTTAGACCGGTCGCATATTGTCCTCGTATTGGGTATTTCGAGATTGCAACTAGGACTTGCTACTATACTTACCCTGTGTTTTTGTGCTTTGGTTAACCTACCACTAATGCCCCCAATACTACCCTCTGGAATATCTTCCGCGCTGGCTATCTCTGCCTCTGGACCCTCCCCCCCATTGCCTAGTTTAAAAACCCCTCTAATTTTTTGGCCATCTTCATTCCCAGCAGATCTGCACCTTCCTCATTTAGGTGCAGTCCGTCCCTTCTATAGTACCGGTTACCGACTGAGAAGTCTGCCCAGTCCTCCAGGAACCCAAACCCCTCCTTACTACACCAGCTCTTCAGCCACTTGTTTACTTCCCTAATCTCCCTCTGCCTTTCTGGTGTGGCTTGATGTACCGGTAGTATTCCTGAGAATACTACCTTGGAGGTCCTTTTCCTCAATTTAGCTCCTAAGTCCCTAAAATCGTTCTTTAGGACACTCCATCTGCCTCTGACTTTGTCATTGGTGCCAACATGCACCATGACAGCTGGGTCTTCCCCAGCCCCTTCCAGTAATCTGTCCACAAGATCCGTGATGTGCCGAACTCGAGCGCCCGGTAGACAACATACTGTTCGGCACTTCAGGTCTTGGTTACAGATTGCCCTCTCTGTCCTTCTAAGAATTGAGTAGCCTACCACCAGAATCTGTCTTTCCTTTCCCTTTGCTGCCCCCCCACTCTCACTGGAGGAGTTCTTTCCCCGGCAGCTAGGAGAGTCCCTCAGCTCCAGCAGTGCTGGTCCCTGACTGGTTTCACCAATGTCACTCAATGGAGCGTACTTATTGGGATGCTCCAGTCCTGGATCGGCCTCCCTGGCACTTCCCCCTCTACCCTTCCTGACTGTCACCCATCTACTCTTTGCTAGTGCCTGCACCTCTTTGTCTCCACCCGCCTCTGTGCTGGCCCCTGCCAGCACCTGCCGTGTACGTTCCTGGCTCACCTTTAGTATGGAGGGACTTCTCAGTGCTGACAGTTGCTTCCCCAGATTCAGAACCTGGGCTTCCAGGGAAACAATGTGCTTACATTTTGCACAGCAGTATTCGACCTCGATCGGATGATCAAGGAACGCATACATGCAGCAAGATGTACAAAGAGTCACCTCTCCACACCCGCCGGGCATCGTACCTATTAAATTGAGTGAGGATTGGGGATTTTACCCTGTTCAAATTACCTAACAGCTAGCTTCCTGGCACTAATACTCAAGACAATACACAGGTACTCGCAGACCTACGTGCACTCGCAATACTCAAGTATACAGTACACAATACACAAGTACTAATGATTCACACACACTACTCAGACAACACTCATGTACTTACACTACGCAGGTACTATGACCCCTGTTATAACCTCCTGTTTTAAACTCTGGTTTTTAACTCGCCACTTAGACCAGTTCCACTTACAGAGTTCCAACAGCCTCACAATGAGCAGGCTCACTTATGAGTCCTACAGTTATATAGCCCTCAAGCACCTGTGAGCAATTAACCACTCCCCTTAATTGTTAGTCTGAAACCAAAGAAGAAAAAAAAGCGATTTAAAAAGTGACAGAAAAAGGTGATTGAAAAGCTAAAAGGAAAAGCTCCAAAAATGCAACCCAGCAAACAAAAAGTATGACTTGTTCACTCTCCCTCTGGTTTTTAACTCACCACTTAGACCAGTTCCACTTACAGAGTTCCAGGAGGCTCACAATGAGCAGCGGGTCAGGGGAGCTTGGTTTTTTTCCCCACGCCAGTGGGCCATGATCAGGGATGCATGCACTGTCCTGTCACCATTTCAGGAGGCCACGAGGATGGTGAGCAGTGACAGTGCATGCATCAGTGACACTGTCCCCCTTGTCCACCTGTTGGAGCACACGCTGCGTGGAATAATGGACAGGGCACTTGAGGCAGAACAGAGGCAGGAAGAGGAGGACTTCCTTACCTCTCAAGGCCCCCTTTATCCAGACAGTGTTCCTGCGTGCCCGCCGATCACACAAGAAGAGGACGAGGAGGAGGAGGATTGTGTCAGTATGGAGGTGGAGCCTGGCACTAAGCATCAGCAGCAGTCTTTAAAGGATCAGTCCCAAGAAACACATGGACTTGTACGTGGCTGGAAGGAGGTGGCTGCGGACCATGTCGTCCTTAGTGACCCAGAGGACTGCGGACCGAATGCCTCAGCAAACCTACGCTGCATGGCCTCCCTGATCCTGCAAAGCCTGCGTAAGGATCCTCGTATTCCCGGTATCAAGGAGAAGGACCAATACTGGCTGGCAATCCTCCTTGATCCACGTTACAAGGGTAAGGTTGCGGACCTTATCTTGCCATCACAGAGGGAGCAGAGGATGAAACATCTTCGGGAGGCCTTGCAGAAAGGTCTGTGCAACGCGTTCCCAGAGACTGGGAGGTTACAAACTCCTGTTTCTGGACAACGTGTTGCTGAGGCTTCGGTCAGTCAAAGAAGGAGCGGTGGAGAAGGTGGCCATCTGACCGATGCGTTCAGACAATTTTTATGGTCCACAGCCCCAAGGTATGATCGGTTCCAGCAACCATCGGCAGCATCTGTTTTACATGGTGCAGGAATACCTAGGGGCAAGATCTGACTTGGACACCTTTCCCACCGAAAATCCTCTGGGTTACTGGGTCTTGAGGATGGCTCACTGGCCAGAGCTTGCACAGTATGCAATTGAGCTACTGGCCTGTCCTGCATCCAGCGTTCTTTCGGAACGCACACTCAGTGCTGCTGGAGGCTTTGTAACCGATCACAGGGTGCGTCTGTCCACCGACTCAGTCAATCGACTGACCTTCATAAAAATTAATCAGTCTTGGATCACCACCAGCTACCAAGTACCTGATGCTGATGTAACCGAATAATTTTTTTTGAAATCTCAGATCCCTTCAAAGACTGCCTATGCTGATGCGGAGTGACTATCCTGAGTAATTATCCTTTTCCTCAATGATCACGCTGATAGCTTGTAAAAAACATTTTTGGTTCTGGGCGCCACCACCAGTGTCTAAGGCCCAATTTTTCAGCCCCTGTTTAACAGGGGCGTGTAATTACAATTTTTGATGCAATACTTTGCAGCATGGCTTGTTTCTGCGTTCCAGTGCCACTGGATTGGCGCAGGGCGAACGTGGTGCCTATATTTAAAAAGGGATCAAAGTCGTTACTAAGTAACTATAGACCTGTTAGTTTAACTTCTATAGTCGGGAGGATACTGTAGCGTTTAATAAAAGACCACATAGACGAGTTCTTGCTGGAAAAAAACATTTTAAGCAACAGACAGCATGGATTCATGAAAGACAGAAGTTGTCAGACAAACCTGATTTATTTTTATAAAGAGGTAAGTAAAACCTTGGACAGAGGGGTGACTGTGGACGTGGTATACTTGGACAGAGGAGTGGCTGTGGTATACTTGGACAGAGGGGTGGCTGTGGACGTGGTATAAGTCTACAGGCCTGGAAATATCAGTTTGTGATTGGATAGAAAACTGGCTAAAAGACAGAATTCAGAGAGTCGTGGTTAATGACTCTTACTCAGAATGGTCTAAGGTTATCAGTGTTGTACCTGAAGGTTCAGTGCTGGGACCCTTACTTTTTAATACCTTTATAAATGATATCGGGTCTGGGAATAAAAGTACCATTTCTGTCTTTGCAGATGACACCAAGCTATGCAGTGGAATAAAGTCCTTACAGGATGTCTCCAATTTATAAGCCGACCTCAATGCACTGTCTGATTGGGCGACTATGTGGCAAATGAGGTTTAATGTTGATAAATGTAAAGTTATGCACTTGGGGGCTAAGAATATGCATCATACATACTACGGGGGAGTACAACTGGGGGAATCCGTGGTGAAGGATCTGGGGGAATCCGTGGTGGAGAAAGATCTGGGGGTTTTGGTAGATCATAAGCTCTATAATAGCATGCAATGCCAAGCGGTGGTTTCCAAAGCGAGCAAAGTCCTTTCTTGTATTAAGAGAGGTATGGACTCTAGAGAGAGAGATATAATTTTGCCCCTTTACAAATCATTAGTAAGACCTCATCTGGAATATGCAGTTCAGTTTTGGGCACCAGTTCTCAAAAAGGATATCGGGGAACTGGAGAAAGTGCAGAGAAGGGCAACCAAACTGATAAGAGGGATGGAGGAGCTCAGCTATGAGGAAAGATTAGAGGAACTGAATTCACTCTTGAGAAGAGGAGAATAAGGGGGGATATGATCAACATGTTCAAATATATAAGGGGTCCATATAGTGAACTTGGTGTTGAGTTATTCTCTTTACAGTCAACCCAGAGGACATGGGGGCATTCTTTACGTCTAGAGGAAAAGAGATTTCATCTCCAAATACGCAAAGGTTTCTTCACAGTAAGAGCTGTGAAAATGTGGAATAGACTCCCTCCAGAGGTGGATCTGGCCAGATCAGTAGATTGCTTTAAGAAAGGCCTGGATTCTTTCCTAAATGTACAGAATATAACTGGGTACTGACATTTATAGGTAAAGTTGATCCAGGGAAAATCTGATTGCCTCTTGGGGGATCAGGAAGGAATTTTTCCCCTGCTGTAGCAAATTGGAGCATGCTTCGCTGGGGTTTTTTGCCTTCCTGTGGATCAACTGAGGGTATACAATTGGGTATATTGGATTGTACGATATTTTTTATTTTATTGTTTTTAAGGTTGAACTGGATGGACTTGTCTTTTTTCAACCTGACTATGTAACTATCTGTGAGGGGTTGCAGTGTTGTGGCACCAGCACCAGTGCCTAAGGCCCAATTTTTCAGCCTCTGTTCAACAGGGCATGTAATTACAATTCTTGATCTAATATTTCACAGCAGGGCCCGTTTCTGCGCCCACCAAGAGCGAGTGAGGACTGTGCTGTGGCACCACCACCAAAGGCCCAATTTTTCTGTGTATTCCAATATTTCACAGCAGGGCCCTGTGAGGGCTTACAGTGTTGTGGCCACAACAACACCTAAGGCCCAAATTTCTGCTGAGTATATAGGGCAGGCCCCTACTTTCAAACAACTAACTTACAAATGGACTCCTACTTGCAAACGGAAGGAGACAACAGGAAGTGAGATAAAATCTACCCCTAGGAAGGGAAATTGTCTCCTGTAAGAGTTAATATGGGAAAAACATTTCTCCTTTCCACTGATGCTTTATCACCAATCCTTGTTTCACAAAAAAACCCAAATTTTCAAAAAACATTTGTCATTGGGACAAAAAATAAGGTGAAATCTTCTGAAGAGGAGCACAGACAGCAAAACACATGTTACAGGGGTGATAACCCTTCCCTATGTTTTCCAAAAAGCTTAAAATAGATTTTTTGGCTGGAGCTAAACACGTTAAAAATGTACCAGTTCAAAATTACAAACAGATTCTACTTAACAACAAACCTACAGTCCCTGTCTTGTTTGCACCACCTGTATACTGCTGTTCAGAGTATATAGGGCCTGGTGGCCCCACACCTTTCCTTTTTTTAATTTGGGTGCGGGGTTCCCCTTAATATCCATACAAGACCAAAAGTGCCTGGTAATGGACTGGGGGGTACCCATGCCGTTTGTCTCATTGATTTTCATCCATATTGCCAGGACCCGACATTACATTAAGGCTCTGTTTCCACTAGTGCGACTTTTCATGCGACTTGGGACTGAAAAGTCGCATGACAAATTGTTTCCCATGATTTCCAATGAGTACCGTTCATATCTGTGCGACTTCAAGTCGCAGCGACTTCAAAGTAGTCCCTGCACTACTTTGGTCCCACTTTGATGCGACTTGAGGTCTATAGATACAGGCATTGCTTCAAATCGCGGTAAAAAGTCGCGGTAAAAAATCGCAGCAAAATCGCGCGACTTTGGGGACGCACTAGTGGAAACCTAGCCTAAAGCCGCAAGCAGTTTTAAATGACTTTTTTTCCTTTAAAAATGTCATTTTGTGCAGGGACTGTTCTAAGCACGGGAAACACGCACCACTTTACAGGCATACTATAGACACCCCAGGTACGATATTTAAAGGAATATTTCAATTTTTTTTTTTAACTTTAAGCATCATTAAAATCACTGCTCCCGAAAAAACAGCCGTTTTTAAAAGTTTTTTTTTGCATTGATACATGTTCCCTGGGGCAGGACCCGGGTCCCCAAACCCTTTTTAGGACAATACCATGCAAATTAGCCTTTAAAATGAGCACTTTTGATTTTGAACGTTCGAGTCCCATAGATGTCAATGGGGTTCTAATGTTCATGCAAATTTTCGGTCCGTTTGCAGGTTCTGGTGCGAACCGAACCGGGGGGGTGTTTGGCTCATCCCTACACACTGAGGCAGTGCTCTTCCGGGACGTTAAGAAAAATTCTGCAAGCAGCATCTATGGGGCGGGTTAGGAATGCTGTAAGTAGTGGTCCCAAAACGCCCCTGCCCATTGCAATGAAAAGCGCTTCGGAAGCCCTACAAAACGGGTCTTTTTTGTGTGTTTTTTAAGGTCCCGTTACCATGAGACCTTAAAAATCCCAGCTGAAAACCACCGCTAAAATGCAGCTAAAGCATGGCAAAAAAGGCCGGCGCTTTAGCGCTGTTTTAGCACCGCTCTAGTGTGAAAGGGTCTTATATGTCCAAAGTTGCGTGTTAGGGTTAGGATTAAATGTTAGGATTAGGGTTAGCAGTAATTGTTAGGGATAGAAGGCTAACCCTAATGATCACCGCTAACCCTAATCCTAACATTTAACTCTTACATGCGACTTTGGACACACAAAGGTCCCGGCACTACTTTGATGTGAGTGCCAGAGAGTTTAAGAAGGCATCAAAGTTGCACTCCACGAATAGAACTGTCATACTTTCCTATTAGCCAAAAAAATCAAAATGCATCAAAAATGTGTCAGAGTGCATGCAAACGGCACCAGTAAAAAAAATCATTACCCACAACCTGCATAGATGTGAACCTCGCCCTAACACAAGGCTTTGTATGTGACTGAGAGGACTCAGTGGTTGACTTCAGTAGATGGGAGACTTCTCAGCCTTCCCTTCACCCCACCTTGCTGCTCGGCCTTTCTCTTTGAGTTCCTCAGTCTTCCTGCGATTCATCTGGGGGGGTTACTGGGGTATCAGACTCTGCATTATTTTGCGGCTTTCCCTTATTGTCAGCTGATGAAAGGTGACAGTTCATATCAGCGACAAGGACAGGGTGACACCATGACACCCCAACCCTGATAATTGTCCCCCATCACTGTCACTACTCCGGGGGTTCTGACTTGTAGGACTCTTCCCACTTCTCTCTACTATCAAGGATTTCTCCTTCCATCCCATCGTAATCACATTCCCTTCCTCAGCCCTGCTCATTGGCTCCAACATCCATACACTACAAGCGTCTCTTGCATGTGGGCGTGTCCTTTTTTTGATGTCATACCACAGCTCCTCCCATGCCTTAAACTTGAAGGGACCTCTTTTATAATCCTCCTTCCCAGTCCATCGATCCCAATCCTGAATATATCCCCACCCTGGGTCCATATTCATGTCTCATCTCTTCCCTTGGGGTCAGGTGGGAGGGTTCTAAATTATAAAACTGGAGGAGATGCCATATGTAATCAGTCTATTTGGTTCTCATTGGCATCATCCCAGTATACATCTGCCAACAACTTGGAGGAGAAAATGAGGGACCCTGTATATGAGAACCGCATCAAGCTACGCCGACTGCAATACCTATATATAGGTGTGGTCTGCAATTAGTTTCACGGGATTATGGATGAAGATTAGGGATGAGCATCGAGTTTGAGTCAAACTCATGTTCGACTCGAACATCCGCTGTTCGCCAGTTCGCCAAACAGCAAACAATTTGGGGTGTTCGCGGCAAATTCGAAAGCCGCGGAATACCCTTTAAAAGTCTATGGGAGAAATCAAAAGTGCTAATTTTAAAGGCTTATATGCAAGTTATTGTCATAAAAAGTGTTTGGGGACCTGGGTCCTGCCCCAGGGGACATGTATCAATGCAAAAAAGTGTAATATCCCTTTAAATTTCGTACCTGGGGGGTGTCTATAGTATGCCTGTAAAGGGGCGCATGTTTCCCGTGTTTAGAACAGTCTGACAGCAAAATGACATTTCAAAGAAAAAAAAGTAATTTAAAACTACTCGTGGCTATTAATGAATTGCTGGTCCGATGATACACATAAAAGTTCATTGATAAAAATTGCATGGGAATTCCCCACAGGGGGGAATTCCCCACAGCGAACCAAAATTGAAAAAAAACTGGCATGGGGGTCCCCCTAAATTCCATACCAGGCCCTTCAGGTCTGGTATGAATTTTAAGGGGAACCCCGTTCCAAAATTTAAAAAAAAATTGGTGTAGGGTCCCCACAAAAATCCATACCAGACCCTTATCTGAGCACGCAACCTGGCAGGCTGCAGGAAAAGAGGGGGACGAGAGAGCGCCCCCCCTCCTGAACCGTACCAGGCCACATGCCCTCAACATTGGGAGGGTGCTTTGGGGTAGCCCACCAAAGCACCTTGTCCCCTTGTTGATGAGGACAAGGGCCTCATCCCCACAACCCTTGGCCGGTGGTTGTGGGGGTCTGCGGGTGGGGGGCTTATCGGAATCGGGAAGCCCCCTTTAACAAGGAGACCCCCAGATCCCGCCCCTCCCACCTGTGTGAAATGGTTAGGGGGGTACAAGAGTACACCTACGATTTCACAAAAAAAAAATGTCAAAAATGACAAGAGACCGTTTTTGACAATTCCTTTATTTAAAGTCTTCTTTTTTCCATCTTCTATCTTCTTTCTTCTATCTTCCTTCGGTTTCTTCCTCCGATCCTCTGCTTCTTTCTCCGGTGTTCTCATCCGGCATCTTCTTCTCCCCCATCTTCTTCTCGGGCTGCTCCGCATCCATGATTGGATGGGAGGCTTCCGCTGTGTGACGCTTCTCGTCTCCTGACGGTTCTTAAATAACGGAGAGCGGGGCCACCCGGTGACCCCGCCCCCCTCTGACACAAGGACTTGACGGGGACTTCCTTGTGGCATTCCCCGTGACATCACCCGGTGACCCCGCCCTCCATTATTTAAGAACCGTCAGAAGACGAGAAGCGTCACACAGCGGGAGCCTCCAATCCAATCATGGATGCAGAGTGGCCCGAAGATGAAGCTGAAGATGCCGGACGAGAACACCGGAAGGAGAAAGAAGAAGATGGAGGAAGAAACCAAAGGAAGAAAGAAGACTTTAAATAAAGGAATTGTCAAAAACTGTCTCTTGTCATTTTTAACATTTTTGACACTTTTTTTTAATGAAATGATAGGGGTAATTTTGTACCCCTTTACCATTTCACACAGGGGGGGGCGGGATCTGGGGGTCCCCTTGTTAAAAGGGCTTCCAGATTCCGATAAGCCCCCTGCCCGCAGACCCCCACAACCACCAGCCAAGGGTTGTGGGGATGAGGCCCTTGTCCTCATCAACATGGGGACAAGGTGTTTTGTAGACATGTGCATTCGTTTTCGTCCGAATTTCAGGTATTTTCGTTATCGTTTTAAGAAACGATAATGAAAGTGCAGAGTCCGAAAAACGAAAGATCAGACATAAACAAATGCTTTATTTTCGTTTTTGTTGCTACAACAGTTCGATATAGATAGGAGATTCGATATGATGCTGACAATAACAATCTGTGTCCATCAAACCTGTGGTCGAAATGTGCCTAACCTTAACTCTATTAGTCCAAGATTATTCGACATAAGGAGAAAAGATTTGACATAGAGGAGAAAAAATTTGACGTAGGGGAGAAAAGATAAATAAAAATGATGATGAATGTTATTGGCTGATTGTAACCAAAGAGGAACAGTAAAATAGCTAGAACTAAGTACACACGTACTTTGGCTTATGGTGTCGAAAGTTCTAAGAAAATTTAACGGAGCAGGTAAACTATACGGCGTCGTACAGTTTAGCCGCTCCGTCGAATCTTCTTTGAACATTCGACAGCCACCATAAGCCTTCAATGACATTTCAGGAGTAACCAAATAAATTTATTTTTCGGACGAAAATGAAATTCCGAAACGAAATATTTCAGTGTGCACATGTCTAGTGCTTTGGGGCCACTACCCCAAAGCACCCTCCCAATGTTGAGGGCATGTGGCCTGGTACGGTTCAGGAGGGGGGGCGCTTTTTCGCCCCCCCTCTTTTCCTGCGGCCTGCCAGGTTGCGTGCTCGGATAAGGGTCTGGTATGGATTTTGGGGGGAACCCCACGCCATTTTTTTTTAATTTTGGCGCGGTGTTCCTCTTAATATCCCTACCAGACCTGAAGGGCCTGGTATGGAATTTAGGGGAGGACCCGGGTCCCCAAACACTTTTTATGACAATACCATGCATATAAGCCTTTAAAATGAGCACTTTTGATTTCGAACGTTCGAGTCCCATAAACTTCAATGGGGTTCTAACGTTCGTGCAAAGTTTTGGTCTGTTCGCAAGTTCTGGTGCGAACCGAACCGGGGGGTGTTCGGCTCATCCCTAATGAAGATTAGAGATGGGCCTAACACCCCCCAGTTCAGTTTGCACCAGAACACCGCGAATTGGCAAAAAGTTCTAGCAAACATGCAAACCCTATTAAAGTTTATGGGACACGAACATGAAAAATCAAAAGTGCTCATTTTAAAGGCTTATATGCAAGTTATTGCCATGAAAAGTGTTTGGGGACCTAGGTCCTGCCCCAGGGGATATGGATCAATGCAAAAAAAAGTTTTAAAAACCATCGTTTTTTTTTTTGCAGTGATTTTAATGGTGACCCCGCCCCCCTCTGACACACGGCCTTGACGGGGACTTCCCTGTGGCATTCCCCGTGACATTAGAGGGGGCGGGGTCACCGGGTGGCCCCGCCCTCCTTTATTTAAGAACCGTCAGAAGACGAGAAGCAGCACAGTGGTGTAGTGGTTAGCACATTCACCTAGCAGCAATAGGGTCGCTGGTTCAAATCCTGATCACGACACCATCTGCCTGGAGTTTGCATGTTCTCCCTGTGCCTGCGTGGGTTTCCTCCGAGTACTCCGGTTTCCTCCCACACTCCAAAGACATGCTGGTAGGTTATTAGATCCTCTCGAAAAAATTGGCCAAATATATGTATGTTGTATGTGTATGTGTTTGTAAGCGTGTCAGGACCCCATGGGGCAAAGGACCGTGCTATACTGCAGATGGACACCGGCAGCAAAAAAGCGCCCTGAGGCGATTCAGTTCGCATAGGTAGCGCTATACAAGTCACTTATTCATTCATTTATTCATTCATTCGAGAAGCGTCACACAGCGGGAGCCTCCCATCCAATCATGGATGCGGAGCGGCCCGAAAAGAAGATGAAGATTAGGGATGAGCCGAACACCCACCTTTTCGGTTCGCACCAGAACATGCGAACAGTAAAAAAGTTTGTTCGAACACGCGAACACCGTTAAAGTCTATGGGACACGAACATGAATAATCAAAAGTGCTAATTTTAAAGGCTTATATGCAAGTTATTGTCATAAAAAGTGTTTGGGGACCCGGGTCCTGCCCCAGGGGACATGGATCAATGCAAAAAAAAGTTTTAAAAACTGACATTTTTTCAGGAGCAGTGATTTTAATAATGCTTAAAGTCAAACAATAAAAGTGTAATATCCCTTTAAAATTCGTAGCTGGGGGGTGTCTATAGTATGCCTGTAAAGGGGCGCGTGTTTCCTGTGTTTAGAACAGTCTGACAGCAAAATGACATTTCGAAGGAAAAAACCCATTTAAAACTACTCGCGGCTATTGCATTGCTGGTCCGACAATACATATAGAAGTTCATTGATAAAAACGGCATGGGAATTCCCCACAGGGGAACCCCGAACCAAAATTAAAAAAAAAAAAATGACGTGGGGGTCCCCCTAAATTCCATACCAGGCCCTTCAGGTCTGGTATGGATATTAAGGGGAACCCCGGCCAAAAAAAAAAAAAAATGACGTGGGGGTCCCCCCAAAAATCTATACTAGACCCTTATCCGAGCACGCAACCTGGCAGGCCGCAGGAAAAGAGGGGGGGACGAGAGTGCGGCCCCCCCTCCTGAACTGTACCAGGCCACATGCCCTCAACATTGGGAGGGTCCTTTGGAGTAGCCCCCCAAAACACCTTGTCCCTATGTTGATGAGGACAAGGGCCTCATCCCCACAACCCTGGCCGGTGGTTGTGGGGGTCTGCGGGCGGGGGGCTTATCGGAATCTGGAAGCCCCCTTTAACAAGGGGACCCCCAGATCCCGCCCCCCCCGTGTGAAATGGTAAGGGGGTACTTACGTCTTTTTTTAAAATTTTTTTTTAATCTTGGTTCGGGGTTCCCCTGTGGGGAATTCCCATGCTGTTTTTATCAATGAACTTCTATGTGTATTGTCAGACCGGCAATCCGGCAATGCAATAGCCGCGAGTAGTTTTAAATGTTTTTTTTCCTTTGAAATGTCATTTTGCTGTCAGACTGTTCTAAACACGGGAAACATGCGCCCCTTTACAGGCATACTAGAGACACCCTCCAGCTACGAAATTTAAAGGGATATTACACTTTTATTGTTTGACTTTAAGCATTATTAAAATCACTGCTCCTGAAAAAACGGCCGTTTTTAAAACTTTTTTTTGCATTGATCCATGTCCCCTGGGGCAGGACCCGGGTCCCCAAACACTTTTTATGACAATAACTTGCATATAAGCCTTTAAAATTAGCACTTTTGATTTCTCCCATGGACTTTTAAAGGGTGTTCCGCGGCATTCGAATTTGCTGCGAACACCCCAAATTGTTTGCTGTTTGGCGAACTCGCGAACAGCCAATGTTCAAGTCGAACATGAGTTCGACTCGAACTCGAAGCTCATCCCTAATGAAGATGAAGAGAAGAGAAGATAAGATGAAGAGAAGATAAGATGAAGAGAAGAGAAGATAAGATGAAGAGAAGAGAAGATAAGATGAAGAGACGATGAAGATGAAGAGAAGAGAACACCGGAGAAAGAAGCAGAGGATCGGAGGAAGAAGAAGATGGAGGAAGAAACCAAAGGAAGAAAGAAGAAAGAAGATAGAAGAAAGAAGACTTAAAATAAAGGAATTGTCAAAAACTGTCTCTTATTATTTTTAACATTTTTGACACTTTTTTTGTTAAATGGTAGGGGTAATTTTGTACCCCTTTACAATTTCACACAGGGGGGGGCGGGATCTGGGGTCCCCTTGTTAAAGGGCTTCCAGATTCCGATAAGCCTCCCGCCCGCAGACCCCCACAACCATCAGCCAAGGGTTGTGGGGATGAGGCCCTTGTTCTCATCAACATGGGGACAATGTGTTTTGTAGACATGTGCATTCATTTTCGTCCGAATTTCAGGTATTTTCGTTATCGTTTTAAGAAACGATAACGAAAGTGCAGAGTCCAAAAAACGAAAGATCCGACATAAACAAATGCTTTATTTTCGTTTTTGTTGCTACAACAGTTTGATATAGATAGGAGATAGGAGATTCGACATGATGCTGACAATAACAATCTGTGTCCATCAAACCATCAAACCAAATATTTCCGTGTGCACATGTCTAGTGCTTTGGGGCCACTACCCCAAAGCACCCTCCCAATGTTGTGGGCATGTGGCCTGGTACGGTTGAGGAGGGGGGCGGTCTCTCGCCCCCCTCTTTTCCTGCAGCCTGTCAGGTTGCTAGCTCGGATAAGGGTCTGGTATGGATTTTTGGGGGGAACCCCACGCCATTTTTTTTTAAATTTTGGAGCGGGGTTCCCCTTAATATCCATACCAGACCTGAAGGGCCTGGTATGGAATTTAGGAGGACCCCCACGTCATTTTTTTTTAAATTGTGGTTCGGGGTTCCCTTTAATATCCATACCAGACCTGAAGGGCCTGGTATGAAATTTAGGGGAACCCCCACGTCATTTTTTTTTTTAAATTGTGGTTCGGGGTTCCCCTGTGGGGAATTCCCATGCCCTTTTCATCAATGAACTTTTATGTGTATTGTCGGACCGGCAATTCATTAATAGCCGCGAGTAGTTTTAAATGACTTTTTTCCTTTGAAATGTCATTTTGCTGTCAGACTGTTCTAAACACAGGAAACATGCGCCCCCTTTACAGGCATACTATAGACACCCCCCAGGTACGAAATTTAAAGGAATATTACACTTTTATTGTTTGACTTTAAGCATTATTAAAATCACTGCTCCCGAAAAAACAACCGTTTTTAAAACTTTTTTTGCATTGATCCATGTCCTCTAGGGTAGGACCCGGGTCCCCAAACACTTTTTATGACAATACCATGCATATAAGCCTTTAAAATGAACACTTTTGATTTCGAACGTTCGAGTCTGGATGAGGCCTCTGAGATGAAGAAGAGATGAAGAAGAAGAAACTGAGAAATGTTCTGCAGAAACTGATGACAGAGAGAGAGGAGATGGAGAAAAGAGTCCAGAGTCTGCAGGAACACAGGAGGAAAGTACAAGGAAAAGCAGATGATGAAACAGAGATGCCCTGTACACACGGTCGGATTTTCCGATGGAAAATGTCCGATCGGAGCGTGTTGTCGGAAATTCTGACCGTGTGTGGGCTCCATCGGACATTTTCCATCGGATTTTCCGACACACAAAGTTGGAGAGCAGGAGATAAAATTTTCCGACAACAAAATCCGTTGTCGGAAATTCCGATCGTGTGTACACAAATCCGATGGACAAAGTGCCACGCATGCTCAGAATAAATAAAGAGATGAAAGCTATTGGCCACTGCCCCGTTTATAGTCCCGACGTACGTGTTTTACGTCACCGCATTTAGAACGATCGGATTTTCCGACAACTTTGTGCGACCGTGTGTAGACAAAACAAGTTTGAGCCAACATCCGTCAGAAAAAATCCTAGGATTTTGTTGTCGGAATGTCCGAACAAAGTCCGACCGTGTGTACACCCTAAGAGAGTCACTGCCCTGTTCAGAGACCTCAGGAGACGTCTGGAAGACCTGGAGAAGAGAGTCCCGAGGGAAATCTCCGGGCAGGCCGAGCGGATCTCCGTGATAATCAATGATCTGATCCAGGATCTGGCAATAAAGAAGGACACACTGTACAGTACAATACTTTACATTGAGGAGCTGTGTAACATGACGGATCCACTGACTGTCCTACAGGAATCAGACACAGGTGACTTGTGTGATACTGAGGATGGAGATGATGAGGACAGAGAGAGACATGATAAACTCCTCCATGATGGAGGGGATCTGGATGTGGGGGGGATCTCACACACATTACACACAGGTTTATCTGATATCATGTCTGGGGTAAATGTAGAGAAATGTCCAGGCACACATGTCTATCCACATTCTACTACAAACGACAAAAGTCACATCAATGCTGAACCATTGAGGAGACCTCCCCAACCCTCCTCCACCATACAACACTCACACCTCCAGGCTGGAGGACCAAATATTGGGGCTGTACAGGAAACATCGGGGGTGTCGGGGGTTACAGACATATTACTGGATGTGAGGACAGCTGGTAATAATCTACATATATCAGATGACAGGAGAACTGTATCCTCCTCATCATCACATCAGAATCACCCAGAAACACCAGAGAGATTTCAGTGTTCTCGGGTGATGAGCAGTCAGAGGTTCTCCTCAGGGAGACATTACTGGGAAGTGGATGTCGGGGGGGCAAAGTACTGGAGAGTCGGGATTTGTTACCCCAGTATAGACAGGAGAGGAGATCAGTCAGTGATTGGATATATAGTTTGGAGAGGTGGGGGAGGGGTAATCGGTGTTCAGTGATACATGACAGTAATAAGACCCCATTACCCGGCGGTGTCTCCAGTAGGAGAGTCAGGATAGATCTGGATTATGAGGCCGGGCGGATCTCCTTTTATGATCTGTGTGACCCAATCCGACATCTCCACACCTTCACCACCACCTTCACTGAGCCCCTCCATGCTGGGGTATATGTAGGGGGGGTGAGGGGGAGGTTGTATAAAGATATGTGGGGGGGAATCAGAAGTAAGAGATCTGCCCAGAGACATCACAAGGTGGATTATCTGATTGGTGATTGGTGCAATACTCATCCAATAGGTGGAAGCAGAGGACAGGAAACATAAATGATTTATTTATAAAGCTGCAGGTTCCGGGGCCGTCATCTTCATCCTAAACCTCACTTCACTACCTAATGTGTCACTGACCAGGAACAAGCATGCAGGAGGTCAGATTGTTCAGCCTTCACTGGCTGCATGCTTGTTCTGGGTCAGTGACACACTACATAGTGTAGCCAGGATCAGGATGACGGCCCTGGGGTCTGCACCATATATCAAAATTGTCTTTTTTTCAGCTTTGGATGGAGTGGGGAAGGTTTAGAACCTCTGTCAGATTATTTTTCCTGCTATCCAGTGCTCCATTAGAGAGATTTCCCATGTCCTGTCCCAATGACATTTCACCAGGACAGAAAGTGAGGGGAAATCTCTCTAATGGAGCCCCATATAGCTGTAAAAACCTGACAAGGGTTCCAATCCTCCCCATTCCATCCAAATCTAGAACAATAGGATTTGTCTAGACACACACTCTATCCACAATGAGAATTCCTCACAGGTTCCTTTACAGAACCAATCCATAAATCTGTAATTGCTCCTCTCCCTCACTGTGATTGGCTGTGATGATTGTCACTATGAATGCAGCCAGTGCTAGCCTTGTTCCTATTGGTTATGATGTAGAGGGGGCGGGGATTGTGGACAGGTGACGGGGGAGGGGTATACAGTCTCAGGAAGTGGAAATCCTCGGCTCTGTATATGGGAATATTGATCAATGATTGAACAGAGATAGAATGATGGGAGGGATTGGACGATGACTATAATCACCATTAACCCCTTCAGTCCCGGTACCTCTATTATCCTTATGGAGCCGAGCAATTGTTCCATTTCCTCTATGGCCCTATTCATCTGATAAAGAGAAATAATTCTCATATGATTTACTAATGATGAAATGACAGGACTAAGTGCTTATATGCTAATGTTAGGTTCTTTCTATAATAACAGGTTCTCTGTCTAGAATGGCTTTACAGAAAGATGTTATTAGAACAAATTGTTTTTCTCGGGATCCTTGGAAGGTCTTGTTGGGGAACATAGAGACAGTTGGTCTCCTTCTTCTACAATGAGAGATTTGGGAGTCTGGAGGTGGGAAAAGCTGATAAGGTGTTCAGAGATAACAGAAATTAATGTCTCTTGTAATGAATGATGTGCTGCTTGTACAAATTCTTCAGTGAATGATTCCATCTGTAAAATGTTGATGTTTGGGACGATCCTCCATGACGACTGTCCAGGATTGGAGGGTAAAAGCCTCCCATATGATGAAGAGGTCAGATCCTTGGTCCACCTGCCATGTCTAAGGATCTCCGCACACCTTCATCTCTCTACTTTCTAATCTTTAATTTTACTTTGTAACTCTTCTCGTCTAAATAAACTTCCAGAACCTTCACCAAAATCAGAGGTTGTTATTTCCTCATCACATTCCACAAGAACTTTGTAATCCCGATGGAACACATCCATCATTTTATTGGGACACACAAGACTTCCTATGGTCAGGATTGTCTTACAATGTTACATTTTCCTATATATAAGACACAAACACATCACAGAATGGAACAAATAGATCTCCTTTGCTTGGTATGACCCGTATTCATGTTACTGGAGATAAAAGAAAAAAGGTAACCGCGCTCTCTGCAGGGACAACTCAATCCATACACCAGGTCCACTCACAGGTGCCGAGGCTCGATGTGTCCCAACACACTCCAATGCAACAGTAATAAGGAGAGCCGGCAAAACTGTAATCCTTGAAGTGTCATTTATTGGTACATCAGAGTGACAATAAAACAATAAAGCTGACGCATTTCGGCAATAGCCTTAGTCGTAGCACTGGAGATAAAAGATTGATAATTTTACCCATGATCTGTGAACCCCCCTCCCCCATGTTCCAATACATCCCCAGAGCCCAGACAAAGAGGTATAAAGTAGATCCAAAGAAAACAACTAGACCCAGATTTATGTAACAAGCCCCTCCCACTGGGGAGGAGGAATGTATGCGGCTCTTTGGAACTACGGTGGTGGCAAATCTATTAGTTGGCACTTAACTGCACGGACATATTGGGGTTTACTAAAGACAAATAGACTGAGCACTCTGCAAGGACAGTTGAACTCAGTTTCCCCAAAGAGAATTGAATGTGGTGAAGCTCTGTTGATTGCCATCATCAAATCACATGCAAGAAAACATGCTTCTTTCCCCTTGCATCTGATTGGGTATTCTTTACAAGGTGAAGCTTCAGCACATTCACCAGACATATGGCTGTACACATCTGTGGGTGGGGCCAGGACCTTGGCTGTACACTTCAGTGGGTGGGGCCAGGCTCTTGGCTGTACACTTCTGTGGGTGGGGCCATGCCCTTGGCTGTACACAACTGTGGGTGGGTTCAGGCACTTGGATGTACACATCTGTGGGTGGGGCCAGGCACTTGGATGTACACATCTGTGGGTGGGGCCAGGCACTTGGATGTACACATCTGTGGGTGGGGCCAGGCACTTGGTAGCCAGAGAGGAGAGGATGCACATGAAGACCAGAGATTGCAGTAACATGTATTGATAGTAACGTTCTGACAAGGTGGTAATAGAGACAACGTAACATGGCTGAACTTGCCCGGTAGCACTTACAGAGAGTTTGCAGAGGATTCCCAAAACAACTTATTAAGCTGACACATCTGACAGAGGAGGGGGCTGCAAGGTGGTCTGACAACAAGACACTTGGATGTGGAGGGGCTCCTGGATGATGACACATAAGCAGTCCCTAGTCTGTCCCTCCTCCATTGGTACATTTTGCTGCACTAGACACACTGTCCCTGACTAGCAGGTACCTGCCCCTGGCCTAGCCACTTCACAAATGAGCACCAATTGGAGGGGGCATTGCTATTTATTAGCACAATCAACACTAAAGATGGCAGGTTGGGTAATCCAGAACAGCAGCATCCAACTGGTCCACTACATTCCTGATGGCACCTATGGAGGCCTCAGAGGAATACGAGTTCCCCCTTCTCCTCTACTTTCTCTGCATGGCAGCTGCCTAACAGCGCCACCTGTGCAGGGAGGCTGAACTACACCTGTCTACACATCACCTTCTCTATTCATTCAGCAGTGATGTCATTCAGTAACGGGATGATGTCTTTTACCACCCAAAGCAAACAGGCCAAAGTGCGCCCCCCATTCATGAGCTGTGACCTACTTCAGATTACAGGTCCTGTCCTTTATGCCCCCCGCCTGCTGATCCACCAAAGTGGTCCCCTCTTCTGACTCCCCCGTTGGAACAATTCTGTAATAAATCCAGTAACACTGTAACCAACTTTACATTTTACAGATCAAATCTGTTGTCATTTATAAAAATAAATACATTTTATTCCTGGAAATCCGACATCTTTTTTTCTGTTTTTCCAAAATAAAAATGGCGCTTGTGGTTGTCAGAAAACTTCTGTAATAAATCCATCTTTACAGTTCCCAGCAGTTTTATACTGAACATTTTTACCATTTATATCTCTTGTCATTTAGAAAAAATACATTATAAAATGGACAGTGGTGTAGTGGGTAGCACTTTCGCCTAGCAGTAAGAAGGGTCGCTGGTTCAAATCCCAACCATGACACTACCTGCCTGGAGTTTGCATGTCCTCCCTGTGAGTGCGTGGGTTTCCTCCGGGTTCTCCGGTTTCCTCCCACACTCCAAAGACATGCTGGTAGGTTAATTGGATCCTGTCTAAATTGTCCCTAGTATGTATGAATGGGAGTTAGGGACCTTAGATTGTAAGCTCCTTGAGGGTAGGGACTGATGTGAATGTACAATGTATATGTAAAGCGCTGCGTAAATTGACGGCGCTATATAAGTACCTGAAATAAATAAATAAATAATTCCTTTTCTGTTGAATTAGGAATACCGCGCAGCAATTGGCCCATTTACTGCAGGATGCGTGGTCACATTTCCTTGTTTGTGTGACAGACGGAGTGTGCCAGTAAGTCCAGCAGGGGGCAGCACACAGATTTCATGCTCAGTGTGGAGAAGAGATAAGTGAGGGTCCCCCTGCGAGGCGGTGCAGAGTGACGCAGTAGAGTCGCTTTGCCTTGCCTCACATGCGGTTTGTCTCGGCCTTTAGGCGGTGGCTAGGGATGAGCTTCGAGTTCGAGTCGAACTCATGTTCGACTCGAACATTGGCTGTTCACAAGTTCGCCGAACAGCGAACAATTTGGGGTGTTCGCGGCAAATTCGAATGCCGCGGAACACCCTTTAAAATTCTATGGGAGAAATGAAAAGTGCTAATTTTAAAGGCTTATATGCAAGTTATTGTCATAAAAAGTGTTTGGGGACCCGGGTCCTGCCCCAGGGGACATGGATCAATGCAAAAAAAAAGTTTTAAAAACTGCCGTTTTTTCAGGAGCAGAGATTTTAATAATGCTTAAAGTCAAACAATAAACGTGTAATATCCCTTTAAATTTTGTACCTAGGGGGTGTCTATAGTATGCCTGTAAAGGGGCGCATGTTTCCTGTGTTTAGAACAGTCTGACAGCAAAATGACATTTCGAAGGAAAAAAAGTCATTTAAAACTACTCGCGGCTATTGCATTGCCGGTCCAACAATACACATAGAAGTTCATTGATAAAAACGGCATGGGAATTCCCCACAGGGGAACCCCGAACCAAAATTAAAAAAAAAAAATGACGTAGGGGTCCCCCTAAATTCCATACCAGACCCTTCAGGGTTAAGCATTATTAAAATCACTGCTCCTGAAAAACCTCCGTTTTTAAAACTTTTTTTTGCATTGATCCATGTCCCCTGGGGCAGGACCCAGGTCCCCAAACACTTTTTATGACAATAACTTGCATATTAGCCTTTAAAATTAGCACTTTTGATTATTCATGTACGTGTCCCATAGACTTTAATGGTGTTCGCGTGTTCGAACAAACTTTTTTCCTGTTCGCATGTTCTGGTGCGAACCGAACAGGGGGGTGTTCGGCTCACCCCTAGTGGTGGCATTGTCCACTTTCACATGATAAAGTAAACAATGCTGCCACCATTCCTCACCTTCTCATTTCCCATGCTGGAACCAAGGACAGTTTTTTATACATCACCATATTATTTATGAGAGAGAATGTGCCAAAATACAAGAGAAACATTTCCTTCATGTATGGAGAGTCTTCTGCAGGGCCAATGACAAGACTTTTACACTTACAGCAACATCTACATAAAGCACTGAATTTTCAGTGGTGGCACCCTCGTATGGGAGCTGGCGGGATTGGGAATCCACAGTCCAGGGAAATCCAACCTAACAGCACAAAGAGAAAAGACAGGAGGGGGGAGGGGGAGGAGAAAGAGCAAACATGATAGTGGCCAGTGGAACTGTGCTAGGCCCAGGAGCCACTATTATCTTTTCTCCTTCATCCTCCTGGCCAAGAAAACTGATCTTAGTGCCCACAAAATGCCCCAAATCATCTCCGTGCTGCCAGTAGTAGTAGTAGTAGTAGTAGTAGTAGTAGAAGAAGTAATAGTAGTAGTAGTAGTAGTAGTAGTAGTAGTAGTAGTACATTTACAGACAGTCTGTAAGTGATTAAAATGTATGGACTGTCCAGTAATTTTCAAACAGTTGACAACCCCCTATGGTGCAGCACATCACCCCTCCCCCCTCTAGTGTTTTGCTGCAGAAAAGACAGGAAATCATTTCTGCAAACTAACAAATCCGCCTGTTTTATACGTTTTTTTTCCCCTTTTTGGAGGATTGCAAAAACCACTTCTCCACACCAGCAAAGCAACAAACTGAAAGAGTTCCTCCCCATTACCCATAAACCCCACCAGGCTAATTCTCCTGGTCACTCCTCGTTATTATTATCTCCTCCCTCCAGTCACTGTGACACTATACAACTATAAAGACATGAGAAATACTCATAGAATGGATTTATAAAAAGCACATGATCAGTATGAGGACTCAGCACATTTCTGCTACAAAAGTCTGAACTAAGGATATAAAAGAGGCCGGAATGCAGGAAAATCAAAGGAAATAGAATTTAGGAGAAGATTAGCAAGAAAACTAAAGCTTACAGTTATGGAAAGGCCAGGAGCTGAAGAGCTATGAGGGGGGAGGAGAAAGAACACCAGTGTCCTACACGGGGAATCTACTTCCTGTTCTGATGTCACTTCCTGTTTTGTGTCACTTCCTGTTCTCAGTAATTTCCTATTCTGATGTTACTTCCTGTCCTAAATCACTTCCTGTTCTATAACATATTATTACTGTAAAATGAACAGCGGTGATTGGCTCAGGATGTCACAATTGTATTTTTAGTATTTACAGATTATTTGTGTCAATTTAACACAATTTCATTGTTTTTCAATGTACAACATTTAGCTGTGATGATGTCACAGAATGTTACAGGTGATGTCACAGACACAAGCGGCTCAATATAAACCTTTGAGTAAGTTCTCATTGGTCTGCAGAAAAGTGATCCTTCACCATACTGAACACATTGAAAACTCTTCAGAAGTGTCTCTTTAGGAAAACAAACACATTCTAGTGAATACTCAGATCCATTCACTATTACAGACATTTCACCTTTCCCTCTTACAATGAACTCCGCTCAGTCCAGTTATTTACACCCCCAGACCTGGCTGTAAAGGAGGGTAGGGGGGCTCAGTGGGCCGTCATCGGCTGAGACAGAACTTGATTTTTGAGGATTTAACTACTCAGCCTCCGGAAGATTTACCTCCTTCATGACCAGGTCATTTTTTGCTATTTAGCACTGCGCTACCTCAACTGACAAATGCACAGGCATGCGACACTGTACACAAATGGAATTTATATCATTATTTCTCCACAAATAGAGCTTTCTTTTGGTGGTATTTGATCACCTCTGGGATTTTTATTTGTTGTGCTATAAACCAAATAATACAAAAAAAGAAAATTTCTGCTATAAAAAATCCAATAAAATAAATCTGAGGCGGTTTACGAGCAGGTGGAATCTCCGCTGAATTTTAGCCAACCGAACACTTGCTGTGTATTGAATGGCTTCAGACTCTTTTGGCCAGCCTTAGAAGATCTTGCAACCCTGGGTACCTACAGTATTTAAGAAATGTTTCACCACCAAATTGAGGACATGTGACAGGCATGGCACATGTGTCAACTTTCCTTGCTGAAGGGCGAAAAGAAGGCTAGTGCCATTATTGCACACCACCATTCCTGTATCAAGCTGGTGTGGTGTGAACCACCACTGGGCCTGCCCCTGCAGAGCTGAAAGAATCTCTGCTCTGGAGTGGCTCCTGTCCCCTAAATAGATCACTTGAAGCACTGCATGGCATCTTTTAGGCTGACTTGTTTAATAGCCCCTTGAAGGATTAGGGGGTTCTGGTGGTTCTTAGGACAATTTAGCAGAGGAGGGTGTGGAGCAGGAAGAGGTGGGGGTGGAGCTAAGAGATCTTGCATCATCACCACCAGATGTATGGAGAAGTGATGGCAAAACAAGCTCCAGTACTGAGCCCTGTCCTGCACTCTTCTTAGTTGAAGGCAGAGTTACCCAGTGTGCTGTAAACAAAATATATTTTCCCTGACCATGCTTGCAGGACCACATGTTGGCAGTAATGTGGACCCTGTTGCTGACTGCCTTGCCCAATGATGTCACAACATTGCCTTCTACGTGATGGTACAGAACTGGAATGGCCTTACGTGCAAAGAAATAGTGGCTGGGAACCTGCCATTGTGGTACAGCACATTCTGATAATTCACGAAAGGGGGCAGAATCCTCCATGAGGAAAGGAGAGAAGTTGTAAATGCCAAAGTTGTAAAGCCAACAATTTGGACAAGCTGAAATTTAGACACTGAACATGTAGGTGGCAAGAAGTGTGTTTTTTTTTCAATGCAGAAGCCGGGGCAGAGAAATTTGCCTGCTATACTCTACAGCTGGTGGTGTGCTATTGGCAGATGTGCTGCAGGGACCTGGGACATCCTGTGCTGTTCATCCCTGTCAGTGGAGGCTGCTGAGAGGTCATAAGATATAGCAGGGGTAGGCATGAAAGGTGAGGAGTGAGGAGGAGAAGAGTTGTGTCCCTTTTGTGTGGCTTTCAGGTGCTCTTGCCAACGGGCTACATAAAACAATGTGGTACATAAAATGGTTGGCGTTTTTGCCACACTTGATGTGCTTGAGACAAATTTTGCAAATTGCAACAGTGCGATCGGCTGCGCATGTACTAAAAAAGGCCCAGACAGCTGAGCTGTGGGAAGTGGGTCAGGAGATTACAGCTCCAAAATCTGATGGAATAGGGTGGCTGCTCTCTACTCCTCTATAATGGCTTCCTCTGGAGGACATCCTGCCTCGTTGGGGTTGTACCTCCCCCTCACCTTCCTCCTATGCTCCATCTGGCACCCAAGTCGCATCAGTGACCTCATCATCATCATCATCATCATCCCCTCTATCCTCATCAACACTGGAGACAACTTGGCAATACGCTGCAGCTGGGGGAACATGACTGCCAATTTGTGTACCAGTGTTCTCCCCTCTCTGTAGGCTCATCTTCCTGCCTTCCTCAACCTCAGAACCAACATCTTAATATGTCTGGGCATTATCAAGAAGTGGCTGATGCTGTGTTCAAATAACTCAGCTGACTCCTCCATGCCTGATGCTGGGGCTATAGCAGGAATAGCTGTGGACATGGAGGCAGAAGAAGGCACTTTGGAACCTGCAGTGAACTGCACACTAGTCTCTGCTTGGAAATGATGCCCTGTCTGAGGACTGACCACATCCACCTTTGCCTGTGGACACATACGCTGCTGCCCCCATCACAGTGCCATGGGAACATGTGCCTCTTCTTGTTGGTTTCCCAGACATGATGGGGGGAGGGGGCGTATTACCCAAATTTAATAGTAACTGGGAAATGTGTGATTGGATGCACTTTACTGAATGAAAAGTGGTGTTAGGTGCACTTTAAATTGAGGACTGACACTGACAGAAATGTAAAAAACTGTTAAAAAAATAAAAAAGGAAGTAACCTTTTATAGTGTGGAGTGGGACTATGAGCACTGAGCCATGATTGGGCAAAGTCTTCATGACTTTGACCAATCATGGCTCTGACAGTGTTCTGTGCCCTAATTGGGCAAAGCCTTGCACCTGACCAGCGGTCAGGTGTATTACTTCATCCAATTAGGACCCTAGAATTCACTGTGCAGTTCAAGCCGAGAAAAAGTTTAACCCGAACATCACCTGTTCGCCCATTCGGCAAACATCTGATTATGCGGGGTGCTCGGTTGGATGTTCGTCCAATGATTCGTTCCATTGTTCGGCGCTCGGCTGATGAACATCCAACCGAGCACCCCGCATATTCAGGTGTTTGCCAAACGGGCGAACAGGTGATGTTCGGGTTATACTTTTGCTCGGCTTGAACTGTTTGCCCAACCCTATTCAGGAGGAATACAAGACAAAAGGTAAATATTTTAGGGTACAGCTAACATCTCTAAAGGCTTCCTGTAAATTAGCAAATCTTCACTCTTTGAGGTCAGCTCCTCTTTAAAATGTCTGCCTGGCTATACCATGGAGTTACGGAAGGTGTGTGATGTCACATATGATGCTTGAGGGGTTTCCCCGAGAAATAAACCTTCTACGGAGCCTAATTATGTGATTATGTGACTTCGCCCAATTCTTGGCAGACATTTATACCTCCGCCCACACCAATATAGATCTATAATTACAGATATGGAGATGGACTATTTCACAACAACAACCGGTGCCTGGAAGTCACAAGGAAGTGAAGGATTGGGAGGATTTATTAATGCAATGATGAATGGCGGCAATCAGTGAAATTAACAAATAATGAGAACCAAACAAGGTGAATGTTTTGACATGAGGAGATGATATCTGAGATCCAAATGATGAACACCAATATCTGTGTATGAAGATGGAAACAATCAATACTGATATCTGCAGATAACATAACTGAACAAACAGTACAAGAATTATTGGAAATAATAATTTCTATACCCAAATACAACCCAACTATGACATAACTGGGCCGAAATACACACCCGACTAGGACAGGACTGGGCCCAAATATGCACCTGACCAGGACAGGACCAGGTTCAAATACACACCCGACTAGGAAAGAACCGGGCCCAAATACGCACCTGACTAGGACAGGACCGGGCCCAAATACAAGCCCGATTAGGACAGGACCAGGTCCAAATACTCATCTGACTAGGACAGAACCAGACCCAAATACACACCCAACTAGGACAGGACCAGGCCCAATTACGTACATGATTAGCACAGGACCAGGCCCAAATACGTACCTGACTAGGACAGTACGGGGCCCAAATATACACCCGACTAGGACAGGACCGGTCCCAATTACACACCCAACTAGGACAGGACCAGGCCCAAATACACACCCAACTAGGACAGGATTGAGCCCAAATACACATCCAACTAGGACAGGACCGGGCCCAAATACGCACCTTACTAGGACAGGACCGGGCCCAAATACACACTTGACTAGGAAAGGACCAGGCCCAAATATGCAACGGACTAGGACAGGGCCGGGCCCAAATACGCACTGGACTAGGACAGGACCGGGCCCAAATGCGCACCTGACTAGGACAGGACCAAGCCCAAATACCACACCTCCCAACTTTTTGAGATAGGAATGGGACCACATATTAGCAAAATGGCATAGGACACATCCCCTTTCATGCCCCTTTAAAGGAGAAGTAACCAAAAAAATGATTAGTTAAACCCACAAGTCTCTTTTTTTACCACTATTATTCCTTAATTTTGGCTTTTGAAATTTACAAATGCAGCAAGTTAGAAAGTGGATGAAAGGTTTAGCGCTGGGAAACACTTTTTGAAAGATAAATAGTGCATTTCATATACAACTATATAGATCAGCCCAAAATGAGGGACAAATGAGGGACAAATGAGGAGGAAAGAGAGACAGAGGGACTTTGTTCCAAATCAGGGACAGTCCCTCCAAATCAGGGATAGTTGGGAGCTTTGAAATATACACCCGACTAGGACAGGACCGGGCCAAATACACACCTGACTAGGACAGGACTGGACCCAAATACACACCCGACTAGGACAGGACCAGGCCCAAATAAACACCCAACTAGGACAGGACCGGGCCCAAATACACACCCTAGTAGGACAGGACTGGGCCCAAATACTTAGCCTAGTAGGACAGCACCGGGCCCAAATACACACCCTAGTAGGACATGACCGAGCCCAAATACACACCTGACTAGGACAGGGCCAGGCCCAAATACACACCCGACTAGGACAGGACCAGGCCCAAACACACACCCGACTAGGACAGAACCGGGCCCAAATACACACCCGACTAGGATAGGACCGGACCCAAATACACACCAGACTAGGAGAGGAATGGGGCCAAATACACACCGACTAGAACAGGACCTGGCCCAAATACACACCGACTAGGACAGGACCGGGCCCAAATACACACCTGACTAGGACAGGACCGGGCCCAAATACACACCCAACTAGGACAGGACCAGGCCCAAATAAACACCGACTAGAACAGGACCAGGCCCAAATACACACCCTAGTAGGACAGGACTGGGCCCAAATACACAGCCTAGTAGGACAGGACCGGGCCCAAATACACACCCTAGTAGGACATGACCGAGCCCAAATACACACCTGACTAGGACAGGGCCAGGCCCAAATACACACGCAACTAGGACAGGACCGGGCCAGATCACACCCAACTAGGACAAGACCGGGCCCAAATACACACCTGACTACGACAGGACCGGGCCCAAATACACACCCGACTAGGACAGCACAGGGCCCAAACCCACACCCGACTAGGACAGGACCGGGCCCAAACACACACCCGACTAGGACAGGACCGGGCCCAAACGCACACCCATCCAGGACAGGACCATGCCCAAATACACATCCAACTAGGACAGGATTGGGCCCAAATACACACCTAACTAAGACAGGACTTGGCCCAAATATGCACCAGACTAGGACAAGACCAGACCCAAATAAATGAGGAGGAAAGAGAGACAGAGGGACTTTGTTCCAAATCAGGGACAGTCCCTCCAAATCAGGGATAGTTGGGAGCTTTGAAATATACACCCGACTAGGACAGGACCGGGCCAAATACACACCTGACTAGGACAGGACTGGACCCAAATACACACCCGACTAGGACAGGACCAGGCCCAAATAAACACCCAACTAGGACAGGACCGGGCCCAAATACACACCCTAGTAGGACAGGACTGGGCCCAAATACTTAGCCTAGTAGGACAGCACCGGGCCCAAATACACACCCTAGTAGGACATGACCGAGCCCAAATACACACCTGACTAGGACAGGGCCAGGCCCAAATACACACCCGACTAGGACAGGACCAGGCCCAAACACACACCCGACTAGGACAGAACCGGGCCCAAATACACACCCGACTAGGATAGGACCGGACCCAAATACACACCAGACTAGGAGAGGAATGGGGCCAAATACACACCGACTAGAACAGGACCTGGCCCAAATACACACCGACTAGGACAGGACCGGGCCCAAATACACACCTGACTAGGACAGGACCGGGCCCAAATACACACCCAACTAGGACAGGACCAGGCCCAAATAAACACCGACTAGAACAGGACCAGGCCCAAATACACACCCTAGTAGGACAGGACTGGGCCCAAATACACAGCCTAGTAGGACAGGACCGGGCCCAAATACACACCCTAGTAGGACATGACCGAGCCCAAATACACACCTGACTAGGACAGGGCCAGGCCCAAATACACACGCAACTAGGACAGGACCGGGCCAGATCACACCCAACTAGGACAAGACCGGGCCCAAATACACACCTGACTACGACAGGACCGGGCCCAAATACACACCCGACTAGGACAGCACAGGGCCCAAACACACACCCGACTAGGACAGGACCGGGCCCAAACACACACCCGACTAGGACAGGACCGGGCCCAAACGCACACCCAACCAGGACAGGACCATGCCCAAATACACATCCAACTAGGACAGGATTGGGCCCAAATACACACCTAACTAAGACAGGACTTGGCCCAAATATGCACCAGACTAGGACAAGACCAGACCCAAATACACACCTTAGTAGGACAGGACTGGGCCCAAATACACAGCTGACAAGGACAGGACTGGGTATTCTCAAAGTCCTCCCAGGAGCTGAGACCAATAGAGAGCAGACGCCCCCTGTCTCGGCTACTGGGAGGACATTGGGGGTCAGAAGACCAGGTCCTGTCCTAACCTGGTTATCAGCATGTTTTCCTCCGTTTGGGAGCTTAAAGCGGTTGTAAAGCGTGATTTTTTAGAAATACAAAATAATAAACGTTTTACTTGTAGGCAGGCTGGAAATGTGTGCAGCTTAGTTAGCTAGCAGCCGGTCCACCTGTGCCATAAAAAGGGGGACATCTAAGGTCCAGAAGCTGGAGCGGGAATGCAGGTACTGACGGGTTCAAGTCTCACTGCATAGCTCCCAACTGTCCCTGATTTGGAGGGACTGTCCCTGATTTGGAACAAAGTCCCTCTGTCCCTCATTGTTCCTCATTTGTCACTAATTTTGGTCTGATCTATATAGATGTATATAAAATGCACTTTTTAGCTATTAAAAAGTGTTTCCCAGTGCTAAACCTTTCTTCCAATTTCTGAATTGCTACATTTGTACATTTAAAAAGCCAGTATAAAAGAATGGTAGTGGTAAAAAAAAGCACTTGTGGGTTTAAGTAATATTTTTTGTTTTTTTATAATTCTCCTCTCCATGGCAGGGGGTGTGTCCTATGCCTACATACTTTTGCTAATAGGTGTCCCTCCTTCACATCTCAAAATGTTGGGAGGTATGTCATTGTGGTGCGACTGAAGGAACCAGAATGGTAGAGGACCAAACCATGGACAATGCCGTAATAGACTTTCCCATCACGGAAGGATGCCAGGGCCACTACTTTATCTTAGGATCAGGGACAGGAGTGAGGTAACAGGGGTACCTTGGACTGGAGGAGGGGTGAAGGCTCAGCAAGTCCCTCCAAATGCAAATATACAAGCTACAGTGTATAGTGACACAGGACAAGTCGCTTTTTAGAGAAACTCTGCACTTTATGACTGCACACAGTAAAGGTTCTTCTCAAAGTCCAGAAACTGCCTTAATGTTAGCTGAAGAAAGAAGTGCCCCCATGCCCCTCACACTGAGGAGATTATGGGAAGTGGGGATTTTTAAGTGATCAAAATGCACAACAAAAAAACAAAACCAAATGAATATTGCAGATAAAAGGTCTATTTTTATTTTACAGATTAAAATTTGTACCACTAATATAAAAAACATTTAATAGCAGCTACAAAAACATGGTGGAAATATCTATACACCAATGAGCAAGGGAAAAAATGAGCACATGAATCGATGCGTTTTGCCCAAAAAAGAGCTTCCTCATGAACCACTTTGTTTTTGTTTTTTCAATCTTTGTAATTTTGTAGCTGATGAACAATGCAAACAATAAATCATTTGATCAATTAAGTACAAATATTGTAACAAATATATTCATGCCATACAAGGAAGATCTTAATTCATTAAACATCTATGAGGTTTGAGAAAAAGGAAAAGGAGAAGAAAAAAAAAAGAGAGACCATAAAACAAAAACCAAGACCCACCAAAACATACAAACACAAAGCTGAACTGAACCCAGAAGGAGAGCCAAGGTCAACAAACAACTGCCTTATTGTTAGTTGTTTCACATGACCGCAGTCTCCGCCTGGTCCCGGGCATTCGCTACCCCATGTGCACATGACTCCACCCACACACTGGCATAGTCCAAGGGACCCTGCCAACAAACTCCCCTGCTCTCAGGGCCAGAGTAACATAGGGGATATTGGAGCTGTAGCTCCAGGCCCCTACCTTGAGATAGGCCCAGCCCAGTAAGTCATTAATGCTGTTTGGTCTGTGTGTACATGATTAATATGTAAATTGCGGGCTGCATTGTTATGTATATGGAGGCGGTATTGTTTTGTAAATCACGGGTGGCAGGCGGTAATGTTATATAAATCACGGTCGGAAGGCGGTATTGATATGTAAATCACGGGCTGCAGGCGGTATTGCTATGTAAATCACGGGTGCCGAAATGTTGTTGCTCTCCTAATTTTGCCTATACAGACATTGCCTATGATGACCCAACCTAGATCCATGCGCTGGGCAAATGGGGCAACTGGGGCATCTGGGGGTCCACTGACTTGTCTGTTTACCTTATAATGTCTCTTCCCAAAAGAAGAAGGATCTGAGCATCTTTGTCAAGCAGCGGTATCTCATTTGCTATAACCTTCAGGTGAGGGTGATGGAAGGCAGCAGCATGAGTAAGGATTTCTTTTTTGTCAGCAGGTATCTGATTGCACTCAACAAGTGTAGGTAGGGGCAAATACAAGTTACCTTTGGGAGAAGATACCATGAGTCCATGAGCCCTTCTTCCAGAAACCTCTATAGTTCCACTACAGGTACCCAAGGTGTAAGGATGAGCTTTGCCTTTTATTTTAAATGGATCAAACAGTTCTGATTTTTCTAGTGATCTATTGCTCTGATCATCTAAGATAGCATACGCCTTTAGAGTCTTTCCTGGTTGATTCTCGAGGTATATGTTCACCAAGAATATTTTAGCACAGGACTTATCACAGAGGTCTTCTCCACAAACTTCAGTGCAGGATGAAGAAACCATAGTAAAATTAGGCACAATGTCTGTATTCTCCCTGCCATGCGTTGACCTGGAAGGAGAGTTAGCATCAAGTCCAAACTATGTGTGTGATTTTATGTCAGTATTACATTGTATATCCCTGTATGTTGCTGTCGTTCAGGTGCTTATCTAATAGTTTTTGAAATTATCGATGCTCCCCGCTGAGACCACCGCCTGTGGAAGAGAATTTAACATCCTAACTGCTCTTAGAGTAAAGAACCCTCTACGCAGTTTAAGGTTAAGTTTAAGGGGAAAAGCTTTATCCCTATTGTGGGGTCACCAGTACAGTATTTGTACATTAATAAAAAAAAAATTGTTGGGTCTTTGTATGAGACAACTGCTACAGAGTTTGTATGTCTCCATCCCTGAATCGTAGAAAAAAAATCCCCTTCTTTCCCCCCCTTTTTTTCTGGTATTTGTACATTGAAATCATATCCCCTCTCAAGCGTCTCTTCTCCAGAGAGAATAAGTTCAGAGCTCACAACCTTTCCTCATAACTAAGATCCTCCAGACCCTTTATTAGCTTTGTTGCCCTTCTTTGTACTCGCTCCATTTCCAGTACATCCTTCCTGAGGACTGGTGACCAGAACTGGACAGCATACTCCAGGTGCGGCCGGACCAGTGATTGGAGAAAAGACAATGTAGCACCAATATTTTAAAAAGGGCCCTAAATACATCCCTGGTGTAAGGCTGATATGTCAGCTGCCCTGACCCAAACCCATTTACAAAACCCCCCTTACTTAATCTTAATTTACCAATGAAACATGTAACACTGTCTGGATTAAATGGCCAACAATGGCCCCTTTATTAATTCCAAACAACAAAATTGTATAAAAATAACTTTTTATTTTTATATATATATATATATATATATATATATATATATATATATATATATATATATATATATATAAACACATATTTATAACCAAAAACATTTTACTGCTACATCTGAGGTTCCTGAAAGAAAGTACCACAATCTCATCGGCTGACCACCACCACAGCATCCTGGCCCCTAGCCGCGATCGATACCTCCTACAACCCATACCCAATGGAGAGAGGCCCTGGACCCACCTGTCTATGGATATCATTGTGGAGTTGCCCAACTCCCAAGGCAACACGGTTATCCTTATGGTGGTTGACCAGTTCTCAAAGATGTGTCATTGTATTCCACTTAAAAAGTTGCCCACTTCTAAGGAACCGGCTTCCATTTTTTGCTCAGGAGATCTTTCGCTTACATGGGCTACCCAAGGTGATTGTCTCGGACAGGGGTAGTCAGTTTGTGTCCCGGTTCTGGCGAGCCTTTTGTGCACAGCTGGGAATTCATCTTGCTTTCTCCTCTGTGTATCACCCGCAGTCTAATGGGGCAGCAGAACGAGCCAATCAGTCCTTGGAGCAATTCCTACGTTGCTATATTTCTGACCATCACAACAACTGGTCAGACCTCTTACCATGGGCAGAGTTTGCTCACAACGGTGCCTTGAATTCTGCTTCCCGATTGTCTCCGTTTATGGTGAATTATGGTTTCCAACCTTCCATGTTGCCTGACTTGTTTGTTCCGCAGAGTATTCCTGCACTAGAGGAGCATCTCCGTGGTCTTCGTTCCACTTGGGCACTAGTTCAGGAGGCTTTGCGTCATGCTAATGATAGGTACAGACTCCATGCTGACCGCAGACGCCTGCCTGCGCCTTCCTACCAGATTGGGGACAGGGTCTGGCTGTCATCTTGCAACCTCCGACTTCGTGTTCCCTCACTGAAGTTCGCACCTCGGTTTATTGGGCCTTCCCGCATCCATCGCAGGATTAACCCAGTGGCTTACGCGTTGGACCTTCCTGCTAGGATGGGCATCTCTAATGTGTTTCATGTCTCCTTATTGAAACCCGTGGTCTGCAACCGCTTTACCACCTCGATGCCACGTCCTCACCATATACAGGTTGAGAACCATGAGGAGTATGAGGTACAATCCATTGTTGACTGCCGTAGGTTCCGTGGGCGCATACAGTACCTGGTGCATTGGAGGGGGTACGGTCCGGAGGAACGCTCCTGGGTCTCATCCTCAGACGTACATGCCCCTGCCCTCCTCCGTGATTTCCATAGATGTTTTCCCCTCAAGCCTGGTGGTCCCCTGAGGGGGAGGGGTCGTTGAGGAGGGGGTACTGTCAGGGCTGGCTCAGCCTTTCCTTCTCTGAGCTGGCCGCTCAGCTGTCTGCTAATTGCCAGCTCTCTTCTCTCTCCATAGTTAACCAGCTGTTGTGGATCTGCTTGTCAGTCCCGCCTACTTAAAGACGTCCAGCTCACTTCTTTCCTGCCTTCGCCTTGGTCACATCACAAGAAACCATCTCCTGCATTCCTGTTTAAAGACTGGCTTGCTGACATCCCTTCTGGCTCCTTATCCTGCTTGCTGTTCCTCCACTTGGATCCCTGACTTCTGGCCTGGCTGATTACCCGATCCAGTTACTGAACTCTGGCTTGGCTGACTACTGCTTTGACTAGGCTTACTCTATTTACCTTTTTATTTTTTATTAATAAACAAGTGTGATTTTACTGTACTTCTGTCTCGGTCTGGTTCATGATTTCTGACACTCTCCAATCTTAGTAACCAGATTCCCTTCATCATTCTTTATGGGACCAAAATGATCTGATCTCCCTTTCTTACTATTTATGTACTTAAAGAATTTATTGGGATTTTTTTTACTCTCCTCCGCTATGTGCCTTTCATGTTCTATCTTACCTGCCCTGATTTCACAATTACATTTCTTGTTACATTCTTTGTAAAGTTGGAATGCTGATGATGATGATCCCTCAGCCTTGTATTTTTTGAAAGCCTTCTCCTTTGCTTTTATATGCATTTTAATGTTGGAGTTAAGTCATCCAGGACTTTTATTAGCTCTTTTAAATCTATTTCCCATTGGGATGCATTGGGTAATGTCCTTATTTAATGTGCTCACCCATTTTTCCTCTGTGTTCTTTGTTCCTAAGATTTTATCACATTTACTATATTCTAGCAAGGATTGTAGTTTAGGGAAGTTGGCTCTTTTGAAATTCAGTGTCTTTGGATTCCCCTTATGTTTCCTATTTGTGTGATTTATACTGAAGCCAATTGATCCGTGATCGCTGCTACCTAAATTGCCCCGTATTTCCACATGTGTTATCAGGTCTGTATTGTTGGTAATCAGTAGATCCAGTAATGTTTTATTTCTAGTTGGTGCGTCTACCATCTGAACCATGAAATTGTCCTGCAAGACATTTAGGAACTGGCGAGCCTTAGATGAATGCGCAGTTCCCTCCGCCCAGTCTATGTCTGGATAGTTAAAATCCCCCATTATGATAACACTTCCCATCCTTGCTGCTAATCCAAATTGTGATAGGAGATCCGTCTCCACTTCCTCCCTCAGGTTAGGGGGCCTATAGCATACTCCCAGTATTATTTTCCCCTTAGCTTTATCCCTTTTGGAGCTCTACCCATAAGGATTCCACCTCCTCTCTAGCTCCCTCAGTGATGTCATCTCTCACATTCACTTGTACATTATTCTTGATATATAGGCATACCCCTCCCCCTTTTTTACACTCTCTATCCCTGCAATAAAGGGTATACCCTTGAATTATTGCCAGCCAATCATAAGAGCTGTCAAACCAAGTCTCTGTAATTCCTACAAAATCTAAATCCTCCTTGTACAACAGTATCTCTAGTTCTCCCATCTTGTCTGCCAGGCTCCTGGCATTGGTGTGCCACATAGTTTAGACCGTTCACATACCATCTCCTTATTGGGTGCTTCGTAGGATGCAAATACGACTTGTTACTATACTTACCTTGGGTTTATGTGCTTTAGTCAACCTACCACTAATGTCCCCAATACTACCCTCTGCAATATGTTCTGCACTGACTATCTCTACCTCTGGACCCTCCCCCCCATCGTCTAGTTTAAAAGCCCCTCTAACTTTTCGGCCATCTTCACTCACAGCAGATCTGATAGAAAGCTCCCTGACAAAGGTGTGCTGACAGCAGTTGTGACATCAGTTTAGGCATATGTGTCACACGTACTTTCCCATACTTGGTGCTGCAGCGCACGAAACAGCCGCAAACATAGACTGACATCTATCTCTGAAAGTGCATTGGTTCATATGTCAATGGACAGTTTGCGGTAACATGTCCCAGTTCCTGGCAATGAAAACACTTGACATTAGCCCAGTTAGGTCTGCTGACAGTCACTGACTTCCCTGATTTGGGACGCCCATCTTCAGACCTGGCACCAAAAGTACTCCCCCCGTCTCCTTGCCATGCTTACCACCCACTATATGCCATAACAGAGAAAGTCAAACCTGAGAGCTCTGCCTCTGATTCAGTTACTGTCACCGAGTCTGGGCAATCCCACAGTTCCGAAAACGTACAAAAATCCCTACCAATTATGGCCTTGTGCACTAAGTGGGGTACAACTCCGACCAGATAAGTCACGGTACCTAGGTCAGTTTCATACTTGACAGTAGCTATAGGATACTCCTGGGTATCCCCATGTACACAAATCACAGCATTTTTTTCTAGCATAAAAAAACACACACAGTTTTTGACAATCCATTTATTTAAAGAAAAAACCTGGTGACATCACCTGTTGACACCGCCCCCTTGTGACGTTACTGACCGGTGCATGCTGGGCCGGTGATGTCACAAGGGACGGTGCCACCAGGTGATATCGCCAGGTGGCTCAGCCCCTTACCTATATAAAAACTGTCACATATATATATAAAAACAGCCCTTCGTTGCAGGGCTTTTTTTTCCGGGTCTGGTGGGGGGGTGGGGGGGCAGCATACAGTACCTCCCTCTACCCCCAGTCAGTCAGTCTGTATGTCAGTCAGCTGGCGGGTCTAGTGCACTTACCCCATCATCTCCCTTCCCCTGCTCTCCATGGGTGAGGCTCTGGCTTCCATTTCCTCCTTCTCGGCGGTCCAAGCGGGAGTCTTCTCTTTTTGGCCGATCAGAAAATGGGTCTCAGACCTGATTCTGATTGGCCAGATTGAGGATTAGTGTTACAACAGCAAATATTTATTCGCTGTTGTAACACCTGGGTGGGCTTATGGCGCAATGCTCTGCGCCACATGCCCACATATTTTGAAGCCTATTAGAGCTTATGGCTCTAATCAGCTGCTTCAAAAATACACCCCCTCTCCGCCGCAATTCAGGCATCCGGTGTCTGAAAAGGGGGTGGATGCCTGGATAGGGGGTGGCAGCGGCAGATGTGGATAGATTCATGCATAGCAAGAATCTAACCATTAGTCATATAGTGGTTGTGTGGAGAGAGAGGGGGCGGCGCCCGGGCACCCCTAATGGACGGGCCGCCACTGAAAAGACGTCACTTCCTCTTCAGTAGTGGTATCTCTTCTCTCCTCTCCATATCTCGGTGTATAAATATTGGAGTTCCAGAACCTTTTCCAGAAGGAATCTAAGGGGTCCTCAGAGCTTAAAAAACCTTTGTTCATCAATCCACTAGGTATTATTTAATTCCCACACATTTGTTTTTTTAAAGTTTTTTTTAAGTTAGTCGGTCCCCAAAGGACCAAAGATGGCGGCACAGGACCCAGACTCTGACAGCGGTTCAGAGGATCACAGCAGGACAATGCAGGACCTGAATTGTGAAGAGGTAAGAATGGGGGGGGTCATGGACATGGAGGACGGTGACTGAAGTTCATCTTTCTGTTATCTTATAAAGAAAAGAACAACCTCTGATCACGGTGATCAAATTTGAAAGTTTATTTAGAAGAAAAGTTACAAAATAAAAAAGTGAAGATCAAAAACTAGAGAGGTCAACACACACACAAAAATTAACACAATGTATCAATCTCCAAAATACATTTTACATTTTAAGACTTCATTTCAATGACTTTTATGTGTATTGTCGGACCGGCAATTCATTAATAGTCGCGAGTACTTTTAAATGACTTTTTTTCCTTTGAAATGTCATTTTGCTGTCAGACTGTTCTAAACACAGGAAACATGCGCCCCTTTACAGGCATACTATAGACACCCCCCAGCTACGAAATTTAAAGGGATATTACACTTTTATTGTTTGACTTTAAGCATTATTAAAATCACTGCTCCCGAAAAAACTGTCATTTTTAAAACTTTTTTTGCATTGATCCATGTCCCCTGGGGCAGGACCCAGGTCCCCAAACACTTTTTATGACAATAACTTGCATATAAGCCTTTAAAATTAGCACTTTTGATTTCTTCAATAGACTTTTAAAAGGGTGTTCCACGGCTTTCGAATTTGCTGCGAACACCCCAAATTGTTCGCTATTCGGCATACAGGCGAATACCCGATGTTCGAGTCGAACTTACGTTCAACTTAAACATTGGGCTCATCCCTACAGGCAGGACACAGCACTGGGGTGCAGGACTCACAGGAAGACAGGAGTATCTTAGCAGCAGTGGGATGCTGAGCTTACAGAAACACAGGAGGTACAATGTATGAAGATTACTGAAATGCAGGGACACAAGGAGTCTAGGACAGGTCAGCCTGCCCACACTGAAAACACTGGGAACACTGGGGGTACAGAGATCACACTGGGAGACATTGGGAACACTGGGGGTACAGAGATCACACTGGGAGACACTGGGAACACTGGGGGTACAGAGATCACACTGGGAGACACTGGGAACACTGGGGGTACAGAGATCACACTGGGAGACACTGGGAACACTGGGGGTACAGAGATCACACTGGGAGACACTGGGAACACTGGGGGTACAGAGATCACACTGGGAGACATTGGGAACACTGGGGGTACAGAGATCACACTTTGATGCCTTGCAAACAGACACTAGGAACAAGGGGGATCTGGCTACAGGAAGTCTAATGCCGCTTACACACGGTCAGACTTCCTGACAGAAAAAGTCAGATGGGAGCTTTTGGTCGGACATTCCGACCGTGTGTATGCCCCATCGGACTTTTTCTGTCGGCATTTCCGATGGACTCAGATATAGAACATGTTCTAAATCTTTCCATCAGAAATGCAGACGGAGTTTAGCCCATTGGCAAGTCCGCTCGTGTGTATGCGGCATTAGAATATTGGGGTTACAAGGAGTCTCTCAGAATGCAGAACACTGGAAGTATAGAGGTCAGTAGGAATATTTTCAGGAAGCTGATGACATGAAGAAGCACTGGAACGTCATGTACCAGCATGCCTGCTGATCTTTGGGAATACAGGTGATAGATCAGCAACAAAGCAGCATATCTGGGACAAGGATTTTCTAATACATTCCAACAACCTTCTATCAAGACATTTCAAGGACATTCTAACAATATCTTTCTATCAACTGAAACTTTTATAGAACAGACCCATCATCAGCATATACTGTAAGCACTTAATACTGTCATAGACATATTACCATTAGTAAAGCAGATATGAATTTTTCCTTATAAAAGGAGATCACTTTTTGGAAATATTCGGCCTCCTCCAGTTATATAAACTGGGAAGTTTCAGTAGAATTGTTGGGAGTTTTCTGTATCTGGTCTTTGTGGAGGAGGACCCTCTGATGGCCTACTGGTGGTGTCTGTTCTCTCTTACATCCCAGCAGGCTGTAGACGTGTCTCTGCCACTCCGAGGACGCATAGTAATAGATCAGAGGATCCAGACAACAACTGACACTGCTCACACTGACACTGATGATGTAGACGATGTACAGGAAGTTACTGGCTTGGTTATAGACCTGCAGGAAATGCATGAACCAAATAACATTGGCTGGGCCAAAGCAGAGGACAAACACACACAACACAACCACAGACAGGAGGATGGCTCGGGATCTCTTCTGGGTGCCCTTCATGCTCGGTGCTCTGAGACTGCAGACGATTCTAATGTAACAGAAGGTTGTAATAATTAAAGGTAAGAAATAGAAAAGTGAGATATAAAAGGGGAAATAGTAGTAAACATGAAACCTTTCAACCAATTCGGCATCCAGAACATCAGTACAGGTTGTGATATTCAGGTCAGGAAATGGTCGGGTTAGTTGTCTTATGAGAATCGGCATGGTGCTGACCATCGATATCACCCAGATGCAGCAACACACCATCCAGGCTCGTCTCACTGTGCGCCAGGGAAGGGACTGGACCGGGTAGACCAGAGCCAGGAACCGGTCTACACTGATACTCGTCATCAGAAGGATGGATCCACGCATGTTACTTAAATACATGGCCGTGACAAATCGGCACATCTCTTCTCCCACCATCCAGTTATTTCTTGAGAATCGGTACACAATGTGGAAAGGAAGAATACTGACAAAGAGAACATCAGCAGCGGCTAGGTTCAGCAGGTACACCACTGCAGGCTTCTTCACCTTCACCTTTACCAAAAACACGATGATCGCCATTATATTGAGAGGAAGAGCCACAAGGAGAACCACGGTATAGATGGAGGGCACAAACTTGGTCACCAACCAGCTGCCCATATATTCTTTAAATTCATGTAAAAATGTTTTGTGCCGTATGTGGACCTCAATTTGTTGAGTTGAGTTCACTGTAGTTTTATTACCTGAAAACATCAAAATATGGAGGTGAAGTCATTGTACAAGGAACATTTTGCAGCATTTTTCACATTACATCAAACAGGAGGACAGCTGGTGATCTCTTGTGCTGATGATTCCAGTGTAAGAGAAGGGACACAGCAGATCTCTGGGAATATGCTTTGGCTCTAGGAGGTTGGACTCTAGGCAAACCAAAAAGGCACAGCAGATCTTTGGGTATATGCTTCTGCTCTAGGTTAGACACTACACAAAAACCAAAACGCACAGCAGATCTCTGGGTATATGCCTTAGCTCTAGTAGATTAGACACTAGGCCAACAGAAAAGTCACAGGAGAGCTCTAGGAGTTTGGACACTAGACAAACCATTAGGCTCAGCAGACCTCTGGGTATACGCTTTACCTCTAGGAGGTTGGTCACTGGGCAAACCAAAAGGCACAACAGATATCTGAGTTAATGCTTCTGCTCTACTAGGTTGGACACTAGGCAAACCGAAAGGCATAACAGATATCTTGGTATATGCTTCAGCTCTAGGATGTTGGACACTGAAAAAACCAAAAAGGCACAGCAGATCTCTGGGTATATGCTTTGGCTCCAGGAGGTTGGACACTAGGCAAACCAAAAAGGCACAGCACATCTCTAGGAGGTTGAACACTAAGCAACACACAAGGCACAGCAGATCCCTGGGCATATGCTTCTTCTCTAGTAGGTTAGACACTAGACAGACAAACAAAAAGACACAGGAGAACTCTAGGAAGTTGGACACTAGGCAAACCAAAAAAAGACACAGCAGAGCTATAGTCGTTTGGATACTAGGCAAACCAAAAGGCACAGCAGATCTCTGGGTATATGCTTCTGCTCTAGGAGGTTGGACACTAGGCAAACCAAAAGGCTCAGTACAGCTCTTGGTATATGCTTTGAATCAAGGAGTCTAAACAGTGGACAACCCAAAAGATCTCTAGGAGGTTGGACACTAAGCAAACCACAAGGCACAACAGATCTCTGGGTATATGCTTCTGCTCTACTAGGTTAGACACTAGACAAACAAAAAGATACAGGAGAAGACTAGAAGGTTGGACGCTAGGCAAACCAAAAGGCTCAGTAAAACTCTTGATATATGCTTTGGAATAGGAGTCTAAACATTAGACAACCCAAAAGACTTAGCTGTCTCTATTGGCTACAGCCAGCCATTTTCCTAACTCAGGCAGACAAACCAACTAAAATAATAATTACAGGATTAGTGTCCCCCAATGAACTACTGGAAGAAAGGAGCAGCCTGTACTTTGCTCCAAAAGCTTGCATTGACTGATGCAGTGACCTCCATGGGATAGAATTTGGTAAATGTGTGATCTGAGGACCAGGTCCTAGCTCTTCATACCTGTAAGACAGATGTCTGGTGCCTACCAGGTACCTACTAACCTGTGAGAATGAGCAGTAACAGGGAACATGGCCTCTCATCCTTTGGTAGTGTATGACTGGGATATCATCTGGTGAACCCATCACGTAATAGCAGCACTTGGCATTGTGGGTACCCTCAGAAATGAAAAAGCCCGAGGCAACCTTATAGAAGGAAACCATAGAGGACACATGAATACTGGCCACTGTGTGACATTCAGAGAGTGAACAGCAATCTGGGATGAAAGAGATGGACAAAAAGAGGACAGAACATTGTTCTCTCAGAGATTGAAACAACAATACTAACTTCAAAAGGAACCACCTTGTCCTTATGGAGGATGAATGAGGAAAGGTGATGAAAGCTAGCCATACATGATTGGTTTTCCCTCGTTCAGACCACATTCAGTGTATTGCCCCATCAACATTAAACTCCATGGATGAACCAGCGGTTGCCTGAATACCCAAACAGTGACTTCATCTGATAGCATGCAGTCACTGCTCAGGCAGTAAATTTGCATAGATTTTTGTATTCAAATATTTTATTAGACTGAGTAACACAGAGGCCATCACATGTAAAATAACTATCGTAAATAAAGAATGGTCCCACGCAGGGAGAGGTACAAGATCCAGGTTTGTTAACAGGTCAGAGCAAATAACAATCCAACACACTAGGTCAATCGACTTATAAACAAATATAGTCCATCAAATGATGGAAATTAGCAACCTAATAGCTAAAATAGAGGTATAAGAAGGTAGAGTACCGACGATTGGATGGCTCACCCCAGCCATGGCCCGGGAGAGAACTAGGGCCAAGCAAAGCCGGGGGATTATACAGCAATGTGCTAGTAAACAAAAGAGAAAAGTTAGGGAAAAAGCCAAATTTGTCAGTGTGGGACCTTGTTGTCATATACCAATTTTATTAAGCACCCACAAAAATAGTTTGAACAAAGTACATATATACATCAGGTGCATCCGGTGGAGAGTTTTTAGTCATACTCCCTGGATGCACCTATGCATATATGTACTTTGTTCAAACTATTTTTTGTATCTCTTTTTGAATTTGAGATTTGTATAATTAATATACCCATTGATAGCTATTTAGTAGAGAAAAATGTCCACGAATGTTCCTGAGGAAGCCACATGGCGAAACATGTTGAACTCATGTGTGGAAAACTGAACAGACACTTGGATACACTGTATGGAATAAGTGACGTCTGTTCTTTTTGGTGTGACCACTGTTTTTGTCTCTTTTCATGTAGTTGTAATAAAATTATTTATTTTTTCATACTTTGTTGTCATATATCAATTTTATTAAGCACCCACAAAGTCCCACACTGCCAAATTTGTCTTTTTCCCTGCTCTTTTCATAAAAGGACGATGGTGCCAAATTATACATCTGTGTTTTGATCACTCTAATGCCACGTACACACGATCGGACATTCTGACAACAAAATCCTGGATTTATTTCCGAAGGATGTTGGCTCAAACTTGTCTTGCATACACATGATCGCACAAATGTTGTAGGAAATTCCGATCATCAAGAACGCGGTGACATAACAACACGTACGACGAGCTGAGAAAAAATTTATTTCAATAGCCAGTGCGGCTCTTCTGCTTGATTCCGAGCATGCGTGGAATTTTGTGCACTGGAATTGTGTACACGCGATCGGAATTTCCGACAACGGATTTTGTTGTTGGAAAATTTGAGAACCAGCTATCAAATTTTTTTTGTCGGAAATTTCCGACAATAAATGACTGATGGAGCCTACATACGGTCGGAATTTCCGACAACAAGATCACATCGAACATTTGTTGTCGGAAATTCAGACCTTGTGTACGCGGTATAAGGCTTAATGTACACGGGACACTGAGCCAACCTCCTCTGAACAAATTTTTTGACAGCTTCAAACCGGCGTTTAAAAACACCCATTTTGCGTCATTTTCATGCTGCGCTTTGCCGCGTTTGCGTCTAGGAGCGTTTATTTAAGATAACATCATAGGACCCTCCCAAAGCCCAAATAACAGTATTATTTAACTATTTCAGCCATTCTGTGAGACCAGAGTCAGTAGCAGCAGCTGAGAGAGCAGCAGTGTACTTGTATCTACCTTAATTTTGGTGCTTTTACTATGGATCCCATAATGTGCATACGTGAGGGAAAAAAATGCAAATTTTTTAATATAATTGATTTTTAAATCGCAATTGATTAGTATTTTTTTGTTTATTTTTTATTATAAGCTGTATATGTTATTTCATTTTTTTTATTTATTTTGTCTTTTTTATGCAAAATTTAATTGCATTTTTTTTTAATATTTAATTTTTAAATTGCGATTAGAATTTTTTGTTTATTTTTTTTTTTTTAAAGCTGTATGTGTAATTTTATTTTTTTTAAATTTATTTTGTCTTTTTTATACAAATTTTAATTGCAATTTTTTAAATATTTTTAATTAACCCTAACCGGAAACCCTAACTTGTTCTTCAAAGGGGAAACCCTAATGCTAACCATAACCCCCTAACCCTAATAGGAAACCCTAATTCCTAAACCTAACCAGAAACCCTAACCGAAAACTCTAACCCTAACTTGTTCTCCAAGGGGAAAACCCTAACCATAACCCCCTAACCCTAACTGGAAACCCTAACCAGAAACCCTAACCTGTTCTTCAAGGGGAAAACCCTAATGGGAAACCCTAACCCCTTACCCTAAACAGAAACCCTAATCGGAAACCCTAACCCTAACTTGTTCTGCAAGGGGAAAACCCTAACCATAACCCCCTAACCCTAATGGGAAACCCTAACCCCTAACCAGAAACCCTAACCCTAACCGGAAACCCAAACACTAACCCTAACTTGTTCTTCAAGGGGAAAACCCTAACCATAACCCCCTAACCCTAATTGGAAATCCTAACCCTAACTGAAAGCCCTAACTTGTTCAAGGGGAAAACCCTAAACTTAACCATAACCCCTAACACTAATGGGAAACTCTAACCATAACCGGAAACCCTAACCCTAACTTGTTCTTCAAGGGGAAAACCCTAACCATACCCCCCTAATGGGAAAACCTAACCCTTACCAGAAACCCTATTGGGAAACCATAACCCTTACCATAACCCTAAACTTGTTCTTCAAGGGAAAAACCCTAACCCTAATCATAATCCCCTTATGGGAAACCCTAACCGGAAACCCTAACGGGAAACCATAACCCTAAACGTGTTCTTCAAGGGGAAAACCATAACCCCCTAACCCTAATAGAAAACACTAACCCTAACCCCTAACCATAACTGGAAACCCTGAACACTAACTGGAAATCCTAACCCTAACTTGTTCTTCAAAGGGAAAATCCTAACCCTAACCATAACCCCCTAACCCTAAAGGGAAACCCTACCCCTAACCCTAACCAGAAACCCTAACCCTAACTTGTTCTTCAAGGGGAAAACCCTAACCATAACCCCCTAATGGGAAACCCTAACCCTAACGGGAAACCATAACCCTTACCATAACCCTAAACTTGTTCTTCAAGGGGAAAACCCTAACCATGACCCCCTAACTCTAATAGGAAACACTAACCCTAACCCCTAACCCTAAATTTCATGCAACTATGTTTGATCAAGTTGGGGGTGAAGCTCAATGGTGGGGTCATCTGGTTGAAATCTAACAACATATAGGTCAAATTCCAATTATACTTTGGCTAACACCAATGCTAGTGGTGTATTTGGTGTATTGGATTGGATTGGATCATGGGCTCATTAGGGGTATATAAATGGTCTATGAAGCATAGCAAGCAAATACAAGTTTTAATTTTTTTTTAGTGTTTTTTCATCATTTGCTATCATTTTTAAGTTTTGTAATATTAAAAAATAGGGCACCTGTAAAAACGCTTCTAAACGAAATCGCAGCAAAAGCCGGTACCGCGTTTAGCGTCTGAAACGTCGGAAACTTTGGCGTCTGAACTCACTTTTTTGCCTTCAAAGAAAAGCCTATAAATGCAACTGCCTAAAAACGACATTAAACAAACCTGTGTACATGTAAATATAAGGTAACATTGGATGAGTTCAGGGGCACCTGAAAAAAGCAGCCAACTGCCTCTGAACGTCCGTTTACCAGCAGCCGTCTACATGAGGTCTAATCCATCATTCTAAAAGAGAAAGTTCGAAGAGTAAATGGGAGAAGAAAGGGGAGAAAGGGATGGTTCAAGGGTTGAACTGGCCATGGTCACAAGAGCACAATCAACTGACGAGGATAACGGGTCAGCTAAGGCTTCATCATAAAATAATATAATAAACAGAATAATAATGTCGTTACCTGAAATCACAGTGGGGTTTAGATCATCTGCTGGTAATTGGGGAATGAACCTAATTAGATCTATAAAAACATAATAGAAAACCATAATTCAGTGAGAACATTGTATGTGAGGTTCTTCATATACAACACACGGACAGGAAATAAGAAGAACATTCTTATTGTGTCTGGAAACCTTCTACAGAGATCTCACATTGTATATATTGTGTAGTATGTGGTGATGGATGTCAGTGTATATCACAGGGAGCATCATAGAGACTTGGTGGTTAGCACTTCTGCCCTCCAGAACTGGGGTCCTTGGCTTCAATCCCAAACAGGACACTATCTGCATGGAGTTCTTATGTTCTCCCTGGGCATTACATTGTAAGCTGCTTAAGGGTAGGGACTAATGTAAATGTACAATATGTAAAGTGCTGTATAAATACCCATAATAAATAGATATTGGGACAGACCCAACCAGAACAGGGGCTTTTGGATCACAGAGCTGTACTGGAGGATGATAGAAGAGAGATCACAGAGCTGTACTGGAGGATGATTGAAGAGAGATCACAGAGCTGTACTGGAGGGTGATGGAAGAGATCACAGAGCTGTACTGGAGGGTGATGGAAGAGATCACAGAGCTGTACTGGAGGATGATGGAAGAGATCACAGAGCTGTACTGGAGGATGATGGAAGAGAGATCACAGAGCTGTACTGGAGGATGATAGAAGAGAGATCACAGAGCTGTACTGGAGGGTGATGGAAGAGATCACAGAGCTGTACTGGAGGATGATGGAAGAGATCACAGATCTGTACTGGAGGATGATGGAGGAGAGATCACAGAGCTGTACTGGAGGGTGATGGAAGAGAAATCACAGAGCTGTACTGGAGGATGATGGAAGAGAGATCACAGAGCTGTACTGGAGGATGATGGAGGAGAGATCACAGAGCTGTACTGGAGGATGATGGAGGAGAGATCACAGAGCTGTACTGGAGGATGATAGAAGAGAGATCACAGAGCTGTACTGGAGGATGATAGAAGAGAGATCACAGAGCTGTACTGGAGGATGATGGAAAAGATCACAGAGCTGCACTGGAGGAAGATGGAAGAGAGATCAAAGAGCTGTACTGGAGGATGATGGAAGAGAGATCACAGAGCTGTACTGGAGGATGATGGAAGAGATCACAGAACTGTACTGGAGGATGATAGAAGAGATCACAGAGCTGTACTGGAGGATGATAGAAGAGAGATCACAGAGCTGTACTGGAGGATGATAGAAGAGAGATCATAGAGCTGTATTGGAGGATGATGGAAGAGAGATCACAGAGCTGTACTGGAGGATGATAGAAGAGATCACAGAGCTGTACTGGAGGATGATGGGTACTAGGGGAGGACTATGCACTTTTATGGGGCTGCCCCTACACATGGCTTAAAAAAAAAACTCATTGTATTAACACCTATTTAAAGTTTAACTCCAGACAAAACTTTTTTGGGTGCAGCAGGAAAGGGTTTATATTGCTGACTGTGCCCCTGTTGGATGATTTCCCCCACACATTCTCTCCAGGTGACACCACATTAGTCAGAGTTTGATACAAAAAAGTAATTGGGAGAACACAGACAGCAAAGCTGACACAGACATTTACCTTTCCACACTCCATCCAAAAAAAGGAAAGACTTGGCTGGAGTTCCACTTTAAAATACATTTTTGTTACAGAATAATGGAAGCATAAAAAGACTTTCAATATTGAAGCTCCTTACCTTCAAAAAGCCTTTCACCTGAAAATAAGAGAAGAGAAGACACAGAGTTAGGTTTGATCTTCCATTGATATAAAAGTTACTTAGTTATACAGAGTAATGAGGATGTACCATGTGACCTGAGTCCCAGCAACCAATCAGATTTCAGCTCACTGTGGTCACATGATAGAAGATATGATTTATGTCAATGAGCCCTTATGGTGTCCATAGCTCTGATTTGTTGTATAATCTGAGGACCATCTATATCAGTGGTGGTTGAAATTCTGGATCTAGTTTGGAGATCAACATGGGGAAAAGGTGCTTTGCCAGGGGGATCCTCTCCTCCCCACCTTCTCTGGTCAGCCAGGCTGCATGCTCAGATAAGGGTTCGGTATAGAATTTTTGAGGGACTTTGTGCTTTAATTTCCTTAATTTATTTCCACTCACCTGGTCATTTGTTGGTGCGAATGAGAATGATCTAGACATTTCTCAGTGAGTGACTATTTTTCCTTCAGTGGGTGCTGGGCATGATGATTGAGGGGAATAGTCTATCGCTGGATGATGTGATGGAAGTGGATGTGCATTGTGGGACTTTTTTTATAAAAGGAATTGTCAAGGACTGTGTCTTTGTGGCGGCAAGCTGGACAAACAGCCTGTTCCCTGAGGCCAATGATCCCTTGACACAGCTCTTTTTTCTGCCTATCTCCCTCAGGAGAGGTTTGTGCATGCCTTCCATGGGATGGGGGCAAAGTGTGCCAAATGTTTCTGCTACAAGGCTGACAAGAGTAGTGACAGCGACATCACTACTAACCCTAAGGGAAGGGGGGGCGCAGATTGGCATCTTTGCCCTGGGTGTTAGATGACCTTGTCCCAGCACTGCCTACCACCCAGCCTGCCTCAGATGCTGCAGCGGCTCTGGAGTCCCAAGACCGAGTACACTACACACCTCACTAAGGAGGACTTAGATCACAGTCTGGAAGCCAAGTGCAATAAGCTAGCCACTAAATTGCAACAAGAGCTGCACAAGACCACTAATACCTTATCCCAGGAGCTAGCTTTTCTAGGGTTGCAGACAGATCTTTTAGAAACCAAGCATGATGAACTGAGCCTGGCATACAATGATCTAGTTAGGGAAGACGAGACCCTCTCTGTTGCTTTTGCTCAGATTCAGGCTCAGGTAGAAGATTTAGACAATTGTATGCCGATGCAATAACCTCAGGATTTGCAGCATACTGGAAACGGTTACTGACCTTTTCCCCACCATGCTAAAACTCGTTGCCTGATAAGGAAGTTCAAGCCTTTATCTGTGATCGCATCCATAGGGCCTTACGCTCTGAACCTCCACTAGACAAGCCTCCTCGTGATATTATTTTGCGCATGAAAGGATATCTTCCTTAGTAAGGAGATCCTTTGATTGGCTAGGAACTCTCAATCTCTCTCTTTGGAAAGAAACACAATCCAAATATTCATATATATATATATATATATATATATATATATATATATATATATATATATATATATATATATATATATATATATATATCACAAGCCACGCTTGACAGGCATCAAAATGCCTTGACAGGCATCAAAATGAAAGAGGTTACAACTGCCCTAGCATCAGCCTGAATCCACTATAGATAGGGACTAGGGATGAGCTGAACACCCCCCTGTTCGGTTTGCACCAGAACATGCGAACAGGCAATAAATTCGTTCGAACACGCGAACACCGTTAAAGTCTATGGGACACAAACATGAATAATCAAAAGTGCTAATTTTAAAGACTTATATGCAAGTTATTGTCATAAAAAGTGTTTGGGGACCCGGGTCCTGCCCCAGGGGACATGTATCAATGCAAAAAAAATTTTTGAAAATGGACGTTTTTTCGGGAGCAGTGATTTTAATGATGCTTAAAGTCAAACAATAAAAGTGTAATATTCCTTTAAATTTCGTAGCTGGGGGGTGTCTATGGTATGCCTGTAAAGGGGCGCATGTTTCCCGTGTTTAGAATAGTCTGACAGCAAAATGACATTTCAAAGGAAAAAAAGTCATTTAAAACTACTCGCGGCTATTAATGAATTGCCAGTCCGACAATACACATAAAAGTTCATTGATAAAAATGGCATGGGAATTCCCCACAGGGGAACCCCGAACCAAAATTTAAAAAAAAATGACGTGGGGGACCCCCTAAATTCCATACCAGGCCCTTCAGGTCTGGTATGGATATTAAGGGGAACCCCGTGCCAAAATTTAAAAAAAAAATGGCGTGGGGTACCCCCAAAAATCCAGCTTCTCCTCTTCTGACAGTTCTTAAATAACGGAGGGCGGGTGACCCCGCCTCCCTCTGACGCACGGGGCGGGTGATCCTGCCCCCCTTTGACGAACAGGGACTTCCCTGTGGCATTCCCAGTGACGTCAGAGGGGGGCAGAGTCACCTGCCCTCCATTATTTAAGAACCGTCAGAAGAGGAGAAGCGTCACACAGCGGGAGCCTCCCATCCAATCGTGGATGCGGAGCGGCCCAAGAAAAGAAGATGAAGTGAAGAAGGCGCCGCTGAGGAAGATGCCGGACAAGAAGACTGGATGAAGAACCAGAAGAACAAGAAGAACCAGAAGAACAAGAACCAGAAGAAGAAGATGGAGGAAGAAACCGAAGGAAGATAGAAGAAAGAAGAAGATGAAGGAAGATAGAAGACAGAAGAAAGAAGAAGCATTTAAATAAAGGAATTGTCAAAAACTGTCTCTTGTCATTTTTAACATTTTTGACATTTTTTTTGTGAAATGGTAGGGGTACTTTTGTACCCCCTTACCATTTCACACAGGGGGGAGGGCTGGTATCTGGGGGTCCCCTTGTTAAAGGGGGCTTCCAGATTATGATAAGCCCCCCGCCCGCAGACCCCCACAACCACCGGGCAAGGGTTGTGGGGATGAGGCCCTTGTCCCCATCAACATGGGGTCAAGGTGTTTTGGGAGGTTACCCCCAAAGCACCCTCCCAATGTTGATGGCATGTGGTCTGGTACGGTTCAGGAGGGGTGGCGCTCTCTTGTCCCCCCCCTCTTTTCCTGCGGCCTGCCAGGTTGCGTGCTCGTATAAGGGTCTGGTATGGATTTTTGGGGGTACCCCACACCATTTTTTTTTTTATTTTGGCACGGGGTTCCCCTTAAAATCCGTACCAGACCTGAAAGGCCTGGTATGGAATTTAGGGGGACCCCTACGTCATTTTTTAAAAAATTTGGGTTCGGGGTTCCCCTGTGGGGAAATCCCATGCAGTTTTTATCAATGAACTGTTATGCGTATTGTCGGACCGGCAATTCATTAATAGTTGCGACTCACGGCTTAATGAATTGCTGGTCCGACAATACACATAACAGTTCATTGATAAAAACTGCATGGGATTTCCCCACAGGGGAACCCCGAACCAAAATTTAAAAAAAAATGACGTGGGGGGGTCCCCCTAAATTCCATACCAGGCCCTTCAGGTCTGGTATGGATATTAAGGGGAACCCCGGCCAAAATTTTTTTTTAAAAATGGCGCGGGGGCCCCCTTAAAATCTATACCAGACCCCTCAGGTCTGGTATGGATTTTAAGGGGAACCCTGCGCCAACATTTTTTTAAAAATGGCGTGGGGTACCCCCAAAAATCCATACCAGACCCTTATCCGAGCACGCAACCTGGCAGGCCGCAGGAAAAGAGGGGGGACGAGAGAGCGCCCCCCCTCCTGAACTGTACCAGTCCACATGCCCTCAACATTGGGAAGGTGCTTTGGGGGTAGCCCCCCAAAACACCTTGTCCCCATGTTGATGGGGACAAGGGCCTCATCCCCACAACCCTGGGCGGTGGTTGTGGGGGTCTGCGGGCGGGGGGCTTATCGGAGTCTGGAAGCCCCCTTTAACAAGGGGACCCCCAGATCCCGGCCCTCCCCCCTGTGTGAAATGGTAAGGGGGTACTTGTACCCCTACCATTTCACAAAAAAATGTCAAATATGTTAAAAATGACAAGAGACAGTTTTTGACAATTCCTTTATTTAAATGCTTCTTCTTTCTTCTATCTTCTTTCTTCTATCTTCCTTCGGTTTCTTTCTCCATCTTCTTCTGGTTCTTGTTCTTCTTGTTCTTCTGGTTCTTCATCCGGTCTTCTCGTCCGGCATCTTCCTCAGCGGCGCCTTCTTCACTTCATCTTCTTTCCTCGGGGCCGCGCTGCATCCACGATTGGACGGGAGGCTCCCGCTGTGTGACGCTTCTCCACTTCTGACGGTTCTTAAATAACGGAGAGCGGGTGACCCCGCCCCCCTCTGACGTCATGAGGAAAGCCACAGGGAAGTCCCCGTGCATCAGAGGGGGGCGGGGTCACCCACCCTATGCGTCAGAGGGGGGCGGGGTCACCCGCCCTCCGTTAAAGAACCATCAGAGGAGGAGAAGCGTCACACAGCGGGAGCCTCCCGTCCAATCGTGGATGCAGAGCGGCCCAAGGAAAGAAGATGAAGTGAAGAAGGCGCCACTGAGGAAGATGCCGGACGAGAAGACTGGATGAAGAACCAGAAGAACAAGAAGAACCAGAAGAACAAGAACCAGAAGAAGAAGATGGAGGAAGAAACCGAAGGAAGATAGAAGACAGAAGATAGAAGATAGAAGAAAGAAGAAGCATTTAAATAAAGTTTATTTGTCAAAAACTGTCTCTTGTCATTTTTAACATTTTTGACATTTTTTTTGTGAAATGGTAGGGGTACTTTTGTACCCCCTTACCATTTCACACAGGGGGGAGGGCCGGGATCTGAGGGTCCCCTTGTTAAAGGGGGCTTCCAGATTCCGATAAGCTCCCTACCCGCAGACCCCCACAACCACCAGGCAAGGGTTGTGGGGATGAGGCCCTTGTCCCCATCAACATGGGGACAAGGTGTTTTGGGGGGCTACCCCCAAAGTACCCTCCTAATGTTGAGGGCATGTGGCCTGGTACAGTTCAGGAGGGGGGGCGCTCTCTTGTCCCCCCCTCTTTTCCTGCAGCCTGCCAGGTTGCGTGCGTACCCCACGCCATTTTTTTTTTTTTATTTTGGCGCGGGGTTCCCCTTAAAATCCATAACAGACCTGAAGGGCCTGGTATGGAATTAAGGGGGACCCACCACATCATTTTTTTTTTTTTTATTTTGGTTCAGGGTTCCCCTGTGGGGAATTCCCATGCCATTTTTATCAATGAACTTCTATGTGTATTGTCGGACCGGCAATTCATTAATAACCACGAGTAGTTTTAAAGGACTTTTTTTTCATTTGAAATGTCATTTTGCTGTCAGACTGTTGTAAACACAGGAAACATGCGCCCCTTTACAGGCATACTATAGACACCCCCCAGGTACGAAATTTAAAGGATTATTACACTTTTATTGTTTGACTTTAAGCATTATTAAAATCACTGCTCCCGAAAAAACGGCCGTTTTTTAAACTTTTTTTTGCATTGATCCATGTCCCCTGGGGCAGGACCCGGGTCCCCAAACACTTTTTATGACAATAACTTGCATATAAGCCTTTAAAATTAGCACTTTTGATTTCTCCCATAGACTTTTAAAGGGTGTTCCGCGGCTTTCGAATTTGCCGCAAACACCCCAAATTGTTCGCTGTTCGGCGAAGTGGCAAACAGCCGATGTTTGAGTCGAACATGAGTTCGACTCGAACTCAAAGCTCATCCCTAATAGGGACTCCCATTTAGATTGATTGTTCCACATAACGGAACAACCTACATAGCTACCTTCTTGCTGGAAGGTCGGGACGTTTTCATTAAACTTGGCCTTATGGATGCCGATGCTTTGTACCGTCCACCTTCTACACCACTTAGCTCTCTAAATTGGGAATACGCCTTCACCATGAAGGAATAGAAGAAGAGTTCGACATGAGGCTGCCTTAGTTTTTATTCATGATAAGTTTTTTGATCCACATCTCTTTTCTCAAGGTCTTCCGGATTTTTTTTTCCTACTGAAGCCCGGTTTATACTAACATGCCTTGTCCTCCACGCATACTTTTGTGTGGTCCTGTGTACATTTATTTTTTTATTTTTTTTAATGACCTGCACACTTATTCCTACTGCTGATCAGACTTGTCTCTATACAGGTGGACTTCTTATTGAGTGACTTAACCATCCTTTTTCTCTCAACGTCTACTTTTCTGATGACTATTGTGCTGTGGGATCCCAACTCTTGGAAACCCTCATACTTCTTGGGTTCCCCTTTCCTAAGATACGCTCTAGTAGTGATTTTTCTGTTCAATGATGGAAGGCATTACATATTGTTATTTTTTTTTATGTTATGCACAATCTTTATCTGCTATTACTTTGATATCTCTAGCAGGCTGCGTCCACAGCAGCCACTATAATGTCTCCAAGCTCCATCCATGTTCAGCTTTGCAATATTTGGTGGACGGTTTTTCCTACCACCTTTTTTCGTTACCTTTTTCCTGGTTATGGGCTGTGTTTTCAGCCACTGGACATGTTTGGTGGAGTTCTTGGCTTTATAGCCCTAGGTTTGCAGTACATTTTTCAGGTATACAGTTATTACCTGATCTAAAGCTTGATTTTTGTTTAAGTTGGTTTTGGTTCTGTTTGTACACTCTTATGCCGCATACACACATTTGGATTTTCCAATGGGAAATGTTGGATGTGAGCTTGTTGGCGGAAAGTCCCACCGTGTGTACGCTCCATCAAACATTTGTTGTTGGACTTTCCGCCAAAAAATGTTGGCTAGCAGGTTCTCAAATTGGTGGACCAACAAATTTTTCTTGTCGGACTTTCCGATCGTGTGTACACAAGTCCGTTGTACAAAAGTCCATGCATGCTTGGAATCAATTACGAGCCGGAAGCGCTCGGTCTTGTAAAACTATCGCTTGTAATGGAGATATCACATCGGCTCGCCGTACGTCTTGCACGTCACTACGTTTGTAATTGTTGGCCAACATTTGTGTGACCGTGTGTATGCAAGACAAGTTGGAGCCAACATCCTTCTAACAAAAATCCATGGTTTTGTTATCGGAAAGTCCGATCCGATCGTGTGTTATTTATGTACAATATACATGTTCAGCTTTCTTCTCATCTTTCAGGCTATGCATATAGAGAGTTCCATCTGGAATATCAGTTCCAGATGTCTCAGGAGACATGCCGATTCCAGGTTACTATACACCTCTACTACTTGTTTGTTTTCTCTCTTTTTTTGACAGGTATGGTTTTTTTGTAGCTTTTTCATTCCTGTACCTTAATGTGGTGAGCTTTATTTATCTATCTTTATGATGTATATTGCATGCATTACTCACAATGTTCAAGGCACCCCAGAAACATAGAACGTTATAACAATGACCTTAAAATATTTAGTAGGATCTTGGCTGACCCGTCTGGCTCTGGTTAATCCCATCTCTGGTTTCTTCTGACCAATCGGGGTTTATCCCGAACCGCCTCATTACAAACAATATTAGACTAGTGACCAATGCTATTCAAGATGGCAACTTACATTCGAAAACAGGTTTTACTATTAAGTCTCAATATTAACAAAGCATCAGATGGTATTACATTTGCCTATTTTTTTCATTTACTTCAACGTCATGGCTTTAGTGATGCTTTCTTACATGGCTTCCAAGCTTTATACCATTCCCCTCAAACTCGTATCAAACTCCCAGGTTGTAATTCTGACTTTTTCACACTGGGCAGGGGGTCTCGTCAAGGGTGTCTTCTTTCACCCTTATTTGCCCTTAATATGAAGCCACTTTCTTGGGCTATTGCTAATCACCTTAACATCCAAGGCTACACTACATGGGTTTTTCCAATTTAAATGATGTATGTATTCAGATAATGTTATGTTATTTATAACTCAGCCACATACCTCTGCAGCACTACTCCCGCAGGGGTTGCAGATGACTGGGTTCCCCACAGCTAGGCAACAAGTATTTTCCACAATTCCTCTAGAAAAGGAACAGTCTTTGAGCTTGGTTTTTGTTGTTTATTAGGGGTAATAACTTGGATGGAGAATAGGAATTATGGGATGCCCATTACAACTTGCAACAAAACAGGGACAACTTCCTCCCTATGTACTTGTTCCAGAACTGTCCTTCTTCTGAACACTGACAGTCTCTGCTTATTAAAGATGCAAAAGCCCCTCAAAGACCAAGAACTCTCAGTCCCTTGGAAAGTAGCACAAAGTGTTGTACGCTTCATTCCAGGGTATCTCCACTCCTCTGTAGACACTGGTCCCAGCTCTACCAACTGCAGGAAACACCAGCCTGCCTGGATGCTTCTTCACCAGCCCACCCGGCTGCTCCTTCAGCCTGCCCACCCGGCTGCACCTTTACAAGCCCACCCAGCTGCACCTTCACCAGCCCACCTGGCTGCTCCAAAGATCCCCCAGGGCAAAGGATAGGAAAGATTAAGCACAACGCTGTCTTCCATAAAGGCCTGCCACATGTGGTAGCCTTTACCCTTTGTAAATCCCTGACCATGCTTGTTTACTCACACTATCCTCCTTATTCCTGTTGCTTCTCAGGCAAGATTCCTTCCAAACTGCAATAATCTCAGGATCCTCCCATGCCAGCCCAAGGCAGAGCCCCCCCAGAACAGGGGTCCACCTCAAGGGCTATTGACAGTCTCCTCAACACTCCATATTCCACCTGACTCCCCTGCCAGCATGACTCATCCATATTTAAGGGTTGGCTTAACCACCATAACAGGACCACTGCCTGGGATTGGCTAAGCTACCCTAAGTATGCAGATCAACCCTCCTGACCTCCACCCTCCAATTTCTGGAAATTTCTCCAAGCTTCCATAACCAGGGGGAGGCTCCAGAGACCTGCCTGTATGAGTCATCCTGCCTGACCTAAAGTAAACCTATGACCCAATTAAGACTCACGAGTTAGATACGAGCCAAAACATAAATGTTACTGCATTCAACACTAGTAGAGGGGGCTACACCTCCTTACCTAACCTTTTATCTATTTGACACAATTTTGCGGTTGTATCCAGATTGTCTATTAACCTTAGAAAGTCCTTGATGATGCCTAGCAACATACCCCCTGCACAGTGTGAAAACATTAGAGCATCATTCCCATTCAACTGGATAATGGATGTTATTCCCCATTTATGAGTTAAACTTCTCATTTTTATTCCCTATGTATCGCTAATTAACTTCCGAGTGTATTGCATCTCTGGCAGATCCTTAAATTATGGCGCTCATACCATATTTCACTTTTAGGTAGAGTCACAGCAGTTAAAATGTGTATTCTTCCTAAATTGTTGTATTTATTCGGAGCTTTACCTATTTCTAGACCTAGACCATCTAAACATACCCTGTATAAAACTCAAGCCACAGGTGGCCTTGGTCTTCCCAATTTTTGGTATTACTATTTAACTGCCAGGTTCTCACAGATGGCCCAATGGAACATAATTAACACTTCGATCCCATGAATTAGGTTTGAGTCTGGATCCATATACCCCTATTATTTGCCTGGTCCTATGTGGATGACTAACATTTCTTACTCAACCCTGGCCCCTCTAAACACCTTAGTGACACACTTGCTTCGGCTATGGTTCCTTTAAAAATCCAAACTGGGACTTTCTGTTCAAACTGTTCTTTGGCCCCTCCTGGGACCTCCTTTTTTTGAGAGACTCACTCTAGACTCACTAGCTTTCTCTTTTCCTATGGAGTTCTCCAGATGGCATAGGCATAAGTTAATTACTCTGTCTTCCCTTCAACTTTATATGCTTTGAGTACTTATGCTCACAGAAAAATATTCCCCCTCTGGAATTGTTTCACTATTTACAGATTAAAAATTTTTACACTACGCATTACTCTTTATCCCCCTCCTATCCTAATACCTTATATGAAAAACTCTGCGGCTTTTTCTGTCTTAACTGGTTGACTCATTATGTGGTGGGAGTGTCATGGTTAGGGATGAGCCGAACACCCCCCTGTTCGGTTCGCACCAGAACATGCGAACAGGAAAAAAGTTCGTTCGAACATGCGAACACCGTTAAAGTCTATGGGACACGAACATGAATAATCAAAAGTGCTAATTTTCAAGGCTTATATGCAAGTTATTGTCATAAAAAGTGTTTGGGGACCTGGGTCCTGCCCCAGGGGACATGGATCAATGCAAAAAAAAGTTTTAAAAACGGCCGTTTTTTCAGGAGCAGTGATTTTAATAATGCTTAAAGTCAAACAATAAAAGTGTAATATCCCTTTAAATTTCGTACCTGGGGGTGTCTATAGTGTGCCTGTAAAGGGGCGCATGTTTCCTGTGTTTAGAACAGTCTGACAGCAAAATGACATTTTGAAGGAAAAAACTCATTTAAAACTACCCGCGGCTATTGCATTGCCGACAATACACATAGAAGTTCATTGATAAAAACGGCATGGGAATTCCCCAAAGGGGAACCCCGAACCAAAATTTAAAAAAAAAATGACGTGGGGGTCCCCCTAAATTCCATACCAGGCCCTTCAGGTCTGGTATGGATATTAAGGGGAACCCCGGCCAAAATTTAAAAAAAAAAAATGACGTGGGGTTCCCCCTAAATTCCATACCAGACCCTTCAGGTCTGGTATGGATTTTAAGGGGAACCCCGCGCCAAAAAAAAAAAAAAAAACGGCGTGGGGTCCCCCCAAAGATCCATACCAGACCCTTATCCGAGCACGCAACCTGGCAGGCCGCAGGAAAAGAGGGGGGGACGAGAGTGCGGCCCCCCTCCCTCCTGAACCGTACCAGGCCACATGCCCTCAACATTGGGAGGGTGCTTTGGGGTGGCCCCCCAAAACACCTTGTCCCCATGTTGATGAGGACAAGGGCCTCATCCCCACAACCCTGGCCGGTGGTTGTGGGGGTCTGCGGGCGGGGGGCTTATCGGAATCTGGAAGCCCCCTTTAACAAGGTGACCCCCAGATCCCGGCCCCCCCCCTGTGTGAAATGGTAAGGGGGTACATAAGTACCCCTACCATTTCACGAAAAAAGTGTCAAAAATGTTAAAAATGACAAGAGACAGTTTTTGACAATTCCTTTATTTAAATGCTTCTTCTTTCTTCTATCTTGCTTCATCTTCTGGTTCTTCTGGCTCTTCTGGTTCTTCTGGTTCTTCCTCCGGCGTTCTCGTCCAGCATCTCCTCCGCGGCGTCTTCTGTCTTCTTCTCCTCGGGCCGCTCCGCACCCATGGCATGGGGGGGAGGCTCCCGCTCTTCTCTTCTTCTCTTCTTCTTTTCTTCTTTTCTTCTTTTCTTCTCTTCTTCTCTTCTTCTTCATTTTCTTCTCCGGGCCGCTCCGCAATCCATGCTGGCATGGAGGGAGGCTCCCGCTGTGTGACGGCGCTCCTCGTCTGACAGTTCTTAAATAACGGGGGGGGCGGGGCCACCCGGTGACCCCGCCCCCCTCTGACGCACGGTGACTTGACGGGACTTCCCTGTGACGTCACGGGGAATGCCACAGGGAAGTCCCGTCAAGTCACCGTGCGTCAGAGGGGGGCGGGGTCACCGGGTGGCCCCGCCCCCCCCGTTATTTAAGAACTGTCAGACGAGGAGCGCCGTCACACAGCGGGAGCCTCCCTCCATGCCAGCATGGATTGCGGAGCGGCCCGGAGAAGAAAATGAAGAAGAAGAGAAGAAGAGAAGAAAAGAAGAAAAGAAGAAAAGAAGAAGAGAAGAAGAGAAGAGCGGGAGCCTCCCCCCCATGCCATGGGTGCGGAGCGGCCCGAGGAGAAGAAGACAGAAGACGCCGCGGAGGAGATGCTGGACGAGAACGCCGGAGGAAGAACCAGAAGAACCAGAAGAGCCAGAAGAACCAGAAGATGAAGCAAGATAGAAGAAAGAAGAAGCATTTAAATAAAGGAATTGTCAAAAACTGTCTCTTGTCATTTTTAACATTTTTGACACTTTTTTCGTGAAATGGTAGGGGTACTTATGTACCCCCTTACCATTTCACACAGGGGGGGGGCCGGGATCTGGGGGTCACCTTGTTAAAGGGGGCTTCCAGATTCCGATAAGCCCCCCGCCCGCAGACCCCCACAACCACCGGCCAGGGTTGTGGGGATGAGGCCCTTGTCCTCATCAACATGGGGACAAGGTGTTTTGGGGGGCTACCCCAAAGCACCCTCCCAATGTTGAGGGCATGTGGCCTGGTACGGTTCAGGAGGGAGGGGGGGCCGCACTCTTGTCCCCCCCTCTTTTCCTGCGGCCTGCCAGGTTGCGTGCTCGGATAAGGGTCTGGTATGGATTTTTGGGGGGACCCCACGCCGTTTTTTTTTTTTTTTTTGGCGCGGGGTTCCCCTTAAAATCCATACCAGACCTGAAGGGTCTGGTATGGAATTTAGGGGGAACCCCACGTCATTTTTTTTTTTAAATTTTGGCCGGGGTTCCCCTTAATATCCATACCAGACCTGAAGGGCCTGGTATGGAATTTAGGGGGACCCCCACGTCATTTTTTTTTTTTAATTTTGGTTCGGGGTTCCCCTTTGGGGAATTCCCATGCCGTTTTTATCAATGAACTTCTATGTGTATTGTCGGCAATGCAATAGCCGCGGGTAGTTTTAAATGAGTTTTTTCCTTCAAAATGTCATTTTGCTGTCAGACTGTTCTAAACACAGGAAACATGCGCCCCTTTACAGGCACACTATAGACACCCCCCAGGTACGAAATTTAAAGGGATATTACACTTTTATTGATTGACTTTAAGTATTATTAAAATCACTGCTCCTGAAAAAACGGCCGTTTTTAAAACTTTTTTTTGCATTGATCCATGTCCCCTGGGGCAGGACCCAGGTCCCCAAACACTTTTTATGACAATAACTTGCATATTAGCCTTTAAAATTAGCACTTTTGATTTCTCCCATAGACTTTTAAAGGGTGTTCCGCGGCATTCGAATTTGCCGCGAACACCCCAAATTGTTCGCTGTTCGGTGAACTTGCGAACAGCCAATGTTCGAGTCGAACATGAGTTCGACTCGAACTCGAAGCTCATCCCTAGTCATGGTCTGGGGCTGCATGAGTGCTGCCAGCACTGGGGAACTACAGTTCAATGAGGGAACCATGAATGCCAACATGTACTGTGACATACAGAAGCAGAGCATGATCCCCCCCCTTCAGAGACTGGGCCGCAGGGCAGTATTCCAACATGATAACCACCCCAAACACACCTCCAAGACCACCACTGCCTTGCTAAAGAAGCTGAGGGTAAAGGTGATGGACTGGCCAAGCATGTCTCCAGACCTAAACCCTATTGATCATCTGTGGGGCCTCCTCAAACGGAAGGTGGAGGAGCGCAAGGTCTCTAACATCCACCAGCTCCGGGATGTCATCATGGAGGAGGGGAAGAGGACTCCAGTGACAACCTGTGAAGCTCTGGTGACCTCCATGTCCAAGAGGGTTAAGGCAGTGCTGGAAAATAATGGTGGGCACACAAAATATTGACACTTTGGGCCCAATTTGGATATTTTCACTTAGGGGTGTACTGACTTTTGTTGCCAGCGGTTTAGACATTAATGGCTGTGTGTTGAGTTATTTTGAGGGGACAGCAAATTTACACTGTTATACAAGCTGTACACTCACTACTTTACATTGTAGCAAAGTGTCATTTCTTCAGTGTTGTCACATAAAAAGATAGAAGAAAAGATTTACATAAATGTGACTGAGGGGTGTACTTACTTTTGTGAGATACTGTACATTACACATTCATGTAAGTGGAAAACGATATGTTAGATAAGCCAAAAAGGGTCCTCCTATTTTGTAATATTTTACTACTTTCAATAAATAGTTTGTAAACAAAGAAGAACTGTGTCTTCATATTTATACATACTTTACATTCTTTTTTACTCATTAAGGGATGGTTGAAGTTTTTTTTGCATGGAGCACTCCTTTAAAATCCAATCAGACTTTATGTGACTTTTTTTTACAGAATGATAGAAACATAAAAAAAACTTTAATAATGAAGCTCCTTACCTAGGGGGACCATGGGCACTGGAAATGAGAAGAGAAGACACAGAGTTAGGTTTGATCTTCCATTGATATAAAAGTTACTTTATACAGAGTAATGAGGATGTACCATGTGACCTGAGCCCCAGCAACCAATCAGATCTCAGCTCACTGTGGTCACATGATAGAAGATATTATTTTTGTCAATGAGCCCTTATGGTGTCCATACCTCTGATTTGTTGTATAATCTGAGGACCATCTAGACCAGTGGTGGTCAAAGTTCTTGAACTAGGGCGCCCTTAACATCACCAAAGGGCCACATAAAATAATCAGGAGCCAGTCCTAGACTGGAGACACATTATATGAGACTGCTAAGATCTTCGCTATTACACCCCTTTACATATCAATGCCCCCACATATTTGCTAAAAACAGCTCTTAGCAAGAACCAGAAACAAAAATGAAGCAAAATCCTGCAATTCACTGTCCTTAGGAAGCACTTTGGTAAGAAATACACAGACTGTTTTGTTCTGGGGCCCTGAGGGCCACACAGTGAGTGCCAAATGGCAGAATGTGGCACCTTGGAGGCAGGTTGGTCTCCATGGATCTGGGTTCTGTGGAAGGAAGTTCCTGGTCTATTGTACAGTGAAAACTGAGGATGATGAATAAAAAGATATTGGTGGACAGTCTGATCCTTCTCTACCCTCCATTGTTAATATGGAGGCTTCACACTCTGGCCATAGTGCCGTCCTTACACCGGGCCCTTCAGATCATGTGAAGAAAACTGCTGCATTCTCCTTAAGAAGCAGAATAATACTAATCCAGGGCAGGAAAAAGAAGCTCTAGAGTGTAATTGAGCAACACAAACATGGAGAACATACCTGTGGGGTGGTCAGTTTACCTTGTGGACTCACCATACTCCTTACTGACCATAGAGCTTACCACAATGGGACAAGGAATGAGCTTAGTGTTCAAACGTTCATTCAAATGCCAAATGCTTTTGGTGTTCATCATGGACTAACGTGACAGCTTTCGGTTGTTAATGGTTGCTAAGGAAGCAGTGGGTGGTTGTACCCACCCTGTCCCTACCAACCACTGGCATCACCTGACCCATTCATTTACACGGAGGGGAATGGCCATACACATAAGCAAATGGACAAGGATTGAAGTGGTTACACCATTGCCTACACATAGCCACATAGTCATATTTGGACAATGATGTCACCATTATCTCCTCCCCTTCTCTTATATTGCCAATGAAAGCTCCAGTGGCGTTGTAGAGTTAGAGGCTTCAGGTTTCATGAATGCACATTGTGAGACTTATTTTTTTAATGAAGGACTTGTCAAAAACACACATACATACACATATATATATATATATATATATATATATATATATATATATATACTCCTTCATACATGGGAGAGCGGTATCTAGGTGCCTCTTATTATTAAAGGGGGTCTTCCAGATTCTGATAATTCCCCCCTACCTGCAGACCCCCACAATCACTGGGCCAAGGTTTTGGGGAAGAGGCCCTTGTCTTCATCAACATGGGGACAAGGTGCTTTGCCAAGGGGGTTCCTGGCTAGGTACCCTCCCATGTTGAGGGCATGTGGCCTGATATGGTTCAGGGAGAATGCACACTTGCTCCTCCTTTCTGGGCTGTCATGATCAAAAAAGGGTCTGGGGTGAAAGTTTGTGGAGGGGGGGCTATGCAACATAATAAATATAAAATAGCATATACCAGCCAGCAGGGGCAGCTCTCGGCTCCTGTTCACCTCTACCAATCAGGACAATAGAAGTGTACAACCATTTTCAGCAACCAATCCCATTCAGAGAAGAGCAGGAACTGGAAGCAGACTCAATGGAGGAGTTGGGTCGTGTGATCAGTACGCTCTGGGGGTGGGTTTAGTGGAGATGTATATGGGACCTCCTGCTCTCCTTTCTATAGATAACTCCCGGATAAATCTCAGGTCAGACCTGGATGGAAGGTGGAGCGGTGGAGGCTCCCATCCCCCCACATTACTCCCTGGACAATGATCTCCTCTCCAGGGACACGGCATGGACACAATGAGAAGATATTGGGGATCTGAGAATCCTATTTGATGGTATGATGAGGAACACCAATAGAATTACAGAGACCATGTCAGTTATGGAGGGAGCCCCACCTAATTTACATTGAGATATTTCCACCTAAACCTGGAATGTGTAGAAATAGAACAGACTGTCTACAATATGATACTCACTAATACCACTGTTATCGATAGGTTTAGCTCCAGGTCTGGGACGACCTGCAAAGAGAAAATCATTTCAAATTCAGTTCATTCTCAGGATTCATCTTTACAGACAAACACAACATTTCTCTTTCACATCGTTGGTAAGGTTCAATAGGCATGTGCAATTCGTTTTCGTTCCGAATTCGTTTTTTAACGAATTTCGACAAATTCGTTAATTCGGGAATATCCGAAATAACGAAAACCCGTTTAACGAATTTTTTCCGAATATTCGTAAATTCGATAAAATTGGACATTCGTAAATTCGGGCATTCGAACATTCGTACATTCGCAATTTACATTCGTACATTCGTACATTCGTGCATTCGTACATTAGTAAATTAGTGAATTCGTAAATTTGTAAATTCGAAAATTCGGAAATCTGAAATAATAGTTAACTAATAATAACTTAACTATTAGTAATTACTAGTAACTTTTAATTTATAGGTATTGTAATTTCCTTTTAAATTTGGCTGTTAGTGAACGTAACACGTACAAATTTATCCGAAGTTATGAATGATCCGAAAAAACGGAATGGAACGTAATGAATTAATAATAATAAATAACAATAATAATAATAACAACGTTTTATTATTATTATTTATTGTTAATTTGTTCCGTTCCATTTGTTTAGATGCAGCATTCGTTTTGGATAATTCATAACTTGGGTTAAATTTGTATTTGTTACGTTCACTGACAGTCAAGTTTGAAAGGAAAATACAATACCTATAATTTAATAGTTAGTTACTATTTCAGATTTTTGAATTTTCGGGTTTTTGGATTTTCAAACTTCGAATTTACAAATTTCCGAATTTTCTAATTTACAAATGTACGATTTTACGAATGTATGAATTTACGAATGTACAAATGTAAAAATGTACGAATGTACAAATGAACGAATGTACGAATGAATGAATGTTCGAATTACGAATGAACGAATGTACGAATGAACGCATTTACGAATTTACGAATGAACGAATTTACGAATCGCGATCATAACGAATGACCCGAAAAACGAAAAAAAAATAAACTAATGAAACGAAAACGAAAATAAACGAATTTTTTTGGTTGTGCACATGTCTAAGGTTCAATAAAGACTCAAGTCTATCCAGTTCAACCTGAGTGTTTATGTCACTACCATATACCATATCCCTGTACATTGTCTTCACTGAGAAACACATCTAAAAGTTTTTGAATTTACCTACATTTCCCGATGACACCATCAACTTGCCCCTCTAGCAGTAAAGAATTCCTTACACAGTTAAAGACTACTGAACTTCTTCTCATCCAACTCCATTGTGCAGCTGCATGTCTTCTTTAGAGATCCAAGATTAGATCAAAGATCTGCATATCACCATTATATCCCCTCTTAAGCAGCTCTTCTCCAGGAACAATAAGTTTGTTTGTAGTCGTTCCTCATAACTGAGGACCCCCATCACTGAGATCCGCCATAACTAAAGTCCTCCATCTGCCATAATTAAAGTCCTCCAGCCTCCATAACTGTGCTTCTCTTTCCCCCTAACTGAGCCTTTCCATCCTCCATAACTGAGGTCCTTCAAAATCCCTCCTGTGGTGGTGGAAGCTGCTTATGAGGCATTGGGGGACAGAATGGAGGTTCTGACTGGCATGTCTCACTCCATATAGGTGGGTGGGATACAGGGAGGTGTGAGGGGCCAGGGTGCTCATCACAAACATTAAATTACAAAATGGTTTACATAGCAATTATATATGAGTTTTATATTTCATAAACAAAAGTTTAATTTTCCTTAATGAAACGAAAAAACACAACATCTGCGGTTAGGAGAAATCTGACCAAACACTTATTACAGAGAGCAGCGCAATAAAAACTGTCTGAGTACAAACACTTCATATATAGTGAGACAAACATTATCTGCACATCAATTCCTCCACCACTGGGCAATGATCTCCTCTCCGGGGACAGACACCACAGAGGACATGGGATGGGTGAGGAGTCATTGGATATCTGAAATCTTATTGGATGATGAACAGGAGCACAAATAGAACTCCAGAGGTCCCATCAGTCATGAAGAGACCCTGACCTTATCTACACAGAGATATTTCCTCACCTATAGCTGATATGTGTAGAATATACAATACATTACATACCAGCTAAATATTTTTTCAATACATAATCTTCAGAAGAGATGTTGAGGACAGATATGGGAAGACCTGAAAAGAGAAAATCATTTAGAATTCTGTCCACTCTCAGGATTTATATACAAAATATACATTTCTCCTTTTAATTTTTTACATTTTATTGACCTTCAATAATAATATGCACATTTCTATGTTATAATTGTATGGTCGGTATTTGTAATAAGGATAAAAGTCAGAATGTGAGCGACAAATCAGTACTGTCCTCTCACCCAATAACACCTAACAGAAATCTGCAATACAACTGACCCCAGAAGAATGACCCAGAACCCTTCCAGGAGCACATCATTCCTCTACAATCTCTGCCATGGAAGGTCACCCCTTCCTCCTGACACCACTCCTCTCAGGGTGACCCAGAACCCTTCCAGGAGCAGATCATTCCTCTACAATCTCTGTGATGGAAGGTCACCCCTTCCTCCTGACACCACTCTTCTCAGGATGACCCAGAACCCTTCTAGGGACAGATCATTCCTCTACAATCTCTGTGATGGAAGGTCACCCCTTCCTCCTGACACCACTCCTCTCAGGGTGACCCAGAACCCTTCCAGGAGCAGATAATTCCTCTACAATCTCTGTGATGGAAGGTCACCCCTTCCTCCTGACACTCCTCCACTCAGGGTGACCCAGAACCCTTCCAGGAGCAGATCATTGCTCTACAATCTCTGCGATAGAAGGAAAGGGGTGACCTTCCAACACCACTCCATTCAGGGTGACCCAGAACCCTTCCAGGGGCTGGCCATAACTCTACAATCTCTGTGATGGAAGGTCACCTCTTCCTCCTTACTAAGGATGAGCTGAACACCCCCCCCGGTTCGGTTCACATCAGAACTTGCGAACGGGCAAAAAATTCAGACGAACACCATTAAAGTCTATGGGACATTAACATGAAAAATCAAAAGTGACAATTTCAAAGACTTATATGCAAGTTATTGTTATAAAAAGGGTTTGGGGACCTGGGTCCTGCCCCAGGGGACATGGATCAATGCAATTTTTTTTTTAAAAACTGCAGTTTTTTTCGGGAGCAGTGATTTTTATAATGCTTAAAGTGAAACAATAAAAGTGTAATATTCCTTTAAATTTCGTACCTGGGGGGTGTCTATAGTATGCCTGTAAAGGGGTGCATGTTTCCCGTGTTTAGAAAAGTCCGAGAGCAAAATGACCTTTCAAAGGAAAAAAAGTAATTTTTTTGCATTGATCCTTGTCCCCTGGGGCAGGACCCGGATCCCCAAACACTTTTTACGACAATAACTTGCATATAAGCCTTTAAAATTAGCACTTTTGGTTTTTCCATGTTCGGGGCTTAAGAATGTTAAGTGTACAGGGTTCATTTCAGTGTTTAGCACAAACTCTGAAGAAGTCAATAATTCTACACAACCAAGAGATCTAAACAAATTCTTCTTTCTGCACAGAACGTAAAGCTGTGATACATGATATCACTCTACAATACTAAAAATGGGGGTACTCACCCTCCATCTCATTGTCCTCTATGGAGAGTGAGGAGGACACACAATACATGATATCACTCTACAATACTGAAATGGGGGTACTCACCCTCCATCTCATTGTCCTCTATGGAGAGTGAGGAGGACACACAATACATGATATCACTCTACAATACTGAAATGGGGGTACTCACCATCCATCTCATTGTTCTCTATGGAGAGTGAGGAGGACACACACAATACATGATATCACTCTACAATACTGAAATGGGGGTACTCACCCTCCATCTCATTGTCCTCTATGGAGAGTGAGGAGGACACACACAATACATGATATCACTCTACAATACTGAAATGGGGGTACTCACCTTCCATCTCATTGTCCTCTATGGAGAGTGAGGAGGACACACACAATACGTGATATCACTCTACAATACTGAAATGGGGGTACTCACCCTCCATCTCATTGTCCTCTATGGAGAGTGAGGATGACACACACAATACATGATATCACTCTACAATACTGAAATGGGGGTACTCACCCTCCATCTCATTGTCCTCTATGGAGAGTGAGGAGGACACACACAATACATGATATCACTCTACAATACTGAAATGGGGGTACTCACCCTCCGTCTCATTGTCCTCTATGGAGAGTGAGGAGGACACACAATACATGATATCACTCTACAATACTGAAATGGGGGTACTCACCCTCCATCTCATTGTCCTCTATGGAGAGTGAGGAGGACACACACAATACATGATATCACCCTACAATACTGAAATGGGGGTACTCACCCTTCATCTCATTGTCCTCTATGGAGAGTGAGGAGGACACACACAATACATGATATCACCCTACAATACTGAAATGGGGGTACTCACCCTCCATCTCATTGTCCTCTATGGAGAGCGAGGAGGACACACACAATACATTATATCACCCTACAATACTAAAAATGGGGGTACTCACCTTCCATCTCATTGTCCTCTATGGAGAGTGAGGTGGACACACACAATACATGATATCACCCTACAATACTGAAATGGGGGTACTCACCCTCCATCTCATTGTCCTCTATGGAGAGCGAGGTGGACACACACAATACATGATATCACTCTACAATACTGAAATGGGGGTACTCACCCTCCATCTCATTGTCCTCTATGGAGAGTGAGGAGGACACACACAATACATGATATCACTCTACAATACTGAAATGGGGGTACTCACCCTCCATCTCATTGTCCTCTATGGAGAGTGAGGAGGACACACACAATACATGATATCACTCTACAATACTGAAATGGGGGTACTCACCATCCATCTCATTGTCCTCTATGGAGAGTGAGGAGGACACACACAATACATGATATCACCCTACAATACTGAAATGGGGGTACTCACCCTCCATCTCATTGTCCTCTATGGAGAGTGAGGAGGACACACACAATACATGATATCACTCTACAATACTGAAATGGGGGTACTCACCCTCCATCTCATTGTCCTCTATGGAGAGTGAGGAGGACACACACAATACATGATATCACTCTACAATACTGAAATGGGGGTACTCACCCTCCATCTCATTGTCCTCTATGGAGAGTGAGATGGACACACACAATACATGATATCACTCTACAATACTGAAATGGGGGTACTCACCCTCCGTCTCATTGTCCTCTATGAAGAGTGAGGAGGACACACACAATACATGATATCACTCTACAATACTGAAATGGGGGTACTCACCCTCCATCTCATTGTCCTCTATGAAGAGTGAGGAGAACACACACAATACATGATATCACTCTACAATACTGAAATGGGGGTACTCACCCTCCATCTCATTGTCCTCTATGGAGAGTGAGGAGGACACACACAATACATGATATCACTCTACAGAACTGAAATGGGGGTACTCACCCTCCATCTCATTGTCCTCTATGGAGAGTGAGGAGGACACACACAATACATGATATCACTCTACAATACTGAAATGGGGGTACTCACCCTTCGTCTCATTGTCCTCTATGGAGAGTGAGGAGGACACACACAATACAGGATATCACCCTACAATAATGAAATGGGGGTACTCACCCTCCATCTCATTGTCCTCTATGGAGAGTGAGGAGGACACACAATACATGATATCACTCTACAATACTGAAATGGGGGTACTCACCCTCCGTCTCATTGTCCTCTATGGAGAGTGAGGTGGACATACACAGAAGGATGAGAGGCAGATGGAGCGCCATCTCTGCACAGTGAAATCACCAAGAATAATGAAGAGTCTTCTCTCTGTAGATGACGGATTGGGTTCTTTATCTGAGTTGGAGGAGATGACAGTTGGAGATAATCTCAGCACAGATTTGGGAATCTTTGCAAACATAATAGACATTAGCTTCAAGCCAACTGAGATGTGGATGTCAGTAGCTCTCACTAATAATTACAGTGAATAGCATTGTTATATAGACATAAGGGCCGGAGCCCAGACACCCTGTGCATGTCATAATGGACAACTTCTTAGACTCCATGCACATATAACAAAATAATGTAGTTATCTTTGTATTATAAATCTTTAAATATATTTTGTAATGCATCAAATACAAATACCTGAGTCTGTCTTCTGTGTATCCCTCGGAATAGCAGCAATTAGACCCGGAGCCAATCAGCCTGGGGTGTGTCCTGCTGCAGTGCAGGTTGAGGATCTGGCTGTGCTGTCTGGCAGTGCTACCTGGATCATAATATCAGCTGAGAACAATCACAAATTGCTTATTTGAAGTTCTATTTAACCAGATGCAGACCTTGTTCATGCTACACATACCCCAAAAAATGTATTCCAAGTACACACGACATGACTGCATTGAGGACCCTTCTTATTTAGGAAGAGAGGAGCTCTGTCTGAGGCTCGATTCACACAAATGCATTTTTATGCATTTTGCATTTTGAAGAAATGCAGGGAATTTTTTTTAATATGAGTTCCTATGGAACACGTTCACATCAATGCATTTTTGTGCCTCTGCGTTTTTGGAAAGGGTCAGGGACTTTTTTTCCCAAAATGCAGCGTTTTGCATGTAATAGACTTCAATGTACCTGCATCCAAAATGCAAGTACCATGTTTTTAGTGTGTTATTGCAGCGATTTGCGATTTGTGTGTTTTTTTTTTAGCTGTACATTCACTGTATATAACTGGTTGCTAAGGAGGGGGCCGAGAAGCCGGACGCTGCGTCCCTAACAACTGATGAGTCATCAGTCATTTGGCGACAAAAAACAATTTGTGAAAAAAACGGCGTGGCGTCCCTTGGGTCTCGAATAGATTGGGAGGGGACACCCATGTCAAAATGTAAAAAAAATGGTGTGGCCCCCCAAAATCCATACCAGACCCTTATCCGAGCATGCAGCCCGGCAGGTCAGGAAAGGGAGGGGACGAGCAAGTGCAACCCCCCTCCTGAACCATACCAAGCCACATGCCCTCAACGTGGGGGGGTGGGTGCTTTGGGGCAGGGGGGGCTCTGTGCCCCCCACCCCAAAGCACCTTGCCCCCGTGTTGATGGGGACAAGGGCCTCTTCCCAACAACCCTTGCCCGGTGGTTGTCAAAGTCTGCAGGTGGGGGCTTATAGGAATCTAATTGGGGCCCCCTTTAACAAGAGGGCCCCCAGATCCTGCCCCCACATGTGAATGAGTATGGGGTACATTGTACCCCTACCCATTCACCACAAAAAAGTAGTGTAGTGTGAAAAAATACAGTAGACAGTTTTTGACAAGTCTTTTATTAAAAAATATCTTCTTCCGCGCTTCTTCCTCCAGTCTTCTTCTTTCTCCTGTCTTCTTTGTCCGGTGTTCTTCTTCCTCTGCCGCCGACCCTCCTACGATGCTGCGTCCCGTTGATCTGTCCACACCAATGTCAAGCATGTCTTAGATAATGATGGGGGCGTGGCCATCAGATGACATCACCTAGAGGCCCCACCCCCTTGTGACATCACAAACCCATCTTGCCCCGGTCAGTGACATCACAAGGGGGTGGGGCCTCTGGAAGATGTCATTCGATGGCCACACCCCCATCGTTATCTAAGACATGCTTGACATTGGCGCGGACAGATCAGCCGAATGCAGCATCAGAGGAGGGTCGGCGGCAGAGGGAGAGGAACACCAGACAAAGAAGACAGGAGAAAGAAGAGTGGAAGAAGAAGCGGGAGAAGGATAAGACCAGAGGAGGAAGATGTGGGAAAAGATGGAGGAAGACAGGAAGAAGAAGCAGGGAAGAAGAAGATATTTTTTAATAAAAGACTTGTCAAAAAATATCTACTGTATTTTTTCAGAATACACTACTTTTTTTTTGGTGAATGGGTAGGGGTACAATTTACCCCATACTCATTCAAATAGGGTGGGAGGCCAGGATATGGGGGCCTCCTTGTTAAAGGGGGCTTCCAGATTCTGATAAGCCCCCACCCACAGACTCCGACAACCACCGAGCAAGGGTTGTCGGGAAGAGGCCCTTGTCCCCATCAACATGGGGGGGCAAGGTGCTTTGGGGTGGGGGGGCGCAGAACCCCCCCTGCCCCAAATCACCCGCCCCCCCATGTTTAGGGCATGCGGCCTGGTATGATCCAGGAGGGAGGCGCTCGCTTGTCCCCTCCCTTTCCTGACCTTCTGGGCTGCATGCTTGGATAAGAGTCTGGTATGGATTATGGCCCACACTCATTTTTTAAAAAAAATGTTGGCATGGGGGGTCCCCTCCATATCCATACTAGACCCAAGGGCCTGGTATGGACCTGAAGGGGACCCCACTCTTTTTTTTTTCTCAATTTTTTTTTTTTAGCCGGCAGTTCTTTTTTTTTTACATTCAGCGGGGAAGCCCTCTGACAGCTGATGACTCATCGGTTGTTAAAGACACAGCGACCGGCTTCCCAGCCCCCTCCTTAGCAAGCAGCTATATACAGTGTAAAAAAAAAGAGCAAATCGTGGCAAAATCATGGTGAAATCGCTGTAAAAACGCGTGTCCAAAAACGCGGCAAGCACCGCAAAAAGCACTGCAGAAACGCTCAAAAGCAACATGCATAGATGTGAATCGAGCCTTAGATCTAATTGGTAATAAGAGAGCTCAAAACCATGCTGAGGAGATATCCACACTTAGAGTGAGAAGTAAAGGGAAGGAGAAGCAGCCAGCTCAGGAGAGGTGAAGGTGCTAGCCAGTGATGGAGGTTCTATCGGAGAGGTAAACTGGTTGCTGTATAGCTTGCCTTTCTAAGGGGCAGGGTCCCTCTGTTATGTCCAGCTGCATAATGGAACCCCCCAATGAACCGGACATGGACCACAGTATGCCAGAACTTGCAAAGTATACAGCAGCCCCCCCAAATGCTGTTGGGCTTAGCAAGTAAAATGTATTGTGTAACGTGTGAGAGAACTGTTGGAGAGACTGTGCGGTATCAATGCGGTATCTCTCAAAATGTCTCTGTAGTCAGTGTCGGGACAGGTGTCACTGGCAACTGGAAAGGCTTATGATGCGGGGCTCGGTGAAGTATTTTAGCCTTTGGCTATAAGGGGCACTAACTCACGCAAGAAAGTAATATCAACATGCTAAAAATACATGGGTGCTAAAAATACGAATGCAAGCTACTTGCTAGGAGGAACCTCTGGGTGAATCCAGGATGGAGAAGGATCTGGGGGTTCTAGTAGATGGAAAGCTCAGCAATGGCATGCAATGTCAAGCTGATAAAAGCAAAGCCAGCAGACTATTAGCATGCATTAAAAGGGGATATACTCAAGAGATAAAATAATAATTCTGACACTTTACAAGACTCTGGTCCAGCTGCATTTTGAGTATTCCGTTCAGTTCTGGGCACCAGTCCTCAGGAAGGATGTTCTGGAACTGTAGAGAGTCTAGAGAAGGGCAACAAAGCTAATAAAGGGACTGAAAGTGGGGTTCCACCCAAAAAACAAAAATACCTGGAAAAATTCTAAAAAACAAAACAAAAAAAATTTGGATATTTTTTTTTTTTTTCACTTACCTCTCAATGCCTGTTGCTAGGTGGTCCCTCGTAGTCTGCCTGTTCCTTAGCCTGGGCTGGTGACATCACTTCCCCCTCGGCACAGGAAGGGCTCTGCTCTGCTCCCTCCCTCCTGTCAATCATCTGGGACCCATTACAGGTCCCAGGTGATTGAGCGGCCAATCACGGCGCGTGGCACCGCTCGCGCATGCGCAGTGGGTGCCAGGCTGTGAAGCCACAGCCCGGCGCCCACAGTTGAAATGCCAGCGCCAACGAGCGGAGGGGGGGACGATCCCCCGCATCGCTGGACCCAGGGACAGGTAAGTGTCCAATTAAAAGTCAGCAGCTGCAGTATTTGTAGCTGCTGACTTTTAATTTTTTTTTTTTTTTTGACGGCCCCCCTGGGTGGAACTCCTCTTGAAGGACCTCAGTTATGGGAAACAAGACTTCTGCTGGTAGGAAGGAAGGAAGAGTCTCTGTACGAATCAGGACTTCTGCTGGTAGGAAGGAAGAGTCTCTGTAAGAAACAGGACTTCTGCTGGTAGGAAGGAAGAGTCTCTGTAAGAAACAAGACTTCTGCTGGTAGGAAGGAATCCAAGTGTGTGTTGTGTCTCTCTGATGCTGAGGACCTTTCCTAGCCTGGTGTAAGGATATACAGAACATGAAAGGATTATAAGACTGCGTTTTCCTTGGCTCCTGTTCCCCTCTCCCTATCTCCGATTATCCATGCTGCTGCTCTCCCTTCCTGAAGGAAAATAAAATACTCACAGTGACTCAGAGGAGCTGAGGGGTCATGTTAGCTTCTTCTTCCTCCTACCTTGAACTGCCTGAAGTCAAAATCTGGTGGAAAAGGAAGGGAGAGGGGCTGGAGCATGGACACAGCATAATTGGCTAAGAATTAGCAAGTGAATGTACAGTTCCTCCCTATGCTGGCCAAGCTCTGGAAGGACTGGATTGACCACTAAGCAACCTATTCACTCCTTCGTTATCTCGTCTTGACTATTGTAACTCCCTCCTCATTGAACTACCTCACCCCAGGCTATCCCCCTTCCATCTATCATGAAAGCTGCTACCAGAATCATCCACATTACCAACCACAAGACATGTACAATTCATTTTGGTCTGAATACAAATTCGGACACATTTTTGGTTATGAAATAGTAATGAATAGTAACAAATTTAGTTGAAATTTGTTAACATTTGTTACGCTTATTTGTTTTCTAGTGATTTCCAAATTTTCAGAACGATTAGAATTTGGATCGGTCGAAAAATGATCGACCAATTCTAATGCCCTGTACACACGATTGGAATTTTCATCGGAAAAACCTTGGATGGTTTTTCTGACGGAATTCCGCTCAAGCTTGGCTTGCATACACACGGTCACACAAAAGTTCTCTGAACTTTCGACCTTCAAGAACGCGGTGACGTACAACACGTACGACGGCGCTAGAAAAGGGAAGTTCCATATGAAGTGATGATTCTGAGCATGCGTTTTTTTTTGCGCATCGGAATTGCATACAGATGAATGGAATTTCCAAACTTTTCCTAACGGAAAAATAGAGAATCTGCTCTCAATCTTTTGCTGGTGGAAATTCCGCCAGCAAAAGTCCGATGGAGCATACACACGGTCGGAATTTCCGACCAAAAGCTCGCATCGGACTTTTGCTGGCGGAATTTCCAATTGTGTGTATGGGGCATAAGTCTGTGTAAAGAATAGATGGTTGTTAAGCAGTGGGCTGAGAAGCTGGCCACCGCGTCCTTAACAAATGGTGACTTATCAGCTGTCAGCTGGCTTCCCCCACTGACAGCTGAAATGTAAACAAAACAGCCCTCCACTGGCTTCCCATTGCACATCACCAATCTTGTCTCAAATATCACCCAAACCATCCTCTCCACTACTCCCAAGAACTCCTGCACTCTAGATCACTTGTCTCCCCCCCCATGCTCACCCCCAGGACTTCTCCAGAACTTCTCCCATCCTCTGAAACTCACTACCCCAATCTGTCTGGCTATCTCCTACTCTGTCCGCCTTTAGGAGATCCCTGAAAACTCACCTCTTCAGCTAATATTAAAATCTTCTATTTCTCCCATCAGTTGATCCCTCACAGATATTACCTGTTGTTCCACCAGCCCCTCCCTATTAGATTGTAAGCTCCTAGGAGCAGGGCCCTCCTAACCCTCTTGTATAGAATTGTATTGTTGCTGTATAGTCTCCCTTTATATTGTAAAGTGCTGCGCAAACCGTTGGCACCATATAAATCCTGTATAATAATATGAATAATAATAATGACATCCTCCTGCATCTCCCCGCTGTACTGAGAGTTCTTCTGACATTACAGATAACTTAATGTCTTGTACTTATACAGGTACAGTGGAACCTTGGTTTACGAGTAACGGGGTTAATGAGCGCTTTGAAAGATGAGCAACTTTTATTTACAAATCCTGACTAGGTTTGCGAGTGTTGTTTTACAAAACGAGCAGGATTCAAGCCAATGAGGTGTGCAGTACCGCATTTGGCCAGAGGCACGGGGGCGCCTGTGACACTCGGAATGGTTCAGAGCTGTGTGGAAATACTCTGAACCACTCAGAAATACTTGGAAAAACTCAGAAATACTCAGTTCCTGAGTGTTTCTGAGCCTTTCCAAGGGTTTCCGAGTTCAGCCGGGCTGTCCCCAAGTATTTCCGAGGCTCTCCGGCACCCCCCCACCTCTGGCCACATGCGGTATTGCATGCAATAGAAGTCAATGCGGACGGAATTATCTTCGTTTCCATCGACTTCTATGGGGAAACTCGCTTTGACATGCAAGTGCTTTGGATTACAAGCATTCTCCTGGAACGGATTATGCTCGTAATCCAAGGTTCCACTGTAACCTAAAGAGGTTGTAAAAAAAAAAGTGCATCCTTTGCGTTAAGGTGAAAAAACTTCTGTCACTGACCAGCACCTCAGCCCCCCCCCACCGTTTTACTCACCTGAGCCCTTCGATCCCTCAGCGGAGACGCGCTCTCCCTCTCTGCCCGGGGTCCCAGCTCTTGATTGGATAGATTGATAGCAGCGCAACAATTGGCTCCCGCTGCTGTCAATAAAATCCAATGACGCGGGCGCCGGGGGGGGCGGGGCTGAGTCCGGCATTCTGTGTCTATGCACGCATATGCTGGACTCGGGAGCACGCCCGCAGAGTAACCACCCTAGAAGAGTGCTTCTACCAGGGTGTAGATCACCCTAGTAGAATCACCCTGTAGGCCGGTCACCGGAAAGATCTTTCCGGTGACCGGTCCACATGTATCCTGTAGTGCGGTCTCCTGTGGTGTGCCCAATGGAGATAAACAGAGCCGCCAGCACCGGCTGTATGGTGTGTGTCATCCACTTTTCCTGTCCCCTTCTCATGCCCTTCTTACCCAGCGGGACAGGGCTTACGTGAGTGGTGTCAAGTGACGCTCATGACGTCAACACATTTCGCTATGGCAAATAACGTAGCTTCACCTGGACGATGATAGGACGGCAAACACCACTCCCTTTTAACTGTTTTCTCCATGATGGTGCCGCCCATCCAAGAGAAGTATTTAGAGGGACATTCATCATGCTTTAATGTCTAATGTTGGTGATCTTCATCCAGCCAGTAAAATAAACAATATTCAGTTAAAAAAATAGTTTGTTTTCTGGTCCAATAATTTACCATTTAGATGAGGGGAGAAAAAGAGAAAGAAAAAGAAAAGTAAAAAGAAAAAGAAAAAGAGAAAAGAGAGGAAGAAAAGCGGAACTAAAAAAGAAGAAAGGAAAAAAGCAAAGAAAAAGAAAATAATAATAATGGATATTAAATAATACAGCCTGCCTCTGACACAGACGCCCTTCTAATAACAGCCTCCAGCACCTCCTACCCCCCAATCACAGCCTGCCCCTGGCACCCCCACACCAAATTACAGCCTGCCTCTGCCATCCCACCCACCCCCCACTCACAGCCTGCCTCCAGCATCTCCCTACCTCCCAATCACAGCCTGCCTCTGGCACCCCTCATGCCAAATCACAGCCTGCCTCTGGCACCCCACCCACCCCCCAATCACAGCCTGCCTCCAGCATCCCCCTACCTCCCAATCACAGCCTGCCTCTGGCACACTCCTTCCCAATCACAGCCTGCCTCCAGCACCCCCTACCCCCCAATCACAGCTTGCCTCTGGCACCCCTCTCACCAAATTACAGCCTGGCTCTGCCACCCCACCCACCCCCCAATCACAGCCTGCCTCTGGTACACACCCCCTCCCAATCACAGCCTGCCTCTGGCACATCCCCTTCCAATCACAGCCTGCCTCCAGCACTCCCTACCCCCAATCACAGCCTGCCTCTGGCACCCCACCCACCCCCCAATCACAGCCTGCCTCCAGCATCCCCCTACCTCCCAATCACAACCTGCCTCTGACACACACCCCCAATCACAGCCTGCATCTGGCACCACTCCCACCCCCCAATCACAGCCTGCCTCTGGCACACACTCCCTCCCAATCATTGCCTGCCTCTGGCACCCCTCATGCCAAATCACAGCCTGCCTCTGGCACCCATCCCACCCCCCAATCACAGCCTGCCTCTGGCACACTCCTTCCCAATCACAGCCTGCCTCCAGCATCCCCCTACCTCCCAATCACAGCCTGCTTCTGGCACACACCCCCAATCACAGCCTGCCTTTGGCACACACACCCCCTCCCAATCACAGCCTACCTCCAGCCCCCCCTACCTCCAAATCACAGCCTGCCTCTGGCACACACCCCCTCCCAATCACAGCCTGCCTCCAGCACCCCCTACCTCCCATTTACAGCCTGCCTCTGGCACACACCCCCTTCCAATCACATCCTGCCTCTGGCACACACCCCCTCCCAATCACATCCTGCCTCTGGCACACACCCCCTCCCAATCACATCCTGCCTCTGGCACACACCCCCTCCCACTCACAGCCTGCCTCTGGCACACACTCCCTCCCAATCACAGCCTACCTCTGGCACACACCCCTTCCAATCACATCCTGTCTCTGGAACACACCCCCTCCCACTCACAGCCTGCCTCTGGCACACACTCCCTCCCAATCACAGCCTACCTCTGGCACACACCCCTTCCAATCACATCCTGCCTCTGGCACCCCTCATGCCAAATCACAGCCTGCCTCTGGTACCCATCCCACCCCCAATCACAGCCTGCCTCTGGCACACTCCTTCCCAATCACAGCCTGCCTCCAGCATCCCCCTACCTCCCAATCACAGCCTGCTTCTGGCACACACCCCCAATCACAGCCTGCCTCCAGCACCCCTACCTCCAAATCACAGCCTGCCTCTGGCACACACCCCCTCCCAATCACAGCCTGCCTCCAGCACCCCCTACCTCCCATTTACAGCCTGCCTCTGGCACACACCCCCTTCCAATCACATCCTGCCTCTGGCACACACCCCCTCCCAATCACATCCTGCCTCTGGCACACACCCCCTTTCAATCACATCCTGCCTCTGGCACACACTCCCTCCCAATCACATCCTGCCTCTGGCACACACCCCCTCCCAATCACAGCCTACCTCTGGCACACACCCCTTCCAATCACATCCTGCCTCTGGCACACACCCCTTCCAATCACATCCTGCCTCTGGCACACACCTCCTCCCAATCACAGCCTGCCTCTGGCACACACCCCTTCCAATCACATCCTGCCTCTGGCACACACCCCCTCCCGCTCACAGCCTGCCTCTGGCACACACCCCCTTCCAATCACAGCCTGCCTCTGGCACACACCCCCTCCCAATCACAGCCTGCCTCTGCCACCCCTCCCAACCCCTAATCACAGCCTGCCTCTGGCATTCCCCCTTCCAATCACAGAATGCCTCCAGCAACCCCTACCTCCCAATGTCAGTCTGCCTCTGGCACACTCCCCCTTCCAATCACAGCCTGCCTCTGGCACACACCCCCTCCCAATCACAGCCTGCCTCTGGCACACACCCCCTCCCAATCACAGCCTGCCTCTGGCACACACCCCCTCCCACTCACAGCCTACCTCTGGCACACACCCCTTCCAATCACATCCTGCCTCTGGAACACACCCCCTCCCACTCACAGCCTGCCTCTGGCACACACCCCCTCCCACTCACAGCCTGCCTCTGGCACACACTCCCTCCCAATCACAGCCTACCTCTGGCACACACCCCTTCCAATTACATCCTGCCTCTGGAACACACCCCCTCCCACTCACAGCCTGCCTCTGGCACACACTCCCTCCCAATCACAGCCTACCTCTGGCACACACCCCTTCCAATCACGTCCTGCCTCTGGCACCCCTCATGCCAAATCACAGCCTGCCTCTGGCACCCATCCCACCCCCAATCACAGCCTGCCTCTGGCACACTCCTTCCCAATCACAGCCTGCCTCCAGCATCCCCCTACCTCCCAATCACAGCCTGCTTCTGGCACACACCCCCAATCACAGCCTGCCTCTGGCACACACACCCCCTCCCAATCACAGCCTACCTCCAGCACCCCCTACCTCCAAATCACAGCCTGCCTCTGGCACACACCCCCTCCCAATCACAGCCTGCCTCCAGCACCCCCTACCTCCCATTTACAGCCTGCCTCTGGCACACACCCCCTTCCAATCACATCCTGCCTCTGGCACACACCCCCTCCCAATCACATCCTGCCTCTGGTACACACCCCCTTTCAATCACATCCTGCCTCTGGCACACACTCCCTCCCAATCACATCCTGCCTCTGGCACACACCCCCTCCCAATCACAGCCTACCTCTGGCACACACCCCTTCCAATCACATCCTGCCTCTGGCACACACCCCTTCCAATCACATCCTGCCTCTGGCACACACCCCCTCCCAATCACAGCCTGCCTCTGGCACACACCCCTTCCAATCACATCCTGCCTCTGGCACACACCCCCTCCCACTCACAGCCTGCCTCTGGCACACACCCCTTCCAATCACGTCCTGCCTCTGGCACACACCCCCTCCCACTCACAGCCTGCCTCTGGCACACACCCCCTTCCAATCACAGCCTGCCTCTGGCACACACCCCCTCCCAATCACAGCCTGCCTCTGCCACCCCTCCCAACCCCTAATCACAGCCTGCCTCTGGCATGCCCCCTTCCAATCACAGCATGCCTCCAGCATCCCCTACCTCCCAATCACAGTCTGCCTCTGGCACACTCCCCCTTCCAATCACAGCCTGCCTCTGGCACACACCCCCTCCCAATCACAGCCTACCTCTGGCACACACCCCTTCCAATCACATCCTGCCTCTGGAACACACCCCCTCCCACTCACAGCCTGCCTCTGGCACACACTCCCTCCCAATCACAGCCTACCTCTGGCACACACCCCTTCCAATCACATCCTGCCTCTGGCACCCCTCATGCCAAATCACAGCCTGCCTCTGGCACCCATCCCACCCCCAATCACAGCCTGCCTCTGGCACACTCCTTCCCAATCACAGCCTGCCTCCAGCATCCCCCTACCTCCCAATCACAGCCTGCTTCTGGCACACACCCCCAATCACAGCCTGCCTCTGGCACACACACCCCCTCCCAATCACAGCCTACCTCCAGCACCCCCTACCTCCAAATCACAGCCTGCCTCTGGCACACACCCCCTACCAATCACAGTCTGCCTCCAGCACCCCCTACCTCCCATTTACAGCCTGCCTCTGGCACACACCCCCTTCCAATCACATCCTGCCTCTGGCAAACACCCCCTCCCAATCACATCCTGCCTCTGGCACACACACCCTTTCAATCACATCCTGCCTCTGGCACACACTCCCTCCCAATCACATCCTGCCTCTGGCACACACCCCCTCCCAATCACAGCCTACCTCTGGCACACACCCCTTCCAATCACATCCTGCCTTTGGCACACACCCCTTCCAATCACATCCTGCCTTTGGCACACACCCCCTCCCAATCACAGCCTGCCTCTGGCACACACCCCTTCCAATCACATCCTGCCTTTGGCACACACCCCCTCCCACTCACAGCCTGCCTCTGGCACACACCCCCTTCCAATCACGTCCTGCCTCTGGCACACACCCCCTCCCACTCACAGCCTGCCTCTGGCACACACCCCCTTCCAATCACAGCCTGCCTCTGGCACACACCCCCTCCCAATCACAGCCTGCCTCTGCCACCCCTCCCAACCCCTAATCACAGCCTGCCTCTGGCATGCCCCCTTCCAATCACAGCATGCCTCCAGCATCCCCTACCTCCCAATCACAGTCTGCCTCTGGCACAATCCCCCTTCCAATCACAGCCTGCCTCTGGCACACACCCCCTCCCAATCACAGCCTGCCTCTGGCACACACCCCCTCCCAATCACAGCCTGCCTCTGGCACACACCCCTCCCAATCACAGCCTGCCTCTGGCACACACCCCCTCCCAATCACAGCCTGCCTCTGGCACACACCCCTCCCAATCACAGCCTGCCTCTGGCACACACCCCCTCCCAATCACAGCCTGCCTCTGGCACACGCCCCCTCCCAATCACAGCCTGCCTCTGGCACACACCCCCTCCCAATCACAGCCTGCTTCTGGCACCCCTCCCAACCCCCAATCACAGCCTGCCTCTGGCACACCCCCTTCGAATCACAGCCTGCCTCTGGCACACACCCCCTCCCAATCACAGCCTGCCTCTGGCACACACCCCCTCCCAATCACAGCCTGCCTTTGGCACACACCCCCTGCCAATCACAGCCTGCCTCTGGCACACACCCCTCCCAATCACAGCCTGCCTTTGGCACACACCCCCTCCCAATCACAGCCTGCCTCTGGCACACACCCCCTCCCAATCACAGCCTGCTTCTGGCACCCCTCCCAACCCCCAATCACAGCCTGCCTCTGGCACACCCCCTTCCAATCACAGCCTGCCTCTGGCACACACCCCCTTCCAATCACAGCATGCCTCCAGCATCCCCCTACCTCCCAATCACAGTCTGCCTCTGGCACACTCCCCCTCCCAATCACAGCCTGCCTCTGGCACACACCCCCTTCCAATCACAGCCTGCCTCTGGCACACACAGGCCCTTCCAATCACAGCCTGCCTCTGCAACACGCCCCTCCCAATCACAGCCTGCCTGTCGGCAACACACTGCATCCAGACAAATGTGCACCCGCCAAGCTAGCCAAATTCCTATGGATACCCGCCAAGCTGGAAGAATTCATATGGCTACCTGCCAAGCTAGCCAGCAGCAAGTGCATACGATGAAAAACATTAGCCTATACTTTGGCACCAGTGGACCTTTTTAAGGACAGCAGCTGCACTAGTGCAGTGCTGTCTGATCTGCAGTTTACCCTGTGTCCTGATCTTGTGTCTGTATCTGATCCAGTTTGACCCGGCTTCCCAACCTCACTGCTATCTCCAGTCCTGACCCTTAGCTTGCCTTGACTCTGTTATTCCTGCTTGTCTGCCTGATCTCCTGTTGCCAAACCTGGCCTGAACTCTGACTATTCTCTGCCTGCCATATATGCCTACTGATTCTCCGTGTATGACCTGGCTTGTTTGACCCTGCTCCAGCCTTCTGCTTTCAGGTTGCTACAGCATACCTGCATCCGCTGTCCTGTATCTACAGCATACCTGCATCCGCTGTCCTGCATCTACAGCATACCTGCATCCGCTGTCCTGTATCTACAGCATACCTGCATCCGCTGTCCTGTATCTACAGCATACCTGCATCCGCTGTCCTGTATCTACAGCATACCTGCATCTGCTGTCCTGTATCTACAGCATACCTGCATCCGCTGTCCTGTATCTACAGCATACCTGCATCTGCTGCCCTGTATCTACAGCATACCTTCATCCTCTGTCCTGTATCTACAGCATACCTGCATCCGCTGTCCTGTATGTACAGCATACCTTCATCCGCTGTCCTGCATCTACAGCATACCTGCATCCGCTGTCCTGCATCTACAGCATACCTGCATCCTCTGTCCTGTATCTACAGCATACCTGCATCCGCTGTCCTGTATCTACAGCATACTTGCATCCGCTGTCCTGTATCTACAGCAGACCTGCATCCGCTGTCTTGTATCTACAGCATACCTGCATCTGCTGTCCTGTATTTACAGAATACCTGCATCCGCTGTCCTGTATCTTCAACATACCTGCATCCGCTGTCCTGTATCTACAGCATACCTGCATCCGCTGTCCTGTATCTACAGCATACCTGCATCCACTGTCCTGTATCTTCAGCATACCTGCATCCGCTGTCCTGTATCTACAGCATACCTGCATCCGCTGTCCTGTATCTACAGCATACCTGCATCCGCTGTCCTGTATCTTCAGCATACCTGCATCCGCTGTCCTGTATCTACAGCATACCTGCATCCGCTGTCCTGTATCTTCAGCATACCTGCATCCGCTGTCCTGTATCTACAGCATACCTGCATCCTCTGTCCTGTATCTACAGCATACCTGCATCCTCTGTCCTGTATCTACAGCATACCTGCATCCTCTGTCCTGCATCTACAGCATACCTACATCCGCTGTCCTGCATCTACAGCATACCTGCATCCGCTGTCCTGTATTTACAGCATACCTGCATCCGCTGTCCTGTATCTACAGCATGCCTACATCCGCTGTCCTGCATCTACAGCATACCTGCATCCTCTGTCCTGTATCTACAGCATACCCGCATCCACTGTCCTGTATCTACAGCATACCTGCATCCTCTGTCCTGCATCTACAGCATACCTACATCCACTCTCCTGTTTCTACAGCATACCTACATCCTCTGTCCTGCATCTACAGCATACCTGCATCCACTGTCCTGCATCTACAGCATACCTGCATCCACTGTCCTGCATCTACAGCATACCTGCATCCATTGTCCTGTATCTACAGCATACCTGCATCCATTGTCCTGTATCTACAGCATACCCGCATCCACTGTCCTGTATCTACAGCATACCTGCATCCACTGTCCTGTATCTACAGCATACCTGCATCCACTGTTCTGTATCTACAGCATACCCGCATCCACTGTCCTGTATCTACAGCATACCTGCATCCACTGTCTTGTATCTACAGCATACCTGCATCCTCTGTCCTGCATCTACAGCATACCTGCATCCTCTGTCCTGCATCTACAGCATACCCGCATCCTCTGTCCTGCATCTACAGCATACCTGCATCCACTTTCCTGTATCTACAGCATACCTGCATCCGCTGCCCTGTATCTACAGCATACCTGCATCCGCTGTCCTGTATTTACAGCATACCTACATCCTCTGTCCTGTATCTACAGCATACCTGCATCCACTTTCCTGTATCTACAGCATACCTGCATCCGCTGCCCTGTATCTACAGCATACCTGCATCCGCTGTCCTGTATTTACAGCATACCTACATCCGCTGTCCTGTATCTACAGCATACCTGCATCCTCTGTCCTGTATCTACAGCATACCTGCATCCGCTGTCCTGTATTTACAGCATACCTACATCCGCTGTCCTGTATCTACAGCATACCTGCATCCTCTGTCCTACATCTACAGCATACCTGCACCCGCTGTCCTGTATCTACAGCATACCTGCATCCTCTGTCCTGTATCTACAGCATACCTGCATCCGCTGTCCTGTATCTACAGCATGCCTGCATCCTCTGTCCTGCATCTACAGCATACCTGCATCCGCTGTCCTGTATCTACAGCATACCCACATCCGCTGTCCTGTATCTACAGCATACCCAGCATACCTGCATCCGCTGTCCTGTATCTACAGCATACCTGCATCCGCTGTCCTGTATCTACAGCATACCTGCATCCGCTGTCCTGTATCTACAGCATACCCGCATCCGCTGTCCTGTATCTACAGCATACCCGCATCCTCTGTCCTGCATCTACAGCATACCTGCATCCGCTGTGCTGCATCTACACCATACCTGCATCCGCTGTCCTGCATCTACAGCATACCCGCATCCGCTGCTCCTGCACCTACAGCATACCTGCATCCGCTGTCCTGCATCTACACCATACCTGCATCCGCTGTCCTGCATCTACAGCATACCCGCATCCGCTGCTCCTGCCATCTTCTGCTGCTCAGCGATCCATTCTGTTCCTGCTACCCATCAGCTACAACAGAGAACCTTGCAGGCACTCTTACATCACCCTTCTCTCACGGCCACTGTTACCACTCCAGTGACCCCTGAGCTGGGGCTGTACGAGAGGTCTCCCTCAACTCATCAGGCTCGTCCAGACGGTATGTAACAGTATCAGACAGCCATGACTCAGCCTGCAAGAGGGGCCTCACCTATGGATGAGATTTGCCAGCATCTTGCAGCCCTTATACAATCAGTAATTACCCTGAAGGACGGCTATGTCCGGCTGGAGGAACATGTAGAGTCTCTATCCGTTCCCGCAAGTTCACCTACAGATTCTTGGCCTGTTGTGACACCAGCACAGCCTGCAACCACATGCACTGTCATGATGCTGCCACCTGAACCCCAGTACCTACACCTGAAATATTCTCAGGGGATCAAAGAGAGTTCAGGGTTTTCCGCAATTCATTCCAGCTATACTTTGCCCTGCAACCACGGACTTTCTCTTTGGAGCCCACCAAGGTGGCCTTCATTATCTCACTTCTTTAAGGGGAACCCCAGACCTGGGCTCACTGGCTGTTGAAAGAGAATAACATACCGACCCATGCATGTGTTTCTTCTTGGATACAATGGTGCAACTATATGATGTTCCACAGCAAACTATCACTGCAGAGGCTGCTCTCCATGCGCTCCAACAAGGCCGCCGAGCGGCTGAGGACTATGTCACAGATAGAGCTGATGCACTTTCTCGATTACAGTGGGACAGATTCCGGCAGTTGGCCCCAGAGGCGGAGCAGCTTGGAGTCCCGTGCCCCGGCCATTTGTGGGATCTCATATTGACACCGTGATGTCGTTGGTTCGTAAGTCAGTGGCAGAGGCTACTTGGCGGGCTTATGAGCGGGTGTGGAGAGAATGGCACAAGCTGGTAAGTAGGGTCGGGGGTTGTTCCAGCGATGAAGACTGGCTACACACATTGTACTTTCTGGGTAAGAATTGCAAGGATTGGGTGTCTGTTGCTCGGGTTAACAGTAAGATGGTGGGCCTGGCTTTTTTGTTTAAATTGGGTGGTGTGGATGATGTTACAAAGGCTTTCATAGTTCGGAAGGCATTGAGGGGTTACAGAAAAGGTCACGGTAGGCCCGATACCTGATGACCAGTGTCTTTGGGGATGTTGGAGGAGTTGACGGGGGTGCTGCCCAGTCTATGTTTCACCCCTTTTGAGGTTCAGCTGTTTAGGACAGTTTTTGTCTTGGCCTTTTTTGGGGCACTGAGGGTGGGTGAGTTGGTCAGTCGTTCCAAATCTGTGGCTGGGGGTTTGGATGTCTCGGATGTTACAGTCCGGGCCACACTGCTACGCTCCTTATTCGTACGTCGAAAACCGATCAGATGGGTAAATGAGCCAGAGTGGTACTAGGGGCAGTGGAGGGTCTGGCGTTGTGCCCGGTGGCGGTGATAAGGGAATGGGTGGAGTTGCGGCCTGCTGGGCCTGCCACTTTTAGGTCCACATGGACGGGTCGGCGTTGTCTCGGTATTAGTTTGTGAGTGTGTTCCAAAAATGCTTGGAGGCGGGTGTTTTCTCTTTGAAGGACTATTCTTCTCATTCATTTGGGATTGGAGTGGCCACTGAGGTGGCGTGTTGTGGTGTCAGCGATCAGATACTTCAGCGTATTGGTCGTTGGGAATCTCACCGATTTCGGTTATATGTACGCCCTCATCTCCTTTGAAGCAGGTGAAAAAGGGGGAGGGGGATGTGGAGACCTCAACTCAAAGGGTTGGGGGGTCATGGGGGGTCTATGTCCTTTTTGGTGTTGTTGTGTGGTGTTGATTGTGTGTTTCCTTTCTGGTCTGGGGATGGTAGTGCAATGTGGTCTGTGTGTTTGGTGTCTTGGGTCTTGTTGCCTAGGTTCTTTTTTGTGTTTCTGTTTTTCAGGCCCGGTGTGCCTGATGTGGATCCTGGGTCACTCCTATGTTCACTGGGGGGCTATGAGGGCTCTGGTTAGACCAGAAGGCAAGCAGCTGGGTTTTTCCAGGGTGGAGACCACGGTCCGCTGGATCGGTATGCCTGGCATGCTGTGGTCCAGAGTAGTGCCAGACATACAGCGGTATGCCAGGATGGATAGGCCTCCTGATGTGCTGTTTCTGCATGTTGGGGGCAATGACCTTAGTATCACGGCATGCAGGGACCTCATTAGAGACATAAAGTGGGATTTCCATAGGTTGCATACAGCCTTTCCAGATACTGTCTTAATATGGTCAGACATCATTGGCAGATCAGCTTGGAGGGGGGCTAGGTCGGTGGAAAGGATAAATAAGGCCAGGATCAAGATCACAAAGCAGTGGCAAAATTTGTGGTCCACAATAGGGGGCTGGTGGTTCACCATTGTGAGTTAGAAGGAGATTTTGGCCTATATTTAAGGGGAGACAGGGTTCACTTGTCAGCTGTGGGCATAGATATGTGGTTCCTGGGGCTTCAGGAAGGTCTCCAACAGGCCTTGCAGCTGTGGTGGGCCGCCCACGCATAAGGTGTCACTAGCGGGTGCCTGGGGTCTCTGGTTCGTGAAGTTCGGAATGGTGGAAGGTATACAGTATATGGTGTGGAATGGGTTGGGCCTATCTCGGTATGGGTACCTACCCTCTATGGTAATCATGGGCTATCGGCCATTGGGCTGTATTGGGCGAGAAGGTAGAAATAGTTGTCCCTGAGCTGGTAGGATCATGGCTAGGGGCCAGGATGCGGAAGTGGTGGTGGAACAGCCGATGCGATAAAATACCTTCCTTCATGAACCTCAGACATAACAGTCAGTATATATATATATATATATATATATATATATATATATATATATATATATATATATATGTTAAAAAGTGGGGTGGTTAACAGGTTAGAAAACCATCCATCAGCATACACCAGTCATGTACTTTTTTGTGGCCTGGGGGTCGGGCAGTCTGACCTGGAGTGGGATATCTGATTAATCACAACATTGTCTAGGTGGCTAGTTGTTTAATAAACTTCATGTTTATAGTATATGTTGGTTGTTGTTTAGCTATGGTAATTATATTCTTGTTTACAGTTTGTATTGTTAGGGTAATATGATCAGGAGGGAACTGTTCTCCTGTGGGGTATTGTCAGGGAAATGGCCGAAGAATTGGCAATGTTAGCAGCACTCATCATGGGTGCATCTGGATGGCTTCCGTGTGTAATAATGCCCGCAGAGCGAACCAACGCACGCAGATGCGCAACGGCACGCACACGGCATGACAGATGTGAATTCCTGTACTATCTATCAGCATAATAAGGGGTCAAATGCAAAATCTTGGGGTCTGTTAAGGCCACTATCAGTCCCGGAACAACCATGGAAAAAGATATCTTTGGACTTTATAGTGGACTTGCCCATCTCAGAAGGGTTCAGGACCATTTTGCTGGTATGATCGGCACACCTTCCACTGTGGACACAGCAAAAATCTTCATTAAAGAAATAGTCAGACTGTTACTTGACAACATTTTTTCCAACATTGTTACCAGGACTCATCATGGGTGCATCTGGAGGGCTTCCGTGTGCAATAATGCCTGCAGAGCGAACCGTCGCACGCAGATGTGCAACGGCACGCACCCGGCATGACAGATGTGAATTCCTGTACTATCTGTCAGCGTAACAAGGGGTCCAATGCTAAATCTTGAGGTCTGTTAAGGTCACTACCAGTCCCGGAACAACCATGGAAAAAGATATCTATAGTGGACTTACCCACCGCAGAAGGGTTCACGACCATCTTGGTGGTATGATCGGCATGCCTTCCACTGGGGACACATAAAATATCTTCATTAAAGAAATAGTCAGACTGTTACCTGACAACATTGTTTCCAATAGAGGGGTACAGTTTACCTCTATATTTTGGAGAAGTCTCTGTAGATTCCTGGCAATTGAAGTGTGCCTATCCTCTGCCTATCACCCACAGAGTAATTGTCAAACAGAAAGAACGAACCAAACTCTAGAACAGTATCTACAATGCTTCAGTTCTTTCTCCCAAGATGACTGGCTCTCCTTACTTCTGTGCGCTGAATTTGCGTATAATAACTCTGTGCATGCTGCAACCAACCAGTCGCCCTTTTAGACTAATTATGGATTTTACTCCTCGTTCCTGCCCAACACCATCCCTGAAGCCTCAGTGCCAGCAGTCCAGGTGAAGATAAACTTCATTCAAATGAACTACCAAACTCTCCAGGAAGCCATGCAAAAGGCTCAAGAGAGGCAATATGACAACAGGAGAAGAGGTTATCCTAACTTCAAAGTTGGAGACAAGGTATGGCTCTCTTCTACTAATCTCAAGCTGTCCTGTCCTTCCCGGAAACTGGGGCCAAAGTTTATTGGTCCATTTGAAATAAGGAGGGAGGTTAATTCTGTGGTGTTTGAACTTGACTTGCTGAAGTCCTATAAAATTTGTCCGGTGTTCCACGTCTCCCTGCTTAAACCAGCTATACCCAGCCTATTCCTTGGAAGAGAAGAATTGCCACCTCCTCCAGTCTCAGTGGGAAACTAAACAGAATTTGAAGTGGAAGCCATCCTGGACTGTCGGAAAAAGAGGTGCTTCTATGTTTCCTGATCCTTGGACCTCCCGTTAATGACCCGGCTTGCCTTGATCTGCTTCCTGATCTCCTGGTTGTCCTCTGGCCTGTACTTCTGACTCTGCTCTTGCTTGCTCCACTGTGTTTGACCTTGGCTTGGCTTACCGACTCAGCTTCTTGCTGCTTACTGTGTATGATTCGGCTTGTTCCAGTTGCCTGACTGATCCACTGTGTATGACCTTTGACCCAGCTCCTGGTTTCGCTCTTGGTTTACTCTTTTACCAAGTACATCAGCACACCTGCCTTACAGCAAATCCTGCCTGTTACAGCTACCTTCTGGTGATCAGCTCTTCAGACTACAGCATCTGACAAACTGTGCTTCTTTGGGCACTGCACTCCTTGTACCATCACCAGGGGTGCTTTGCACTTAGCCGCAAGGGGAGCCCTCTCAGCACCTCGGCCTCCAACTGTTACGTGACAGGTATAAAGCATGTGTCTGAGTTTCACTAAACAGTCACTCCTTTGGATTTGACCTCACATCTTGTCTGTGCATGATGTTTGGGGTAAAAAGGGCTGATATTAGCTCTCGGCCTACTCTGAACGGTTTGGAGGGCAGGAGGAAGCACCTAATCAGAGTGCCAAGCAGTTCTGTCACATCGCCCAACATTGGTATCAATGAGTGGAATAGTGTCCCATCATTGGTGTCAGTGGGAGGAATGTTGCCCAATCATTGGCGTGAATGGAAGGAATAGTGCCCCATCATTGGTGTCAGTGGGAGGAATAGTGCCCCTATCATTGATGTCAGTGGGAGGAATGTTGCCCAATCATTGGTGTCAGTGGGAAGAATAGTGCCCCTGTCATTGGTGTCAGTAGAAGGCATGTTGCCACATCAATGGTATCAGTGGGAAGAATAGTGTCCCATCAGTGGTGTCAGTGGAACAAACATTGCCCTGTTGGTGTCTGTGGGAGAAATGGTCCCCCGTCATTGGTGTCTGTGGGAGGAATAGTGCCTCATCATAGGTGTCTGTGGGGGTTATAGTGCCCTTATCATTGGTGTCAGTGGGAGAAATATTGCCCCATCATTGGTGTCAGTGGGAAGAATAGTGCCCCTATCCTTGGTGTCAGTAGGAGGTATCTTGCCCCATTATTGGTTTCAGTGGGAGGAAAGGTGCCCCATCATTGGTGTCAGTAGAAGGAATATTGCCCTATTGTTAGTGTCCGTGGGAGGAATGGTGCCCCATCACTGGTGTCTGTGGGAGGAATAGTGCCTCATCATTGGTGTCTATGGGGGGAATACTGCCACATTGTTGGTGTCAGTAGAAGGCATGGTGCCCCATCATGGTATCAGTGGGAAGAATGGTGCCCCATCATTGGTATTAGTAGGAGGAATACTGCTCTATCATTGGTGTCTTTAAGAGGCATGGTGACCCATAATTGGTGTTAGTGGATGCTATCAGGACCGTTTTTAAGGCAGGGCAAAATGGGGCAGCTGCCCTGGGCCCCATAATTGTTGTTGGGCCCAAAGCAACTGCCTCATACTTGCCAACTATCCCAGTTTAATTTTCCTTATCCTTTGAAGTTTTAGTCCCGTGCTGTGTCCCAATATCTTAGTGTAAAGTTCTGTTGCTGCTGCCCAGCTCTGCCCTAATGCCATGTACAGATGACTCACCTGCAGACACGGTGTATACATGTAAATAACCTGCATTGATATGCAAATTGCAGCAACATTAATATGTAAATAGTTGCGGACCGCGGCATTGATATGTAAATAGAGGCGGCATTCAAATGTATATCATGTCCCCCTGAGGGCATATCTACCATCACTTCTGCTGAATGCTGCCCACTGGGGAGGTAAAGGGACATGCTTGAAAGTCCTGCCTACAGCTATAGTCATTAAGGCAAACATCAGCCTGTTCTGCAAAGATAAGCAAAATGGAGGTGGAATCCTTCTTCAAAAGAACATGGTGCCACGGCACCCCGAATTTTGGTGCATGTGAATACGCACATCTCAGCCGATGCATGAGGGTGTCAGTAAAACGATTTTGCATGTATTCCTGACACACACAAATGTGAACGTAGGCTAAATATCTCAGTTACATTGGTGGTCAGTGTAAATCTTCTCATTACATTGCGGGTTGGTGTAAAATCCTTTCATTCACACTTGTGCAGGGCCGTCTTTAATATTGATTGGACCCTGGGCAAACATTTTCTTGGGCCCCCTCTTCCATGAAATTTCACTCTCCACATGCTTTGAGACATACAATAAATAGCAGGTAGACTAAAAATCAGTTTACTGAGTCAGATCAGGCAGCGATTGCCATTGGTTGCCAGAGGTTACAGTGTATCATTACTACTCACTGACTGGTTGCTAGAGATCACAGCACACTTTATGGCTCACTGTTTATTTTCTAGAGGATACAGAACATGAATTCTGCTTGTTGATTGGTTGCTAGAGATTACTTTACATCAATACTGCTCACTGATTGGTTGCTAGAGGTTACTGGACATCTACACAACTCACTAATTGGTTGCTAGAGGTCACTGCACATTATTACTGCTCACTGATTGCTTCCTAGAGGTTACTGCATATCTTTTCCGCTCAATGATTGATTGCAAGAGGTTATTGCACATCATTACTACTCACTGATTGGTTGCTAATGGTTACAGCACATCATCTCCTCACTGCCTGCACACCATGGTCTGAGGAGGTGAGGGGACCCATCAATAGACAGAAAATTCCTAGGAATCCTAGAACTCATGGGATCAATGGAAATGCTGGGGGGGGGGTGATTAGTGGCAATGCTGGGGGATGGAATTGGTTAGGAGGCAGTACACTGTGACAAATTGTGAATCATGTAGAGCAAAGATGGAAATCTTTGGAAAGTATATAATAGGGGATCCTACACTGACCACCAAAGTAATGGGGAATTTACAATGACCACCATTGTGAGGCGGGATTAAGGCCCCTTTCACACTGGGGCATTTTTCAGGTGTTTAGCGCTAAAATTACCGCCTAAATACCGCATGAAAACCACCCCCCCATGTATCTCAGTGCAATCTTTCATACTGAGGCGTTGCGCTGGCTGTGCGTTGGAAAAATCCTGCAAACAGCTTTTTTGGAGCATTTTTTGGGGGCATAAAATAGCGCTGTAAAAACGTCTATCCCAATAGAAATGAATGGGAAACGTTGTAAAACTGCAGCAATACCGCTTTAAAACCGCCCAGAAGCTGTGGGGAAGGTCACATGACTGCAGTAAAGTGGAGGATGCTGGGATACCAGGAAATCCTGTTGAAAAGGGGAGAGGAGACCAGACAGAGCAATACAAAGTATCATGGAGGAGGAATCTGTAGAGATGCAGCCTACAGCTGCAGAAGTCATAGCAGAAAGACCCTCTGGCAGTGGAGATCCAGATGAATTCATTGACACAATGCAGAGGCACCCAGAACTTTGGGAAAAGAAATATAACTGGTACTCCAACCGCTTGAAAAAAAGTGCTGGATGAAATGCTGTTGCTGACCTACATATAGAAAACTGGAATTCCCTATCAAGAAACCAAAAAGCTGAGAAATGTAAGTTGAAATCCCAATCTAGTTCCTATTCCCAATTCCAGTATTCTTTACCCTATTCCATGTCTCTGTAGTCCCAAACTCCTAACCCTAACCCCAATCCCACCACTCTTAGTTCAAAACACCTAACCCAAATCCTAATCCCACCCCTCATAGTCCCTAACCCCCAATCCTAACCCTAATCCCACCCCTCATAGTGCCTAACCCCCAATCCAAACCCTAATCCCACCCCTCATAGTCCCTAACCTCCAATCCTAACCCTAATCCCACCCCTCATAGTCCCAAACTCCTAACCCTAATCCCACCCCTCTTAGTCCAAAACACCTAACCCTAATCCCACCCCTCCTAGTCCCAAACTCCTAACCCTAACCCTAATCCCACCCCTCATAGTCCCAAACCCCTAACCCTAATCCCACCTCTCCTAGTCCCAAATTCCTAACCCTAACCCTAATCCCACCCCTCTTGGTCCAAAACCCCTAACCCTAACCCTAATCCCACCCCTCCTAGTCCCAAACTCCTAACCCTAACCCTAATCCCACCCTCATAGTCCCAAACCCCTAACCCTAATACCACCCCTCATAGTCCAAAACACCTAACCCTAGCCCTAATCCCACCCCTCTTAGTCCAAAACACCTAACCCTAATACCACCCCTTCTAGTCCCAAACTCCTAACCCTAACCTGAATCCCACCCCTCATAGTCCCAAACCCCTAACCCTAATCCCACCCCTCCTAATCCCCAACTCCTAACCCTAACCCCAATCCCACCCCTCTTAGTCCAAAACACCTAACCCTAACCCTAATCCCACCCCTCCTAGTTCCAAACTCCTAACCCTGACTCTAATGCCACCCCTCATAGTCCCAAACCCCTAACCATAATCCCACCCCTCATAGTCCCTAACCCTAACCATAATCCCACCCCTCTTAGTCCAAAACACCTAGCCTTAACCCTAATCCCACCCCTCATAGTCCCTAACCCCCAAATCCTAACCCTAATCCCACCCCTCCTAGTCCCAAACTCCTAACCCTAACCCCACCCCTCATAGTCCCAAACCCCTAACCTTAACCCTAATCCCACCCTCCTAGTCCCAAACTCCTAACCCTGACTCTAATGCCACCCCTCATAGTCCCAAACCCCTTACAATAATCCCACCCCTCATAGTCCCTAACCCTAACCCTAATCCCACCCCTCTTAGTCCAAAACACCTAGCCCTAACCCTAATCCCACCCCTCATAGTCCCTAACCCCCAAATCCTAACCCTAATCCCACCCCTCCTAGTCCCAAACTCCTAACCCTAACCCCACCCCTCATAGTCCCAAACCCCTAACCTTAACCCTAATCCCACCCTCCTAGTCCCTAACCCCCAATCCTAACCCTAATACCACCCCCCCTAGTCCCAAACTCCTAACCCAAACCCTAATCCCACCCCTCATAGTACCTAACCCCCAATCCTAACCCTAATCCCACCACTCCTAGTCCCAAACTCCTAACCATAACCCTAATCCCACCCTTCCTAGTCCCAAACTCCTAACCCTAACCCTAAGACCACCCCTCCTGGTCCCAAACCCCTAGCCCTAACCCTAATCCCACCCCTCATAGTCCCTAACCCCCAATCCTAACCCTAATCCCACCACTCCTAGTCCCAAACTCCTAACCATAACCCTAATCCCACCCTTCCTAGTCCCAAACTCCTAACCCTAACCCTAAGACCACCCCTCCTGGTCCCAAACCCCTAGCCCTAACCCTAATCCCACCCCTCATAGTCCCTAACCCCCAATCCTAACCCTAATCCCACCCCTCCTAGTCCCAAACTCCTAACCCTAACCTGAATCCCACCCCTCATAGTCCCAAACCCCTAACCCTAATCCCACCCCTCATAGTCCCAAACCCCTAACCCTAATCCCACCCCTCCAAGTCCCAAACTCCTAACCCTAACCCTAATCCCACCCCTCCTAGTCCCAAACCCCTAACCCTAATCCCACCCCTCCTAGTCCCAAACTCCTAACCCTAACCCCAATTCCACCCCTCTTAGTCAAAAACACCTAACCCTAACCCTAATCCCACCCCTCCTAGTCCCAAACTCCTAACCCTGACCCTAATGCCACCCCTCATAGTCCCAAACCCCTAACCATAATCCCACCCCTCATAGTCCCTAACCCTAATCCCACCCCTCTTAGTCCAAAACACCTAGCCCTAACCCTAATCCCACCCCTCATAGTCCCTAACCCCCAAATCCTAACCCTAATCCCACCCCTCCTAGTCCCAAACTCCTAACCCTAACCCCACCCCTCATAGTCCCAAACTCCTAACCTTAACCCTAATCCCATCCTCCTAGTCCCTAACCCCCAATCCTAACCCTAATACCACCCCTCCTAGTCCCAAACTCCTAACCCTAACCCTAATCCCACCCCTCATAGTCCCTAACCCCCAATCCTAACCCTAATCCCACCCCTCCTAGTCTCAAACTCCTAACCCTAATCCCACCCCTCATAGTCCCAAACACCTAACCTTAACCCTAATCCCACCCCTCATAGTCCCTAACCCCCAATCCTAACCCTAATCCCATCCCTCCTAGTCCCAAAATCCTAACCCTAACCCTAATCTCACCCCTCTTAGTCCAAAACACGTAACCCTAATACCACCCCTCCTAGTCCCAAACTCCTAACCCTAATCCCACCCCTCATAGTCCCTAACCCCCAATCCTAACCCTAATCCTACCCCTCCTAGTCCCAAACTCCTAACCCTAATCCCACCCCTCATAGTCCCTAACCCTAATCCCACCCTTCATAGTCTCAAACCCCTAACCCTAATCCCACCCCTCTTAGTCCAAAACACCTAACCCTAACCCTAATCCCACCCCTCCTAGTCCCAAACTCCTAACCCTAACCCTAATCCCACCCCTCATAGTCCCAAACCCCTAACCCTAACCATAATCCCACCCCTCATAGTCCCAAACCCCTAACCCTAATCCCACCCCTCTTAGTCCAAAACACCTAACCCTAGCCCTAATCCCACCCCTCATAGTCCCAAAATCCTAACCCTAACCCCACCCCTCCTAGTCCCAAACTCCTAACCCTAATCCCACCCTCATAGTCCCAAACCCCTAACCCTAACCCTAACCCCACCCCTCCTAGTCCCAAAATCCTAACCCTAACCCCACCCCTCTTAGTCCAAAACACCTAACCCTAATCCCACCTTCATAGTCCCAAACCCCTAACCCTGCCCTAATCCCACCCCTCATAGTCCCAAACCCCTAACCCTAACCTAATCCCACCCTCCATGTCCCAAACACCTACCTAATCCCATCATTGTACATGTGACTGTAATCTATTTATGAAATATGGTTCATAACTTTATTATGTAATGTAGTAATTTAATATAGTTTACTCACTAAACATATTAACAAGTGAATGTATTATAACATGTAACAGAAGCGATTGATTTGATACATGGCTTTAATAAACATACATCAAACTATTCAAAGGAAGTATTTAGTCTGAAATACAGTGAAGGCTGTAAATTGAAGGTTTAGATCATGTTTTCTTGGCAACTCAGTGCACCAGCCGGACTCATAAAGTAGTCTGCAAAAGCATCTCTAATTGTGAATCCTACTAATGGTCCACGTATATGCAGAAAATCAGCAGGTTCAATATTGTGTGACAGAGTATCCTTAAAATTTTCTCCATCTCTCTCTCACCAAATTATGTAATATACACACAGTCTAAATTACCTGACATGCGTTTTTAACGTTAAGGTTTATTGGTTTTAGAAAAATTTGCCACTTGTTCGCCAGTATACCGAAAGTGCATTCTATAAGTCTACGTGTCCGAAACAGCCTGTAATTGAAGATCTTCTTTCGTGTATCTAGATTTCTCAGCGAATAAGGTTTCATGAGATTTTTGTGAATAGCAAAAGCATCGTCGCCTACAAACACAATTGGCATTTCGGGTCGCTCTGTTCCGGGCAGTGGTCGGTTATCTGGTAAATCTAATTCATTATAGACAAGACGTTTTCCGAATTTACTATGCTGGAAAACAGAGTCTGCACTGCTGCCAAACGATCCAATATCTACATAAATTAATTTATAGTCAGCATCGACAACAGCCATTAAAACAACAGAAAAATACTTTTTATAATTGTAGTACTGGCTTCCACTATGCCATGGTTTTATTAGCCTAATATGTTTTCCATCAATAGCTCCTAAACAGTTTGGAAAATTGGTCTTGTTCAAAAATCGCTGGGCAACATCTTCCCATTTACCCTTGTTTGGAATTGGCATGACTATACTTTTCAGATCCCAGATTCCATCACATGTTTGCTTCACAATTTTGCTTACGGTTGATATCCCAATGCGAAATTCTTATTGCAGCGATGAGTATGTATTTCCTGTTGCAAGATATTTGTAAAAGAAAAAAATTTAATTTATCTTTCAGTAAAACTGATCAAGCAGCGATGGAAAACATTAAGAGATAACTTCAAACGAGAGTTAATGAGACAACCAATCAGAAGTGGATCCCGCGGGAAACAAGGGAGAATTTACTGTCACTACTACGAATTAGAATTTTTAAAACCAGTGATGCAGGACAGACAGTAAGTTGTAACATTTTTCTTAAAAGCAATGTATAGAAATAATAGCAATAATCACGTAGCACTGTCTAATCATTTATATTTTATTCAGAACAGAAAGCAATTTCAATAGTGAGAGTGAGGCAGAGGAGCTTACTCAAGAAAACAACACTTCTAATGAACCACAAGTTGCAGAGGAGGAAAATTTTGAAGATATCAGAGAAACAACACGGAGCCACCACGAAAGTCAAATTCAAGATCCAAACCTAAAAAAACCCAGCAAACGCAGGAATTCATTGCTGTTGTCAGAAACCTGATTGATAGCCAAAAAAATGAAAACGAGATATCATCTTTTACTAAATGTTTGATTCCTCTGATTGTGCAGGTGAACCAAGAATTCCAATGTTATCCTTGAATTGACATTATGAAAGTGATTAAATCTTACCAACAAAAATCAAATACTCCAAGTGTACACGCCCAAACCTCAGAAAACTCAAACCCACAATATGTTCGTTATGGGAATCCATGGGAAGAATCATCTTATCGTGCCCCTTCTTATAATTCTCCATGTGGACCAAACATTATGTCCATGACCCCCCCAATTTAATAAAAGGTTCCATGCAGGCCAATACGATATGCCCCCTAATTATTATCCCCCAATTCAAGCTCCTCCTCCCTCTCCTCCTACTCCTCCTAACACCGATGGAGAGGATTCGCACCCTCACCCCTCATTTTATCAAGATCTGTAATTATGAAATAGTTACATACTTTGAGTTTGCAGATAACGTTTGAATTACAAGTGTTAGTAAACCTTCATGTCATATGTTTTTCCTGTTTATTGATTATTTTGAATCAAAGTTTTTATAATTCAGCTATTTTGATACATTAGGCCCCTTTCACACGTACAGACCGTATGTCCTTATTTCATCCATCCATTTTCGGATGAAATAAGGACATACATGCATCCTTATGGAGTGGATGAGTGGATGAACATCCGATATCATCCGTCCCCGCTCTCATCCGATTCTGCAGACGGCGGAAAATCCTATTATTCTATCTGTCTGCAGAGCGGATCGGATGAACACAGACAGACGGTCCATGCTCATCCGATCCCCCATAGGGGAGAGTGGAGATCTGACAGGGCGGTGCCTGCACAAACCCTGTCACCCACCGGCTCAGCTGGGAAAAACGGAGAAATCACCGCTGAGCAGCGGATGTTCACGGGTCAGATTAACACTTATATAGCAAAGATGATAATTTATTATTATATAGATTTCTATATTCTTGAAAATAAAATTACAGTATTATATTTTATGCATATGTTGTGCAATTTGAAAAAATAAATATTAGTTTTTTCAAACTAAAAATTGTAGTATGTTTATGGTTTATGAATAAATACATGGAATCATAACATAGCTTACCTCAGCGTTATAAGTAAGCGTTCGCTTGGTGACATTGCAACCCTGCAATTAGTATCCTGTCTCAAAAACACAGGTGTCAGTAAATCAAGAAGAAAGTCAAATCTATGGAAAGAAACAGATTTGTTGTTAAAAACCACAGCTAGTAGGAGCTTGGGACATTGGTTTTTGGAGTTTGGGACATTGGAAGGGTGGGATTAGGTTTAGGGTTGGGAGTTTGGGACATGGAGGAGTAAGATTAGGGTATGGTTAGGAGTTTGGGACTAAGAGGGGTTGGATTAAGGTTAGGATTGGGGGGTTGGGACTAGGAGTGGTGGGATTAGGGTTAGGGTTGGGAGTTTGGTACTAGGAGGGGTGGGATTAGGGTTAGGGTTAGGAGTTTGGGACTTGGAGGGGTGGGATTAGGGTTAGGGTTAAGAGTTTGGGACTATCAGGGGTGGGATTAGGTTTAGGGTTAGGGGTTTGGGACTATGAGGGGTGGGATTAGGGTTAGGGTTAGGAGTTTGGGACTGAGAGGGGTGGGATTACGGTTAGGGGTTTGGGACTATGAGGGGTGGGATTAGGGTTAGGGGTTTGGGACTATGAGGGGTGGGATTAGGGTTAGGGTTAGGAGTTTGGGACTAGGAGGGGTGGTTTTAGGGTTAGGGTTAGGAGTTTGGTACTTAGAGGGGTGGGATTAGGGTTAGGGTTGGGAGTTTGGGACTAGGAGGGGTGGGATTAGGGTTAGGGTTAGGAGTTTGGGACTAGGAGGGGTGGGATTAGGGTTAGGATTGGGGGTTAGGGACTATATGGGGTGGGATCAGGGTTAGGAGTTTGGGACTAGGAGGGGTGGGATTAGGGTTAGGATTGGGGGTTAGGGACTGTGAGGGGTGGGATTAGGGTTAGGAGTTTGGGACTAAGAGGGGTGGGATTAGGGTTAGGTGTTTTGGACTAAGAGGGGTGGGATTAGGGTTAGGGTTAGGAGTTTGGGACTAGGAGGGGTGAGATTAGGGTTAGGGTTAGGTGTTTTGGACTAAGAGGGGTGGGATTAGGGTTAGTGTTAGGATTTTGGGACTAGGAGGGGTGGGATTAGGGTTAGGATTGGGGGTTATGGACTATGAGGGGTGGGATTAGGGTTAGGGGTTTGGGACTATGAGGGTGGGATTAGAGTTAGGGTTAGGAGTTTGGAACTAGAAGGGGTGGGATTAGGGTTAGGATTGGGGGTTAGGGACTATGAGGGGTGGGATTAGGGTTAGGGTTATGAGTTTGGGACTAAGAAGGGTGGGATTAGGGTTAGGGGTTTGGGAGTATGAGGGTGGGATTATGGTTAGGGTTAGGGGTTTGGGACTATGAGGAGTGGGATTAGGGTTAGGGTTAGGGGTTTGGGACTATGAGGGGTGGGATTAGCGTTAGGGTTGGGAGTTTGGTACTAGGAGGGGTGGGATTAGGGTTAGGGTTAGGAGTTTGGGACTTGGAGGGGTGGGATTAGGGTTAGGGTTAGGAGTTTGGGACTAGGAGGGGTGAGATTAGGGTTAGGATTGGGGGTTAGGGACTATGTGGGGTGGGATTAGGGTTAGGGTTAGGAGTTTGGGACTAGGAGGGGTGGGATTAGGGTTAGGATTGGGGGTTAGGGACTGTGAGGGGTGGGATTAGGATTAGGGTTAGGGGTTTGGGACTATGAGGGTGGGATTAGAGTTAGGGTTAGGAATTTGGAACTAGAAGGGGTGGGATTAGGGTTAGGATTGGGGGTTATGGACTATGAGGGGTGGGATTAGGATTAGGGTTGGGAGTTTGGGACATGGAGGAGTAAGATTAGGGTTTGGTTAGGAGTTTGGGACTAAGAGGGGTTGGATTAAGGTTAGGATTGGGGGGTTGGGACTAGGAGGGGTGGAATTAGGGTTAGGGTTGGGAGTTTGGTACTAGGAGGGGTGGGATTAGGGTTAGGGTTAGGAGTTTGGGACTTGGAGGGGTGGGATTAGGGTTAGGGTTAAGAGTTTGGGACTATCAGGGGTGGGATTAGGTTTAGGGGTTTGGGACTATGAGGGGTGGGATTAGGGTTAGGGTTAGGAGTTTGGGACTGAGAGGGGTGGGATTAGGGTTAGGGGTTTGGGACTATGAGGGGTGGGATTAGGGTTAGGGGTTTGGGACTATGAGGGGTGGGATTAGGGTTAGGGTTAGGAGTTTGGGACTAGGAGGGGTGGTTTTAGGGTTAGGGTTAGGAGTTTGGTACTAGGAGGGGTGGGATTAGGGTTAGGGTTAGGAGTTTGGGACTAGGAGGGGTGGGATTAGGGTTAGGATTGGGGGTTAGGGACTATATGGGGTGGGATTAGGGTTAGGGTTAGGAGTTTGGGACTAGGAGGGGTGGGATTAGGGTTAGGATTGGGGGTTAGGGACTGTGAGGGGTGGGATTAGGGTTAGGAGTTTGGGACTAAGAGGGGTGGGATTAGGGTTAGGTGTTTTGGACTAAGAGGGGTGGGATTAGGGTTAGGGTTAGGAGTTTGGGACTAGGAGGGGTGGGATTAGGGTTAGGATTGGGGGTTATGGACTATGAGGGGTGGGATTAGGGTTAGGGGTTTGGGACTATGAGGGTGGGATTAGAGTTAGGGTTAGGAGTTTGGAACTAGAAGGGGTGGGATTAGGGTTAGGATTGGGGGTTAGGGACTATGAGGGGTGGGATTAGGGTTAGGGTTATGAGTTTGGGACTAAGAAGGGTGGGATTAGGGTTAGGGGTTTGGGACTATGAGGGTGGGATTATGGTTAGGGTTAGGGGTTTGGGACTATGAGGGGTGGGATTAGGGTTATGGTTATGGTTTTGGGACTATGAGGGGTGGGATTAGCGTTAGGGTTGGGAGTTTGGTACTAGGAGGGGTGGGATTAGGGTTAGGGTTAGGAGTTTGGGACTTGGAGGGGTGGGATTAGGGTTAGGGTTAGGAGTTTGGGACTAGGAGGGGTGAGATTAGGGTTAGGATTGGGGGTTAGGGACTATGTGGGGTGGGATTAGGGTTAGGGTTAGGAGTTTGGGTCTATGAGGGTGGGATTAGAGTTAGGGTTAGGAATTTGGAACTAGAAGGGGTGGGATTAGGGTTAGGATTGGGGGTTATGGACTATGAGGGGTGGGGTTAGGGTTAGGAGTTTGGGACCTGGAAAGATGGGATTAGGGTTAGGGTTGGGAGTTTGGGACTAAGAGGGGTGGGATTAGGGTTAGGAGTTTAGGACTTGGATGGGTGGGATTAGGGTTAGGGTTGGGAGTTTGGGACTAGGAGGGGTGGGATTAGGGTTAGGGGTTTGGGACTAAGAGGGGTGGGGTTAGGGTTAGGAGTTTGTGACTTGGAGGGGTGGGATTAGGGTTAGGTTTGGGAGTTTGGGACTATGAGGGGTGGGATTAGTGTTAGGGTTGGGAGTTTGGTACTAGGAGGGGTGGGATTAGGGTTAGGGTTAGGAGTTTGGGACTTGGAGGGGTGGGATTAGGGTTAGGGTTAGGAGTTTGGGACTAGGAGAGGTGAGATTAGGGTTAGGATTGGGGGTTAGGGACTATGTAGGGTGGGATTAGGGTTAGGGTTAGGGTTAGGGTTAGGAGTTTGGGACTAGGAGGGGTGGAATTAGGGTTAGGATTGGGGGTTAGGGACTGTGAGGGGTGGGATTAGGATTAGGGTTAGGGGTTTGGGACTATGAGGGTGGGATTAGAGTAAGGGTTAGGAGTTTGGAACTAGAAGGGGTGGGATTAGGGTTAGGATTGGGGGTTATGGACTATGAGGGGTGGGATTAGGATTAGGGTTAGGGGTTTGGGACTATGAGGGTGGGATTAGAGTTAGGGTTAGGAGTTTGGAACTAGAAGGGGTGGGATTAGGGTTAGGATTGGGGGTTAGGGACTATGAGGGGTGGGATTAGGGTTAGGGTTATGAGTTTGGGACTAAGAAGGGTGGGATTAGGGTTAGGGGTTTGGGACTATGAGGGGTGGGATTATGGTTAGGGTTAGGGGTTTGGGACTATGAGGGGTGGGATTAGGGTTAGGAGTTTGAGACTAAGAGGGGTAGGATTAGGGTTAGGATTAGGTGTTTGCGACTTGGAGGGGTGGGATTAGGGTTGGGAGTTTGGGACTAGGAGGGGTGGGGTTAGGGTTAGGAGTTTGGGACTTGGAAAGATGGGATTAGGGTTAGGGTTGGGAGTTTGGGACTAAGAGGGGTGGGATTAGGGTTAGGAGTTTAGGACTTGGATGGGTGGGATTAGGGTTAGGGTTGGGAGTTTGGGACTAGGAGGGGTGGGATTAGGGTTAGGGGTTTGGGACTAAGAGGGGTGGGGTTAGGGTTAGGAGTTTGTGACTTGGAGGGGTGGGATTAGGGTTAGGTTTGGGAGTAGGAGAGGTGGGATTAGGGTTAGGGTTAGGAGTTTAGGACTTGGAAAGATGAGATTAGGGTTAGGGTTGGGAGTTTTTTGGGCTTGGAAAGATGGGATTAGGGTTGGGAGTTTGGGACTAGGAGGGGTGGGATTAGGGTTAGGGTTTGGTGTTTTGAATTAAGAGGGGTGGGGTTAGGGTTAGGAGTTTGAGACTTGGTAAAATGGGATTAGGGTTAGGCATTTGGGACTAGGAGGGTTGGGATTAGGGTTAGGGTTAGGTGTTTTGGACTAAGAGGGGTGGGATTAGGGTTAGTGTTAGGATTTTGGGACTAGGAGGGGTGGGATTAGGGTTAGGATTGGGGGTTATGGACTATGAGGGGTGGGATTAGGGTTAGGGGTTTGGGACTATGAGGGTGGGATTAGAGTTATGGTTAGGAGTTTGGAACTAGAAGGGGTGGGATTAGGGTTAGGATTGGGGGTTAGGGACTATGAGGGGTGGGATTAGGGTTAGGGTTGTGAGTTTGGGACTAAGAAGGGTGGGATTAGGGTTAGGGGTTTGGGACTATGAGGGTGGGATTATGGTTAGGGTTAGGGGGTTGGGACTATGAGGGGTGGGATTATGGTTAGGGTTAGGGGTTTGGGACTATGAGGGGTGGGATTAGCGTTAGGGTTGGGAGTTTGGTACTAGGAGGGGTGGGATTAGGGTTAGGGTTAGGAGTTTGGGACTTGGAGGGGTGGGATTAGGGTTAGGAGTTTGGGACTAGGAGGGGTGAGATTAGGGTTAGGATTGGGGGTTAGGGACTATGTGGGGTGGGATTAGGGTTAGGAGTTTGGGACTAGGAGGGGTGGGATTAGGGTTAGGATTGGGGGTTAGGGACTGTGAGTGGTGGGATTAGGATTAGTGTTAGGGGTTTGGGCATATGATGGTGGGATTAGGGTTAGGGTTATGAGTTTGGGACTAAGAAGGGTGGGATTAGGGTTAGGGGTTTGGGACCATGAGGGGTGGGATTATGGTTAGGGTTAGGGGTTTGGGACTATGAGGGGTGGGATTAGGGTTAGGAGTTTGAGACTAAGAGGGGTAGGATTAGGGTTAGGGTTGGGAGTTTGCGACTTGGAGGGGTGGGATTAGAGTTAGGGTTGGGAGTTTGGGACTAGGAGGGGTGGGGTTAGGGTTAGGAGTTTGGGACTTGGAAAGATGGGATTAGGGTTAGGGTTGGGAGTTTGGGACTAAGAGGGGTGGGATTAGGGTTAGGAGTTTAGGACTTGGATGGGTGGGATTAGGGTTAGGGTTGGGAGTTTGGTACTAGGAGGGGTGGGATTAGGGTTAGGGGTTTGGGACTAAGAGGGGTGGGGTTAGGGTTAGGAGTTAGTGACTTGGAGGGGTGGGATTAGGGTTAGGTTTGGGAGTTTGGGAGTAGGAGAGGTGGGATTAGGGTTAGGGTTAGGAGTTTGGGACTTGGAAAGATGGGATTAGGGTTAGGGTTGGGGGTTTTTCGGGCTTGGAAAGATGGGATTAGGGTTGGGAGTTTGGGACTAGGAGGGGTGGGAATAGGGTTAGGGTTTGGTGTTTTGAATTAAGAGGGGTGGGGTTAGGGTTAGGAGTTTGAGACTTGGTAAAATGGGATTAGGGTTAGGAGTTTGGGACTAGGAGGGGTGGGATTAGGGTTAGGGTTAGGTGTTTTGGACTAAGAGGGGTGGGATTAGGGTTAGTGTTAGGATTTTGGGACTATGAGGGGTGGGATTAGGGTTAGGATTGGGGGTTATGGACTATGAGGGGTGGGATTAGGGTTAGGGGTTTGGGACTATGAGGGTGGGATTAGAGTTAGGGTTAGGAGTTTGGAACTAGAAGGGGAAGGATTGGGGTTAGGATTGGGGGTTAGGGACTATGAGGGGTGGGATTAGGGTTAGGGTTATGAGTTTGGGACTAAGAAGGGTGGGATTAGGGTTAGGGGTTTGGGACTATGAGGGTGGGATTATGGTTAGGGTTAGGGGGTTGGGACTATGAGGGGTGGGATTAACGTTAGGGTTGGGAGTTTGGTACTAGGAGGGGTGGGATTAGGGTTAGGAGTTTGGGACTTGGAGGGGTGGGATTAGGGTTAGGAGTTTGGGACTAGGAGGGGTGAGATTAGGGTTAGGATTGGGGGTTAGGGACTATGTGGGGTGGGATTAGGGTTAGGAGTTTGGGACTAGGAGGGGTGGGATTAGGGTTAGGATTGGGGGTTAGGGACTGTGAGGGGTGGGATTAGGATTAGGGTTAGGGGTTTGGGCCTATGAGGGTGGGATTAGAGTTAGGGTTAGGAGTTTGGAACTAGAAGGGGTGGGATTAGGGTTAGGATTGGGGGTTATGGACTATGAGGGGTGGGATTAGGTTTAGGGTTAGGGGTTTGGGACTATGAGGGTGGGATTAGAGTTAGGGTTAGGAGTTTGGAACTAGAAGGGGTGGGATTAGTGTTAGGATTGGGGGTTAGGGACTATGAGGGGTGGGTTTAGGGTTAGGGTTATGAGTTTGGGACTAAGAAGGGTGGGATTAGGGTTAGGGGTTTGGGACTATGAGGGGTGGGATTATGGTTAGGGTTAGGGGTTTGGGACTATGAGGGGTGGGATTAGGGTTAGGAGTTTGAGACTAAGAGGGGTAGGATTAGGGTTAGGGTTAGGAGTTTGTGACTTGGAGGGGTGGGATTAGGGTTAGGGTTGGGAGTTTGGGACTAGGAGGGGTGGGGTTAGGGTTAGGAGTTTGGGACTTGGAAAGATGGGATTAGGGTTAGGGTTGGGAGTTTGGGACTAAGAGGGGTGGTATTAGGGTTAGGAGTTTAGGACTTGGATGGGTGGGATTAGGGTTAGGGTTGGGAGTTTGGGACTAGGAGGGGTGGGATTAGGGTTGGGAGTTTGGGACTAAGAGGGGTGGGATTAGGGTTAGGGTTTGGTGTTTTGAATTAAGAGGTGTGGGGTTAGGGTTAGGAGTTTGAGACTTGGTAAAATGGGATTAGGGTTAGGAGTTTGGGATTAGGAGGGGTGGGATTAGGGTTAGGGTTAGGTGTTTTGGACTAAGAGGGGTGGGATTAGGGTTAGTGTTAGGATTTTGGGACTAGGAGTGGTGGGATTAGGGTTAGGATTGGGGGTTATGAACTATGAGGGGTGGGATTAGGGTTAGGGACTATGAGGGTGGGATTAGAGTTAGGGTTAGGAGTTTGGAACTAGAAGGGGTGGGATTAGGGTTAGGATTGGGGGTTAGGGACTATGAGGGGTGGGATTAGGGTTAGGGTTATGAGTTTGGGACTAAGAAGGGTGGGATTAGGGTTAGGGGTTTGGGACTATGAGGGTGGGATTATGGTTAGGGTTAGGGGTTTGGGACTATGAGGGGTGGGATTAGGGTTAGGGTTAGGTGTTTGGGACTATGAGGGGTGGGATTAGTGTTAGGGTTGGGAGTTTGGTACTAGGAGGGGTGGGATTAGGGTTAGGGTTAGGAGTTTGGGACTTGGAGGGTCGGGATTAGGGTTAGGGTTAGGAGTTTGGGACTAGGAGGGGTGAGATTATGGTTAGGATTGGGGGTTAGGGACTATGTGGGGTGGGATTAGGGTTAGGGTTAGGAGTTTGGGACTAGGAGGGGTGGGATTAGGGTTAGGATTGGGGGTTAGGGACTGTGAGGGGTGGGATTAGGATTAGGGTTAGGGGTTTGGGACTATGAGGGTGGGATTAGAGTTAGGGTTAGGAGTTTGGAACTAGAAGAGGTGGGATTAGGGTTAGGATTGGGTGTTATGGACTATGAGGGGTGGGATTAGGATTAGGGTTAGGGGTTTGGGACTATGAGGGTGGGATTAGAGTTAGGGTTAGGAGTTTGGAGCTAGAAGGGGTGGGATTAGGGTTAGGATTGGGGGTTAGGGACTATGAGGGGTGGGATTAGGGTTAGGGGTTTGGGAGTATGAGGGGTGGGATTATGGTTAGGGTTAGGGGTTTGGGACTATGAGGGGTGGGATTAGGGTTAGGAGTTTGAGACTAAGAGGGGTAGGATTAGGGTTAGGGTTAGGAGTTTGCGACTTGGAGGGGTGGGATTAGGGTTAGGGTTGGGAGTTTGGGACTAGGAGGGGTGGGGTTAGGGTTAGGAGTTTGGGACTTGGAAAGATGGGATTAGGGTTAGGGTTGGGAGTTTGGGACTAAGAGGGGTGGGATTAGGGTTAGGAGTTTAGGACTTGGATGGGTGGGATTAGGGTTAGGGTTGGGAGTTTGGGACTAGGAGGGGTGGGATTAGGGTTAGGGGTTTGGGACTAAGAGGGGTGGGGTTAGGAGTTTGTGACTTGGAGGGGTGGGATTAGGGTTAGGTTTGGGAGTTTGGGAGTAGGAGATGTGGGATTAGGGTTAGGGTTAGGAGTTTGGGACTTGGAAAGATGGGATTAGGGTTAGGGTTGGGAGTTTTTCGGGCTTGGAAAGATGGGATTAGGGTTGGGAGTTTGGGACTAGGAGGGGTGTGATTAGGGTTAAGGTTTGGTGTTTTGAATTAAGAGGGGTGGGGTTAGGGTTAGGAGTTTGAGACTTGGTAAAATGGGATTAGGCTTAGGAGTTTGGGACTATGAGGGATGGGATTATGGTTATGGATAGGAGTTTGGGACTTGGAGGGGTGGAATTAGGGTTTAGTGAACTAGGATATACTTACATTGCAATGCTCACCCGAGTGTAGTTTCTGAACTTATCAGGGTGCATTCTCAGGTCACGATAGAGCAGCACAAATTGTCCTCTCTCTGAGTGCATTTGTGTGATGGGATGAACCCAAAAGCGACGTTGTGGTCTCTGTTGGAGAATATGTTCCCAAACATGTAGCACAAACAACAACAGCAGCTCATGGAACTCCATCTTCCCCCTGCTCTATTTATTCTCTGACGAAAAAACAGGAAGTGCACAGGGTGTGATGTAAGGGGGACAGGTTGTTTGCTGATGCTAACGCTTAAAAAACACTATAAAAACGTGATTAAAACGCATGGACATTAGTGCTATTTTTACCGCTAACGCGGCAAAAATGCGGAAAAAACACGCTAATAACGCTCATCGTTTTTATCGCGGTTTTGCAACGCCTCAGGGTGAAAGGGGCCTTACACTGACCATCAATGTGAGGGGGAATTTGCACTGACCACCATGTAACGGGGGTTTTTTGCCACCCACAAATAAAAAAGAGGGAATTCTACACTGACACCAATGTAATAAGAGCATTTACACCAGCCACCAGTGTAAGGGGGAATATACAATGACCTCCATGTAAGGGGGAATGTACACTGACAGCCATTGTCAAGGAGATTTGTACTGACCACCAATGTAAGGTGACACTTCTACACCGACCACCAACGTAAGGGGGGATTTACACTGACCACCAATGTAAAGTGGGATTTACACTGACCACCAATGTAAAGGGGGATTTACACTGACCACCAGTATAAGGGCAATTCTGCACTTACCACCAATATAAAGGGAAATGTACATTGATCACCGATGTTATGAAGAATTTACACTGACGGTGTTACTATTACTTCCTGAATTCCAACTCCCATCATCCTCCATAGGCTCTCTATAATTCACATCACCCCCCCCTATTCTTTCCAACACCACAACTCCCCCCCATTTACTACAACTCCCCCCCATCCTCCCCCATCACTACAACTCCCTCCCCCATCACTACAACCCCCCCATCACTACAACTCCCCCCATCCTCCCCATCACTAAAAAAAAAAAGAATTTACACTGACAACCAATGTAATGGGGGATTTTACATCAACAGCCAATAAAGGGAAATGTCTACACTGGCCACTAATGTAAGGGGGATTTACACTCACCACCGATTTAAAGAGGGCTTCTACATGGACCACCAATGTAAGGAAGGATTCAAAACTGACCACAAATGCAAGTTTGGATATTTCTAACGATTACCAATATAAAGAGGAGTTTCTACACTGGCCACCAATGTAATGTGGATTTACACTGACCACTAATGAAATAGGAGCATTCACAGTAACTACCAATGTAAAGAGGGATTTACACTGACCGCCAATGTAAGGGGAACCTTCACACCGGCCACAAGTGTGAATGAAAGGATTTTACACCAAGCCCCAATGTCATGAGAAGATTTACACTGACCACCAATGTAACTGAGACATTTAGCCTGCCTTCACATTTGTGTGTGTCAGGAATACATGCAAAATCGCTTTCCTGGCACCACAGAAACGGGCTGCCCTTTAGCAGATACACAGAAGTGCCATTAATTGTTACTGACACCCTCATGCATCGGCTGAGATGTGCGTATTCACATGCACCAAAATTCAGGGTGCCGTGGCACCATGTTCTTTTGAAGAAGAATTTCACCTCCATTTTGCTTATCTTTGCAGAACAGGCTGACGTTTGGCTTAATGACTATAGCTGTAGGCAGGACTTTCAAGCATGTCCCTTTACCTCCCCAGTGGCCACATTCAGCATTCATTTAAATTTTGGCGCAGGGTTTCCCTTAATATCCATACCAGACCTGAAGGGCCTGGTATTGAATTTAGGGGGACCCCCACACCAGTTTTTTTTTTTAATTTTGGTCCGGGGTTCCCCTGTGGGGAATTCCCATGCAGTTTTTATCAATAAACTTTTATGTATATTGTCAGACCGGCAATTCATTAATAGCCGTGAGTACTTTTAAATGACTTTTTTTCCTTTGAAATATCATTTTGCTGTCAGACTGTTCTGAACACGGGAAACATGCGCCCCTTTACAGGCATATTATAGACACCCCCCAGGTATGAAATTTAAAGGGATATTACACTTTTATTGTTAGGACTTTAAGCATTATTAAAATCACTGCTCCCGAAAAAGCGGCCATTTTTAAAACTTTTTTTTGCATTGATACATGTCCCCTGGGGCAGGACCCGGGTCCCCAAATGCTTTTTATGACAATACCATGCATATAAGCCTTTAAAATTAGCACTTTTGATTTCTCCCATAGACTTTTAAAGGGTGTTCCGCGGCTTTCAAATTTGCCCCAAACACCCCAAATTGTTCACTGTTTGGCAAACTGGTGAACAGCCCATGTTCGAGTCGAACATGAGTTCGACTTAAACTCGAAGCTCATCCCTATTCAGGAGTGTATTGTGTACAGAATGCAGAGTTCAGGAGTGTGCATTGTACAGAATGTAGAGTTCAGGAGTGTGCTGTGTACAGAATGCAGAGTTCAGGAGTGTGCTGTGTACAGAATATAGAGTTCAGGAGTGTGCTGTGTACAGAATGCAGAGTTCAGGAGTGTTCTGTGTACAGAATGCAGAGTTCAGGAGTGTTCTGTGTACAGAATGTAGAGTTCAGGAGTGTGCTGTGTACAGAATGTAGAGTTCAGGAGTGTGCTGTGTACAGAATGCAGCGTTCAGGAGTGTTCTGTGTACAGAATGTAGAGTTCAGGAGTGTGCTGTGTACAGAATGTAGAGTTGAGAAGTGTATTGTGTACAGAATGCAGAGTTCAGGAGTGTGCATTGTACAGAATGTAGAATTCAGGAGTGTGCTGTGTACAGAATACAGAGTTCAGGAGTGTGCTGTGTACAGAATGCAGAGTTCAGGAATATGCTGAGTTTTTTGGTCGGATCTGCATTTCTATGTTTTTTTTAAATAAAGGACTTGTCAAAACTGTTGCTGTGTTTTTATTAACTTTGTACCCCTTACTCATTAAGATAGGGGGTGGTATCTGGGGGTCCCCTTAAAGGGGGCTTCCATATTTCAATAAGTCACCCCCACACCCCCACAACAACTGGGCCAGGGTTGTGGGGACAAGGTGCTTTGGGAGGGAGCCCCTCTCTACCCCAAAGTACCCCCCATGCTGAGAGCATGTGGACTGGTATGGTTTGGGGGGGTGCTTGCTTGTCACCCGCCTTTTCTGGTCTGCTGGTCTGCATGCTCGGATAAGGGTCTGGTATGGAATTTGGGGGGGGAGGGCCCAAGCAATCTTTAAAACAAATTTTGGTGTGGGGTTTCCCTTAAACTCCATACCAGATCCGAAGGGCCCGGTATGGATTGGGGGGACCGCACGCTGTTTTAATTTCTTATTTTAATGATATCTGGTAAAATAGCAAAAGGCGGGACTTTTCATAAACACACAGGAGCAATAGTAAAATGAAGCAAAAATAGCTTTTAATGGGTTCAGATTATCATAAAATTTCTATATCAAATAATTCACAATCATTAGATTCAGGTACATACTTCTTACTTCTATCTTACTTTTTTCTTTCTGTTTTTTTCTTGTTTTTTGTTTTCACCTAGCTCCCTCATACACCCTTTTCTTTCACCTTTTCATATCCACCTTCATTCATTTTTTGTTCTTTGTCATTTTTCTCACAGACAAACCCCCCTTTTTTACCTAAGGGTTTCTCCATTCACCATCACCAATTTTCATTTTGTGTCCCATGCGGGGCGCTGACCGTGTTGGTCATGTCTGCCGCATCGCGTCCCCTCAGCTCCTGTGTGACACGTTTATGGCTTGGCCTGGGGAGATCATGGCCGCACCACCGCTGCGAGGACCCGCATGTAAGTGTGTGGGCAGGAGGGGTCCGTGGGGGGACCCCTCCTGTCCAAGGGTTGTTTTTTTTTCGTTTTCTTTTTTCTTTCCCCTTTTTTTTTTCTAAAATATTTTTAATTTTTTAATTTTAGATTACTACTATAGTTTTTTTCTCCTGATGATAGGCATAAGGACTTGAAATGCGTAGAGCCAGCAATAACCTAGTGTACACATCTATGAATTCTTTTTGGTCGCTCCAATACATTTGTTTCTTTTGTATTGTTTTTTTCTTGTCTGTTTATAATCTGCATAGCTACCCATATTTTTTTGTGTAATCATGTTCCAATCATTTCATGTATCCCATATTATGTACTGATTCCTTGCTGGAATGTTTATTTATGAATTTTTTCTGGCTTTTATGAGTTGTAAAGTTATACAAATGTTTATATATAGCAAAATGCATGGAATTATTTGATATAAAAACTTTATGATAATCTGAACCCATTGAAAGCTATTTTTACTTCATTTTACTATTGCTCCCATGTGTTTATGAAAAGTCCCGCCATTTGCTTTTTTACCAGATATCACTTTGCCGGGATGGAGGAGGGGACCTGAGCGGCCCTACTATACCTCATTAAAAGTCCCACCAATATTCTCTCCCTTATATACCTTCTTATTTTAATGCTATCCTGAATAAACAATGCTAAAAATAAAAAAACGAATTCCGAATTTCCAAAAACTAATTTGTCCATTGACTCAATATTGGATCAATTTGTTTCAGAATTGTGGAATTTATTTTGTATCTTTTGTATATTCAGAAATCAGAATAGTTGGATATTAAGGAATGGATGGCCGCTGGCGTTCTTAGCAACCATGACTCATCCATTGTCAGAACAAAATAAGTGCCAGATTAACCACTTGCCGACCAGCCGCCGTCATACTGGGGTCGGTCGGCTCGTTCCCCCAAATCACCGTAGGTATATGTCGGCACCTTTAAGGGCGATAGCAGGCACACGCACTGCATGGCGGGGGACCCGATGCACGTGGCCAGCAGCCACGATGTCCTCCGGCCAGCTGCAACTGCAGGCACAGGAGCCAGAACGGGGATGTAAACACACATAAATCCCCATTCTGACAGGAGAGGAGAGACAGATCTGCTGTTCCTAGTAATTAGGAACAGCGATCTGTCATCTCCTCTAGTCAGTTCCCTCCCCCCCACAATTAGAAACACACACGAGGGTAAACATTTAACCCCTTGATCACCCCCCTAGTGTTAACCTCTTACCTGCCAGTGACATTTATACAGTAATCAGGTTATTTTTAGCACTGATCAATGTAATAATGTCACTGGTCCCCAAAAAGTGTCAAAAGTGTCTGATTTGTCTACCGCAATGTCGCGGTCCCGCTAAAAATGGCAGATCGCCACCATTACTAGTGAAAAAAAATTTATAATAATAAAAATGCCATAAAAATGCCATAAAACTATCCCCTATTTTGTAGACATGATAACTTTTGCACAAAGCAATCAATATACACTTATTGTGATTTTTTCTAACCAAAAATATGTAGAAGAATACATATCGGCCTAAACTGAGGAAGAAATTTATTTTTTTAATTTTTTGGGGGGATATTTATTATCACAAAAAGTATAAAATATTGTTTTGTTTTTTTTCAAAGTTGTCGCTTTTTTTTGTTTATAGTGCAAAAAATAAAAACCGCAGAGGTGATCAAATACCACCAAAAGAAAGCTCTATTTGTGGGGAAAAAAAGACATCAATTTTGTTTGTGTACAGCGTCGCAGGACCGTGCAATTGACAGTTAAAACGACGCAGTGCCGCATCACAAAAAATGGCCTGGTCATTAAGGGGGAAAATCTTCTGGAGCTGAAGTGATTAACCACGTAAGGACCGAGCCTCTTTCTGAGATTTGGTGTTTACAAGTTAAAATCATTTTCTTTTTGCTAGAAAATTACTTAGAACCCCCAAACATTATATATATATATATATATATATATATATATATATATATATATATATATATATATATATATATATATTTTTTTTTTTTTCCTAACATCCTAGAGAATAAAATGCCGGTTGTTGCAATACTTTCTGTCGCAGTGTATTTGCGCAGCGGTCTTACAAGCGCACTTTTTTGGGAAAAAATACACTTTTTGAATTAAAAAAATAAGACAATAGTAAAGTTAGACCAATTTTTTTTATATTGTGAAAGATAACGTTACGCCGAGTAAATTGATACCCAACATGTCACGCTTCAAAATTGCGCCCGCTTGTGGAATGGCGACAAACTTATACCCTTAAAAATCTCCATATGCGACGTTTAAAAAATTCTACAGGTTGCATGTGTTGAGTTACAGAGGAGGTATAGGGCTAGAATCATTGCTCTCACTCTACCGATCACGGAAATACCTCACGTGTGTGGTTTGAACACAGTTTTCATATGCGGGGCGCTGCTCACGTAGGCGTTCGCTTCTGCACACGAGCTCGGTGGAACGGGCGTGTTTACATTTTATTTTTTTATGTTACCTTTTATTTTTTATTTTTACATTGTTCTTTAAAAAAAAAATGGTGTCACGTTTATTCCTATTACAAGGAATGTTAACATCCCTTGTAATAGAAAAAAAAGCATGACAGAACCTCTTATATATGAGATCTGGGGGGATCAGAAAGACGTCACATCTCATATTTACACTAAAATGCAATAAAAAAAAATAAAATTAAATGTCAGTTGAAATTTTTTTTTATAAATGTCTCTTTAAAGAGCTATGGGTGGAAGTGATGTTTTGACGTCGCTTCCGCCCTGCAATAGTATGGAAACGGGTGGGGGGCATCTTCCCCTCACTCGTCTCCATGTCAGGCTAGGGAGGGGATCCGATCGCCTCTGCCGCTACCGGCGCCTCCGGTAAGTGGCGGAGGGCACCAGAGCGCAGCGGGACTGGTGGGCCCTCTCCCGCCGCCGATAAAAGTGATCTTGCGGCGAATCCGCCACAGAGACCACTTTTATCCGAAACCGGACCGCCCGCTGAAGAAGAGGATAGTGGGGTTATGGAAGCTAGCTGCTACCATAACAACGATACTCTTCTTCGAAGTACCAACGTATAATGACGGCGGGCGGTCCGTAAGTGGTTGAATAAAGAAAAAGAAACAAACCCTGGTATGGGTTTTTAAAGGGAACGCCATGCCAAAATTTTAAAGAAAAATTGCGTGGCTTCCCCCACAAAATCCATACCGGTCCCTTAAGTTTTCAGTGGGGGAAGCCCGCTGACAGCTGATGAGTCATCGGTTGTTAAGGACGCGGGGGCTGCCGGCTTCCTGGCCCGCTCCATAACAACCCGTTATTCTTCACACAGGATTCGGACAGGTCGATCATTTTTTTTTTTTTTAAAGTATTAAATTGTATGGTCAAAATGCAAAATCATATAGTCATTTCCACATTGTATTTCAAGGAGAGGCAGGGAGTAGGGCAAGCCGCAGCTAGCTGCTTCTGTCGGCAGATGTCCCAACCCCCCACACATAGGAAAAAGCACAGGGGACTATTACGGTACTAAAGGTAGTTGGATATTGGTACAAGAAGAGAGGAAAAAAAGTGATAAGATAGAAAACTACATTTTAATAGAAAATCGTTTTAAAAAGAAGATATATATATCTATATATTACAATAACATATACAGTTGCAATACAGGACAAGGCAATATATACAACCATATGAATTGCATCAAGTGATAACAGAAATTGCAAACATGACTTGAATTCTCGACCGGTTTCGCGGTGTTCACCGCTTCCTCAGGAGAGTAAAGTCTATAATATAGCATAGAAAACATGAAATAAATATACAAACATTTCACAGATGTATGAAGGTTTTTGTAATGGTTGCAGCAGAGTCATTGAATAATATATTAGACAATTATGTACAAGTTAAATATAGAAAGGGCAGGCTCACCCGTTCAGGTATTCTCTGTAGGTATGTAGAGCCCCATGCGATTCCCCCTGCGACGAACACAGGGGATAACAGAACAGCCTCTGGTAGATAAAGTATTTAAGTAATTGGTTTATGTGTGAGTCACTGAATCACAAGACCGAGCGAAAGGTAGTATAGTGTAGGGGTACCCATACGGTAGCTCGAAGATTTAGAACCCAGTGTGCAAAGAAATGGTACTAAGTTAAGTGGTTGAAAGAGGATAACAAGAAAGTGAGGGAGGGGGGGAAAGGGGGGGGGGAAGGGGAGAGGGGGAAGGGGAGGGGAAGGAAGGGGGGGGGGGGGGAAGCGGGAGGGAGGGGAAGGAGGGGGGGGAAACGAGGAAGGAGAGGGGGGGGGGGGGAGGGGGGGGGGAAGGAAGGGGGGCAGGGAGAGGAGGGAGGGGGACAGTGAGTATAGTGTAGTGAACAGGACCTAAAACTTAAATCCAGGTGAGAGATAGATCAACCTTAAAAGGAAAAGGAGAGGAGAAAATTGCACACAGGTATTGAGAGCCAACACTTACCCCTACAGCATTGATCGGTGAGGGGGAATAAGATGAAGTAAAAGAGGAACGTATAATAAAAGGGATCGTGATATACAATAATTTGAACGATCCAAGCACTCATGGGCTAATGATGAAAGCTCCCCAGGGCAGAAGCCACTGGTGTATGCAGGAAGAGTAGTCACCGCAGCCGCTGTAATAGAGTAGAATAAATTTACCTTCCGCAGTAATAAAGAGGGAAGGGGGGGGGGGGGAAATACCCACACAATAAGGGGGAACAACAGAGGTAGGTCACTGGGGTAAAGAAGTACCGAACCGTGGGTAAAAAATAGGTAACCAGTACCAAGAGGTATCAAAGTAAAGATTGTATGGAATCCCCAGTAAGGAAAGATATTAAATTACCAGCAGAGGAACCAGCATAGATGCTGCAGGCAGCCCTGTGTGGGGAGACAGTGATCAACAAGTTCAGCATAAATAGGGGAAGAAACAAAAAGAAAAGCCGACCAGGAGGAAGAGGATAGTGGGGTTATGGAAGCTAGCTGCTACCATAACAACGATACTCTTCTTCGAAGTACCAACGTATAATGACGGCGGGCGGTCCGTAAGTGGTTGAATAAAGAAAAAGAAACAAACCCTGGTATGGGTTTTTAAAGGGAACGCCATGCCAAAATTTTAAAGAAAAATTGCGTGGCTTCCCCCACAAAATCCATACCGGTCCCTTAAGTTTTCAGTGGGGGAAGCCCGCTGACAGCTGATGAGTCATCGGTTGTTAAGGACGCGGGGGCTGCCGGCTTCCTGGCCCGCTCCATAACAACCCGTTATTCTTCACACAGGATTCGGACAGGTCGATCATTTTTTTTTTTTTTAAAGTATTAAATTGTATGGTCAAAATGCAAAATCATATAGTCATTTCCACATTGTATTTCACTTATTTCTAGCCCACTCCTATTACTATGAATGATCTTGAGCTTTGTAAACTTACTTTGGGAAGAACCTCACAAATTTACTTGCTTGCAATCACACATTTCACAGAGCGTGCCTTCTGAACTGAAAGGAGGAGTTTTAAAAGGCAGAGTCAGTACAGGAATCACTGCTTGCAGGCAATGTACCATGGGATATGTAGTCTTTAGAAATCAAAAATTATCTTACGGGTCACAAAGCTTCGTGTCCACTCGATTTCCTGCATCTCCTTTGGTTCTAGGCATCGTTACTTTGCACTTTTACTTATTTATATTTATATGTGTGTTCTTTATTTGATGTGTGCTGTCCATGTGAGTGGCTTACAGCCTTACGCCAAGGTCTGTGTACAACAGTGATTGTATAGGATAACAAGAAAAAGGTTGAGTAGCAGACACAAAGGAGACAAATACAACATTGCTAAGTAGAATGTGTAGGCAGAAGGCAACACTAAAAAGAAGAGCAGACAGCGTAAAGTGTTGCTTTAGTCATGCGTATAAAGTTGTTTGTGTCCAGGAAGGTTTCAGTGCTGCCAGTACAGTACTGATAGGGAGCAGGAGATGTGCTTCTACAAAGGGGAACTGAAAAAAGGGAGTGAACAGTGAGATGAGCAGACAGGAAGATAACTGTATACTGATGGTGCAAATCTTAATGGGTGCAACAAACATGCAGTGTGCTTCTCTTTTTATAATGTGAACAGGACAATAGGGTGATATATAGGAAATACAGCTCTGTGTACTGGATGGGCCATGTAATTGGTGTCAAGGATGTTGGAAAGTGAGAGGTGCATGTGCGCAGGGGTGAGACACAAGGAAAAGACCAATGGGTGTGCTGGGGGGCGAGATACAAAGGAAAAAGGCAACGGGTGAGCTGGGGGTTGGGATACATAGGAAAAGACCAATGGGTGTGCTGGTGGTGGGGCACAAAGGAAAAGACCAATGGGTGTGCTGGTGATGGGGCACAAAGGAAAAGACCATTGGGTGTGCTGGGGGTGGGATACAAAGGAAAATACCAATGAGTGTGCTGGTGGTGGGATACAAAGGAAAAGACCAATGGGTGTGCTGGGGGTGGGATACAAAGGAAAATACCAATGAGTGTGCTGGTGGTGGGATACAAAGGAAAAGACCAATGGGTGTGCTGGGGGTGGGATACAAAGGAAAAGACCAATGGGTGTGCTGGAGGTGGGGTACAAAGGAAAAGACCAATGGGTGTGGTGGGGGTGGGATACAAAGGAAAAGACCAATGGGTGTGCTGGAGGTGAGGTACAAAGCAAAAGACCAATGGGTGTGCGGAGGATTAGGAAACAAAGGAAAAGACCAACGGGTGTGCTGGAGGTGGGATACAAAGGAAAAGACCAATGGGTGTGCTGGAGGTTGGATACAAAGGAAAAGACCAATGGGTGTGCTGGGGGTTAGGATACAAAGGAAAAGACCAATGAGTGTGCTGGTGGTGGGGCACAAAGGAAAAGACCATTGGGTGTGCTGGGGGTGGAATACAAAGGAAAAGACCAATGAGTGTGCTGGTGGTGGGATACAAAGGAAAAAAACAATGGGTGTGCTGGGATAAAAAAAATAAAAAGAGCATTGGGTGTGCTGGGGGTGGGATACAAAGGAAAAGACCAATGGGTGTGCTGGGATAAAAAAAAACAAAAAAGAGCATTGGGTGTGCTCGGGGTTGGGATACAAAGGAAAAGACCAATGGCTGTGCCAAGGGTGGGATTCTACTGTTCTGGAGGCAGAATCCCTAATGTGAAAGTGGCACTTAGCTTTAACAATAAATAGGATAAGATAGGTTAGATTACCTGAAATATATATAGAAAAAAACAACACTTCTGAGCACTGCCAAACCAACATGGCCTTCTGGTGCCTCTCGGAGCTTACTCCAATTACAAAGAGGACGTGGGGGCCTATCTGGGGTGTGAATTTCTTATCCTGAGCCACCCGAATGCAGAAACAGAAAACATTCCCGTTTTTTTTTCTCAGAGTAAGTATCCACTTTTACTAGTATATGGAGTGTATAACAGGAGCCAATTCACTACACCATAATGTACCCAATTATATTAACTATTTTGCAGTTTAAATGTAGTGCTCTTTTAAGCATGTGGTCATATTTTTTTATCCCTGTTAAATTTGCACCAACAATGAACTGCAGAAAACAGAGAGCAGCTTGTTTTGTGTCTCTAAGTGCGTGTATACATACACACTAAAGTGCACATACTGACAAAAACATTCCTTCCTGTGCCCCCTAGTGCTGAAGTAAAGAAAAAGCAACAATACAATTAATAACAAATAACATTATTTACATGGAATTAAATATAGATTAGACATTTAAACAGTGCAAAACAATGAGATGAAACAAGTATGGGAATGGATGAAATTCTCCCAGTAACTCTGTAGAAAGACCAATTCCTGAGTTTGTTGTATTCACTGATTTTTTTTTTTCTACATAAAATTAGAGCTCTCTTTTATAAAGCCTTCCCAGCACTTTTTGGGTGTGATCGATTCCTGGGAAGCTTTTCCACTGTCCGTTCCTTGCATTCAACAACTGGGTCTACATGTTCAGAGGGCTCTGCATCATCATCGTCATCTTCACTCTGCTCTATATTATCCTCTTCAGGGCTATTCACAAGCTGAAGTGTCTCCTTAGTCTTTTGGGTCTCTGAAACCCAGGACTCTATTCTGCTTACTGAAATAGGTTCCTGGTGATACTCTTCTTCCTCATCATCATCTTCCTCCAGCATTTCTGGTACCGGAGTGCTCGTTGTACTTGTCATGGAGGAACTGAGGACATCTCTGCCGCTTGCATCCCATGATCCAGTTTCAGTACTCTGCTGGGATGCCCATTCCAGGTTGTCATCTGGTTTCACCTCATCTTTTTCTACTGGAGTCAACTTGCCAGGCTTAATGCCTGAGGTAGTAACACCAGGAGTGGTCAGTGGTGTTTGTTTATGTATGCTGGCTTTACTATCAGATTGAATGTTAATGGTTTGTTCCGAGTCCATGTTCCTCACAGAGCAGTCTTCATTTTCTGATGCTTCACGTCCATCAGATGTTTCTACCATACTTCTCCAATTTGTTTCGTAATCCTTCTCGTTGACTTCTGATATTGGCTCAGAGATGATGCTGCAGAATGAAATTGCACTGGCTGCAGAGGGGTTACGAGAATGACCCATGTGGTGAGGAACTTTTTTAACATTCTTTAGAGCCTCCTCAGCCTGTTCCTGCTCCATTGACGACACCATATCTTTGTAAGCCTTTCTGGCCTCTTCCGTCAGTGACACCAGGTTATTAAATAAGTTCTCTGCCCCAACAGCACTGACAGGTACCAATTTGTTCACACAGCGACCCAGTGCTTTCCTTCCTAGAGCAAAAACAAAGGGAATTTCTTGCTCTCTGGCCATAGCTATGACATTGTAGAGGGCCTCATCCAATCCACCTTTTGACTGAATTTTCTCACAGTTTGGGGAAATAATAACACACTTGATCTTCTTTAATTTCATGTGCTTGGTTACTTCTCGTAAACCCATAACTAATCTTCTCTTCGACTTGGCTTTCACTGGGTCTTTTTGGTACACTCTCTCTTGAAAGCTGACCAGTTCTTGCAGTAACACAGTTACACATTCGTCAATCTCCTTACTTAGTACCTGATTGCAATACTATCTAAACCTCTTGCTGTGGATTTTGGTAATGGCTGAGGAAGCCATGGGGCTGCCAATCCCAGAACTTGCTGGAGAGCCCTGTGATACAGGGGTCATAAAGTAGGGGGAGTTCTGACTTGCTGGTGAGAGGGAGGTGTCAATTGATGCACTGAGACCTGCATCTTCTTGAGATGCCAGCTCTTCTGGCTGATCATCAGTAAAGCTTAAAGAAATATCCTTTTGTTCATCTGAACCCAAAACACTTTGATCCACAGGTATATGTCCCTTATTTTCTTCTCTTTCTTTAAGAATAATCTTTTCCAGCGCAGTTGGACATTTTCATTTTGGAACTTCTTTCTCTTTTCCTCTTTTGATCCTCGGAGCAGTGGAGTCCAAAGGATTTGGAGAACCCATGAAAATCTGGGCCTTTGTAAACAAATTCCTGTTTTTGTGTTGTTTGGTGTAAAATGGGCCTGCACTGCCAACAGTGTAGGATAAAGGTCTGGTGTTTGTTATCTGACGAGCCTTCATTGCTTGTTGCTGCCTCTCCAGTTTTGCCAACATATGTCCAAGGTCTAGTTGTACTGGAGTCTTGCTCTTCTTTCCAGATGCCTTAGATAGGTCTTCCTGGAGTTTTTTCTGCTCCGTGCTAATCTCTGAATACTCCTGGGCAGTGGCCAATGCGGCAGCAAGTGGTTTCTTCTTCTGACTCTTGGCTCGTTTTGGTACAGATGTTGTGATAGGGATCGGGGTCTGAACAATGTTAATTGGAGAATTTTCAGGTAAACCATCCAACACTTTTGTGCTCATCTTTGGCTGTGTGCTCTCATTTCTAGAACTCCCATTGCTGCTGTTCAATTCTGGAAATTCATCTTCATCCTCAAAGTACAGCTGTTCAGGACTCTGATCAGGTCTGTTTAATTGTGCTGTGGTCCCAGCTATACTGTCTTGCTTCCTTTGAATATTTTGTCTGCTTTCTGATGACGTGCTCTGTCCTCTCATATGATACCCAAGCTGTGCATTATTTCTGAGTTCAGCCTGTCTTCCTCCTCTACAGAAAACCTGACTTTTCTCATTCCAAGGCTTCTTCTGTGTAGCTTGGGAGGCAACACTGGCCCAACTTCCTCCAGCTGTGCAAACGGTTGGTTCTGTAATACTGTTGGCTATCTCATTTGGAAAATCTGCTTGCTGACAAGCATCCACTAATGCCGCGTACACACTCTCGGACTTTACGGCAGACTTTGACCGGCGTACCGGATTTCGTCAGACAATTCGATCGTGTGTGGGCTCCAGCGGACTTTGACGGCGAAGTTTGACGGCCCTAGAAATGAAACATGTTTCAAATCAATCCAACGGACTCGAGTCCGGTCGAAAAGTCCGCTCATCTGTATGCTAGTCCGACAGACAAAAACCGAGGCTAGGGCAGCTATTGGCTACTGGCTATGAACTTCTTGTTTTTGTCCGGTCGTACGTCATCACGTACAAATCCGTCAGACTTTGGTTGATCGTGTGTAGGCAAGTCTGTTCATTCGGAAAGTCCGTCGTAAAGTCCGTTGAAAAGTCTGCTGGGCAAAGTATGCCGTAAAGTCCGCTCGTGTGTACGCGGCATAAGAGGACAATTTTGGACCGGATGTCTGTGCCTGATGAACAGGTTTCCTTTTGTATCGCCACACTCTTCATTGGAGGCCTCTTGCATTTAATCTGTGGCACCCCTTGCTGCGGGGGTTTGTGGATAAGGGGAGGTCTGAAGGTATTTCTGCTTCGCTGGTTCGATAAAACAGTGATCGGAGTTTGTTGGTTTGTCCGGTCATTGCAGTCGACAGTGAATGCATTGACGGCATTGGTTGCTTGAAGAGGTGTGGTGTAAGTAGTAGGAATTGGATGGTAAAATCCCATGACTTGAGCACAAGGTACAAGCATTAGCTGGTAGTTCATGTATTCTGTTGATACGGGTGGCTGAGCAGGTACAATAGGATACGCAAGATAAGGCCCAGGAGGGTTTGAGTTTGACCGTTGCCATCTTAGATCATTAATATACAGTGGAATTTGCCTATTCGTCTGGTTCTCTTGAACAAATGGGTAACAGGTTATAAGATAGCTTGGAATAGGTGTGGGCTCAAGTCCACCGATGCTTCCACCATCACCTGATAGAGACATTGGAATTGTATGGGCTTCGGTCCCTTTCTTCTGAGGGATGAATGGCTCAACTTCAGAAGATAGTTTTTCATTCTGCTCATTTAGGTCCATGGTGTCCGGGCCAGGGGCGGATCCAGAGCCTAGTCTCGGGAGGGGCACTGCCAGAAAATATTTTTTTTGGCGGTAAATTTGACGGGGAAATGGCTGGTGTTAGCACTTCAATCATCACGGCACCATGGTTGTTATGGTGTCAGGATGATTGAAGCGCATTATTACTATTATTACATTGTTATAAAAAATGAAATGGTTCAACTCACCATAATGCAGAATCAGTGGGAGCCCCGAGCGTGTCACATGCCACTGTCACACATTGCGGATTGTCACTTGGCACATCGCCTGTCACTAGATGCAGATAGTCACTTGCCACATCCCATGCCACACGTTGCAGATTGTCACTTGCCACGTCACCTGCCACGTCCCATGCCAGACGTTGCGGATTGTCACTTGCCACGTTGCCTGTCACCAGATGCAGATTGTCACTTGCCTCCTCCCATGCCCCATGTTGCAGATTGTCACTTGCCACGTCACTTGCCACATGTTGCAGATTGTCACTTGCCGCGTCCCATGCCACACATTGCAGATTGTCACTTGCCACGTCCGATGCCACATGTTGCAGATTGTCACTTGCCACGTCCCATGGCACACATTGCAGATTGTCACTTGCCATTTCCGATGCCACATGTTGCAGATTGTCACTTGCCACGTTCCATGCCAGACATTGCGGATTGTCACTTGACATGTCCCATGCCACATGTTGCAGATTATCACTTGCCACGTCCCATGCCACATGCTGCGGATTGTCACTTGCCACGTCCCATGCCAGACATTGCGGATTGTCACTTGCCACGTCCCATGCCACATGTTGCAGATTGTCACTTGCCACGTCCCATGCCAGTCATTGCGGATTGTCTCTTGCCATGTCCCATGCCACACGTTGCGGATTATCACTTGCCACGGCCCATGCCACACGTTGCAGATTGTCACTTGCCACGTCCCATGCCACACGCTGCGGATTGTCACTTGCCACATCCCATGCCACATGTTGCAGATTGTCACTTGCCACGTCCCATGCCACACGCTGCGGATTGTCACTTGCCACGTCCCATGCCACACATTGCAGATTGTCACTTGCCACGCCCCATGCCACACGTTGCGGATTATCACTTGCCATGTCCCATGCCACACATTGCGGATTGTCACTTGCCATGTCTCATGCCACACGTTGCAGATTGTCACTTGCCACATCCCATGCCACACGTTGCAGATTGTCACTTGCCACGTCTCATGCTACACGTTGCTGATTATAACTTGCCACGTCCCATGCCACATATTGCAGATTGTCACTTGCCACGTCCCATGCCACACGTTGAAGATTGTCACTTGCCACGTCCCATACCACAAGTTGCAGATTACCACTTGCCACGTCCCATGCCACACGTTGCAGATTGTCACTTGCCACGTCTCATGCCACACGTTGCGGATTGTCACTTGCCACGTCTCATGCAACACGTTGCGGATTGTCACTTGCCTGCTATAATTGTCTCTTGCTGAGTCCCAGAGTCAGGCAGCAGATTACCAGTCAAGCAGCAGAGAGAGGATGTAAGCTCTCTGCTGCCACAGCTGCCTGCACCCTGCACAGTGAGAGCGGAATGGCAGGGATGTCATCTCTCTGCTCCCCCGCCCATCAGCTCCCTGATTAGCCAGCAGCCCACTCACACACTGTCACCGAGCCACACAGCAGCTCACCAACAGAGCCGCCTGGCCCGCCCGCGGAGCTGCCTGCCGGCTCTCTTACCCGCAGCGATGCCTGCCCGCCCACTCACTCACCCACATTCTCGGAGGGGGCAATTGCCCTGTTGCCCCTCCTGGATCCGCCCCTGGTCTGGGCCTAGCTGTGCGGAGCTCCCCCCTCCTGCTCTCTTCTCTGTCCTCTAGTCGGTAAGGGGAGCGGCGGCCCCATCCATCCTCCCCGGTGTCCGCTCCTCTCCCTGGCCGTGTTGTTCTCCCTTCTGCACGGCCTCTGAGCTCACCCCACCCCGAGCGGACGCCCACCACATGTCATATTAGAACGAACAGGTCGATCATCTTTTGACCGATCCAAATTTGATTCAAACTGAAAATTTGGAATTTGTTAGAAAGCGAATATAGAAAACAAAATGAAACGACTTTCAACAAAAGGTGTTACTATTGTCATTCAGATATATCCAAATCTCTGAATAATCGAAAAATGTGTCCGAAACAAATTCCACATGTCTACTGCTGACATACCACAATCAAAAGACCCCACCAGCGGTGGCCCGTCCATAAGGGGTGCCGCGTCCACATCCATGTTTCCGGCCCCCTACTCTACATGCAGGGCGCCGGGCACATGGATTCCAGTGGTTTTTTTTATAAGCACATGATTAGAGCCAGAGGCATGGAGGAAGCCTCTGTGATGTAGAGGAGGAGGAGACGTGATGGAAGCCACCACCCTCCGCTCATAGGAGCCCTGCCTGCCCACAACCTAGGTGTGGTAAGTGCGTGGCTGGATGACTGACCACGAGGGGGGGTGTGGGTGACCCAACTAACTGATAGCATGGGGGGGTGGTTTGCTGCCCCCCCAACAAAAAAACAGCTGCCACTGGACCCCACCCTGTTTATAGTTTATATATATATATATATATATATATATATATATATATAGCATCTCACAAAAGTAAGTACACCCCTCAGTGACATTTGTGTAAATCTTTTCTTCTATCTTTTCATGTGACAACACTGAAGAAATGACACTTGTCTACAATGTAAAGTAGTGAGTGTACAGCTTGTATAACATTGTAAATTTGCTGTCCCCTCAAAATAACTCAACACACAGCCATTAATGTCTAAACCGCTGGCAACAAAAAGTCAGTGCACCCCTAAGTGAAAATGTCCAAATTGGGCCCAAAGTGTCAATATTTTTTTGTAGCCACCATTATTTTCCAGCACTGTCTTAACACTCTTGGACATGGAGGTCACCAGAGCTTCACAGGTTGTCACTGGAGTCCTCTTCCCCTCCTCCATGATGACATCACAGAGCTGGTGGATTTTGGAGACCTTGCGCTCCTCCACCTTCCGTTTGAGGATGTCCCACAGATGATCAATAGGGTTTAGGTCTGGAGACATGCTTGGCCAGTCCATCACCTTTACCCTCAGCTTCTTTAGCAAGGCAGTGGTGGTCTTGGAGGTGTGTTTGGGGTGGTTATCATCAGGGAATACTGCCCTGCGGCCCAGTCTCTGAAGGGAGGGGATCATGCTCTGCTTCAGTATGTCACAGCACATGTTGGCATTCGTGGTTCCCTCAATGAACTGTAGCTCCCCAGTGCCAGCAGCACTTACATATTTACAAAAATGTGAGGGGTGTACTCACTTTTGTGAGGTACTGTAAATGTGATTAGTTCTCTGATCATTTACAATCTGGCCCCGTAGGTGAGATGGAATCATTGTCCGATCTTCTCTGAATTACAATGATAACCCAACTGTCCCTGATTTCAAGGGACTGTCCCTGATTTGGAGCAATGTCCCTCTTTCCTACTCATTTGTCCCTCATGTTGGTCTAATCTATATAGTTGTATATAAAATGCACTTTTTATCTTTCAAAAAGTGTTTGTTTCCCAGTGATAAACCTTTCATCCAATTTCTTACTTGCTGCATTTGTCAATGTCAAAAGCCAATATAAAGGAATAGTAGTGGTTAAAAAAAGCACTTGTGGGTTTAACTTTAATTTTTAATTTAATTTAACTTTAATTGGGTTAAATTTTTTTGTATAATTCTACTTTAAGGGGGTGTGTCCTATGCGCCTCTATATACTTTTGCTTGTAGGTGTCCCTCGATCCCAGCTCAAAAAGTTGGGAGGTGTGATAACACAGAACTTCTCAGGGAGTTCTTCTGAATAACCTCTAGACACAAAACAAAGAGTTCCCCTAGGTGGACTTTTCCGGCACTTGCAAAGGCAAAAAATGAGGTATATGAAAACAGAGGGCGTTTGTACATAATAAAAAACATATAATTTTATTCGTATTGAACAGTACAATTGATAAAAACAAGCAATAGATATCTAGGGTAACATAGTAAAACTACATAGTAACCATGATAAGCAACACAAGATAAGTTGTGATGAAAAGCTCTTCTCAAGCCCGACGCGTTTCGGGGTACTTAATATCTGTACGGTCCTTCTTCAGGGGCATAGTTGAGAGAGAAGGGTTCATCTAGGCTGATTGAAAAAGAATGAAAGGGAGGGGGGTCAAGTGATTGGTAAAGCTTTCAATAGTATTCGATGGGGGTTGGGATGATCAATTGATCACCTACCTGAAGATATACGATTGTTTGCTTGTGAAAATTTCTAAAAGCAAAAAGAGCCACGAAGGGAGGGCAGGGTATGGCAATAAGCAGTAGTATTGTAGCTAATGTAGATATTGATATTTAGACGGTGAGAGATGCAGGTTGGTAGGCTGCAGTCACCATGGAGAAGTGTGACAGTACTCCCGTCCCGCCCGACCCGGGCGCGCACAAGCCAGAGCGGCGTGCTGAGGTCACAGGAAGGCGTCTCTAAAACAAATAAGAGAATATAGAAAGGACCTTAAGAGAGGGTCCATTGTAGGTAGGTTGAAGGTGATGGATGAATGTGTAAATAGATAAATAAGTAAGAGTGAGGTTGGTAATGGGGAGAGTGTAGGGGATGATATATATGCAGGTAAAAATCCATCAAATAGGGGGTAACAAAAAGGACCAGCTCATATTGTATTAAAGTGGCAAAGTACATATGTATACATATATGGATGTTTGCTGTGTTGTAGAAGGCGTAAGCAGAGACGTGCTATATTGACCCCCTGAGGCGAGGATGCGCGGCGCCGCCCCAACAGCGCGTGCGCGAGCGTCACGGCGTTTGGAGCAGCGTCGCGCACACCCGCCCCACCGGCACGGAAGTGCCACTCCGGCAGACTGCGCATGCCCGCCGGAGTGGTAACATGGAGGCAGTGGGCGTGAGGTGGAGAGACGCCCAGGTACCTCCCTAGGCGCCGCCCAAGAATTCTTGTGGCGGCTTTCCGTGCCGGGCAGCCGCTCTAGCCACCCGCGCCTCGGGGGGGGGGCGGGGGAAAGGGGGATGTGTCACACTAAAAAACACACAGAGGAGAACATATGAAGAATCGTATACCAACAAGATGGGGTAAATTCTACCCGATCAAAATTGTTTGTAATCCTCCAAGCATGGAGGAATAGAAAAGGGGGGAGGGGTGGGAAAAAAAAAAAAAAAAGGGGGAAGGTTATGAAAAAGCATAAGAGGTGTTGGACAAGGGACTAGAATAAGGAATAGACAGGTAGCCTGCACCAAATTGAATTATATACTGAAGGGGTAAGAGGGAACTAAACCTTATTGGGAATTGTAAGTGTAAGTTTCCACATGGGGAAATAAACATAATAGAATGTTACACAATATGACAGCAATGGGCAACAGGAAACCTTAAAACATATGAAGGATGTACATATACAGATAGTAGCTAAGGATGTATGACAGACATAAATAAATACTAGCTAAGAATGTATGGCAAACATAAATAAATCGTATATATCCAATATAAGGACAAAAAAAAAGGGGGAGGGGGGGTTTTTCCAAGGGAAAACGACCAAGCTGATTGTGTGTCCAGATACATGGTCCCCTGGGGTACCAACTGAAAAATAAATAAAGGGGAATGCATTGAAGATGATGGCAAATAATATGTATAATGACAGAAAGGGAAGGGGTAGGGAGGGGGAAGGGGGAAGGGGAAGGGGAAGAGAGGGGAAGGGGGAGCATGTATGTGACAGACGTACAGCTTGGTGTACAAAAATAATCGAAATCAAGGAAAAACAACCAGCTACAGCAAATCAATAAATAGTTGAGAAACCAAGAATGTACTCTAAGGTGGCCGTGACCCTATTTTTCCATACCTCCGGAATTGAAGCCTTGTAGGAAGGGTTTAAAACAAACCGCTTCATTGAGGCCTGGGGGTGTGGTGGCCTTAAGTAAATGGATCCATTTGAGTTCTCTCTGGAGTAGGATTTTATTCCAGTCGCCCCCTCTGGGGTTAGGGTGTATGCGGTCCAAAATTAGAAATTTAATGGAGGGAAATTTGCCTCCATGTACCAAGGTTACATGTCGGCCGAGAGGTAGGTCAGGGTCAGCTGTTTTCATAGACAGAATATGCCTGTATGCTCGTCGCCAGAGCTCAAGCTTGGTCTTTCCTATATAGAAGCAGCCGCAGTTGCACTGGAGTAGATAAACCACTCCAGTGGTTCTGCAGTTTGCAAAATGTTTAGGAAAAAAAGTTTTCCCGTTTGGGAGAGTAGGATTTTTTTGGGTCAGCATGTAGCCACAATAGTGGCATGAGCCACAGGCAAAAGTACCCCTGTATTTGCAATGAATTGTCGATGGTCTGAACTCGCTTTTAGTGATCTGGTCACCAATGGAGGTGGCTCTTCTAAAGGTGAAGTAGGGCTTTTCTGGAACTAAATGGCCCAAACTGGGGTCAAGGGCCAGTAAGTGCCAGTATTTTTCAATTATTCTTTTAGTTTGACGATGTTGTTGGTGATATGTTGTGATGATACTAAGTGGGTGAGAGTCTTTTTGTTGTTTAGTGGGATGGAGGAGCATTTGTCTGGGTTTGTTATTGACTTTATGAAAAGCTCTTTTAAGGGATTTGTGGGAGTAGCCGCGTAGTAGCAGTCTGTCTCGGAGGGCAGCAGCTTCTATAAGAAAGTTATTATTATCTGTACAGTTGCGCTTAATCCTAATGTATTGGGAGTAAGGAATGGAGTCAATTAAGGGTTTAGGATGGAAGCTAGCAGCATGTAATATGGTATTGCCGGCAGTGCTTTTTCTGAATAATTTGGTGGAAAGTTTGCCCTGTCCATCCTTGAAAATCTCAATGTCTAAAAAAGTTACATGAGTAATATTAAAGGACATTGTAAATGTCAGATTAAAGTCATTCTTATTCATCCGAAGTATGAACTGCTCGAGTACATCCGAGGGACCCTCCCACACGACAAAAATGTCGTCTATGTATCGATACCACCCTTGAATGTGGTTAGTATAGTGAGTGAGGTTCCCATCTGCAAGAAGGGCTTTCTCCCACTCCCCCAGGTACAGGTTAGCATACGATGGGGCACAACATGTCCCCATCGCTACCCCCTGCACCTGGAGGTAGTGGGAGCCGAGAAAGGTGAAAACATTGTGGGTGAGGATGTACTCGAGCAGCTCAGTGATGAATTCATTGTAACTGGGATCGGAATGCGTTTTTTGCTGGAGTATATGTCTAATTGCTGCCAAGCCTAATACATGTGGAATGGAGCTATAGAGCGTCTCCACGTCAATGGTGACAAGGAGGGCTCGATCCGAGACAGAAAGGTGGTCCAAAATTTGTAAAAAATGGCTAGTGTCCTTTACATAGGATGCTAGAGATACCACGAAAGGTCTAAGATATTCGTCGATAAGTTTGCTGGCATTTTCGCTTATTGAACCCACACCGGAAATAATCGGCCTACCCGGTGGGTCTTTGAGATTCTTGTGCACTTTGGGAAGTGCATAAAACGTAGGGGTCTTGGGAAAATTGTTTCTTACGAAAGTCCAGGTAGCTTTACTGATAGTGTGGTTAAGAAAAGCAGAGTCGACCAACGCGTAAAATTCTTTATTATACTTCTCAACAATGGAGACTGGCATGCGACGGTACCAGTCCGCATTGTTGAGAATTTTTTTGCACATCTTGATGTAGTGGTTGTTGTCCAACACCACAACATTCCCACCCTTGTCCGAGGGTTTTATGGTAATGGTGTCATTCGCCTTTAGGGAGTTTAGTGCCTCTAGCTCTTTTGGGTTAAGGTTGGAGGGTCCTTGTTGTTTTATTCTAAGTTTCTCCAGTTAATTGTTAACAAGTTTGAGAAAAGTTGCTGCATTCGGACATGTGCTCGGTGGTGGGCAAAGGTCCAATTTTTTCTTTAGTTTGGAGGCGCCCGGGTGTGGGTAAACATCTGGGTCGTCTATTTGTTGAAGGATACGTGAAAGGTCAATTTGATCTATCAGATCAGATCAGGATCGGAAAGCCGCCACAAGAATTCTTGGGCGGCGCCTAGGGAGGTACCTGGGCGTTTCTCCACCTCACGCCCACTGCCTCCATGTTACCACTCCGGCGGGCATGCGCAGTCCGCCGGAGTGGCACTTCCGTGCCGGTGGGGCGGGTGTGCGCGACGCTGCTCCAAACGCCGTGACGCTCGCGCACGCGCTGTTGGGGCGGCGCCGCGCATCCTCGCCTCAGGGGGTCAGTATAGCACGTCTCTGCTTACGCCTTCTACAACACAGCTGTGCCTCATTCTGACGCCAGCTGATTGGAACCTTCACACTACTTTAACCAGCCTCATTCATCCCTTACCAAGGCGCTACATACGCTGGACGCTTGGTTGTGAGGCTGTCGTCATGCACTTTTGTTTCCATCTAAGGTATGATTTTCTAGTTACTGTTCCCTACTCTTTCTTACCCTAGCACTTAAGTCTCAGGTATATTTATTATTCTCCCGCTCAGCTGTACAGTTACACCCTACTACTCCTGGGCCTGCTCTTACTCTGGTCCCTGTAGGCTATTAGGAGCATATTTACATGGGCTTTGCATCAATACATTTGTCTTTTTCATACTTCATTTACCTTTGTTTTGTATTTAACTATATCATTCCAGCTGCTACTTAAATATTTAATATGGAATTTTCCAATATCCATGTATATCTTATTTACTCTGTGGCATGTAATTGTGTATTTACTTTTACTCTGCATTACGTTGAACCCCTAAGCAAACATCCATATATGTATACATATGTACTTTGCGACTTTAATACAATATGAGCTGGTCCTTTTTGTTACCCCCTATTTGATGCATTTTTACCTGCATATATATCATCCCCTACACTCTCCCCATTACCAACCTCACTCTTCCTTATTTATCTATTTACACATTCATCCATTACCTTCAACCTACCTACAATGGACCCTCTCTTAAGGTCCTTTCTATATTCTCTTATTTGTTTTAGAGACGCCTTCCTGTGACCTCAGCACGCCGCTCTGGCTTGCGCACGCCCGGGTCGGGCGGGACGGGAGTACTGTCACACTTCTCCATGGTGACTGCAGCCTACCAACCTGCATCTCTCACCGTCTAAATATCAATATCTACATTAGCTACATTACTACTGCTTATTGCCATACCCTGCCCTCCCTTCGTGGCTCTTTTTGCTTTTAGAAATTTTCACAAGCAAACAATTGTATATCTTCAGATAGGTGATCAATTGATCATCCCAACCCCCATCGAATACTATTGAAAGCTTTACCAATCACTTGACCCCCCTCCCTTTCATTCTTTTTCAATCAGCCTAGATGAACCCTTCTCTCTCAACTATTCCCCTGAAGAAGGACCGTACAGATATTAAGTACCCCGAAACGCGTCGGGCTTTTCATCACAACTTATCTTGTGTTGCTTATCATGGTTACTATGTAGTTTTACTATGTTACCCTAGATATCTATTGCTTTTTTTTATCAATTGTACTGTTCAATACGAATAAAATTATATGTTTTTTATTATGTACAAACGCCCTCTGTTTTCATATACCTCATTTTTTGCCTTTGCAAGTGCCGGAAAAGTCCACCTAGGGGAACTCTTTGTTTTGTGTCTATAGATTATTGGACGTGGCACGGCTCCTTTTCCTAAACTAGTTGGTCACCCCTTTTTCTGTTCTTCTGAATAACCTCGGGATGAACCTTTTACCAGAGAAAGCTCCAAGACTCGGAGAAGACAGCTGGGAAATCAGTTTGTTTGAAATTCGTGGTGAACAAGCGATGGTGATGGGCGATGGGTCAGATTTTATCCAGAAACAGAAAGAAGAAATTCATTTCAACTGAAACAATCTCATGTTTACCAGAAATTGTACATGGCAAACACCGACCAATGGGAAAACACAGAGGATGTAACCTTCTGTTCACCCAAACTAGTGAGGAACACACCCCTCCGTCTATTTTGGTGACCCGATTGTTTCCAAGCCGGGAAAATAACACCAGAGACTAGGGATGAGCCGAACACCCCCCTGTTCGGTTCGCACCAGAACTTGCGAACAGGCAAAAAATTTGTTCGAACACGCGAACACCGTTAAAGTCTATGGGACACGAACATGAATAATCAAAAGTGCTAATTTTAAAGGCTTATATGCAAGTTATTGTCATAAAAAGTGTTTGGGGACCCGGGTCCTGCCCCAGGGGACATGGATCAATGCAAAAAAAGTTTTAAAAACCGGCCGTTTTTTCGGGAGCAGTGATTTTAATAATGCTTAAAGTCAAACAATAAAAGTGTAATATCCCTTTAAATTTCGTAGCTGGGGGGTGTCTATAGTATGCCTGTAAAGGGGCGCATGTTTCCTGTGTTTAGAACAGTCTGACAGCAAAATGACATTTCAAAGGAAAAAAAGTAATTTAAAACTACTCGCGGCTATTAATGAATTGCCGGTCCGATAATACACATAAAAGTTCATTGATAAAAACGGCATGGGAATTCCCCACAGGGGAACCCCGAACCAAAAAAAAAAAAAAAATGACGTTCAGGTCTGGTATGGATATTAAGGGGAACCCCGGCCAAAATTAAAAAAAAAAAATGGCTTGGTGTCCCCCTCAAAATCTATACCAGACTCTTCAGGTCTGGTATGGATTTTAAGGGGAACCCAGCGCCAAAATTTAAAAAAAAAAATGCGTGAGGTCCCCCTAAAAATCCATACCAGACCCTTATCCAAGCACACAACCTGGCAGGCCACAGGAAAAGAGGGGGGACAAGAGAGCACCCCCCCTCCTGAACCGTACCAGGCCACATGCCCTCAACATTGGGTGGGTGCTTTGGGGTAGCCCCCCAAAACACCTTGTCCCCATGTTGATGAGGACAAGGGCCTCATACCCACAACCCTTGGCCGGTGGTTGTGGGGGTCTGCAGGCAGGTGGGCTTATCGGAATCTGGAAGCCCCCTTTAACAAGGGGACCCCCAGATCCCGGCCCTCCCCCCTGTGTGAAATGGTAAGGGTACCCCTTCCATTTCACAAAAAAACTGTCAAAAATGTTAAAAATGACAAGAGACAGTTTTTGACAATTCCTTTATTTAAATGCTTCTTCTTTCTTCTTTCTTCTATCTTCCTTCGGTTTCTTCCTCCATCTTCTTCTTCTGGTTCTTCTGGTTCTTCCTCCGGTGTTCTCGTCTGGCATATTGCTCCGCAGCATCGGCATCTTCTTCCCTTCTTCTCCTCGGGCCGCTCCGCATCCATGATCTTTTCATCTTTTTCTCTTCATCTTCTTGTCTTCATCTTCTTGTCTTCACCTTCCTTTCGGGCCGCTCCGCATCCATGATGGCATGGAGGGAGGCTTCCGCTGTGTAACGATTCTCCTCTTCTGACGGTTCTTAAATAACGGGGGGGATGTCACGGGGCATGCCACAGGGAAGTCCCGTCAAGTCCCCGTGCGTCAGAGGGGGGCGGGGTCACCGGGTGCCCCCCCGTTATTTAAGAACCATCAGAAGAGAAGCGTCACACAGCGGGAGCCTCCCTCCGTGCCATCATGGATGCAGAGCGGCCTGAAAGGAAGATGAAGACAAGAAGATGAAGAGAAAAAGATGAAGGGAGAAGCGTCACACAGCGGGAGCCTCCCTCCATGCCATCATGGATGCGGAGCGGCCCAGGAGAAGAAGGGAAGAAGACGCGGAGGAAGATGCCGGACAAGAACACCGGAGGAAGAACCAGAAGAACCAGAAGAAGAAGATGGAGGAAGAAACCGAAGGAAGATAGAAGATAGCAGATAGAAGAAAGAAGATAGAAGATAGAAGAAAGAAGAAGCATTTAAATAAAGGAATAGTCAAAACCTGTCTCTTGTCATTTTTAACATTTTTGGCAGTTTTTTTGTGAAATGGTAGGGGTACTTTTGTACCCCCTTACCATTTCACACAGGGGGGAGGGCCGGGATCTGGGGTCCCCTTGTTAAAGGGGGCTTCCAGATTCCGATAAGCCCCCCGCCCGCAGACCCCCACAACCACCGGCCAAGGGTTGTGGGGATGAGGCCCTTGTCAACATGGGGACAAGGTGTTTTGGGGGGCTACCCCAAAGCACCCTCCCAATGTTGAGGGCATGTGGCCTGGTACAGTTCAGGAGGGGGGGGGGCGCTCTCTCGCCCCCCCTCTTTTCCTGCGGCCTGCCAGGTTGCGTGCTGTGGGGAATTCCCATGCCGTTTTTATCAATGAACTTTTATGTGTATTGTCGGACCGGCAATTCATTAATAGCCGCGAGTAGTTTTAAATGACTTTTTTCCTTTGAAATGTTATTTTGCTGCCAGACTGTTCTAAACACAGGAAACATGCGCCCCTTTACAGGCATACTATAGACACCCCCCAGGTACGAAATTTAAAGGAATATTACACTTTTATTGTTTCACTTTAAGCATTATTAAAATCACTGCTCCCGAAAAAACGGTAGTTTTAAAAACTTTTTTTGCATTGATCCATGTCCCCTGGGGCAGAACCCAGGTCCCCAAACACTTTTTATGACAATACAATGAATATAAGCCTTTAAAATTAGCACTTTTGATTTCTCCCATAGACTTTTAAAGGGTGTTCCGCGGCATTCGAATTTGCCGCGAACACCCCAAATTGTTCAGCTGTTCAGCGAACTGGCGAACAGCCGATGTTCAAGTCGAACTCGAAGCTCATCCATACCAGAGACAAATTAAGTGCCTGAAACACCTTCTACAGAGGAGAGTGACGATCCCTACAGAGAGAGAGTGACAATCTCTTTATTTCACTATTATTAGAGCAACATCATTCACACTTCATGGATTCAAAATCACATTCAAATATTAGGATAAGTGTAGCGGTGCCCTCATGAGGGCTGGTGAGTATTGTAGTCCACCTGTCACCCCACACAGCCTGGCACACTATTTCCAGTCATGCTTAGACAGAAAACAGTCCATGTACTTTGCTTTGTATTTTTATTGAGGGGAATTAACTTGGATGAAATAAGGACAGTGGCTGTCTGTGCATTAAGGGCGCACGGGCGCCGCCCCCTCTCTCCTGAATTACAGCGGGCGGGCGTGTTTTTGAAGCACCTGATTAGAGCCATAGGCATCAAAAAAAGGTGACCTGCAAGCACCATGCTGGGCACTCACAGGTCACTCAACTGTGTTAGAAAAGCGAATGACTATTCGCTTTCCTAATACTAAACCGCCTCTCCGCCAATCAGGTGCTCGGATCTGGTACCCGTCACCTGATTGGCTGAAACGATAGGCACTGCTATTGGACGCCTATCAGGGAGGAGAGGATGGGAGACGAGGATGGCAGGAGACGCAGGAAGGACCCCGCTTGTCGTCGTCACCCACTGCCCCACCAAGACAGGGTAAGTGCTGGGCAGATGACGAGTGGGCGGGGGTCACACTGGGGGCATTCAAGGGCACACTGGCAGCATTTAATGCGCACACTAGCAGCATATGATGGGCAAACTGGCAGCATTTGATGGGCACACTGGCAGCATATGATGGTCACTCTGGCAACATTTGATGGGCACACTGGCAGCATTTGATGGCACAGTGGCAGCATTTTATGGGCACAGTGGTTGCATTTGATGGGCACAGTGGCAGCGTTTGGCACAGTGGCTGCAATTGATGGCACAGTGGCAGCATTTGAGGGCACAGTCACAGTGTTTGGTGGCACAGTGGCAGCATTTGAGGGCACAGTGGCAGCGTTTGATGGCACAGTGGCAGGATTTGATGGCACAGTGGCAACATTTGATGGCACAGTGGCAGGGTTTGATGGCACAGTGGTAGCATTTGAGGGCACAGTGGCAGGGTTGGATGGCACAGTGGCAGGGTTTGATGGCACAGTGGTAGCATTTGGTGGCACAGTGGCAGCATATGATGGCACAGTGGCAGCATTTGAGGGCACAGTGGCAGGGTTTGATGGCACAGTGACAGCATTTGAGGGCACAGTGGCAGGGTTTGATGGCACAGTGGCAGCATTTGAGGGCACAGTGGCAGGGTTTGATGGCACAGTGGCAGCATTTGAGGGCACAGTGGCAGGGTTTGTTGGCACAGTGGCAGCATTTGAGGGCACAGTGGCAGGGTTTGATGGCACAGTGGCAGGGTTTGATGATTTTTTTTCAAAAAAATGTAGCACCCCCCCAAAAATGTTGAACACCAGCCACCACTGGATAAGTGTATATAGGATGCCCAGTTGATTGAAGAACATTTTTTTTTACTTTGAACAGTATCTTTATTGTAACAAAAATAAAAATTTACAATTAGAATCTATGCATAGGAAATGTCAAATATGCATTGACGATCTTACCGACAGTTATCTCTTAACAGACATCTCATATATATATTATACTACATGCTGAGACACACATTTACACATATAACAGAAAAGATATTAATAATAATAATCATGGTACATTGTTGACATATGTTTCCTTATCGCTCAGTCTCCATTCGATAACAGAGATGATGGTGGAAGGCAATATTCAGATATGAAAAGGAAGGTTCACCTTGGTAACTTCCTGAAGGGTTTTTGTGGCTTGTAACCACCTATCCCAAATCTTATTGTATGTTGACGGACATCCTCTGTGCTTATAGATGAGTTTTTTATATGGTAAGCTATTATTCACTTCTGCTACCCATGTACTGAACTCAGGTGAATTAGTTCCATTGCCTTGCCAGGACTTTCCATGCAGAAAAAAGCGTTTCATTTAGAAAGATTTTAGTAAATGTATCCATATCTGGCTCTGGGTATGTCCCCAGTAGGCAAGGCTTGGGGTTCAGTGTAAGAGGGGAACCCATTGTATTGTGTAGGAATTGTACAACTTGTGTCCAGTAGCCTTGTACTCTAGGGCAGCTCCAAATTAAGTGATAAAATATGCCGGTTTCCTGGTTACACATTGGGTGAAGAGCAATTTGGTCTCATTTGTAGTTTTTTTTAGTTTATTAAATGTCAGCAGCTACAAAAAGTATAGCTTTTAATAGCTGACTTTTAATAAACACACACTCACCTGTCCCACAGCCAGCGATGGGGCCGCCTGAAGCCTCTCCCTTCCTGTCCGCCGGCACCGACATTGTGAGTGTAGACGCCCGGCTGTGACAGTTTGTGGCTTCACAGCCGGGCGCACACTGCGCATGCACGAGCCCCGCACTACGCATGTGCGACCCGCGCTGTGCTCCGTCAATGGCCAGGCAATGTTCTGGGACCTGTCACGTGCCCCAGAACATTGCCAGGAGGGAAGGGGGCCACCTAGCAATCGCCTAGGTGGTTAGAAGCCCGGAAGGAGGAAGTGGGACAGGAAATCCCTCTCCAAACCAGGTACCCAGCCTCCCCCCCAAAAAATGACATGCCAATTGTGGCATGTCAGGGGGTGATGAGTACTTAAAGTGGAAGTTCCATTTTTGGGTGGAGCTCCGCTTTAAGAGAAGTAAGTTAGGATCGGTGGAGTATATAGATCTGTGTGAGGGAGTCACAAAGTTTAGGGAATACTAGTTTGCATGTGTCCAGGGCATCACTCCATTTCTCATCCTCTGTTGCCCCCACGTCCACCTCCCATCTGGCCTTCAGGGCATATGCCAATGTGGAGGATGAAGGTAGCAGCAACATACTATAGAAGACAGAAATTTGATTTTTAGGGTCAGAGCTTCTTATCACTTCCATTAGAGGATTGATGTCCAGTTGGGGGTACCAGTCGGGAACTGTGCTCTGAAGGCGTGTTGGATTTGTAAGAACCTAAAGAGCATGCAAGTTGGAAACTAGTACTCGGACCTGAGTCTGTCTAAACGTTCTATTTCACCATCAAGTTAGGTGAGACATGTAAAAAGTTCCCCTGGAGTTCCATATCTCAGAGTCTGGGATTGATCTAAATTCAGGGAGAGTCACGCTGTGCCATAGCAGAGTGTGGTAGTGTGTCTGGGGTAGTTTAAGTTTGTCCGTTACGACTAGGGATGAGCCGAACCCCCTGTTCGGTTCGCACCAGAACATGTGAACAGGCAAAAAATTTGTTTGAACACGCAAACACTGTTAAAGTCTATGGGACACGAACATGAATAATCAAAAGTGCTAATTTTAAAGGCTTATAAGCAAGTTATTGTCATAAAAAGTGTTTGGGGACCCGGGTCCTGCCCCAGGGGACATGGATCAATGCAAAAAAAAGTTTTAAAAATGGCCGTTTTTTCGGGAGCAGCGATTTTAATAATGGTTAAAGTGAAACAATAAAAGTGTAATATTCCTTTAAATTTCGTACCTGGGGGGTGTCTATAGTATGCCTGTAAAGGGGCGCATGTTTCCCGTGTTTAAAACAATACCGCAGCAAAATGACATTTCAAAGGAAAAATTGTCATTTAATTTATTGTGGCTGTAATGAATTGTCGGGTCTCGGCAATATAGATGGAACTCATTGAAAGTAAATGGCATGGGTTCCCCCAGTCTATTACCCGGCCCTTTGGGGCTGGTATAAATATTAAGGGGAACCCTGAACCAAAATTTAAAAAAAATTGCATGGGGGTCCCCCCAAAATCCATACCAGGCCCTTCAGGTCTGGTATGGAAATGAAGGGGAACCCTGCGCCAAAATGAAAAAGAAATGGGGTAGGGGTCCCCCCAAAATCCATACCAGACCCTTATTTGAGCACGCAACCTGGCAGGCTGCAGGAAAAGAGGGGGGGACGAGAGAGCACCCCCTCTCCTGAACCGTACCAGGCCACATGCCCTCAACATGGGGAGGGTGCTTTGGAGTCACCCCCAAAACATCTTTTCCCCATATTGATGGGGACAAGGGCCTCATCCCCACAACCCTTGCCTGGTGGTTGTGGGGGTCTGCGGGTGGGGGGCTTATCGGAATCTGGAAGCCCCCTTTAACAAGGGGACCCCCCAGACCCCCCTATCTGAATTGGTAACGGTACATTGTACCCCTAGCATTTCACAAAAAAGTGTCCAAAATAGTAAAAGAGACAGGAGACCCTTTGGGACAAGTCCTTAATTAAAAGATAAAAAATAAAAATGTCCCACAATGTAGATCCATCTCACGCCGCTGATGAGCCGGAAAAAGAAAAAAATTTCCGCAAGGGCTCCACCTCCATGGGAGGCTTCTGTCAAGTGACGCTTCTTCTCGATAACAGCTGTTATATAGCTGAGGAGGGGGCCACTCGGTGACGTAAACAGGTGACCCCACCCCCCTCTGACGCCACGTGACGTTAGAGGAAGGCAGGGTTACCCGTTTACATCACCGAGTGGCCCTGCCCTCAGCTATACAACAACTATCAGCAAGATGAATCGTGAGTCAGCGGAGCCTCCCATAGAGGCGGATCTGTTGCGGCTTTTTTTTCCTTTTTTTCGACGCTCGTCGGGTGGCGTGATAGAAGATGAATGGGTATCACTGGACATTTTTATTTTTGTATCTTTTAATAAAAGACTTGTCCCAAGCTGTCTCTTGTCTTTTTTACTATTTTGGACACTTTTTTGTGAAATGGTATGGGTACAATGTACTAGTTACCAATTCACATAGAGGGGAGGTCGGGATCTGGAGGTCCCCTTGTTAAAGGGAGCTTCCAGATTCCGATAAGCCCCCCCGCCCGCAGACCCCCACAGCCACCAGGCAAGTGTTGTGGGGATGAGGCCCTTGTCCCCAGCTCTTGGCTACCCTAAAACATCCTCTCCATGTTGAGGGCATGTGGCCTGGTACGGTTCAGAAGGGGGAGGCACTCTCTCGTCCCCCCTTTTTCCTGCAGCCTGCCAGGTTGTGTGCTCGGATAAGGATCTGGTATGGATTTTGGGGGGACCCCTAGTCCATTTATTTTTAATTTTGGCACAGGGTTCAGGTCTGGTATGGATTTTGGGGGGGGCCCCTATGCCATTTTTTTTAAATTTTGGCGCGGGGTTCCCCTTAATATTCATACAAGACCTGAAGGGCCTGGTATGGATTTTAGGGGACCCCCCATGCAATTTTTAAAAAAATTTTGGTTCGGCGTTCCCATTAATATTCATACCAGACCCAAAGGGCCTGGTAATGGACTGGGGGTGGATCCCATGCTCTTTTTTTCAATGAGTTTTATCTATATTGCCGAGACCCGACAATTCATTACAGCCACGATCAGTTTTTAATTTTTCCTTAAGAAATGTCATTTTGCTGTGGTATTGTTCTAAACATGGGGAAAAAGGCCCCACCTTACAGCTATACTATAGACACCCCCCAGGTACGAAATTTAAAGGGATATTACACTTTAATTGTTTGACTTTAAGCATTATTAAAATCACTGCTCCTGAAAAAACGGCCGTTTTTAAAACTTTTTTGTGCATTGATACATGTCCCCTGGGGCAGGACCCGGGTCCCAAAAATACTTTCCTTTAGAATGAGCACTTTTGGTCTTTCATGTTAGTGTTCCATAGACCTTAACAGTGTTCCACGGCTTTCAAATTTTTCGCGAACATCGCATATTGTTCGCTGTTTGGCGAACAGGCGAACACCTGATGTTCAAGGCGAACTTACATTCGACTCGAACATCGGGCTTTGCAGTTGTGCCATACTCTTTCCATTTTCCAATGATGGATTGAACAGAGCTCCGTGAGATGTTCAAAGCTTGGGAGATTTTTTTATAACCCAACCCTGCTTTATACTTCTCCACAACTTTATCCCTGACCTGTCTTGTGTGTTTCTTGGCCTTCATGATGCTGTTTGTTCACTAAGGTTCTCTAACAAACCTCTGAGGGCTTCACAGAACAGCTGCATTTATACATTACATTCTATAAATGACATTCTATAAATGACATTATATAAATGACACACAGGTGGACTCTATTTACTAATTAGGTGACTTCTGAAGGCAATTGGTTCCTCTAGATTATAGTTAGGGGTATCAGAGTAAAGGGGGCTGAATACAAATGCCCCCCCACACTTTTCACATATTTATTTGTATCATTTATCATTTTCCTTCCACTTCACAATTATGAGCCAGTTTGTGTTGGTCTATCACATAAAATCCCAATAAAATACATTTATGGTTTTGGTTGTAACATGAGAAAATGTGGGAAATTTCAAGGGGTATGAATACTTTTTCAAGGCACTGTATATAGTTGTTTTCTCTGTATTCTTTCTTTCTTTCATTTCTAGTTTTATGTTGATTCTTACTTGTCCATGTATAAACCCTACTGTCAATGAAGGCAGACCTAGAAGTGACTGTTCTTTGTATATTTAAACTTGGAACTAAACTAAATTGAACCCTTTTGATGGTTACTGAAATTTGTATTTTTTTTTTTTTTGGTACTGTCTTATATCTTGTTTTGTATTATACAATTTTACCTTAATATATATAATACCCCGGGAAGATTGAAAATCATGACCCCATGAATCCCATTCTCCATCCCTACTATACAGCAGCCTGGTCGTTTATCAACTCCTTGGCGGTGTGAGATTGGGGGTGATTAAACTCAAGTAGCTGGTGCATTTACAATGAGCTGTGCCGGTCCAAACTGTAGTTTTAGGACTTGGCAGCCCACATTTATTGAGTAAAGGAAAAGTTCACTTATACACCAGTTGCCAACGCAGGGGTTTCTTCCACACTACATGAATTACCGAAAATACCAAGCCACCTGGCTTACATGTTGGCAGCACTGCTTCTCCTCTTACCAGTCCTTTGTCTGTGTCATTCAGCTCTCTTGCACCCTTGGCTCTCTAGCCTTTAGTTGCAGCGCCCTGCTGCATGGCCCACCTCTGGCCTAGGGATTGGGGTTCTCTTGACACCCCTGATAGGAGCTGACTTAAATCCTGGGACCGGGACCTGCTGGCTTGTGGCTGGGCCCTCTGACCCCTCAATGAGACCTCTGTTCCATGGCTTCTGGCTGGGCCCTCTGACCCCTCAATGAGACCTCTGTCCTGTGGCTTCTGGCTGGGCCCTCTGACCTCTCCATAAGACCTCTATCCTGTGGCTTCTGGCTGGGCCCTCTGACCCCTTGATGAGACCTCTGTCCCGTGGCTTCTGGCTGGACCCTCTGACCCCTCAATGAGACCTCTGTCCTGTGGCTTCTGGCTGGGCCCTCTGACCCCTCGATGAGACTTCTGTCCCGTGGCTTCTGGCTGGGCCCTCTGACCCCTCCATAAGACCTCTATCCCGTGGCTTCTGGCTGGGCCCTCTGACTCCTCCATAAGACCTCTATCCCGTGGCTTCTGGCTGGGCCCTCTGACCCCTCGATGAGACCTCTGTTCCGTGGCTTCTGGCTGGGCCCTCTGACCCCACGATGAGACCTCTATCCTGTGGCTTCTGGCTGGGCCCTCTGACCCCTCAATGAGACCTCTGTTCCGTGGCTTCTGGCTGGGCCCTCTGACCCCTCAATGAGACCTCTGTTCCGTGGCTTCTGGCTGGGCCATCTGACCCCTCGATGAGATCTCTGTCCCGTGGCTTCTGGCTGGGCCCTCTGACCCCTCAATGAGACCTCTGTCCTGTGGCTTTTTGCTGGGACCCTCTGACCCCTCGATGAGACCTCTGTCTCGTGGCTTCTGGCTGGGCTCCCCTTACCACATATGAGACCTTCCGTCTTCAAATTGGAAGCTGTCTCCAAAAATGATAGCTTTGAGCAATTCTCAGACCTGACTATATAATGACCCTGCACACCTGTGTAGTGAGCCAGGTTGCAGGCCTCTAGCAAAACCTGGACCCAGGATTGAATGTTCTGACTCAGAACTACAGAATCCGGAGAGATGCTAGTTCTGAACCTTGCATTACCCCTTAACGAGACTCCTGGGTCACCTTTATCTATAAATTTATAGCGAAAGAGCCTCTCTCTGTCACAACGGACACTGGGCTCCTATGGAGGACCACTCACTTATTACCTCTTATCCCCCCCCCTCCTCCTCCCCATTTCCTTTACATTCCCTTCTAGTTTTAGCTGAGCTATTTAGTTTAAGAAAAGACCAGAACTCATGCAATGGGCGCACTTTGTTCATGTTTATATCTCACGGTTACTGTTAGCTAATATTGCATTGCCCACTGAGAGTCACCCAACCTGGTATGGCTTCCTCTTCACATACCATGAGAGGAAGCAGAAAAATATATCTCTCCTTTTCCTGTTTATTGCTCATCTAAAGACATTCTTACTATTACTTCTAATACTACAATATATGATTAAAAACCAATAAACATCTACAGTCAGGTAAAAAAGTATTTGATCGGCTGCTGATTTTGTACGTTTGCCCCACTGACAAGGAAACGATCGATCTATAATTTTAATGGTCGGTTTATTTTAACAGTGAGAGACAAAATAACAACACAAATACCCCCCCAAAAAAATGCATTTCAAAAAAGTTATAAATTGATTTGCATTTTAATGAGTGAAATAAGTATTTGACCCCTTCACAAAACATGACTTAGTACAGTGGTGTATTTAGGGTTTGTGCTGCCCTAGGCCTAATTAAATTCATGCACCCCCTAATTTAAATATGACCCACCCTTCCTGTTAAAGCCACACCCCTTCCTATTTAGGACCCACCCTATCATCTGTAAGCCACACCCCTTCCAGAACCCCGACCCCTCCATCTCTCCCTAGCAGCAAAAATACCCTCTTTCAGCACAAATCCTCACCCTTATATATCCCCTTCCAGTACAAATCCCCCTTCTCAGCACAAACCCTTGCCTCAATCTCCCCTTTACCAGCACAAATCCCCCCTCTTAGCACAAATCTTCCCCCATCTCTCCCTCCCAGCATAAATCCCCCCATCTCCCCCTCCCAGCATAAATCCCCCCTCTTAGCACAAATCTTCCCCCATCTCTCCCTCCCAGCATAAATCCTCCCCTCTCATCACAAATCCTCCCCCATCTCCCCCTCCCAGAATAAATCTTCCCCATCTCCCCCTCCCAGCATAAATCCCCCCTCTCATCACAAATCCTCCCCCATCTCCCCCTCCCAGAAAAAATCTTTCCCATCTCCCCCTCCCAGCATAAATCCCCCCTCTCATCACAAATCCTCCCCCATCTCACCCTCCCAGAATAAATCTTCCCCATCTCCCCCTCCCAGCATAAATCTCCCCTCTCATCACAAATCCTCCCCCATCTCACCCTCCCAGAATAAATCTTCCCCATCTCCCCCTCCCAGCATAAATCTCCCCTCTCATCACAAATCCCCCCATCTCCCCCTCCCAGCATAAATCCCCCCATCTCCCCCTCCCAGCATAAATCCCCCTCTCATCACAAATCCTACCCCATCTCCCCCTCCCAGCATAAATCCCCCCATCTCCCCCTCCCAGCATAAATCCCCCTCTCATCACAAATCCCCCCATCTCCCCATCCCAGCATAAATCCTCCCCCTCTCCCCCTCCCAGCATAAATCCCCCTTCTCATCACAAATCCCCCCATCTCCCCCTCCCAGCATAAATCCTCCTCTCATCACAAATCCCCCCATCTCCCCCTCCCAGCATAAATCCTCCCCTCTCATCACAAATCCTCCCCATCTCCCCCTCCCAGAATAAATCCTCCCCATCTCCCCCTCCCAGCATAAATCTCCCCTCTCATCACAAATCCTACCCCATCTCCCCCTCCCAGCATAAATCCCCCCATCTCCCCCTCCCAGCATAAATCCCCCCATCTCCCCCTCCCAGCATAAATCTCCCCTCTCATCACAAATCCTACCCCATCTCCCCCTCCCAGCATAAATCCCCCCATCTCCCCCTCCCAGCATAAATCCCCCTCTCATCACAAATCCCCCCATCTCCCCATCCCAGCATAAATCCTCCTCTCATCACAAATCCCCCCATCTCCCCCTCCCAGCATAAATCCTCCTCTCATCACAAATCCCCCCATCTCCCCCTCCCAGCATAAATCCCCCTCTCATCACAAATCCCCCCATCTCCCCATCCCAGCATAAATCCTCCTCTCATCACAAATCCCCTCATCTCCCCCTCCCAGCATAAATCCTCCTCTCATCACAAATCCCCCCATCTCCCCATCCCAGCATAAATCCCCCTCTCATCACAAATCCTCCCCCATCTCCCCCTCCCAGCATAAATCCTCCCCTCTCATCACAAATCCTCCCCCATCTCCCCCTCCCAGAATAAATCCTCCCCCTCTCCCCCTCCCAACATAAATCCTCCCCTCTCATCAGAAATCCCCCCCATCTCCCCCTCCCAGCATAAATCCCCCCTCTCATCACAAATCCCCCCATCTCCCCCGCCCAGCATAAATCCTCCCCATCTCCCCCTCCCAGCATAAATCCCCCCTCTCATCACAACAAATCCCCCCATCTCCCCGCCCAGCATAAATCCTCCTCTCATCACAAATCCCCCCATCTCCCCCTTCCAGCATAAATCCCCCTCTCATCACAAATCCTCCCCCATCTCCCCCTCCCAGCATAAATCCCCCCTCTCATCACAAATCCTCCCCCATCTCCCCCTCCCAGAATAAATCCTCCCCATCTCCCCCTCCCAGCATAAATCTCCCCTCTCATCACAAATCCTCCCCATCTCCCCCTCCCAGCATAAATCCCCCCTCTCATCACAAATTCTCCCCCATCCCCCCTCCCAGCATAAATCCTCCCCTCTCATCACAAATCCTCCCTCATCTCCCCCTCCCAGCATAAATCCCCCCTCTCATCACAAATCCCCCCATCTCCCCCTTCCAGCATAAATCCCCCTCTCATCACAAATCCTCCCCATCTCCCCCTCCCAGAATAAATCCTCCCCCTCTCCCCCTCCCAGCATAAATCTCCCCTCTCATCACAAATCCTCCCCATCTCCCCCTCCCAGCATAAATCCTCCCCTCTCATCACAAATCCTCCCCCATCTCCCCCTCCCAGAATAAATCCTCCCCATCTCCCCCTCCCAGCATAAATCTCCCCTCTCATCACAAATCCTCCCTCATCTCCCCCTCCCAGCATAAATCCTCCCCTCTCATCACAAATCCTCCCTCATCTCCCCCTCCCAGAATAAATCTTCCCCATCTCCCCCTCCCAGCATAAATCTCCCATCTCATCACAAAACCTCCCCATCTCCCCCTCCCAGCATAAATCCCCCCATCTCCCCCTCCCAGCATAAATCCCCCTCTCATCACAAATCCCCCCATCTCCCCATCCCAGCATAAATCCTCCCCATCTCCCCCTCCCAGCATAAATCCTCCCCTCTCATCACAAATCCTCCCCCATCTCCCCCTCCCAGAATAAATCCTCCCCATCTCCCCCTCCCAGCATAAATCCCCCCTCTCATTACAAATCCTCCCCATCTCCCCCTCCCAGCATAAATCCTCCCCATCTCCCCCTCCCAGCATAAATCCCCCCTCTCATCACAAATCCTCCTTCATCTCTCTCTCCCAGCATAAATCCCCCCTCTCATCACAAATCCTACCCCATCTCCCCCTCCCAGCATAAATCCCCCCTCTCATCACAAATCCTCCCCATCTCCCCCTCCCAACATAAATCCCCCCTCTCATCACAAATCCTCCCCATCTCCCCCTCCCAGCATAAATCCTCCCCTCTCATCACAAATCCTCCCTCATCTACCCCTCCCAGAATAAATCTTCCCCATCTCCCCCTCCCAGCATAAATCTCCCATCTCATCACAAAACCTCCCCATCTCCCCCTCCCAGCATAAATCCCCCCTCTCATCACAAATCCTACCCCATCTCCCCCTCCCAGCATAAATCCCCCCTCTCATCACAAATCCTACCCCATCTCCCCCTCCCAGCATAAATCCTCCCCTCTCATCACAAATCCTCCCCCATCTCCCCCTCCCAGAATAAATCTTCCCCATCTCCCCCTCCCAGCATAAATCCCCCCTCTCATCACAAATTCTCCCCCATCTCCCCCTCCCAGCATAAATCCCCCCTCTCATCACAAATTCTCCCCCATCTCCTCCTCCCAGAATAAATCCTCCCCATCTCCCCCTCCCAGCATAAATCCCCCCTCTCATCACAAATTCCCCCCCCATCCCCCTCCCAGCATAAATCCCTCCTCTCATTACAAATCCTCCCTCATCTCCCCCTCCCAGCATAAATCCCCCCATCTCCCCCTCCCAGCATAAATCCCCCCTCTCATCACAAATCCTCCCTCATCTCCCCCTCCCAGCATAAATCCCCCCTCTCATCACAAATTCCCCCCCATCCCCCTCCCAGCATAAATCCCTCCTCTCATCACAAATCCTCCCTCATCTCCCCCTCCCAGCATAAATCCCCCTCTTATCACAAATCCTCCCTCATCTCCCCCTCCCTGCATAAATCCTCCCTCTCATCACAAATCCTCCCCCATCTCCCCCTCCCAGCATAAATCCCCCCTCTCATCACAAATCCTACCCCATCTCCCCCTCCCAGCATAAATCCCCCCTCTCATCACAAATCCTCCTTCATCTCTCTCTCCCAGCATAAATCCCCCCTCTCATCACAAATCCTACCCCATCTCCCCCTCCCAGCATAAATCCCCCCTCTCATCACAAATCCTCCCTCATCTCCCCCTCCCAGCATAAATCTCCCATCTCATCACAAATCCCCCCATCTCCCCCTCCCAGCATAAATCCCCCTCTTATCACAAATCCTCCCTCATCTCTCTCTCCCAGCATAAATCCCCCCTCTCATCACAAATCCCCCCATCTCCCCCTCCCTGCATAAATCCCCCCTCTCATCACAAATCCTCCCCCATCTCCCCCTCCCAGCATAAATCCCCCCTCTCATCACAAATCCTACCCCATCTCCCCCTCCCAGCATAAATCCCTCCTCTCATCACAAATTCTCCGCATCTCCCCCTCCCAGCATAAATCCCCCCTCTCATTACAAATCCTCCCCCATCTCCCCCTTACAGCATAAATCCTCCCCTCTCATCACAAATACTCCCCCATCTCCCCCTCCCAGCATAAATCTCCCCTCTCATCACAAATCCTCCCCATCTCCCCCTCCCAGCATAAATCTCCCCTCTCATCACAAATCCCCCCCATCCCCCCTCCCAGCATAAATCCCCCCTCTCATTACAAATCCTCCCCCATCTCCCCCTCCCAGCATAAATCCTCCCCTCTCATCACAAATCCTCCCCCATCTCCCCCTCCCAGAATAAATCCCCCCTCTCATTACAAATCCTCCCTTGTCTCTCTCTCCCAGCATAAATCCTCCCCCATCTCCCCCTCCCAGCATAAATCCCCCCTCTCATCACAAATTCCCCCATCTCCCCCTCCCAGCATAAATCCCCCCTCTCATCACAAATCCTCCCTCATCTCCCCCTCCCAGCATAAATCCCCCTCTTATCACAAATCCTCCCTCATCTCTCTCTCCCAGCATAAATCCCCCCTCTCATCACAAATCCCCCCATCTCCCCCTCCCAGCATAAATCCCCCCTCTCATCACAAATCCCCCCATCTCCCCCTCCCAGCATAAATCCCCCCTCTCATCACAAATCCTCCCTCATCTCCCCCTCCCAGCATAAATCCCCCTCTTATCACAAATCCTCCCTCATCTCTCTCTCCCAGCATAAATCCCCCCTCTCATCACAAATCCCCCCATCTCCCCCTCCCAGCATAAATCCCCCCTCTCATCACAAATCCCCCCATCTCCCCCTCCCAGCATAAATCCCCCCTCTCATCACAAATCCCCCCATCTCCCCCTCCCAGCATAAATCCCCCCTCTCATCACAAATCCTCCCCCATCTCCCCCTCCCAGCATAAATCCCCCCTCTCATCACAAATCCTACCCCATCTCCCCCTCCCAGCATAAATCCCTCCTCTCATCACAAATTCTCCGCATCTCCCCCTCCCAGCATAAATCCCCCCTCTCATTACAAATCCTCCCCCATCTCCCCCTTACAGCATAAATCCTCCCCTCTCATCACAAATACTCCCCCATCTCCCCCTCCCAGCATAAATCTCCCCTCTCATCACAAATCCTCCCCATCTCCCCCTCCCAGCATAAATCTCCCCTCTCATCACAAATCCCCCCCCATCCCCCCTCCCAGCATAAATCCCCCCTCTCATTACAAATCCTCCCCCATCTCCCCCTCCCAGCATAAATCCTCCCCTCTCATCACAAATCCTCCCTCATCTCCCCCTCCCAGAATAAATCCTCCCCATCTCCCCCTCCCAGCATAAATCCCCCCTCTCGTCACAAATCCCCCCATCTCCCCCTCCCAGCATAAATCCCCCCTCTCATCACAAATCCTCCCCCATCTCCCCCTCCCAGCATAAATCCTCCCCATCTCCCCCTCCCAGCATAACCCCCCCCTCTCATTACAAATCCTCCCCCATCTCCCCCTTACAGCATAAATCCCCCCTCTCATCACAAATTCTCCGCATCTCCCCCTCCCAGCATAAACCCCCCTCTCATTACAAATCCTCCCCCATCTCCCCCTTACAGCATAAATCCCCCCTCTCATCACAAATACTCCCCCATCTCCCCCTCCCAGAATAAATCCTCCCCATCTCCCCCTCCCAGCATAAATCCCCCCTCTCATCACAAATTCCCCCCCATCTCCCCCTCCCAGCATAAATCCCCCTCTCATTACAAATCCCCCCATCTCCCCCTCCCAGCATAAATCCCCCCTCTCATCACAAATCCTCCCCCATTTTCCCCTCCCAGAATAAATCCTACCCCATCTCCCCCTCCCAGCATAAATCCCCCCTCTCATCACAAATTCCCCCCCATCTCCCCCTCCCAGCATAAATCCCCCCTCTCATTACAAATCCTCCCCATCTGCCCTCCCAGCATAAATCCCCCCTCTCATCACAAATCCTACCCCATCTCCCCCTCCCAGCATAAATCTCCCATCTCATCACAAAACCTCCCCATCTCCCCCTCCCAGCATAAATCCCCCCTCTCATCACAAATCCTCCCCATCTGCCCTCCCAGCATAAATCCCCCCTCTCATCTCAAATTCTCCCCCATCTCCCCCTCCCAGCATAAATCCCCCCTCTCATCACAAATCCTCCCCCATCTCCCCCTCCCAGCATAAATCCTCCCCTCTCATCACAAATCCCCCCATCTCCCCCTCCCAGCATAAATCCCCCCTCTCATCACAAATCCTCCCATCTCCCCCTCCCAGCATAAATCCCCCCTCTCATCACAAATCCCCCCATCTCCCCCTCCCAGCATAAATCCCCCCTCTCATTACAAATCCTCCCCCATCTCCCCCTCCCAGCATAAATCCCCCCTCTCATCACAAATCCTCCCCCATTTCCCCCTCCCAGAATAAATCCTCCCCATCTCCCCCTCCCAGCATAAATCCCCCCTCTCATCACAAATTCCCCCCCATCTCCCCCTCCCAGCATAAATCCCCCCTCTCATTACAAATCCTCCCCCATCTCCCCCTCCCAGCATAAATCCCCCCTCTCATCACAAATCCTCCCCCATTTCCCCCTCCCAGAATAAATCCTCCCCCATCTCCCCCTCCCAGCATAAATCCTCCCCCAGGGGGGCGTGACCTAGCAGGGCATGTGAACAGTCGTGTTCGACGGAGCTCCCGCTGTTGATCCTACAGAGAATCCTCTCCTCGCCACACACAGCGCCCACAAACGCACGGAACCGACCCCTAACAGTCTCCTGACACCAGCGGACCCTAAAACGGCAATTAGATCGGGTATGATGACCCGGGGGAACCGAGGAGACGCCGCAGCTTCGGCCTCCCAGGAATTCCAAGATGGCGCTGGGCATCCTCAGCCGCAGAGGACTCCACGAGGCCAGGACAAGAAACCGGAGCACGGGGGTAAGCTACCCAAACTCCCTAAAACAAAAGACTGTTGTGGAAAATTTTATATTAATGTGTTGTCATACGTCTCCCAGTGTCTGATCAACCACAGCCCACTCTAATAGCTGACTGGGGCAGACCAACCCTGGTTGAGATCCGTTTGGTAGTGAAAAGCTCTTTGGGGATGTAGAGAAATGTTTGCGGAGTGGGGACATGTCCGCCAGCTAAGGGCCCCTGTGCGATGCACAGAACGATCGTCTGGTGGGGATGTGTTCGCTCTGCAAAGACAATATCGGTTTAACGAGTGTGCTCTCGTGTTGCCCCGTGTGCCTGATCAACATATTTGTGGTCCAATGAGTGTACGCCTGCCGATAATCTCTCGTCCACAAAGACAGTAGAATAATCCAGGTATACATTGTTCTCTGGAACAATGTATAATAGGGATTTCTATCAACGTCAATACGGGAGTCTTTTGGGTTCTGGTTGGAGACAGGGTTAATGTTTGAAAGCCATGTGGCTTCTAAAAACATACATGCACCCTGTCTCTGCTGAGACACACCCATAAGACTCCTGTAGTCATTGTTCATTGGTTGTTGCATTTTCCTGTGTTAAATCCTTATATGGTCATTGATATCCTGTGAGGTCACAAGCTTTGTAAGAGGTGTTTGGCTGTTGGAGGCGGAACCCTCAAGCTTTTGGGACCTCCTATTGATATGCTAATAAAGTGGCTCACGCAGACAGCTGGGACAGGCTGGCGGCAGTGGGTTTTTGGAGCTGGAACGATGAGGATGTGTTTTGTCTAGTGGTCTGGATGGGGCACACACCAGAGGATGGATACGATCAAAAGGTGAGATGGTATTATATCATTTAGACGAAATTGTTATTAACAGGAGATTTGGCTGTGTGCTTTGCGTACAATCAAATTTCGCTAACAAGACCAGCCCAAAGACATGATATATGATGCTCAGAAAATGGCAGGATCTCTGGAAGTTACACAGGCTGATTCACAGCACACAACAATGTCCGCGGTGGAAGACACTGATTCCATGGAGTCTGTTCCTGATCCTATGCCTGCCTTGTTTGATATGCAGACAGAGGACAGTCCCCAACCATCACTGAGTGATATCCTGCAGGCAGTTCATAAATGTACAGCGTCGGTGGATGATCTCAAAGAGAAATTTGGGGGGCTGAGGGAGACAGTCTCTCTACTACGCCATGATCTGCAAAAAATCAGAGAGAGAACCACCGCAGTAGAAGGGAGAGTGAGCGACATGGAGGACCACATGCTTCATCTGAACAGGGAAGTGAGAGGAGCAGCTCAGCAGGCCCACCAGGCGTTTGATAAAACAGATGACATCGAGAACCGCCTGAGACGCAACAACGTTCGTATTGTGGGGCTCCCCGAGAAGGTGCAGGGAAGGGACCCCACTAATTTTGTTGAAGGCTGGCTGCAGGAAATCTTTGGGAAAGAGGCGTTCTCACCCCTATACGCGGTGGAAAGGGCGCACCGGGTGCCGCCGCGTCCTCTTCCACCCGGCAGCCCCCCCGAGGTCAGTGCTTGCCAGACTCCTGAATTACAGGGATCGTGAGGTGGTGCTTCATTTGGCCAGGGAAAAGGGAGCAATACTCTTTAACGGAGCTAAAATATCCTTTTACCCGGACTTTTCCGCGGAAGTGCAGCGAAAAAGTTCTAAATTTATGGATGTCAAGAAAAGGCTACAACGTCTACAGTTAAAGTACGCCATGCTTTTTCCGGCCAGGCTGCGCATTACAGCAGGAGATCAAAATCACTTCTTTGAAAACGCCCAAGATGCAGCTGATTGGCTAGACCGCAACGAGCAGGGCCTCCGAAGATCACAAAGGGAAAATGGAGACGGATGACGTAGTCGAAACCACAATAATCGGGCAGGACGGGCGCCCCATCACTTGTGCAGTCTTACAGAGTTCAAAGAGGACTTATGATAAAATGTCACCATCAGCGAATGGCAGTTCAATTGCAATCTGTGTTTGAACACTCATAAGTTTAACCGCCTATTTGGCGTGCATGTCAGTGCAAGGTGCGCTTTCAACCTACTGTTCAGGTTGCTGTGGCACAGATATCTTTGCCCTGTTGGCAAAAAGTTGAAGGTTATCCCCTTCCCGCCGACTGAACGCACATATGCGTACTCGGCTTTCCGGGGTTATACCGGGATGATGCCCGCAGCTGCAGGCATCATCCCGGTACCGTTGTTTTCAGCGGGCGATCGGCTACCCGAGTATAACAACCGATGCGGCTAAAAGCCGCTCGGTTGTTATACCGGAGGAGCGGGAGGGGACATCCCCCCCCTCCCGCCGCTGTTACCGGGCCTCCCGTGCGATCGGGAGGCCCGGTGTCCATTCGGGAATCTCCGGCGGCTGGGGGCGGGCTGGAACGAAGCTGTGAGCGGCTTCGTTCCAGCCTTCTAATTGTAAACGCGGAAGCGACGTCATGACGTCACTTCCCGTTTACTCGGCTGCCAATGGCGCCGAATTTAAAACAGTACACAGTATTCAGAATCGCCGTTTTCGGCGATCTGAATACTTTGAAGTGTAAAGGAGGGATCGGGGGTCTTTTAGACCCCCGATCCCTCCATAAAGAGTACCTGTCACCACATATTACTGTCACAAGGGATGTTTACATTGCTTGTGGCAGCAATAAAAGTAAAAAAAAAAAAAAAAAAATTTTTAAACACAATTTATAAAAGTACAAAAATAAATAAAATAAATAAATAAAAAAAAAAAAAATTTTTAAAGCGCCCCCGTCCCCGCGAGCTCGCGCAGCGAAGAAAACGCATACGGAAGTCGCGCCCGCATATGTAAACGGTGTTCAAACCACATATGTGAGGTATCGCCGCGATCGTCAGAGCGAGAGCAATAATTCTAGCCCTAGACCTCCTCTGTAGCTCAAACCTGGTAACCGTAAAAAATTTTTAAAGCGTCGCCTATGGAAATTCATAGGTACCGTAGTTCGTCGCCATTCCACGAGTGCGTGCAATTATAAAGGGTGACATGTTTGGTATCTATTTACTCGGCGTAACATCATCTTTCACATTATACAAAAAAATTGGGGTAACTTTACTGTTTGGATTTTTTTAAATTCATGAAAGTGTCACTTTTCCAAAAATTTGCGTTTAAAACACCGCTGCACAAATACCGTGCGATAAAAAATATTGCAACAATCGCCATTTTATTCTCTAGACTCTCTTCTAAAAAAATATATATAATGTTTGGGGGTTCTAAGTAATTTTCTAGCAAAAAATACGGATTTTAACTTGTAAACACCAAATTTCAAAAATAGGCTTAGTCATGAAAGGGTTAATGGTCAAAACCTGTGGATGCTGAGAATCTTTTACTATGCCAAGTTAGCAATTACAGGAACACTGACTGTAACTCACTTATTGATTCAACAGTATAATCGCAGGAAAGCGCAGTGGCGCAGATGTTCGTTTATCAGTTTTCTACCACATCTCCGGTGTACGTGCCTCCTACATATAGCCCAAAAGGTGCTTTGCCAAGTGATGACCACGTCTGAACTCAATACAGCTCACATTAGGGGCGTTAAGGGAAATGTATACGAAGATGCAGGAATGTTTTATATGCATAGATTAATTTACAACGGTTTGTTATGGCTAGTACACCTATAATGTATTGGAATGTGCGGGGGGTAAATGATCCTTTGAAGAGAACAATGATATCTACGGTCATGCGAAGGATCCACCCCGCCATAATTGGCCTGCAGGAGACTCACCTGCAGGACAATACGGTTAGCTTTCTGCAATATGCATGGGTGGGGAAGGCATATCATTCCACATACTCTGCTTTTTCCCGCGGAGTAAGTGTACTGATACACAAGGCCATAGCATACCAAGAGCTAGACTCTCTGATAGATGTATCCGGCAGATTTATATTTCTCCATTGCAAAATATATACAATTACCATGATTCTGGCATTTATATACATACCACCCCCGTTCTCGCGGGAAGTGTTGCAGCTACTGGTTTCATATGTGACTAATAAAGCTGACATTCCGATACTAATTATGGGGGACTTTAACTGTTGCCTGGACCCAAGAATAGACAGACACCCTCCTATGGTTCCACCCAGGGGCGGTCGGGGAACTGCCCTTAGCCGTCTCTTAATGGAAATAGGATGGACTGACCTATGGCGAGTCCGTTACCCAAACCATAAGCAGTTTTCATGCTTCTCCAAGACACATGGTTCTCTGTCCCGTATAGACCTCTGTATTGGCACCCCAGATATGGTGGGATACACCTCGAGGGTGGAGTAGTGCCCACGCGGGGTATCCGATCATTCCCTACTATTCATATGGCTGAATGCGCAACCCTCCAGTCTATTATCTAAGGCCCCATGGAAACTAAACGCCTTCTGGCTTAAATTATTTACTTCACATGAACGGATAGAGGCCCAGATCCATAAATTTCTTAGAATACATAGACAGCACACAGATATCCTGTATAAATGGGAACAGCTTAAAGCATATTGTAAAAGATTATTTATTCAGGAAATAAATGTGGTTAAACAAAATACCTCGGTCCTGCTAGAGCAGGCGGAGGACTTGGTGAGTCAACTAGAGTTGGCATTTGTGAATGATCCCACTGACTCTGCAAGGGAGGCATGGATCGCGGCTCAGGACTCCTTAGACCGCGTGCGATCCTCCGCTGCAGAACGTAAGAGATTTTTTTCGAAACTGGCGTTTTATGAGGAGGGGGAAAAGACAGGCCGCCTGTTAGCAAAAATTGCAAAATCACAACAACAATCACCGGCTATAGGAGCCATACGAGCTGCCAATGGCAGGATAGTTAACGCTCCCGATGATATCATCTCTGAGCTGGCAAATTTTTATAGGGATCTATACAAATCTAGAGAGACCTACTCTGATGATGATCTCAATGCTTTTATGGCTAACATAAATCTACCCACACTGTCTGTTGAGGCGAGACGGCACCTGGACGCTCCAATAACCATAGAGGAGCTCCAGGTGGCGGTGAGTTCTTTCCCTACCTGTAAGGCGCCAGGGGAGGATGGTCTCCCAATGGAGGTATACTCTCAGTATGGAGAGAAATTGTTGCCAGAACTACTAAAGGTTTTCAATACCAGCTTGGCTAGGGGTAGACTGCCAGACTCCATGACCAAAGCAAATGTGATTTTACTGCTTAAGCCAGGGAAGGATCCTGTTGACCCGGGTTCGTATAGGCCCATATCCTTACTCCAAAGTGATGTAAAAATCCTTGCTAAGGTCCTGGCAATTCGGGTCAATGGGATAATATCCTCAATCATACACCCAGATCAGGCTGGCTTTATGCCGCAGAAATCCACAGCTACAAATCTTAGAAGGCTATATATGAACATGCAAATACAGACTGACAATGAGGGACACAGAGCTCTTCTATCCTTAGACGCCAATAAGGCATTCGACAGCGTTAGCTGGAGATACTTATGGGCGACACTGTACAAATTTGGCTTTGGACGGCGGTTTATAGCATGGACAAAACTGCTGTATGCGGCTCCTCAAGCCAACATTAGAATAGCGAATAGGATGTCAGACGCTTTTGCTCTGGGTAGGGGGACGAGGCAAGGTTGCCCGCTGTCCCCCCTGCTCTTTGCGATCGCTATAGAACCTCTGGCGGCTCAAATAAGGGATAGTCCACAGATAGTGGGATTCAAGTATGGTGACTTGCATGAAAAGCTCATGTTATATGCGGATGACGTGTTGCTATTCCTGCTAGACACTAGTCGGTCACTACTGGGGGTAATGGATATAATAGAGCAATTTGGACATTTCTCGGGCCTGGCTATAAATTGGTCTAAATCGGCCCTGATGATGTTGGACGAGAGCCGGGATGTGAGTCTGCCTGACTCTTGCCCCATTCCAACCACCACTGGATTTAAATACCTGGGCGTCCAGATATCCCCATGCGTTGGGGACTTCTGCTCTTTAAATATATTCCCATTGCTATCCCGCTTTCGTGACAAAATAAATACATGGAACAACCTAATGATGTCGCTAGCGGGTAAGGCAAATCTCATTAAAATGATTTTAATGCCCCAGCTAATATGTTTCCTCCACAACTCACCAGTAGTGATACATTTAAAAATTTTCAGAGTAGTTAATACCCTTTTTCGGCGACTGCTGTGGCACAACAAAGCACCCAGAGTTCGGCTAGAGCAGTTGCAGTATCCAAAAGATGGCGGAGGGTTGGCGGTCCCCAACCCTTGGCTGTACTACATTGCGGCGCAGTTGCAACACCTTGTGGGATCTATGACACATGAACCAATGGGCTCAGCAGCGCGATTGATGCTTTTTGCTACGGGTGCTGAGACCATTCCTCTGGGTCTAGAGGCTCAAATATTCACGAAGTCTAACAAAAAAACTCCGACATTATCCCTGGTACAGAAAGTATGGAACAAAAGTAGACAACTACAAGGGGTGCAGGGATTTACAGAATACAGCCCAATATGGGGAAATCGCACCTATGTGGAGCTAGCTAAGTTACAGCGTGAGCCCAGATGGAGGTCCCACGGGGTGACCATGCTCTTTCACATATTTAAACATGGTAAACTGATGTCCTTTGCAGAATTGCAGACCACATTTGGGCTCCCAGACACTATGTACTATCCCTATATACAGCTTCGGCACGCAATTACGGGGCAGGGAGACGCAGGTGAGTGGGAACTTTGTCCCACGCCTGTGTTCCATGTGTTGCAGTCATCCAGTGTAACCAAAGGGATTATTTCCATGTGTTACCAAATGCTACTTACCAAGTACCTAGGTGCTTACCCATGTAAGGCAATTGATGCATGGAGAAGGGACCTGGGTCAGATAACTGAGAATCAATGGGAGGAAGCGTTACAAGCCTTACCTATGTGCTCCCTCAACGTTGTGCAAAAAGTGTCCCAACTATATAATACTTAGAGTGCACTACACTCCATCCAAGTTGCACAAGATGGGCAGAGTGGCGGACCCCCCCGTGGTGCCGATGTCGGTAGCACAGTGCAGATCTTATACATCTTCTGTGGCGATGTCCGAAACTCCATCGGTACTGGCATGAGGTGATTAATACACTAAATGGAGTGTTCCAAACGACGGTACCTGTAGATCCTATGTACTGTTTGTTAGGGGTACTGGATGAGGTAATCCCAGAGGAACAAACTAAAGTGGCTTTCTCCAGGGCTTTATTTCAAGCTAGAAAACTTATACTAATGGCATGGAAGTCTGCAGCACCGCCCTCTGTCAAAATGTGGATAACGCATATGGGTAAAACTCTAACTATGGAAAAATACATATATCAACATAGAGGTTGCCCACATAGGTTTGAACGCATCTGGTCAAGTTGGTTAGACACACCAGGACTTAGTCCGAGAGAACTAGTCATGGCAAGGCTCTTACAAGGTCCTTAGATAAATAAATTAATGAAAATGGGAAGGATGTATAATATATGCGAACTGGAAGGATGTTGGGAGTCAATTATATTTTTTAAAATTGTATAATGAAAATTAGAGGGCTATGTAGTAATACTATAAGAACCTATGCTATACATTGTATGAATATGACACTGAAATGTGGAAAACTGTGCACCGGAAGATGTATTTACCTAAAATGTTCAATAAAGACCTTTTTGATTTAAAAAAAAAAAAAAAAAATCCTCCCCCATCTCCCCCTCCCAGCATAAATTCCATCTCTCATCACAAATCCTCCCTCATCTCTCTCTCCCAGCAGAAATCCTCACTTTCAGAAAAGAAACCCCTCATCTCAAACCTGTGCCTCCTTCTCTCCCCTCCCAGTACAACCCCCCCACCAGCTCCTTCTCCTGTTCTGTAAGAGCAGCCTCCTATGCTGGGACTGGTATTGCACTCTGGGGGGACTGAAGAATGGCAGCCCACTCTGCTGAGACTTCTAGTGCCCTCTGTGGGGGACTGAGGATTCCTCAGTCCCCCCACAGTCTAAGGCACTACAAGTCCCAGCATAGGAGGCTGCCATATCTCAGCCCCCCAGAGTGCACTACAAGTCCCAGCATAGGAGGCTGCCATATCTCAGCCCCCACAGAGTGCACTACCAGTCCCAGCATAGGAGGCTGCCATATCTCAGCCCCCCCCAGAGTGCACTACAAGTCCCAGCATAGGAGGCTGCCATATCTCAGCCCCCCCAGAGTGCACTACAAGTCCCAGCATAGGAGGCTGCCATATCTCAGCCCCCCCAGAGTGCACTACAAGTCCCAGCATAGGAGGCTGCCATATCTCAGCCCCCCAGAGTGCACTACAAGTCCCAGCATAGGAGGCTGCCATATCTCAGCCCCCACAGAGTGCACTACCAGTCCCAGCATAGGAGGCTGCCATATCTCAGCCCCCACAGAGTGCACTACAAGTCCCAGCATAGGAGGCTGCCATATCTCAGCCCCCACAGAGTGCACTACCATCCCAGCATAGGAGGCTGCCATATCTCAGCCCCCCCAGAGTGCACTACAAGTCCCAGCATAGGAGGCTGCCATATCTCAGCCCCCACAGAGTGCACTACCATCCCAGCATAGGAGGCTGCCATATCTCAGCCCCCACAGAGTGCACTACAAGTCCCAGCATAGGAGGCTGCCACATCTCAGCCCCCCAGAGTGCACTACCAGTCCCAGCATAAGAGGCTACCATATCTCAGCCCCCCCAGAGTGCACTACAAGTCCCAGCATAGGAGGCTGCCATATCGCAGCCCCCCCCAGAGTGCACTACCAGTCCCAGCATAAGAGGCTACCATATCTCAGCCCCCCCAGAGTGCACTACAAGTCCCAGCATAGGAGGCTGCCATATCTCAGCCCCCCCAGAGTGCACTACCAGTCCCAGCATAGGAGGCTGCCATATCTCAGCCCCCCCAGAGTGCACTACCAGTCCCAGCATAAGAGGCTACCATATCTCAGCCCCCCTAGAGTGCACTACAAGTCCCAGCATAGGAGGCTGCCATATCTCAGCCCCCCACAGAGTGCACTACAAATCCCAGCATAAGAGGCTACCATATCTCAGCCCCCCCAGAGTGCACTACCAGTCCCAGCATAGGAGGCTGCCATATCTCAGCCCCCCAGAGTGCACTACAAGTCCCAGCATAAGAGGCTGCCATATCTCAGCCCCCACAGAGTGCACTACAAGTCCCAGCAAAACGGGCTGCCACCAGACCTCCAAACACAGCATGAGGAGACTGCACATCCTTCCATTCATTCCTTGGCTGCCATACACTCTTCCCCACTCTCCTCCTACCTGAGTCTGGGCTGCATGGTGAAGCAGTGGGCAGGATTTCCTGATGTCTGAAGATACGTCCAGGTTCCCAGACCCCGGCGCAGCACAAAGCACACATGTCTACAGATCACTCCGCCACTGGTCAGGCACCTCAGTGGCTGTGGGCTGCGGATGCGGCCACCAACACTGCGTGTGTGCACACGGGAGGCTGCATCTAAGCGGGAGGAGGCTGCGGGAACCAGGACTTGGGAGGACGGGTCGGGGGGGAGTTTTTGTGCAGGGGGGCGGCTGTTTTGCCGCCCCCCGCAGAGTGCCACCCTAGGCCTGGGCCTTGTCAGCCTAGGCCAAGACACAGCACTGACTTAGTAGTTGTTGGAGAAACCCTTCAATCACAGAGGTCAGACATTTCTTGTAGTTGACCACCAGGTTTGCAGCCCACAACAGTGCCAATCAGTGCCCACCACATTGCCAATCAGTGCCCACCACAGTGCCTAACAGTAAAACCTGTCAGTACCTCATTATCAGTGCCGCCCACCAGCACCATCCTTTAGTGTCCACCTGGGCTGTTTATCTCTTTAGTATTTTTTTTTTAAATTTACCTTACATCCATATTGATGGATAAAGTATGAATATATAACAGATTATATCGTCATTTAGGTCTGGCTGTACCATTTCATATGTTTTTATCTTGCATATTTTGCATATTTGCATATTTTGTATATATATGTATATATATATATATATATATATATATATATATATATATATATATATATATATATACAAAATTTAGGAAGAAAATTACTAATTTGTAAATTTTTAAACAAAGAACAAAGAAAAATGCATTTTTTTACAAAATTGACGGTCTTTATTTATAGTGCAAAAAATAAAACAACCCAGTGGTGATTAAATACCACCAAAAGAAAGCTCTATTGGTGTGAAAAAAGGACAACATTTTCATATGGGTACAGTATTGCATGACTAAGTAATTGTCATTCAAAGTGTGAGAGCACCGAAAGCTGAAAATTGACCTGGTTAGGAAAGGGGGTACAAGAGCCTTGTAGGCAAGTGCTTAAACAATGTTACTTTGTAGCTCTCTATCTCCCGTCTGATCAATGTTTATAAACAATGTTACTTTGTATCTCTCTATCTCCCGTCTGATCAATGTTTATAAACAATGTTACTTTGTATCTCTCTATCTCCTGTCTGATCAATGTTTATAAACAATGCTACTTTGTATCTCTCTATCTCCTGTCTGAACAATGTTATTAAATGCTGTGGTAGATATTCTAGTTTTTATTGTAACAGCTTCTAGAGCTTCTGAATTTATAGAGCAACTCCTTACTTTATTGTTGATGGCTTGGAATTGTCAACAAACATTAAGGGGGAAAGCAGCAGAGGGACAGAAGGACATAGTCTAGACACGTCTTGTTTACTTCAGTGAAGTTATTTTGGGTGTGCAGCACGTCCAAGGTCAATATCTAGTTTAACTAAGAATTTCAAGCAAAAAAATCTGTCCTGAGAATGCATCTTGAATTGTCATTTCCTCCATCTCAGATAAAGGACCAACCTTGTCATCTAAAGAGAAGTCTCTTCATCACTTCTGAACACTGTTTCACTGTGCGGAGATGAAGCTCCATCTGCCTCTAATCCTTCTGTGTGTGTCCTCCTCACTCTCCATAGAGGACAACTATACGGAGGGTGAGTACCCCCATTTCAGTATTGTAGAGTGATACCATGTATTGTGTGTGTCCTCTTCGCTCTCCATAGAGGACAATGAGATGGAGGGTGAGTACCCCCATTTCAGTATTGTAGGGTGATACCATGTATTGTGTGTGTCCTCTTCGCTCTCCATAGAGGACAATGAGATGGAGGGTGAGTACCCCCATTTCAGTATTGTAGAGTGATATCATGTATTGTGTGTGCCCACCTCACTCTCCATAGAGGACAATGAGATGGAGGGTGAGTACCCCCATTTCAGTATTGTAGAGTGATATCATGTATTGTGTGTCCTCCTCACTCTCCATAGAGGACAATGAGATGGACGGTGAGTACCCACATTATAGTATTGTAGAGTGATATCATGTATTGTGTGTGTCCTCCTCACTCTCCATAGAGGACAATGAGATGGAGGGTGAGTACCCCCATTTCATTATTGTAGGGTGATATCATGTATTGTGTGTCCTCCTCACTCTCCATAGAGGACAATGAGATGGAGGGTGAATACCCCCATTTCAGTATTGTAGGGTGATATCATGTATTGTGTGTCCTCCTCACTCTCCATAGAGGACAATGAGATCGATGGTGAGTACCCCCATTTCAGTATTGTAGAGTGATATCATGTATTGTGTGTGTCCTCCTCACTCTCCATAGAGGACAATGAGATCGATGGTGAGTACCCCCATTTCAGTATTGTAGAGTGATATCATGTATTGTGTGTGTGTCCTCCTCACTCTCCATAGAGGACAATGAGATGGAGGGTGAGTACCCCCATTTCAGTATTGTAGGGTGATATCATGTATTGTATGTGTCCTCCTCACTCTCCATAGAGGACAATGAGATGTAGGGTGAGTACCCCCATTTCAGTATTGTAGAGTGATATCATGTATTGTGTGTCCTCCTCACTCTCCATAGAGGACAATGAGATGGAGGGTGAGTACCCCCATTTCAGTATTGTAGGGTGATATCATGTATTGTGTGTGTCCTCCTCACTCTCCATAGAGGACAATGAGATGGAGGGTGAGTACCCCCATTTCAGTATTGTAGAGTGATATCATGTATTGTGTGTGTCCTCCTCACTCTCCATAGAGGACAATGAGATGGAGGGTGAGTACCCCCATTTCAGTATTGTAGAGTGATATCATGTATTGTGTGTCCTCCTCACTCTCCATAGAGGACAATGAGATGGAGGGTGAGTACCCCCATTTCAGTATTGTAGAGTGATATCATGTATTGTGTGTATCCACCTCACTCTCCATAGAGGACAATGAGATGGAGGGTGAGTACCCCCATTTCAGTATTGTAGAGTGATATCATGTATTGTGTGTCCTCCTCACTCTCCATAGAGGACAATGTCCATTACAGAGATTGTAGAGGAATGATCTGCCCCTGGAAGTGTTCTGGGTCACCCTGAGTGGAGAGGTATCAGGAGAAAGGGGTGATCTTCCATCACATAGATTGTAGAGGAATGGAAAGGTTCTGGGTCATTCTGCTGGGATTAGTTGTATTGCAGATTTCTATTCAGTGTTATTGGGTGAGAGGACATTACGGATTGAGCGCTCACATTCTGACTTTTATCTTTATTACAAATACCGGCTATATAATTATAACATGGAAATATGTATATATTATTAAAGGCCAGTAAAATGTAAATACTGAAAAGAAGAAATGTATATAAATCCTGAGAATGGACAGAATTCTAAATCATTTTCTTTTTATCAGGTGTTTCCATATCTGTCCTTAACATCTCTGCTGAAGATTATGGAAGGAAAATGTTTTTTCATGGTACGTAATGTATTGTATATTCTACACATACCAGTTATAGGTGGAGGAGTCTCTTGTGCCCACGCTGACCCTCACCCAGCTTTTGGATCCTCCATGATTGACAGAAGTGACAAGTGTGAACAGCCCACTTTGTTGCCCTTTGTACACTTGCCCTGTAAACCATTACCCTGAGTCATTACTGTTGGTCTCTGGTTGTGCATGAATTGCCTCTCTGACCCAAAACCTAATCCCTGTTACACCATATGGTTGCCTATCCCTTGCCATGCCCTACATTGCTGCCCCATGGACTCTCATTTGGTGTGTCACAATCTGCTTTTTCTGTGCTCTTAGTTCTTCCTAAACAGGTAAAACAAGAGCGCATGAAATGGTAGGTGAGAACATGTTCACCATGGACAATGCATACCCAGAAAATCATAACTGGTCTGTAATAAGCCTACCAGTGCAGGTCATGGAGTTGCATATTAGCTCCAATGGACTTGTCAAGGATCATCTGGTTAGGATCCTAAAGGATGTTGGCCAACAGGAAGAGTCAAGCAGTGACATTGTTCAGACAAGACCCAGGGGAGATGCGCAAGCCTGAAGCTCCCCTGGATGACAAGTCTGAGGCTATCAAAATAAGGCAGCAAGAGTTGGAAGCTGTGACAGAGCCAGCCGTCAGGGAGAAAGGGCCCACAGGGATATCAAACCATTCCATGAAACAATGAGAGATGTGTAAGTGTTCTTCCAGGTCTTTAATCATCAGTGTGAGCTGCTGGAGGTTCATCCTATAGACCTGACCTGCCATTCGTTGGGGTTGCTAAATAGATTCGCTGTGAACTGCCAGACCTTGCAAAGAAGGGAAACTACCAGGACATCAGAAGGACTGTACTAGATTACTAGGTAGTGTCTCCAGAGGCCTATCGTGCCCAAACCTGAAGCACACCCTGTCTCAGTCTGAGAACTCTTTTATAATGTTGATGTACAAAATACCTCTAAAGTGTCATTAGTGCTGGAAAGGGAATGTAAAGGGTCATCTCTGTGATGTAGAGAAAGTGCTGCAGCAGAACTGACATTTACAAATGGAAAAGCAAATTACTTTGACAGATGTCATTGCTGGCGTCACATACTGTATACCCACATATACCCCCAAGGGTCTCCTATGTATTTTGTGCTACCTTTGGCGAGGTCTGTGTGCTTTTTAGAAAAAAAAATATGAAGTCGGAAATTAATGTAATTTACCGGCAATTTAAACTGATTCTTTTTTGTAACACACCCTACAGCATCTCCTCCAGAGATGTTTATAAGACCCCTTGATCCCTAAGGAGGGTTCCACACGATGTTGATGAGGACAAGAGCCCCTTCCCCACAACTCTTGGGTCTGCAGACAGGGCACTTAATCTAAAGTTCCCTTTAACAATAAGAGGGCCCGCAGATACAGCCTTCCCCAGTAAGAATGAGTATTGTGTACATAGTACCGGGTGGGGATGGTGGTGACATCATTGACTAACTATGGACATGGCCACATATGGACAGCGATGTCTCTGCTATCCCCCCTTTACTTAAAAGGAGTGGGGATTCCCTGTGACATCATTGGTTCCTAGTTGGCTTCCTTTGGAACCAGTGACAGCAGGAAGTTGTCATATATAGAAGCCATAGAAATACCACTTCTATATATGATACTTGGCTCTTGTGAACAGGGAGCCAAACCGGCTAAAGTTCATGTTTGTCTAAACACGCAAATAGCCAAAGTTTGGTCAGAACCTTGTGCAGTGCTCACCCCCGAAGGGGCTGATGTTTCCTGGGGTCCCATGTTTCCAGTGCCCATGACTCTAGAGAGAAGGACCACACCTGGGGTTTTAATGAACAGAAAAAAGCCGTGAATGGAAGAAACAAGTGATTACCAGACAACCAGCAATGATCATACAACTCAATAGAGCATCTACAGTAAAGCTGCACACAATTATACCAAGAGAGACAACATACTAATCTGTTAGTAAGAACGGCAAACTATCTAGGTGACCTGACTAGGAGTTAAAAAGAACACCATCTAAATCACTGACCGGTAGGTCTAAGTACAGTTAGAGGACGCTGGGGTCCCGAGTTCTCCTGTTGGAGCGCTCACTCCAAAACAGATTAGGAATTAGGAAACTGGTCTCCCTGTAACAGCTCAGTCCACACAGACAGGTGAGCAGTCAGCCAGAGATCCTTTTCTGCTTCTCTGTCTCATTCTACAGCACACTCTACAACCTGCCTGCCAGCTCTGTCTTTCCACGTGTGTCCCTTCGCCACCCAGCCCTCGTCTCTCCTCCTCTTCTTGCTCTGCTCCCTCACCCTAAGTACACCGGGTATTGTAGGTTTTGGCACTCTTGTTGCCCCTTCCCACAGGGCTGTGTCACAGTGCAGAGCCTACATCTCCCATCAACCCCAGTTCCTCCCAGCAATCATAGCAATCTGTATCCTCTGAATATTAAATACAGATGTATCGTAGCACAGAGTGGTACTGTGGATACATGAACAGTGCAAAAACGTGCCGCGTCCTAAATTTAATCAAACGAAAAAAGAGAGGGAGGGACTTGGGACTTTATAGGCACAGTGACACAAAATATATTACAAAAATAGTTTATTAAGAAAACATTGAGAAAGATAAATTATTAAAAAACCACAAATAACTTGTATACAAAAAATACTTAATAGAGTTGTTGCTATACAGAACCATCTCTATACATGAGGGCTCGGGTATAGGGATAATTTGTCCAAAGTAGGTATCCGAGGATGTGGCTGGATAGCATGTCAACAATAAGTTATTTCATATCAGAGAAACAATGCTCAACATGTTACGCGTGTCTTCACGCTTCTTCAGGAGCAAGGGAAAATTGTGGCTAAACAGGATGAATAAAATCATTATATAGTTAGTATACAATATTCTAACCATAAAGTAAACACAAAAGATAATCCAAACAGTTTAAAACCCAAAGCTGGTCAGACTGCAGCGGCAGAGGCTAAACAACGGACAGGGGCAATGAAGAGTCACCACGGGAGCGTGCAGAACATAGTATTGATGTGTGTATCAAAGAGGAGGTACTAGATCAGTATTAGGGATAAAAATCCCAATTGGTGGTTAGATAAGAAACTGGTGTATCTCGGATGGAAGGAAGAGGGAGAGGGGAAGGGGAGGGGAGGGAGGGGGAAGGAGAAAGGGGGGAAAGGAGAAAAAGGAGAAGGGGGGGAGGGAAAGGAAAGGGGAACAAGAGGACGGGGACGGAATGGAATGTGGGAAGGGGGGGGGAGGAGGGAGAGAGGGGGATAAAATGAATGAAATACTTACTAAAATGAATATACGTAAATCATATACAGACGCACAGTGGTGGAAAAGACGGTAGAAAGGAGCTGAACAACATGTATAACGTATGTTGTGGAGCGAATATAAACAGTCACATTGCCTATAAATAAATATATAGAGTAAATTTAAATAGTGAGCAAAGGTAGTGGCCTAAATATCCTACATAGTTACATAGTTACATAGTTACATAGGAGGTGAGGTTGAAAAAAGACACAAGTCCATCAAGTCCAACCTATGTGTGTGATTATGTGTCAGTATTACATTGTATATCCCTGTATGTTGTGGTCATTCAGGTGCTTATCTAATAGTTTCTTGAAGCTATCAATGCTCCCCGCTGAGACCACCGCCTGTGGAAGGGAATTCCCATCCTTGCCGCTCTTACAGTAAAGAACCCTCTACGTAGTTTAAGGTTAAACCTCTTTTCTTCTAATTTTAATGAGTGGCCACGAGTCTTATTAAACTCTCTTCTGCGAAAAAGTTTTATCCCTATTGTGGGGTCACCAGTACAGTATTTGTAAATTGAAATCATATCCCCTCTCAAGCGTCTCTTCTCCAGAGAGAATAAGTTCAGTGCTCGCAACCTTTCCTCATAACTAAGATCCTCCAGACCCTTTATTAGCTTTGTTGCCCTTCTTTGTACTCGCTCTATTTCCAATTGTACATATAATAGAAACAGCTCACCAATGGATAAGTTGTTGTGAAGACTGTATAAAGTCTAGGGATGGAGTATCCTATCAGGAGTGTTGCTGGTTAGCAAATATCCCAAAATTAAGAAAAAATCCAGAAAGGGCATGAGCGTATATATAGTTCATGGACAGTAGAAGGGATAGATCCGGAGTCAGGGTAACATCCATCTAGAATGTATATGAGAATGCAGATGAAATAGGCCACTAAATAACATGGTAGGTAAAAGTGGCCTATATATAATATTAATAAGGCCGTTCCTATGGATAGATAATTTGTACCTGAATAGTGTGGGATGAGCGTCTCACCGTGACCGTCTGTAGCGTCAGCTAGCACACAGTGATAGGATGTAGTCCTATTTGAGTGCACGTCCCGCCCGTAGTCAACAAATCGGCGTAGCCGACGTGATGTCATCCGGACCGGCCAAGAGATTCCAATGCACATGCGCATCACTCGGCTGAGAGCGTCATCCAAAACATGACGACGCTCTCGTCCAGAGGAATAGGCGCACGCAGCATGGAATGACACTGGACAGGAAGGGGAGAAGAACATGCTGGTCAATGTGTGAGTCGCAACCGGAGTTGGAAGAAAGTTGCGACGCTGGGCGGCCGCATGGTAACTAAAAACTCGCCTCTAGAGGGCGCCTGCCCAAGTCAAGCAGCCGGACCAGTAAGGGGAAGAAAACAAACAATATGACAATGAAAGTAAAATAGCAAATATATATAGCAAAATATACAGATAAATATCAACAGTTCTCCATAACAAAGCTCAGTACTTGGAGATAGAGGCCGAGCACTGAAAGATCAATAGATCAATACTACATAAAAGTGTACATACAAAGATGACTTCAGATCATACATTAGGACTGAACAAAAACGGAGACACAGACTGGCCATATGTATATGAACAGAACTAGAAGATTTGATATGACAAGCTAGCTGCACCAGAGAGGGATAAATAATGTGAAAATAATGTAACAGGGTTGAATACGATTAAAGAAAGGGTTTATGGATATAATTGAATGAAATAAAATTAAAGGAAAGGTTTGTAAGATTGGGCTTTGTTAATACCAGGAGCGTGGATAGCATCTAGACGCTCTATCCAGAGTGTCTCTTTTTGAAGTATTGGTTTATCCCAGTCACCACCACGTGGTTATTTAGGAATCATTGCATCTGTATCCTCTGTGTCCTCCTCGGGTGGTGGTGGAGCTAAATTGAGCTGCTCATAAGCCCATAGTGACAGCGTCTTACTGCAACCACTCCTGTCCCTATCAGCTGCAGTGAAGGGGGACAACAGAGGCAGTGGGCACTGACAGCCCAATCCCTACAGCCACTCCTTATCTGCCAGCAACACTAGACTGAACCATCAGCTTATCCCTAGTGCCAGATAGCAATGTCCCAAGAACCCGCTAATACAGAAGGCATTAGTGATGAGTCCACTTCTTAGACCAGCGGTCTCCAAACTGCTGCCTGGGGGCCAGATGTGGCCCTTTGCCTGCCTTTATCTGGCCCTTGGGGCTCTATTCCATGCACTGACCCCAACAATGGGGCACTATTCCTCCCACTGACACCATCAAAAGGGCGCACAATTCACCAACGATGGGGCACTATTCCTTCAGATGATAACAATGATGGGCCACTATTCCTCCCGCTGACCCCAACGGTGGGGCAGAATTTCTTCCATTGACACCAACAATAGGGTACTATTCCTCCAAGTGACACCGAAGATGGGCATTGTTTACTCCCACTGGTCACAGTCCGGCCCCAATAAAGTCTGAAGGACAGTAAACCGGCCCTTTATTTAGAAAGTTTGAAGACCCCTGCTTTAGACTAAGAGACAAGGCCAGGATTTTTGGGCACTGCTATAATCAGAAATTGACAAAGTTACTGCTGAACCAAGAGGTCCATTACAGACATGTGAAGAGCACTCAGCTCTGTACACGGGCCAGAGATGAAAGGTATAAAGAGCATAGTTCAGCAAATGAAGAGCAAACAAATGTCCTAATGTGTGAAAATATAAATCCTGAGCTGAGGTGGCTCTAGGCTTTGTGAGGCCTTAGGCAAAACTTAGATACAAGGCCCCACTCTCCCATAATGGAAAAAATAGGCTCCAGAGTTCCAGAAGTCTTGGGCTATGTGAGAGGTGTACACCTGTTAATGCTGCCTGCCCTTTCATCAGGGTCTCCACTTGCCCCTTACATCTGTGATCTCCAATAGAGTGACTGACTGACTGTGTCACAAACTAACCTATAATTGCCTGTAGGCTTTGGTCCTCCTATCTCCCCGTGACCTCTCCTTGTAGATGCTTTCAAATTTGTTTGGAAAGGCTCTAAGCACCATAATGTCACCATGCCCTTGACCAGCGGCCAGCCAGTAACTCCCCCCCCACTTAAGGCAAGCCCCGTCCAAGCTAAATCCCTGCCAAGCCCAAGCCAAACTCAGCCGATTTCTAATTGTACAGTTCCGGAGCTGCCTGACTAGTGATCAACTGAGCTCAAAGGGGATTAGCTTGAGTAAGAGGACATGTGGGTAGAAGCTCAGGAAGAAGAGTAGTTGTACTCAACACTTTTCTACTGTTTATGGACAGCAGGAAAGTGCCATTTTTACTGGCAACACTGCTTGGGGCTCCCTCCACAGTGGCAGAACACCATGGCCCAGTCGCAAGTTCCGCCACTCTCCCGCTGAAAATCAGCTGTTCAGTCCCACGTCCAGTCCCAAGGCCCGCTTAAGTGAGACGGGGCTCGTAACGCTACCTGAGCACAACAACATTAAGGTCCCTCAAAACTGGGGTAAGGCAAATTAGGCACCTGTGAGCGCAAGACCTTAGGCAACCGCCTAATTTGCCTAATTAAGGAACCACCTCTGATCCTGAGAATTGGCTAAATTGTAAATGATTTTCTCTTTTTCAGGTCCCACATCTGTACTCAACCTCTCTTCTGAAGATTATGTCCCGGCAAATCCTTCAGGAGGTCAGTAATGTACAATGTCCTGTGTATATGTACCCAGATAAATACCAGGGTTCTGGCTGCAGCTAGATGCCATAACTCTGCTATTATTTTTTTACTAAGGAGCCGGACTTTCTGATAAAGGTGATCAGAGGGACGGATTCACTGCTGGATCACTTTTAGAAGCGGCGGGAGGAGTCGCCCCCCCATGGAGCTTTCTGGTGGTTCCGGGGCTTACCTGTTTTTAAAATTGTAAAAAAGTAATAAAATAAATAATAATACAATTTTTTTTTTTTAAGTGCCCCCGTTGCCCCGTGCTTGTGCACAGTGGTGAATGCATACATGGGTCACATCCATCTATGTAAATGGTGTTACAACTAGACCTCCTCTGTAACTCTAACACACTTCACAAATCCCCCCACTCTTCACAAATCTCCCCCACTCTTCACAACCCCCCCACTTTTCACAAATCCCCCCCACTCTTCACAAATCTCCCTCACTCTTCACAAACATCCCCCCATTCTTCACAAATCCCCCCCACTCTTCACAAATCCCCCCAACTCTTCACAAACCCCCCAACTCCACTCTAACCTGAGGGAGGAAGTGGAGACGGATCTCCTATCACAAATTGGATTAGCAGCAAGGATGGGAAGTGTTATCATAATGGGGGATTTTAATTATCCAGACATAGACTGGGTGGAGGGAACCGCGCATTCATTTAAGGCTCGCCAGTTCCTTAGTGTCTTGCAGGACAATTTTATGGGTCAGATGGTAGACGCACCAACTAGAAATAAAACATTACTGGATCTACTGATTACCAACAATACAGACCTGATCACAGATGTGGAAATACGGGGCAATTTAGGTAACAGCGATCACAGGTCAATTAGTTTCAGTATAAATCACACAAATAGGAGACATGAAGGGAACACAAAGACACTGAATTTCAAAAGAGCCAACTTCCCTAAACTACAAACCTTGCTAAAAGGCATAAATTGGGATAAAATATTAGGAACAAAGAATACGGAGGAGAGATGGGTTTGCTTTAAGAGCATATTAAATAAGGGCATTAGCCAATGTATCCCATTGGGTAATAAATTTAAAAGAGCGAACAAAAATCCTGGATGGCTTAACTCCAATGTAAAAATGCATATAAAACAAAGGAGAAGGCCTTCAAAAAATACAAGGTTGAGGGATCATCCTCAGCATTCAGAATTTATAAAGAATGTAATAAGAAATGTAAGGGTGCAATTAGGATGGCTAAGATAGAACATGAAAGACACATAGCGGAGGAGAGCAAAAAAAATCCCAAGAAATTCTTTAAGTATGTAAACAGTAAAAAAGGGAGGACAGACCATATTGGCCCCATAAAGAATGAGGAAGGACATCTGGTTACAAAGGATGGGGAGATGGCGAAGGTATTGAATTTATTCTTCTCCTCAGTCTTCACGAGTGAATCGGGGGGCTTCAGTAACCAAAACTGCAGTGTTTATCCTCATGACACAACACAGGAAGCACCTACATGGTTAACAGAGGACGGAATTAAAATTAGACTTGAGAAACTTAACATTAATAAATCACCGGGACCAGATGGCTTGCATCCGAGGGTACTTAGGGAACTCAGTCAAGTGATTGCCAGACCGTTGTTCCTAATTTTTACAGACAGTCTACTGACTGGAATGGTACCAGCTGATTGGAGAAAAGACAATGTAGCACCAATATTTAAAAAGGGCCCAAAAAACATCCCTGGGAATTACAGACCAATTAGCCTAACATCAATAGTATGTAAACTCTTGGAGGGGATGATAAGGGACTATATACAAGATTTTAGTAATAAGAATGATATCATTAGCAGTAATCAGCATGGATTCATGAAGAATCGTTCTTGCCAAACCAATCTATTAACCTTCTATGAGGAGGTGAGTTGCCATCTAGATAAAGGAAGGCCCGTAGACGTGGTGTATCTGGATTTTGCAAAAGCATTTGACACAGTTCCCCATAAACGTTTACTGTACTAAATAAGGTGCGTTGGCATGGACCATAGGGTGAGTACATGGATTGAAAACTGGCTACAAGGGCGAGTTCAGAGGGTGGTGATAAATGGGGAGTACTCGGAATGGTCAGGGGTGGGTAGTGGGGTTCCCCAGGGTTCTGTGCTGGGACCAATCCTATTTAATTTGTTTATAAACGACCTGGAGGATGGGATAAACAGTTCAATCTCTGTATTTGCAGAGGATACTAAGCTAAGCAGGGCAATAACTTCTCCACAGGATGTGGAAATCTTGCAAAAAGATCTGAACAAATTAATGGGGTGGGCGACTACATGGCAAATGAGGTTCAATGTAGAAAAATGTAAAATAATGCATTTGGGTGGCAAAAATATGAATGCAATCTATAGACTGGGGGGAGAACCTCTGGGGGATCTAGGATGGAAAAGGACCTGGGGGTCCTAGTAGATGATAGGCTCAGCAATGGCATGCAATGCCAAGCTGCTGCTAACAAAGCAAACAGAATATTGGCATTAAAAGGGGGATCAACTCCAGAGATAAAACAATAATTCTCCCGCTCTACAAGACTCTGGTCCGCCCGCACCTGGAGTATGCTGTCCAGTTCTGGGCACCAGTCCTCAGGAAGGATGTACTGGAAATGGAGCAAGTACAAAGAAGGGCAACAAAGCTAATAAAGGGTCTGGAGGATCTTAGTTATGAGGAAAGGTTGTGAGCTCTGAACTTATTCTCTCTGGAGAAGAGACGCTTGAGAGGGGAGATGATTTCAATTTACAAATACTGTACTGGTGACCCCACAATAGGGATAAAACTTTTTCGCAGAAGAGAGTTTAATAAGACTCGTGGCCACTCATTACAATTAGAAGAAAAGAGGTTTAACCTTAAACTACGTAGAGGGTTCTTTACTGTAAGAGCGGCAAGGATGTGGAATTCCCTTCCACAGGCGGTGGTCTCAGCGGGGAGCATTGATAGCTTCAAGAAACTATTAGATAATCACCTGAATGACCGCAATATACAGGGATATGTAATGTAATACTGACACATAATCACACACATAGGTTGGACTTGATGGACTTGTGTCTTTTTTCAACCTCACCTATTATGTAACTATGTAACTCTTCACAAATCCCCCCACTCTTCACAAACCTCCTCACCACTCTTCACAAATCCCCCTCCACTCTTCACAAATCCCCCCACACTTCACAAACCCCCCACTCTTCACAACCCCCCCCACTCTTCACAAATCTCCCCCCACTCTTCACAAATCCCCCCCACACACTCTTCACAAATCCCCCCACTCTTCACAAATCCCCCACACACACTCTTCACAAATCCCCCCACACACACTCTTCACAAATCCCCCACACACACTCTTCACAAATCCCCCCACACATTTTTCACAAACCCCCCACTCTTCACAAATCCCTCCACTCTTCATAAATCCCCCCCACTCTTCACAAACCTCCCCATCACTCTTCACAAATCCCCCACTCTTCACAACCCCCCACTCTTCACAAACCCCCCACTCTTCACAAATCCCCCCACACACTCTTCACAAATCCCCCCACACACTCTTCACAAACCCCCCCACTCTTCACAAATCCCCCCACTCTTCACAAATCCCCCCACTCTTCATAAATCCCCCCACTCTTCACAAACCTCCCCACCACTCTTCACAAATCCCCCCACTCTTCACAACCCCCCACTCTTCACAAACCCCCCACTCTTCACAAATCCCCCCACACATTTTTCACAAATCCCCCCACTCTTCACAAATCCCCCCCACTCTTCACAAATCCCTCCACTCTTCATAAATCCCTCCCACTCTTCACAAACCTCCCCATCACTCTTCACAAATCCCCCCACTCTTCACAACCCCCCACTCTTCACAAACCCCCCACTCTTCACAAATCCCCCCACACACTCTTCACAAATCCCCCCACACACTCTTCACAAACCCCCCCACTCTTCACAAATCCCCCACTCTTCATAAATCCCCCCACTCTTCACAAACCTCCCCACCACTCTTCACAAATCCCCCCACTCTTCACAACCCCCCACTCTTCACAAACCCCCCACTCTTCACAAATCCCCCCACACATTTTTCACAAATCCCCCCACTCTTCACAAATCCCCTCCACACACTCTTCACAAATCCCCCCACACACACTCTTCACAAATCCCCCCACACACACTCTTCACAAATCCCCCCCACTCTTCACAAATCCCCCCACAAACTCTTCACAAATCCCCCCACTCTTCACAAATCCCCCCACAAACACTTCACAGCTTCCACCTCTTTGCACCCCCCTAACTCTTTGCATATCCCCCCACTTTTCACAGCCCTTGCCTGTTCAAAAATCACTCCCCCACTCTTCACAACCCCCCCACTCTCCGAAGCTCTCACCACTAGACAACCCCCCCACTCTTCACAAATTGCCCCTTCACAAATTCTGACCCCATCCTTCACAAATCCCCCCGCACTCTTAACATTCTCACCTCTTCAAAAATCCCTCCTCCCCCACTCTTCAAAAAATCCCTCACAAATTCCCTCGCAAATTCCCCCTTCACAACTTCTGACCCACTCACAAATTTCAACCCTACTCTTCACAAATCCCCCCCACTCTTCCCAGCTCTCACCTATTTACAAATCCCCCCTACTTTTCACAAATCCCCCCTACTCTTCACAAATCCCCCCTACTCTTCACAAATCCCGCTACTCTTCACAAATCCCCCCTTACTCTTCACAAATCCCCCCTATTCTTCACAAATCCACCCCCCACTCTTCCCAGCTCTCACCTATTTACAAATCCCCCATACTCTTCACAAACCCCCCCTACTCTTCACAAATCCCCCCTACTCTTCACAAATCCACCCCCCACTCTTCCCAGCTCTCACCTATTTACAAATCCCCCCTACTCTTCACAAATCCCCCCCTACTTTTCACAAATCCCCCCTACTCTTCACAAATCCCCCTACTCTTCACAAATCCCCCTACTCTTTACAAATCCACATACCCACTCTTCCCAGCTCTCACCTCTTCACAAATATCCCCCTCCCCACTTTTTGCAAATTTCCCCATTCACAAATTTCAACCCTACTCTTCACAAATCCCCCCCACTCTTCCCAGCTCTCACCTATTTACAAATCCACCCTACTCTTCACAAATCCCCCTACTCTTCACAAATCCCTCCTATTCTTCACAAATCCACCCCCCCCACTCTTCCCAGCTCTCACCTATTTACAAATCCCCCATACTCTTCACAAACCCCCCCTACTCTTCACAAATCCCCCCCTACTCTTCACAAATCCACCCCCCACTCTTCCTAGCTCTCACCTATTTACAAATCCCCCCTACTCTTCACAAATCCCCCCTACTCTTCACAAATCCCCCTACTCTTCACAAATCCCCCTACTCTTCACAAATCCCCCTACTCTTCACAAATCCACACCCACTCTTCCCAGCTCTCACCTATTTACAAATCCCCCCTACTCTTCACAAATCACCCCTACTCTTCACAAATCACCCCTACTCTTCACAAATCTACCCCCCCACTCTTCACAAATCCACCCCCCCCACACACACCCACACCCATACACACACACACACACTATTTCCAGCTCTCAACGATCAAATCTCGCTGATCAAATTGTTCTCAATCTGATCTAGGGTCTAATAAACTCTTTCAGTACCTTTTTAGTACCTATCATTGTTCATGTTATCATAAGGGACCGAGTTGTATATATAATAAATATATATATAAATCAAATATTTTGATTTAGTTTTAGTTATAGTCTTTGGACTTAAATGCCATTTTAGTTTTAGTCCCATTTTAGTCATCCGCAATGGTTTTAGTTTTAGTCATATTTTAGTCAACTAAAATCTCCAGTACATGTTAGTCAAATAAAATCATTTTAGTCAACTAAAATCTAATTGTAATGCATTATTTAAGCATTTCTAAAGAATTTTCAAACTCATTATATACTCCTGGAGTAAAAAGATTGAATATCATGTTATTATTTATGGTATTAAGGTTTGAACAAACTCACAGCTATAGATCTAGCCACTGGACAGTCTGAGGAGGTCTGTAATGCTGCACATTGCTCTAGATGGTGGTCTGAGGAGGTCTGTAATGTTACACATTGCTCTGGATGGTGGTGTGAGGAGGTCTGTAATGGTGCACAGTGCTCTGGATGGTGGTCTGAGGAGGCCTGTAATGTTACACATTGCTCTGGATGGTGGTGTGAGGAGGTCTGTAATGCTGCACATTGCTCTGGATGGTGGTCTGAGGAGGCCTGTAATGTTACACATTGCTCTGGATGGTGGTGTGAGGAGGTCTGTAATGGTGCACAGTGCTCTGGACGGTGGTCTGAGGAGGCCTGTAATGCTGCATATTGCTCTGGATGGTGGTATGAGGAGGTCTGTAATGGTGCACGGTGCTCTGGATGGTGGTCTGAGGAGGTCTGTAATGCTGCACATTGCTCTGGATGGTTGTATGAGGAGGCCTGTAATGCTGCACATTGCTCTGGATGGTGGTATGAGGAGGTCTGTAATGCTGCACATTGCTCTGGATGGTGGTATGAGGAGGTCTGTAATGCTGCACATTGCTCTGGATGATGGTCTGAGGAGGTCTGTAATGGTGCACATTGCTCTGGATGGTGGTCTGAGGAGGCCTGTAATACTGCACATTGCTCTGGATGGTGGTCTGAGGAGGCCTGTAATGCTACACATTGCTCTGGATGGTGGTCTGAGGAGGCTTGTAATGCTGTACATTGTTCTGGATGGTGGTCTGTGGAGGTCTGTAATGCTGCACATTGCTCTGGATGGTGGTCTGAGGAGGCTTGTAATGCTGTACATTGTTCTGGATGGTGGTCTGAGGAGGCCTGTAATGCTGCACATTGCTCTGGATGGTGGTATGAGGAGCCCTGTAATGCTGCTCATTGCTCTGAATGGTGGTCTGAGGAGGCCTGTAATACTGCACATTGCTCTGGATGGTGGTCTGAGGAGGCCTGTAATGCTGCACATTGCTCTGGATGGTGGTATGAGGAGGTTTGTAATGCTGCACATTGCTCTGGATGGTGGTATGAGGAGGTCTGTAATGCTGCACATTGCTCTGGATGGTGGTATGAGGAGGCCTGTAATGCTGCACATTGCTCTGGATGGTGGTCTGAGGAGGTCTGTAATGCTGCATAGTGCTCTGGATGGTGGTCTGAGGAGGTCTGTAATGCTGCACTTGCTCTGGATGGTGGTCTGAGGAGGCCTGCAATGCTGCACATTGCTCTGGATGGTGGTCTGGGGAGGTCTGTAATGCTGCACATTGCTCTGGATGGTGGTATGAGGAGGTCTGTAATGGTGCACGGTGCTCTGGATGGTGGTCTGAGGAGGTCTGTAATGCTGCACTTGCTCTGGATGGTGGTCTGAGGAGGCCTGCAATGCTGCACATTGCTCTGGATGGTGGTATGAGGAGGCCTGTAATGCTGCACATTGCTCTGGATGGTGGTATGAGGAGGTCTGTAATGGTGCACGGTGCTCTGGATGGTGGTCTGAGGAGGTCTGTAATACTGCACATTGCTCTGGATGGTGGTCTGAGGAGGCCTGTATTCCTGCATAGTGCTCTGGATGGTGGTCTGAGGAGGTCTGTAATGCTACACATTGCTCTGGATGGTGGTCTGAGGAGGTCTGTAATGCTGCACAGTGCTCTGGATGGTGGTCTGAGGAGGTCTGTAATGCTGCACATTGCTCTGGATGGTTATCTGAGGAGGCCTGTAATGCTGCACATTGCTCTGGATGGTTATCTGAGGAGGCCTGTAATGCTGCATAGTGCTCTGGATGGTGGTCTGAGGAGGTCTGTAATGCTACACATTGCTCTGGATGGTGGTCTGAGGAGGTCTGTAATGCTGCACAGTGCTCTGGATGGTGGTCTGAGGAGGTCTGTAATGCTGCACATTTCTCTGGATGGTGGTCTGAGGAGGTCTGTAATGCTGCACATTTCTCCGGATGGTGGTCTGAGGAGGCCTGTAATGCTGCACATTGCTCTGGATGCTCTGTAATGCTGCACATTGCTCTGGACGGTGATCTGAAAAGGCCTGTAATGCTGCACATTGCTCTGGATGATGGTCTGAGGAGGTCTATAATGCTGCACATTGCTCTGGATGGTGGTCTGAGGAGGTCTGTAATGCTTCACATTGCTCTGGATGTTTGTTTGAGGAGGCTTGTAATGTTGCACATTGCTCTGGATCATGGTCTGAGGAGGCCTGTAATGCTGCACATTGCTCTGGATGGTGGTCTGAAGAGGTCTGTAATGCTACACATTGCTCTGCATGTTGATCTGAGGAGGCCTGTAATGCTGCATAGTGCTCTGGATTGTGGTCTGAGGAGGTCTGTAATGCTGTACATTGCTCTGGATGGTGATCTGAGGAGGCCTGTAATGCTGCATAGTGCTCTGGATTGTGGTCTGAGGAGGTCTGTAATGCTGCACTTGCTCTGGATGGTGGTCTGAGGAGGTCTGTAATGCTGCACTTGCTCTGGATGGTGGTCTGAGGAGGTCTGTAATGGTGCACAGTGCTCTGGATGGTGGTCTGAGGAGGTCTGTAATGCTGCACTTGCTCTGGATGGTGGTCTGAGGAGGTCTGTAATGGTGCACGGTGCTCTGGATGGTGGTCTAAGGAGGTCTGTAATGGTGCACGGTGCTCTGGATGGTGGTCTGAGGAGGTCTGTAATGCTGCATAGTGCTCTGGATGGTGGTCTGAGGAGGTCTGTAATGCTGCACTTGCTCTGGATGGTGGTCTGAGGAGGTCTGTAATGGTGCACGGTGCTCTGGATGGTGGTCTGAGGAGGTCTGTAATACTGCACAGTGCTCTGGATGGTGGTCTGAGGAGGCCTGTAATGCTGCACAGTGCTCTGGATGGTGGTCTGAGGAGGCCTGTAATGCTGCACATTGCTCTGGATGGTTATCTGAGGAGGCCTGTAATGCTGCACATTGCTCTGGATGGTTATCTGAGGAGGCCTGTAATGCTGCATAGTGCTCTGGATGGTGGTCTGAGGAGGTCTGTAATGCTGCACATTTCTCTGGATGGTGGTCTGAGGAGGTCTGTAATGCTGCACATTTCTCCGGATGGTGGTCTGAGGAGGCCTGTAATGCTGCACATTGCTCTGGATGGTGATCTGAAGAGGTCTGTAATACTGCACATTGCTCTGGATGCTCTGTAATGCTTCACATTGCTCTGGATGGTTGTTTGAGGAGGCTTGTAATGTTGCACATTGCTCTGGATTGTGGTCTGAGGAGGCCTGTAATGCTGCACATTGCTCTGGATTGTGGTCTGAGGAGGTCTGTAATGCTACACATTGCTCTGGATGGTGGTCTGAGGGGGTCTGTAATGCTGCACATTGCTCTGGATGGTGGTATGAGGAGGCCTGTAATGCTGCATAGTGCTCTGGATGGTGGTCTGAGGAGGTCTGTAATGCTGCACTTGCTCTGGATGGTGGTCTGAGGAGGTCTGTAATGCTGCATAGTGCTCTGGATGGTGGTCTGAGGAGGTCTGTAATGCTGCACTTGCTCTGGATGGTGGTCTGAGGAGGTCTGTAATGGTGCACGGTGCTCTGGATGGTGGTCTGAGGAGGTCTGTAATGCTGCACTTGCTCTGGATGGTGGTCTGAGGAGGTCTGTAATGGTGCACTGTGCTCTGGATGGTGGTCTGAGGAGGTCTGTAATGGTGCACATTGCTCTGGATGGTGGTCTGAGGAGGCCTGTAATACTGCACATTGCTCTGGATGGTGGTCTGAGGAGGCCTGTAATGCTGCACAGTGCTCTGGATGATGGTCTGAGGAGGTCTATAATGCTGCACATTGCTCTGGATGGTGGTCTGAGGAGGTCTGTAATGCTTCACATTGCTCTGGATGGTTGTTTGAGGAGGCTTGTAATGTTGCACATTGCTCTGGATCGTGGTCTGAGGAGGCCTGTAATGCTGCACATTGCTCTGGATGGTGGTCTGAGGAGGCCTGTAATGCTACACATTGCTCTGGATGGTGGTCTGAGGGGGTCTGTAATGCTGCACATTGCTCTGGATTGTGGTCTGAGGAGGTCTGTAATGCTGCACATTGCTCTGGATGGTGATCTGAGGAGGCCTGTAATGCTGCATAGTGCTCTGGATGGTGGTCTGAAGAGGTCTGTAATGCTACACCTTGCTCTGGATGGTGGTCTGAGGAGGTCTGTAATGCTGCACATTGCTCTGGATGGTGATCTGAGGAGGCCTGTAATGCTGCATAGTGCTCTGGATGGTGGTCTGAAGAGGTCTGTAATGCTACACCTTGCTCTGGATGGTGGTCTGAGGAGGTCTGTAATGCTGCACATTGCTCTGGATGGTGGTATGAGGAGGCCTGTAATGCTGCACATTGCTCTGGATGGTGGTCTGGGGAGGTCTGTAATGCTGCACATTGCTCTGGATGGTGGTCTGAGGAGGCTGTAATGCTGCACATTGCTCTGGATGGTGGTCTGAGGAGGCTGTAATGCTGCACATATCTCTGGATGGTGGTCTGAGGAGACCTACATTGCTCTGGATGGTGGCCTGAGGAGGTCTGTAATGCTGCACAAGGCTCTGGATGGTGGTCTGAGGAGGTCTGTAATGCTGCACATTGCTGTGGATGGTGGACAGTTTGAGGAGGCCTGTAATGCTGCACATTGCTCTGGATGGTGGTCTGAGGAGACCTACATTGCTCTGGATGGTGGTCTGAGGAGGTCTGTAATGGTGCACATTGCTCTGGATGGTGGTCTGAGGAGGTCTGTAATGCTGCACATTGCTCTAAATGGTGGTCTGAGGAGGTCTGTAATGCTGCACATTGCTCTGGATGGTGGTCTGAGGAGGTCTGAAATGCTGCATAGTGCTCTGGATGGTGGTCTGAGGAGACCTCGAATGCTACACAGTGCTGGGTTGTGGTCTGAGGTCTGAGGTGAGGCCTGTAATGCTCAGTGCCTTGGATGCTGGTGGTCAGAGGAGGCCTGTAATGCACACACAGTGCCCTGGATTCCAGTGGTCAGAGGAGGCCTATAATGCTGTGCAGTGCTGGATGGTGGTCTGAGGTCTGAGGCATGGCCTGTAGTGCTCAGTACCCTGGATTCCAGTGGTCCGAGTAGGCCTGTAATGCACACACAGTGCTCTGGGTGGATGGTGGACTGAGAGGAGGCCTCAGCCCTGTAATTGTAATGTACACACTCACAATGGGTTCTCTCTACTCTGGATGGTTGTCGTTGTGAGTCAGGAGTGGGACTCATGTTGGGACTCGGAGGCCTGTATTGTACAGTGCTGCTCTGGACGGTCATCTGATGACTCGGAGGCCTGTAATGTACAGTGCTTCTCTGGATGGTCATCTGACGACTCGGAGGCCTGTAATGTACAGTGCTACTCTGGACGGTCATCTGACGACTCGGAGGCCTGTAATGTACAGTGCTACTCTGGACGGTCATCTGACGACTCGGAGGCCTGTAATGTACAGTGCTGCTCTGGACGGTCATCTGATGACTCGGAAGGCCAGTAATGTACAATGCTGCTCTGGATGTTCATCTGACGACTCTGAGGCCTGTAATGTACAGTGCTACTCTGGATGTTCATCTGACGACTCGGAGGGCTGTAATGTACAGTGCTACTCTGGATGTTCATCTGACGACTCAGAGGCCTGTAATGTACAGTGCTACTCTGGATGTTCATCTGACGACTCGGAGGGCTGTAATGTACAGTGCTACTCTGGATGTTCATCTGACGACTCGGAGGCCTGTAATGTACAGTGCTACTCTGGATGTTCATCTGACGACTCGGAGACCTGTAATGTACAGTGCTTCTCTGGACGGTCATCTGATGACTCGGAGGCCTGTAATGTACAGTGCTTCTTTGGATGGTCATCTGACGACTCGGAGGCCTGTAATGTACAGTGCTACTCTGGACGGTCATCTGACGACTCGGAGGCCTGTAATGTACAGTGCTGCTCTGGACGGTCATCTGATGACTCGGAAGGCCAGTAATGTACAATGCTGCTCTGGATGTTCATCTGACGACTCTGAGGCCTGTAATGTACAGTGCTACTCTGGACGGTCATCTGACGACTCGGAAGGCCAGTAATGTACAATGCTGCTCTGGATGTTCATCTGACGACTCTGAGGCCTGTAATGTACAGTGCTACTCTGGATGTTCATCTGACGACTCGGAGGGCTGTAATGTACAGTGCTTCTCTGGACGGTCATCTGATGACTCGGAGGCCTGTAATGTACAGTGCTTCTCTGGATGGTCATCTGACGACTCGGAGGCCTGTAATGCACAGTGCTGCTCTGGATGGTCATCTGACGACTCGGAGGCCTGTAATGTACAGTGCTACTCTGGACGGTCATCTGAGGACTCAGACGCCTGTAATGTACAGTGCTACTCTGGACGGTTGTCTGAGGACTCGGAGGCCTGTAATGTACAGTGCTACTCTGGACGTTCATCTGACGACTCAGAAGGCCTGTAATGTACAGTGCTACTCTGGACGGTCATCTGACGACTCGGAGGCCTGTAATGTACAGTGCTACTCTGGACGGTCATCTGACGACTCGGAGGCCTGTAATGTACAGTGCTTCTCTGGACGGTCATCTGATGACTCGGAGGCCTGTAATGTACAGTGCTTCTCTGGATGGTCATCTGATGACTCGGAGGCCTGTAATGTACAGTGCTACTCTGGACTTTCATCTGACGACTCAGAGGCCTGTAATGTACAGTGCTACTCTGGACTTTCATCTGACGACTCGGAGGCCTGTAATGTACAGTGCTACTCTGGACTTTCATCTGACGACTCGGAGGCCTGTAATGTACAATGCTGCTCTGGACGTTCGTCTGACGACTCGGAAGGCCTGTAATGTACAATGCTGCTCTGGATGTTCATCTGACGACTCTGAGGCCTGTAATGTACAGTGCTACTCTGGATGTTCATCTGACGACTCGGAGGGCTGTAATGTACAGTGCTTCTCTGGATGGTCATCTGACGACTCGGAGGCCTGTAATGTACAGTGCTACTCTGGACGGTCATCTGACGACTCGGAGGCCTGTAATGTACAGTGCTACTCTGGACGGTCATCTGATGACTCAGAAGGCCTGTAATGTACAGTGCTGCTCTGGATGGTCATCTGACGACTCGGAGGCCTGTAATATACAGTGCTACTCTGGACGGTCGTCTGAGGACTCAGAGGCCTGTAATGTACAGTGCTACTCTGGACGGTTGTCTGAGGACTCGGAGGCCTGTAATGTACAGTGCTACTCTGGACGTTCATCTGACGACTCGGAAGGCCTGTAATGTACAGTGCTACTCTGGACGTTCATCTGACGACTCGGAAGGCCTGTAATGTACAATGCTGCTCTGGATGTTCATCTGACGACTCGGAGGCCTGTAATGTACAGTGCTGCTCTGGACGGTCGTCTGAGGACTCGGAGGCCTGTAATGTACAGTGCTTCTCTGGACGGTCATCTGATGACTCAGAAGGCCTGTAATGTACAGTGCTCCTCTGGACGGTCATCTGATGACTCAGAAGGCCTGTAATGTACAGTGCTCCTCTGGACGGTCATCTGATGACTCGGAGGCCTGTAATGTACAGTGCTACTCTGGACGGTCGTCTGATGACTCAGAAGGCCTGTAATGTACAGTGCTGCTCTGGACGGTTGTCTGAGGACTCGGAGGCCTGTAATGTACAGTGCTGCTCTGGATGGTCGTCTGAGGACTCGGAGGCCTGTAATGTACAGTGCTGCTCTGGATGGTCGTCTGAGGACTCGGAGGCCTGTAATGTACAGTGCTACTCTGGACGTTCATCTGACGACTCGGAAGGCCTGTAATGTACAGTGCTGCTCTGGACGTTCATCTGATGACTCAGAAGGCCTGTAATGTACAGTGCTTCTCTGGAAGGTCATCTGAGGACTCGGAGGCCTGTAATGTACAGTGCTACTCTGGACGTTCATCTGACGACTCGGAAGGCCTGTAATGTACAGTGCTGCTCTGGACGTTCATCTGATGACTCAGAAGGCCTGTAATGTACAGTGCTTCTCTGGACGGTCGTCTGATGACTCAGAAGGCCTGTAATGTACAGTGCTACTCTGGACGGTCGTCTGATGACTCGGAAGGCCTGTAATGTACAGTGCTATTCTGGACGTTCATCTGACGACTCGGAGGCCTGTAATGTACAGTGCTGCTCTGGATGTTCATCTGACGACTCGGAGGCCTGTAATGTACAGTGCTACTCTGGATGGTCGTCTGATGACTCCGAAGGCCTGTAATGTACAGTGCTGCTCTGGACGGTAGTCTGACGACTCGGAGACCTGTAATGCTAGCTGCATGCGGCGCTCTGTGGAAACCGGAAATTAGTTCACGTGAGTGAACGTCCCTGCCTTACATTTTCGTTTAGTTTTAATTCCTTAAAAACGGAATTGGTTTTCGTCATCGTTTTCACTGCAAAAATGCCACTGACGAAAATTTTGATGGAAACATTTTCGTTGACGAAATTAACACTGTTGATGGGAAAGAGGAAACATTTGTATTGGGAGGTTTTTTCACTATGGAGGGGGACTGTCTAGTGGGGAAGTCTGTCCTCGGGGGGGTTGCTAAGGGGAGAATAATAGTTTGAGTGATTTTTCACTATGGAGGGGAAATTTTGGGAGTGTTAGCAAGGAGGAGATATAAGGGAGGAGGATTGTAGTGAGTAAGGAGGAGGTTTGTAGCTTACTTTTGGTTCAGCAGTCCCCTGGTGGAAGTGAATATTCTTCTGGCTGCCTTTTAATATGAAGGAGGGACTCTCAGTTAGTTTTTTTTTTGGTTTTCTTCTGGGGCACCATGACTTTTGTCTTCTTTGGGTTGATGAGTAGTGCCCATGTCATTCTATATTTCTCCAGCACTTAGAAGCTGTCTTGTAGGCCTCTCTATTGGTGACAGTAACAAGAAATCATCCACCTACAGAAGGAATGTCACCTTGGTTTCATGTAGAGCCGGTCCGGGTGCTGAGGAGGATTCTGGAGTTGCAGACAATTTTTTGAGGTAGATGTTTAGGAGAACCGGTCTCAGGCTGAGGCCTCATCTAACTGCATGTCCTTGCTGGAGGTGCTCTGTTCTTTATTCACCTTTACGTTACAATTCTTCTCAGTTGAGGGCAAGGCTCCTTTGAGACATTGGTGGGCTTAAAGCAAACCATTGATGGGTGAGCTGTACCTTCAATTTTTTTTCTCCTCCTAACAAAAACAAGGCAGAAACCATAATGAGTTCAGGATGAAACTTCAGATGAATTTATTGTAGCAGCACAAAGTAGAAGGTAGCTTCCCCCCTACCGCTACTGCACATGTCTGATGGCTACTCAGCACTGTTGGGCTTAATATGTCTACTGTACAAGCAGAATACAAACTTAGTTGCTGAGCAAATGGAAATGTGACTGAGTTGACCTTTGTGTTAGGTTATGATCTCCAGTTCAGGGTCACGAGTGTGGGGGAGGTGAGAGGCAATCCTCACCCCTTCCATTCTTTAACAATCTTTCTACTGCCTGGGGGCTGCCATATCTGACAGGAGGAACATTAGCAGGGGAGCAATGAAGTCCCTGGTGGTTAGGTCCATTGTTTGCACCAGTGGCGTATCTAAGGGGGCCCCACAGTCAGGCCCGTCACAACAGGACAGGCAAAACAAGCAATTGCTTGGGGCCCCAAGCCGGCCTGGGGCCCCAGCTGCAACACCAGCCACCGCTTCCCAGTGTTGCCAACCGCCCGCCCGTAAATGTCCGTTACAGGCAGCGGTGCCCTAAAAAAGATGGCTGCCAGCTGACCATGTAACTGCGCATGCCCTGTTCCGAAGCCGGCCGGCTCGGGAAAACCAGTACTTGCTCGGCCGGGCAGCGCATGCGCAGTAACTTAATGGCGCCGCTCGGCACCATTTTTGAATAGATTCCAGAGTACACTTGTTCCTGGCTAAGACAGGGCAGCCGCATTTTGTGCACTCGCCATAGGTGGAGGAGTCGAGGGGGGCTAAGTGAGGAGAAGAGTGTGACACTGGGGCTGAGGATGACATTACTGGGGACAGCAGCTGACACTACTGGGTCTAGGGACAGGCGACAGAGGATGACATGGCATTACTGGGGGGAGGGGAGGTGAAACCATGGCATGCAGAGGGACAGTGAAGGACACTGATGTGCTGCCCTGTGGACTGTGGAGAGGTGAAAGGGAAGCAGCACAGGAGCAGCACACACTGGTGTGGAGACTGTAATATGATGGTGTACAGAGGAGAAGGCTACTGTGAGGGGGTGAAGAGGACACTATCATGTCCGCAGCCTCTGTCCCCCTCCTGTAGTATGTCCGCAGCCTCTGTCCTCCTCCTGTAGTATGTTCGCAGCCTCTGTCCCCCTCCTGTAATATGTCCGCAGTCTCTGTCCCCCTCCTGTAGTATGTCCGCAGCCTCTGTCCACCTCCTGTAGTATGTCCGCAGCCTCTGTCCCCCTCCTGTAGTATGTCCGCAGCCTCTGTCCCCCTCCTGTAGTATGTCCGCAGCCTCTGTCCCCCTCCTGTAGTATGTCCGCAGCCTCTGTCCCCCTCCTGTAGTATGTCCGCAGCCTCTGTCCCCCTCCTGTAGTATGTCCGCAGCCTCTGTCCCCCTCCTGTAGTATGTCCGCAGCCTCTGTCCACCTCCTGTAGTATGTCTGCAGCCTCTGTCCCCCTCCTGTAGTATGTCCGCAGCCTCTGTCCCCCTCCTGTAGTATGTCCGCAGGCTCTGTCCCCCTCCTGTAGTATGTCTGCAGCCTCTGTCCCCCTCCTGTAGTATGCCCGCAGCCTCTGTCCCCCTCTGTTATTATGTCCGCAGCCTCTGTCCCCCTCCTGTAGTATGTCCGCAGCCTCTATCCACCTCCTGTAGTATGTCCGCAGGCAGCCTCTGTCCCCCTCCTGTAGTATGTCCGCAGCCTCTGTCCCACTCCTGTGGTATGTCCGCAGGCAGCCTCTGTCCCCCTCCTGTAGTATGTCCGCAGCCTCTGTCCCCCTCCTGTAGTATGTCCGCAGCCTCTGTCCACCTCCTGTAGTATGTCCGCAGCCTCTATCCCCCTCCTGTAGTATGTCCGCAGCCTCTGTCCCCCTCCTGTAGTATGCCCGCAGCCTCTGTCCCCCTCTGTTATTATGTCCGCAGCCTCTGTCCCCCTCCTGTAGTATGTCCGCAGCCTCTATCCACCTCCTGTAGTATGTCCGCAGGCAGCCTCTGTCCCCCTCCTGTAGTATGTCCGCAGCCTCTGTCCCCCTCCTGTAGTATGTCCACAGGCAGCCTCTGTCCCCCTCCTGTAGTATGTCCGCAGCCTCTGTCCCCCTCCTGTAGTATGTCCGCAGGCAGCCTCTGTCCCCCTCCTGTAGTATGTCCGCAGCCTCTGTCCCCCTCCTGTAGTATGTCCGCAGCCTCTGTCCCCCTCCGTTAGCATGTCTGCAGCCTCTGTCCCTCTCCTGTAGTATGTCTGCAGCCTCTGTACCCCTCCTGTAGTATGTCCGCAGCATCTGTCCACCTCCTGTAGTATGTCCGCAGCCTCTGTCCCCCTCCTGTAGTATGTCCACAGCCTCTGTCCCCCTCCTGTAGTATGTCCGCAGGCAACCTCTCCTCTGTCCCCCTCCTGTAGTATGTCTGCAGCCTCTGTCCCTCTCCTGTAGTATGTCCGCAGCCTCTATCCACCTCCTGTAGTATGTCCGCAGCCTCTGTTCCCCTCCTGTAGTATGTCCGCAGCCTCTGTGCCACTCCTGTAGTATGTCCGCAGCCTCTGTCCCCCTCCTGTAGTATGTCCGCAGCCTCTGTCCCCCTCCTGTAGTATGTCCGCAGGCAACCTCTCCTCTGTCCCCCTCCTGTAGTATGTCTGCAGTCTCTGTCTCCCTCCTGTAGTATGTCCGCAGCCTCTGTCCCCCTCCTGTAGTATGTCCGCAGCCTCTGTCCACCTCCTGTAGTATGTCCGCAGCCTCTGTCCACCTCCTGTAGTATGTCTGCAGCCTCTGTCCCCCTCCTGTAGTATGTCCGCAGCCTCTGTCCCCCTCCTGTAGTATGTCTGCAGCCTCTGTCCCCCTCCTGTAGTATGCCCGCAGCCTCTGTCCCCCTCTGTTATTATGTCCGCAGCCTCTGTCCCCCTCCTGTAGTATGTCCGCAGCCTCTATCCACCTCCTGTAGTATGTCCACAGGCAGCCTCTATCCACCTCCTGTAGTATGTCCGCAGGCAGCCTCTGTCCCCCTCCTGAAGTATGTCCGCAGCCGCTGTCCCCCTCCTGTAGTATGTCCGCAGGCAGCCTCTGTCCCCCTCCTGTAGTATGTCCGCAGCCTCTGTCCCCCTCGTGTAGTATGTCCGCAGCCTCTGTCCCCCTCCGTTAGCATGTCTGCAGCCTCTGTCCCTCTCCTGTAGTATGTCTGCAGTCTCTGTCTTCCTCCGTTAGTATGTCTGCAGCCTCTGTCCCTCTCCTGTAGTATGTCCGCAGCCTCTATCCACCTCCTATAGTATATCCGCAGCCTCTGTCCCCCTCCTGTAGTATGTCCGCAGCCTCTATCCACCTCCTATAGTATATCCGCAGCCTCTGTTCCCCTCCTGTAGTATGTCCACAGCCTCTGTCCCCCTCGTGTAGTATGTCCACAGCCTCTGTCCACCTCCTGTAGTATGTGTGCAGCCTCTGTCCCCCTCCTGTAGTATGTCCGCAGCCTCTGTCCTCCTCCTGTAGTATGTCCGCAGCCTCTGTCCCCCTCCTGTAGTATGTCTGCAGCCTCTGTCCCCCTCCTGTAGTATGTCCGCAGCCTCTGTCCACCTCCTGTAGTATGTCCGCAGCCTCTGTCCCCCTCCCTCCCCTTCAATTGTTGAAAATTTTCAAATTTTATGCACATTATATGCAACAGAAGTATTTGCACTGTAAACCTTTTGTATTTATATAAAGTGTTGGTGAACTTAAACTGTATCGCTATGCTGTGATTCCTGTAGGCTTTGCGTGCGTGCGTGTGTGGGGGTTAGTTGGGGGGCCTCCATGTCCATTTTGCTTGGGGCCCCCAAATTACTTCAAACGGCCCTGCCCACAGTATTCCTTTTGTTGTACCTCACAGCTGTCAGTATGGCAGTACTGGTGCTGTAGTGCTAGTAATCTGTGAAGAGAAGGGAACTGAACTCTTCTGTAATTTGGATTTTTTTGTGCGTCTCTTTGTACCCACCACCTTTTGAATTGGCCTCTAATAATGCGTCCCATTGTTTGGGGATTCACTTTATTGCTGGGCTGTGCGGATCCAGATAGAGGATGCATTATTATGGGAGTCTGTGTATCCAATGTTTTTTTGATGATTTTTTGGGGGTTTCTGGCCGCGGTGTCATCTCTAGTCTTGTCCAGGGCTATGAGCTACAGTAGTAAGTCCCTGGATCATTTCTTGGTTTTTATTCATCTCAATTCTTCTTCTGTTCTTCTTTATATTCCTGTACTGCTGATTACTTTTCCTGGAATGTTGGTGAGGTGTAGAAGGCATTGCTTTGTAACGATGACTGCCGGATCTGCTCATCTGGAGTGTTTAGTTCCTGTAGAAAAGTATTCCTCAGAATTTCCATCATTTCAGAAGAATGACTCGTCATTTTTTTCTCATGCCTCTGTGAGGGGAAAGATCTGGATCCTAAGAGCCCCCAAGGGACACATTTTCTTTTCAGTATAATTTTTAAAGAAACGCACGTGCCAAAACAAGCTCTACTTCTTCACTAATCGCTGTGTAAGTTTGCACATTGATGTTTCCAGGGCAGAGCGAACGTTATTTGCACCAGAAACATCTTGTTGGATTTTTTTGCATCAGCCCCTCTCAGACCAGGCCAAAAAATCAGCCATCTTCTTTCCTAATGTGGAATGATGGGAACCATCGATCAAACCATAATCCAAACATCATACAGAGTTATATGTTGAGAGATGTCCTCTCTTCTAACCAGAAGAGGTCGTGGTGTTCTCTGCCAGTGAGTAATATAGAAAAAACACACTGCTACCCCTCCCCTCATTTAAGTGCCCAGCCCAGAACACAGTACAAATCATTCATTTCAAACCCCACATACCGGGGCTCAGTTTAGGTATGATAGTCACAATGTAATTGATATGGATAGTCAGTAGTATGTGATGCAGAGTTCAGGGGTCAGTAGGAAGTGATGCAGAGTTCAGCGGTCAGTAGTAAGTGATGCAGAGTTCAGGGGTCAGTAGTATGTGATGCAGAGTTCAGGGGTCAGTAGTAAGTGGGGCAGAGTTCAGAGGTCAGTAGTATGTGATGCAGAGTTTAGTGGTCAGTAGTAAGTGGGGCAGAGTTCAGGGGTCAGTAGTAAGTGATGCAGAGTTCAGGGGTCAGTAGTATGTGATGCAGAGTTCAGGGGTCAGTAGTAAGTGGGGCAGAGTTCAGAGGTCAGTAGTATGTGATGCAGAGTTTAGTGGTCAGTAGTAAGTGGGGCAGAGTTCAGGGGTCAGTAGTAAGTGATGCAGAGTTCAGCGGTCAGTAGTAAGTGATGCAGAGTTCAGGGGTCAGTAGTATGTGATGCAGAGTTCAGGGGTCAGTAGTAAGTGGGGCAGAGTTCAGAGGTCAGTAGTATGTGATGCAGAGTTTAGTGGTCAGTAGTAAGTGGGGCAGAGTTCAGGGGTCAGTAGTAAGTGATGCAGAGTTCAGGGGTCAGTAGTAAGTGGGGCAGAATTCAGGGGTCAGTAGTATGTGATGCAGAGTTCAGGGGTCAGTAGTAAGTGATGCAGAGTTCAGGGGTCAGTAGTATGTGATGCAGAGTTCAGGGGTCAGTAGTAAGTGGGGCAGAGTTCAGAGGTCAGTAGTATGTGATGCAGAGTTTAGTGGTCAGTAGTAAGTGGGGCAGAGTTCAGGGGTCAGTAGTAAGTGATGCAGAGTTCAGAGGTCAGTAGTAAGTGGGGCAGAGTTCAGGGGTCAGTAGTATGTGATGCAGAGTTCAGAGGTCAGTAGTAAGTGGGGCAGATTACATGGGTCAGTAGTATGTGATGCAGAGTTCAGGGGTCAGTAGTAAGTGGAGCAGAGTTCAGAGGTCAGTAGTATGTGATGCAGAGTTCAGAGGTCAGTAGTAAGTGATGCAGAGTTCAGAGGTCAGTAGTAAGTGATGCAGAGTTCAGGGGTCAGTAGTAAGTGGGGCAGAGTTCAGGGGTCAGTAGTAAGTGACGCAGAGTTCAGGGGTCAGTAGTAAATGGGGCCAAGTTCAGGGGTCAGTAGTAAATGGGGCAAAGTTCAGGGGTCAGTAGGAGGTGGGGCTGAGTTCAGGGGTCAGTAGTAAGTGATGCAGAGTTCAGGGGTCAGTAGTAAGTGATGCAGAGTTCAGGGGTCAGTAGTAAGTGGGGCAGAGTTCAGGGGTCAGTAGTAAGTGATGCAGAGTTCAGGGGTCAGTAGTAAGTGATGCAGAGTTCAGGGGTCAGTAGTAAGTGATGCAGAGTTCAGAGGTCAGTAGTAAGTGGAGCAGAGTTCAGGGGTCAGTAGTATGTGATGCAGACTACGGGGGTCAGTAGTAAGTGATGCAGAGTTCAGAGGTCAGTAGTAAGTGATGCAGAGTTCAGGGGTCAGTAGTAAGTGATGCAGAGTTCAGGGGTCAGTAGTATGTGATGCAGAGTTCAGAGGTCAGTAGTATGGTATGCAGAGTTCAGGGGTCAGTAGTAAGTGGGGCCGAGTTCACAGGTCAGTAGTAAGTGATGCAGAGGTCAGTAGTAAGTGATGCAGAGTTCAGAGGTCAGTAGTATGTGATGCAGATTTCAGGGGTCAGTAGTAAATTTGGCCGAGTTCAGGGGTCAGTAGTAAGTGGGGCAGAGTTCAGAGGTCAGTAGTAAGTGGGGCAGAGTTCAGGGGTCAGTAGTAAGTGATGCAGAGTTCAGGGGTCAGTAGTAAATAGGGCCAAGTTCAGGGGTCAGTAGTAAATGGGGCAAAGTTCTGGGGTCAGTAGGAGGTGGGGCTAAGTTCAGGGGTCAGTAGTAAGTGATGCAGAGTTCAGAGGTCAGTAGTAAGTGGGGCAGAGTTCGGGGGTCAGTAGAAAGTGGGGCCGAGTTCAAGGGTCAGTAGTATGTGATGCAGAGTTCAGGGGTCAGTAGTAAGTGAAGCAGAGTTAAGGGGTCAGTAGTAAGTGATGCAGAGTTCAGGGGTCAGTAGTAAGTGGGGCCGAGTTCAGAGGTCAGTAGTAAGTGATGCAGAGTTCAGAGGCCAGTAGTAAGTGATGCAGAGTTCAGAGGTCAGTAGTATGTGATGCAGAGTTCAGGGGTCAGTAGTAAGTGGGGCCGAGTTCACAGGTCAGTAGTAAGTGATGCAGAGGTCAGTAGTAAGTGATGCAGAGTTCAGGGGTCAGTAGTAAATTTGTCCGAGTTCAGGGGTCAGTAGAAAGTGGGGCAGAGTTCAGGGGTCAGTAGTAAGTGGGGCAGAGTTCAGGGGTCAGTTGTAAGTGATGCAGAGTTCAGGGGTCAGTAGTAAATGGGGCCAAGTTCAGGGGTCAGTAGTAAATGGGGCAAAGTTCAGGGGTCAGTATGAGGTGGGGCTGAGTTCAGGGGTCAGTAGTAAGTGATGCAGAGTTCAGAGGTCAGTAGTAAGTGGGGCAGAGTTCGGGGGTCAGTAGAAAGTGGGGCCGAGTTCAAGGGTCAGTAGTAAGTGGGGCAGAGTTCCGGGGTCAGTAGTAAGCGATGCAGAGTCCAGGGGTGAGTAGTAAGTGATGCAGAGTTCAGAGGTCAGTAGTAAGTGATGCAGAGTTCAGGGGGTCAGTAGTAAGTGATGCAGAGTTCGGGAGTAAGTAGTATGTGATGCAGAGTTCAGAGGTCAGTAGTAAGTGGGGCAGAGTTCAGGGGTCAGTAGTATGTGATGCAGAGTTCGGGGGTCAGTAGTAAGTGATGCAGAGTTCAGAGGTCAGTAGTAAGTGATGCAGAGTTCAGGGGTCAGTAGTAGGTGGGGAAGAGTTCAGGGGTCAGTAGTAAGTGGGGTAGAGTTCAGGGGTCAGTAGTAAGTGATGCAGAGTTCAGAGGTCAGCAGTAAGTGATGCAGAGTACAGGGGTCAGTAGTATGTGATGCAGAGTTCAGAGGTCAGTAGTAAGTGGGGCAGAGTTCAGGGGTCAGTAGTATGTGATGCAGAGTACGGGGGTCAGTAGTAAGTGATGCAGAGTTCAGAGGTCAGTAGTAAGTGATGCAGAGTTCAGCGGTCAGTAGTAAGTGATGCAGAGTTCAGGGGTCAGTAGTATGTGATGCAGAGTTCAGAGGTCAGTAGTATGGTATGCAGAGTTCAAGGGTCAGTAGTAAGTGGGGCCGAGTTCACAGGTCAGTAGTAAGTGATGCAGAGGTTAGTAGTAAGTGATGCAGAGTTCAGAGGTCAGTAGTATGTGATGCAGATTTCAGGGGTCAGTAGTAAATTTGGCCGAGTTCAGGGGTCAGTAGTAAGTGGGGCAGAGTTCAGGGGTCAGTAGTAAATGGGGCCAAGTTCAGGGGTCAGTAGTAAATGGGGCAAAGTTCTGGGGTCAGTAGGAGGTGGGGCTAAGTTCAGGGGTCAGTAGTAAGTGATGCAGAGTTCAGAGGTCAGTAGTAAGTGGGGCAGAGTTCGGGGGTCAGTAGAAAGTGGGGCCGAGTTCAAGGGTCAGTAGTATGTGATGCAGAGTTCAGGGGTCAGTAGTAAGTGAAGCAGAGTTAAGGGGTCAGTAGTAAGTGATGCAGAGTTCAGGGGTCAGTAGTAAGTGGGGCCGAGTTCAGAGGTCAGTAGTAAGTGATGCAGAGTTCAGAGGCCAGTAGTAAGTGATGCAGAGTTCAGAGGTCAGTAGTATGTGATGCAGAGTTCAGGGGTCAGTAGTAAGTGGGGCCGAGTTCACAGGTCAGTAGTAAGTGATGCAGAGGTCAGTAGTAAGTGATGCAGAGTTCAGGGGTCAGTAGTAAGTGGGGCCGAGTTCACAGGTCAGTAGTAAGTGATGCAGAGGTCAGTAGTAAGTGATGCAGAGTTCAGAGGTCAGTAGTATGTGATGCAGAGTTCAGGGGTCAGTAGTAAGTGGGGCCGAGTTCACAGGTCAGTAGTAAGTGATGCAGAGGTCAGTAGTATGTGATGCAGAGTTCAGGGGTCAGTAGAAAGTGGGGCAGAGTTCAGGGGTCAGTAGTAAGTGGGGCAGAGTTCAGGGGTCAGTAGTAAGTGATGCAGAGTTCAGGGGTCAGTAGTAAATGGGGCCAAGTTCAGGGGTCAGTAGTAAATGGGGCAAAGTTCAGGGGTCAGTATGAGGTGGGGCTGAGTTCAGGGGTCAGTAGTAAGTGATGCAGAGTTCAGAGGTCAGTAGTAAGTGGGGCAGAGTTCGGGGGTCAGTAGAAAGTGGGGCCGAGTTCAAGGGTCAGTAGTAAGTGGGGCAGAGTTCCGGGGTCAGTAGTAAGCGATGCAGAGTCCAGGGGTGAGTAGTAAGTGATGCAGAGTTCAGAGGTCAGTAGTAAGTGATGCAGAGTTCAGGGGGTCAGTAGTAAGTGATGCAGAGTTCGGGAGTAAGTAGTATGTGATGCAGAGTTCAGAGGTCAGTAGTAAGTGGGGCAGAGTTCAGGGGTCAGTAGTATGTGATGCAGAGTTCGGGGGTCAGTAGTAAGTGATGCAGAGTTCAGAGGTCAGTAGTAAGTGATGCAGAGTTCAGGGGTCAGTAGTAGGTGGGGAAGAGTTCAGGGGTCAGTAGTAAGTGGGGTAGAGTTCAGGGGTCAGTAGTAAGTGATGCAGAGTTCAGAGGTCAGCAGTAAGTGATGCAGAGTACAGGGGTCAGTAGTATGTGATGCAGAGTTCAGAGGTCAGTAGTAAGTGGGGCAGAGTTCAGGGGTCAGTAGTATGTGATGCAGAGTACGGGGGTCAGTAGTAAGTGATGCAGAGTTCAGAGGTCAGTAGTAAGTGATGCAGAGTTCAGCGGTCAGTAGTAAGTGATGCAGAGTTCAGGGGTCAGTAGTATGTGATGCAGAGTTCAGAGGTCAGTAGTATGGTATGCAGAGTTCAAGGGTCAGTAGTAAGTGGGGCCGAGTTCACAGGTCAGTAGTAAGTGATGCAGAGGTCAGTAGTAAGTGATGCAGAGTTCAGAGGTCAGTAGTATGTGATGCAGATTTCAGGGGTCAGTAGTAAATTTGGCCGAGTTCAGGGGTCAGTAGTAAGTGGGGCAGAGTTCAGGGGTCAGTAGTAAGTGATGCAGAGTTCAGGGGTCAGTAGTAAATGGGGCCAAGTTCAGGGGTCAGTAGTAAATGGGGCAAAGTTCTGGGGTCAGTAGGAGGTGGGGCTAAGTTCAGGGGTCAGTAGTAAGTGATGCAGAGTTCAGAGGTCAGTAGTAAGTGGGGCAGAGTTCGGGGGTCAGTAGAAAGTGGGGCCGAGTTCAAGGGTCAGTAGTATGTGATGCAGAGTTCAGGGGTCAGTAGTAAGTGAAGCAGAGTTAAGGGGTCAGTAGTAAGTGATGCAGAGTTCAGGGGTCAGTAGTAAGTGGGGCCGAGTTCAGAGGTCAGTAGTAAGTGATGCAGAGTTCAGAGGCCAGTAGTAAGTGATGCAGAGTTCAGAGGTCAGTAGTATGTGATGCAGAGTTCAGGGGTCAGTAGTAAGTGGGGCCGAGTTCACAGGTCAGTAGTAAGTGATGCAGAGGTCAGTAGTAAGTGATGCAGAGTTCAGGGGTCAGTAGTAAGTGGGGCCGAGTTCACAGGTCAGTAGTAAGTGATGCAGAGGTCAGTAGTAAGTGATGCAGAGTTCAGAGGTCAGTAGTATGTGATGCAGAGTTCAGGGGTCAGTAGTAAGTGGGGCCGAGTTCACAGGTCAGTAGTAAGTGATGCAGAGGTCAGTAGTATGTGATGCAGAGTTCAGGGGTCAGTAGAAAGTGGGGCAGAGTTCAGGGGTCAGTAGTAAGTGGGGCAGAGTTCAGGGGTCAGTAGTAAGTGATGCAGAGTTCAGGGGTCAGTAGTAAATGGGGCCAAGTTCAGGGGTCAGTAGTAAATGGGGCAAAGTTCAGGGGTCAGTATGAGGTGGGGCTGAGTTCAGGGGTCAGTAGTAAGTGATGCAGAGTTCAGAGGTCAGTAGTAAGTGGGGCAGAGTTCGGGGGTCAGTAGAAAGTGGGGCCGAGTTCAAGGGTCAGTAGTAAGTGGGGCAGAGTTCCGGGGTCAGTAGTAAGCGATGCAGAGTCCAGGGGTGAGTAGTAAGTGATGCAGAGTTCAGAGGTCAGTAGTAAGTGATGCAGAGTTCAGGGGGTCAGTAGTAAGTGATGCAGAGTTCGGGAGTAAGTAGTATGTGATGCAGAGTTCAGAGGTCAGTAGTAAGTGGGGCAGAGTTCAGGGGTCAGTAGTATGTGATGCAGAGTTCGGGGGTCAGTAGTAAGTGATGCAGAGTTCAGAGGTCAGTAGTAAGTGATGCAGAGTTCAGGGGTCAGTAGTAGGTGGGGAAGAGTTCAGGGGTCAGTAGTAAGTGGGGTAGAGTTCAGGGGTCAGTAGTAAGTGATGCAGAGTTCAGAGGTCAGCAGTAAGTGATGCAGAGTACAGGGGTCAGTAGTATGTGATGCAGAGTTCAGAGGTCAGTAGTAAGTGGGGCAGAGTTCAGGGGTCAGTAGTATGTGATGCAGAGTACGGGGGTCAGTAGTAAGTGATGCAGAGTTCAGAGGTCAGTAGTAAGTGATGCAGAGTTCAGCGGTCAGTAGTAAGTGATGCAGAGTTCAGGGGTCAGTAGTATGTGATGCAGAGTTCAGAGGTCAGTAGTATGGTATGCAGAGTTCAAGGGTCAGTAGTAAGTGGGGCCGAGTTCACAGGTCAGTAGTAAGTGATGCAGAGGTCAGTAGTAAGTGATGCAGAGTTCAGAGGTCAGTAGTATGTGATGCAGATTTCAGGGGTCAGTAGTAAATTTGGCCGAGTTCAGGGGTCAGTAGTAAGTGGGGCAGAGTTCAGGGGTCAGTAGTAAGTGGGGCAGAGTTCAGGGGTCAGTAGTAAGTGATGCAGAGTTCAGGGGTCAGTAGTAAATGGGGCCAAGTTCAGGGGTCAGTAGTAAATGGGGCAAAGTTCTGGGGTCAGTAGGAGGTGGGGCTGAGTTCAGGGGTCAGTAGTAAGTGATGCAGAGTTCAGAAGTCAGTAGTAAGTGGGGCAGAGTTCGGGGGTCAGTAGAAAGGGGGGCCGAGTTCAAGGGTCAGTAGTAAGTGGGGCAGAGTTCAGGGGTCAGTAAAAAGTGATGCAGAGTCCGGGGGTGAGTAGTAAGTGATGCAGAGTTCAGAGGTCAGTAGTAAGTGGGGCAGAGTTCAGGGGTCAGTAGTATGTGAAGCAGAGTTCGGGGGTCAGTAGTAAGTGATGCAGAGTTCAGAGGTCAGTAGTAAAGGATGCAGAGTTCAGGAGTCAGTAGTATGTGATGCAGAGTTCAGAGGTCAGTAGTAAATGGGGCAGAGTTCAGGGGTCAGTAGTAAGTGATGCAGAGTTCAGAGGTCAGTAGTAAGTGAAGCAGAGTTCAGAGGTCAGTAGTATGTGATGCAGAGTTCATGGGTCAGTAGTAAGTGGGGCAGAGTTCAGGGGTCAGTAGTATGTGATGCAGAGTTTGGGGGTCAGTAGTAAAAGATGCAGAGTTCAGATTTCAGTAGTAAGTGATGCAGAGTTCAGGGGTCAGTAGTAAGTGATGCAGAGTTTGGAGATCAGTAGTATGAGATGCAGAGTTAGGAGGTCAGTAGCAAGTGGGGCAGAGTTCAGTGGTCAGTAGTAAGTGATGCAGAGTTCAGAGGTCAGTAGTAAGTGGGGCAGAGTTCGGGGGTCAGTAGAAAGTGGGGCCGAGATCAGGGGTCAGTAGTAAGTGGGGCAGAGTTCAGGGGTCAGTAGTAAGTGGGGCAGAATTCAGGGGTCAGTAGTAAGTGATGCAGAGTTCAGGGGTCAGTAGTAAATGGGGCCAAGTTAAGGGGTCAGTAGAAAATGGGGCCAAGTTCAGGGGTTAGTAGGAGGTGGGGCTGAGTTCAGGGGTCAGTAGTGAGTGATGTATAGTTTAGAGGTCAGTAGTAAGTGGGGCAGAGTTCAGGGGTCAGTAGAAAGTGGGGCCGAGTTCAAGGGTCAATAGTAAGTGGGGCAGAGTTCAGGGGTCAGTAGTAAGTGATGCAGAGTTCAGGGGTCAGTAGTAAGTGGGGCCGAGTTCAGGGGTCAGTAGTATGTGATGCAGAGTATGGGGGTCAGTAGTAAGTGATGCAGAGTTCAGAGGTCAGTAGTAAGTGATGCAGAGTTCAGCGGTCAGTAGTAAGTGATGCAGAGTTCAGGGGTCAGTAGTAAGTGATGCAGAGTTCAGAGGTCAGTAGTAAATGGGGCAGAGTTCAGGGGTCAGTAGTACGTGATGCAGAGTTCAGGGGTCAGTAGTATGTGATGCAGAGTTTGGGGGTCAGTAGTACGTGATGCAGAGTTCAGGGGTCAGTAGTATGTTATGCAGAGTTCAGGGGTCAGTAGTAAGTGATGCAGAGTTCATATGTCAGTAGTACGTGATGCGGAGTTCAGGGGTCAGTAGTAAGCGATACAGAGTTCAGGGGTCAGTCGTATGTGATGCAGAGTTCAGGGGTCCGTAGTATGTGATGCAGAGTTCAGGGGTCAGTAGTATGTGATGCAGAGTTCAGGGGTCAGAGTAAGTGATGCAGAGTTCAAAGGTCAGAAGTAAATGGGGCCGAGTTCAGGGGTCAGTAGAAAGTGGGGCCGAGTTCAGGGGTCAGTGGGAGGTGGGGCAGAGTTCAGGGGTCAGTAGTAAGTGGGCCAGAGTTCAGGGGTCATTAGTAAATGAGGCCGAGTTCAGGGGTCAGTAGTAAGTGGGGCAGAGTTTAGGGGTCAGTAGTAAGTGATGCAGAGTTCGGGGGTCAGTAGTATGTGATGCAGAGTTCAGAGGTCAGTAGTAAGTGGGGCAGAGTTCAGGGGTCAGTAGTATGTGATGCAGAGTTCGGGGTCAATAGTATGTGATGCAGAGTTCAGGGGTCAGTAGTACGTGATGCAGAGTTCAGGGGTCAGTAGTAAGTGATGCAGAGTTCAGGGGTCAGTAGTAAGTGGGCCAGAGTTCAGGGGTCATTAGTAAATGAGGCCGAGTTTAGGGGTCAGTAGTAAGTGGGGCAGAGTTCGGGGGTCAGTAGTAAGTGACACAGAGTTCAGAGGTCAGTAGTAAGTGATGCAGAGTTTGGTGGTCAGTAGTATGTGATGCAGAGTTCAGAGGTCAGTAGTAAGTGGGGCCGAGTTCAGTGGTCAGTAGTAAGTGGGGCAGAGTTCAGGGGTCAGTAGTATGTGATGCAGAGTTCGGGGTCAGTAGTACATGATGCAGAGTTCAGTGGTCAGTAGTAAGTGATGCAGAGTTCAGAGGTCAGTAGTAAATGGGGCCAAGTTCAGGAGTCAGTAGAAAGTGGGGCCGAGTTCAGGGGTCAGTGGGAGGTGGGGCTGAGTTCAGGGGTCAGTAGTCAGTGGGGCAGAGTTCAGGGGTCTAGTAGTAAGTGGGACAGAGTTCAGGGGTCAGTAGTAAATGGGGCCGAGTTCAGGGGTCAGTAGTAAGTGGGGCAGAATTCGGGGGTCAGTAGTAAGTGATACAGAGTTCAGAGGTCAGTAGTAAGTGGGGCAGAGTTCGGGGGTCAGTAGAAAGTGGTGCCGAGTTCAGGGGTCAGTAGTATGTGGGGCAGAGTTCAGGGGTCAATAGTAAGTGGGGCAGAGTTCGGGGGTCAGTAGAAAGTGGGGCCAAGTTCGGGGGTCAGTAGTAAGTGATGCAGAGTTTAGGGGTCAGTAGTAAGTGATGCAGTGTTCGGGGGTCAGTAGTATGTGATGCAGAGTTCAGAGGTCAGTAGTAAGTGGGGCAGAGTTCGGGGGTCAGTAGAAAGTGGGGCCGAGTTCAGGGGTCAGTAGTATGTGGGGCAGAGTTCAGGGGTCAGTAGTAAGTGGGGCAGAGTTTGGGGGTCAGTAGAAAGTGGGGCTGAGTTCGGGGGTCAGTAGTAAGTGATGCAGAGTTTAGGGGTCAGTAGTAAGTGATGCAGAGTTCGGGGGTCAAAAGTATGTGATGCAGAGTTCAGAGGTCAGTAGTAAGTGGGGCAGAGTTCAGGGGTCAGTAGTATGTGATGCAGAGTTCAGGGGTCAGCAGTAAATGGGGCCAAGTTCAGGGGTCAGTAGTAAATGGGGCAAAGTTCAGGGGTCAGTAGGAGGTGGGGCTGAGTTCAGGGGTCAGTAGTAAGTGATGCAGAGTTCAGAGGTCAGTAGTAAGTGGGGCAGAGTTCGGGGGTCATTAGAAAGTGGGGCCGAGTTCAAGGGTCAGTAGTAAGTGGGGCAGAGTTCAGGGGTCAGTAGTAAGTGATGCAGAGTCCAGGGGTGAGTAGAAAGTGATGCAGAGTTCAGAGGTCAGTAGTAAGTGATGCAGAGTTCAGGGGTCAGTAGTAAGTGATGCAGAGTTTGGGAGTCAGTAGTATGTGATGCAGAGTTCAGAGGTCAGTAGTAAGTGGGGCAGAGTTCAAGGGTCAGTAGTATGTGATGCAGAGTTCGGGGGTCAGTAGTAAGTGATGCAGAGTTCAGAGGTCAGTAATATGTGATGCAGAGTTCATGGGTCAGTAGTAAGTGGGGCAGAGTTCAGGGGTCAGTAGTATGTGATGCAGAGTTCGGGGGTCAGTAGTAAGTGATGCAGAGTTCAGCGGTCAGTAGTAAGTGATGCAGAGTTCAGGGGTCAGTAGTAAGTGATGCAGAGTTCAGAGGTCAGTAGTAAATGGGGCAGAGTTCAGGGGTCAGTAGTACGTGTTGCAGAGTTTGGGGGTCAGTAGTACGTGATTCGGAGTTCAGGGGTTAGTAGTATGTGTTACAGAGTTTGGGGGTCAGTAGTACGTGATGCGGAGTTCAGGGGTCAGTAGTATGTGATGCAGAGTTCAGGGGTCAGTAGTATGTGATGCAGAGTTCAGGGGTCAGTAGTATGTGATGCAGAGTTCATGGGTAAGAGTAAGTGATGTAGAGTTCAAAGGTCAGAAGTAAATGGGGCCAAGTTCAGGGGTCAGTAGAAAGTGGGGCCGAGTTCAGGGGTCAGTGGGAGGTGGGGCTGAGTTCAGGGGTCAGTAGTAAGTGGGGCAGAGTTCAGGGGTCAGTAGTAAGTGGGCCAGAGTTCAGGGGTCATTAGTAAATGGGGCCGAGTTCAGGGGTCAGTAGTAAGTGGGGCAGAGTTCAGGGGTCAGTAGTAAGTGACACAGAGTTCAGAGGTCAGTAGTAAGTGATGCAGAGTTTGGTGGTCAGTAGTATGTGATGCAGAGTTCAGAGGTCAGTAGTAAGTGGGGCAGAGTTCGGGTGTCAGTAGAAAGTGGGGCCGAGTTCAGTGGTCAGTAGTAAGTGGGGCAGAGTTCGGGGTCAGTAGTACATGATGCAGAGTTCAGTGGTCAGTAGTAAGTGATGCAGAGTTCAGAGGTCAGTATTAAATGGGGCCAAGTTCAGGAGTCAGTAGAAAGTGGGGCCGAGTTCAGGGGTCAGTGGGAGGTGGGGCTGAGTTCAAGAGTCATTAGTAAGTGGGGCAGAGTTCAGGGGTCTAGTAGTAAGTGGGACAGAGTTCAGGGGTCAGTAGTAAATGGGGCCGAGTTCAGGGGTCAGTAGTAAGTGATACAGAGTTCAGAGGTCAGTAGTAAGTGGGGCAGAGTTCGGGGGTCAGTAGAAAGTGGTCCCGAGTTCAGGGGTCAGTAGTACGTGGGGCAGAGTTCAGGGGTCAGTAGTAAGTGGGGCTGAGTTCAGGGGTCAGTAGTAAGTGATGCAGAGTTCGGGGGTCAGTAGTATGTGATGCAGAGTTCAGGGGTCAGTAGTAAATGGGGCCAAGTTCAGGAGTCAGTAGTAAATGGGGCAAAGTTCAGGGGTCAGTAGGAGGTGGGGCTGAGTTCAGGGGTCAGTAGTAAGTGATGCAGAGTTCAGAGGTCAGTAGTAAGTGTTGCAGAGTTCAGGGGTCATTAGAAAGTGGGGCCGAGTTCAAGGGTCAGTAGTAAGTGGGGCAGAGTTCAGGGGTCAGTAGTAAGTGATGCAGAGTCCAGGGGTGAGTAGTAAGTGATGCAGAGTTCAGAGATCAGTAGTAAGTGATGCAGAGTTCAGGGGTCAGTAGTAAGTGATGCAGAGTACAGGGGTCAGTAGTAAGTGATGCAGAGTTCAGGGGTCAGTAGTAAGTGATGCAGAGTTCGGGAGTCAGTAGTATGTGATGCAGAGTTCAGAGGTCAGTGGTAAGTGGGGCAGAGTTCAGGGGTCAGTAGTATGTGATGCAGAGTTCAGGGGTCAGTAGTAAGTGATGCAGAGTCCAGGGGTGAGTAGTAAGTGATGCAGAGTTCAGAGGTCAGTAGTACGTGATGCAGAGTTCAGGGGTCAGTAGTATGTGATGCAGAGTTCAGAGGTCAGTAGTATGTGATGCAGAGTTCAGAGGTCAGTAGTAAGTGATGCAGAGTTCAGGGGTCAGTAGTAAGTGATGCAGAGTTCAGGAGTCAGTAGTATGTGATGCAGAGTTCAGAGGTCAGTAGTAAGTGGGGCAGAGTTCAGGGGTCAGTAGTAAGTGAAGCAGAGTTCAGAGGTCAGTAGTATGTGATGCAGAGTTCAGAGGTCAGTAGTATGTGATGCAGAATTCATGGGTCAGTAGTAAGTGGGGCAAAGTTCAGGGGTCAGTAGTATGTGATGCAGAATTCGCGAGTCAGTAGTAAGTGATGCAGAGTTCAGAGGTCAGTAGTAAGTGATGCAGAGTTCAGAGGTCAGTAGCAAGTGGGGCAGAGTTCAGGGGTCTGTAGTAAGTGATGCAGAGTTCAGAGGTCAGTAGAAAGTGGGGCAGAGTTCGGGGGTCAGTAGAAAGTGGGGCCGAGTTCAGGGGTCAGTAGTAAGTGGTGCAGAGTTCAGGGGTCAATAGTAAGTGATGCAGAATTCAGGGGTCAGTAGTAAATGGGGCCAAGTTCAGGGGTCAGTAGCAAATGGGGCCAAGTTCAGGAGTCAGTAGGAGGTGGGGCTGAGTTCAGGGGTCAGTAGTAAGTGATGCAGAGTTCAGAGGTCAGTAGTAAGAGGGGCAGAGTTCGGGGTCAGTAGTATGTGATGCGGAGTTCAGGGGTCAGTAGTAAGTGATGCAGAGTTCAGGGGTCAGTAGTAAGTGATGCAGAGTACGGGGGTCAGTAGTAAGTGATGCAGAGTTCAGAGGTCAGTAGGAAGTGATGCAGAGTTCAGCGGTCAGTAGTAAGTGATGCAGAGTTCAGGCGTCAGTAGTATGTGATGCAGAGTTCAGAGGTCAGTAGTAAGTGGGGCAGAGTTCGGGGGTCAGTAGAAAGGGGGGCCGAATTCAGGGGTCAGTATTATGTGATGCAGAGTTCAGAGGTCAGTAGTAAATGGGGCAGAGTTCAGGGGTCAGTAGTATGTGTTGCAGAGTTCGGGGGTCAGTAGTACGTGACGCAGAGTTCAGGGGTCAGTAGTATGTGATGCAGAGTTTGGGGGTCAGTAGTACGTGATACGGAGTTCAGGGGTCAGTAGTACGCGATACAGAGTTCAGGGGTCAGTAGTATGTGATGCAGAGTTCAGGGGTCAGTAGTATGTGATGCAGAGTTCAGGGGTCAGTAGTAAGTGTTGCAGAGTTCACGGGTCAGTAGTAAGATGGCCAGAGTTCAGGAGTCATTAGTAAATGGGGCCCATTTCAGGGGTCAGTAGTAAGTGGGGCAGAGTTCGGGGGTCAGTAGTAAGTGACACAGAGTTCAGAGGTCAGTAGTAAGTGATGCAGAGTTTGGGGGTCAGTAGTATGTGATGCAGAGTTCAGAGGTCAGTAGTAAGTGGGGCAGAGTTCAGGGGTCAGTAGTATGTGATGCAGAGTTCAGGGGTCAGTAGTAAGTGATGCAGAGTCCAGGGGTGAGTAGTAAGTGATGCAGAGTTCAGAGGTCAGTAGTATGTGATGCAGAGTTCAGGGGTCAGTAGTATGTGATGCAGAGTTCAGAGGTCAGTAGTATGTGATGCAGAGTTCAGAGGTCAGTAGTAAGTGAAGCAGAGTTCAGGGGTCAGTAGTAAGTGATGCAGAGTTCAGGAGTCAGTAGTATGTGATGCAGAGTTCAGAGGTCAGTAGTAAGTGGGGCAGAGTTCAGGGATCAGTAGTAAGTGAAGCAGAGTTCAGAGGTCAGTAGTATGTGATGCAGAGTTCAGAGGTCAGTAGTATGTGATGCAGAATTCATGGGTCAGTAGTAAGTGGGGCAAAGTTCAGGGGTCAGTAGTATGTGATGCAGAGTTCGGGAGTCAGTAGTAAGTGATGCAGAGTTCAGAGGTCAGTAGTAAGTGATGCAGAGTTCAGAGGTCAGTAGCAAGTGGGGCAGAGTTCAGGGGTCTGTAGTAAGTGATGCAGAGTTCAGAGGTCAGTAGTAAGTGGGGCAGAGTTCAGGGGTCAGTAGTATGTGATGCAGAGTACGGGGGTCAGTAGTAAGTGATGCAGAGTTCAGAGGTCAGTAGGAAGTGATGCAGAGTTCAGCGGTCAGTAGTAAGTGATGCAGAGTTCAGCGGTCAGTAGTAAGTGATGCAGAGTTCAGGGGTCAGTAGTAAGTGATGCAGAGTTCAGGAGTCAGTAGTATGTGATGCAGAGTTCAGAGGTCAGTAGTAAGTGGGGCAGAGTTCAGGGGTCAGTAGTAAGTGAAGCAGAGTTCAGAGGTCAGTAGCAAGTGGGGCAGAGTTCAGGGGTCTGTAGTAAGTGATGCAGAGTTCAGAGGTCAGTCGTAAGTGGGGCAGAGTTCAGGGGTCAGTAGTATGTGATGCAGAGTACGGGGGTCAGTAGTAAGTGATGCAGAGTTCAGAGGTCAGTAGGAAGTGATGCAGAGTTCAGCGGTCAGTAGTAAGTGATGCAGAGTTCAGGGGTCAGTAGTATGTGATGCAGAGTTCAGAGGTCAGTAGTAAGTGGGGCAGAGTTCGGGGGTCAGTAGAAAGTGGGGCCGAGTTCAGGGGTCAGTATTATGTGATGCAGAGTTCAGAGGTCAGTAGTAAATGGGGCAGAGTTCAGGGGTCAGTAGTATGTGTTGCAGAGTTCGGGGGTCAGTAGTACGTGACGCAGAGTTCAGGGGTCAGTAGTATGTGATGCAGAGTTCGGGGGTCAGTAGTACGTGATGCAGAGTTCAGGGGTTAGTAGTATGTGATGCAGAGTTTGGGGGTCAGTAGTATGTGATACGGAGTTCAGGGGTCAGTAGTACGCGATACAGAGTTCAGGGGTCAGTAGTATGTGATGCAGAGTTCAGGGGTCAGTAGTATGTGATGCAGAGTTCAGGGGTCAGTAGTAAGTGATGCAGAGTTCACGGGTCAGTAGAAAGTGGGGCCAAGATCAGGGGTCAGTGGGAGGTGGGGCAGAGTTCAGGGGTCAGTAGTAAGATGGCCAGAGTTCAGGAGTCATTAGTAAATGGGGCCCATTTCAGGGGTCAGTAGTAAGTGGGGCAGAGTTCGGGGGTCAGTAGTAAGTGACACAGAGTTCAGAGGTCAGTAGTAAGTGATGCAGAGTTTGAGGGTCAGTAGTATGTGATGCAGAGTTCAGAGGTCAGTAGTAATTGGGCAGAGTTCGGGTGTCAGTAGAAAGTGGGGCCGAGTTCAGGGGTCAGTAGTAAGTGGGGCAGAGTTCAGGGGTTTAGTAGTAAGTGGGACAGAGTTCGGGGGTCAGTAGTAAGTGATACAGAGTTCAGAGGTCAGTAGTAAGTGATGCAGAGTACGGGGGTCAGTAGTATGTGATGCAGAGTTCAGAGGTCAGTAGTAAGTGGGGCAGAGTTCTGGGGTCAGTAGAAAGTGGGGCCGAGTTCAGGGGTCAGTAGTAAGTGGGGCTGAGTTCAGGGGTCAGTAGTATGTGATGCAGAGTTCGGGGTCAGTAGTATGTGAGGCAGAGTTCAGGGGTCAGTAGTATGTGATGCAGAGTTTAGGGGTCAGTAGTATGTGATGCAGAGTTCATGGGTCAGTAGTAAGTGATGCAGAGTTCAGGGGTCAGTAGTATGTGATGCAGAGTACGGAGGTCAGTAGTAAGTGATGCAGAGTTCAGAGGTCAGTAGTAAGTGATGCAGAGTTCAGCGGTCAGTAGTAAGTGATGCAGAGTTCAGGGGTCAGTAGTATGTGATGCAGAGTTCAGAGGTCAGTAGTATGGTATGCAGAGTTCAGGGGTCAGTAGTAAGTGGGGCCGAGTTCACAGGTCAGTAGTAAGTGATGCAGAGGTCAGTAGCAAGTGATGCAGAGTTCAGAGGTCAGTAGTATGTGATGCAGATTTCAGGGGTCAGTAGTAAATTTGGCCGAGTTCAGGGGTCAGTAGTAAGTGGGGCAGAGTTCAGGGGTCAGTAGTAAGTGGGGCAGAGTTCAGGGGTCAGTAGTAAGTGATGCAGAGTTCAGGGGTCAGTAGTAAATGGGGCCAAGTTCAGGGGTCAGTAGTAAATGGGGCAAAGTTCTGGGGTCAGTAGGAGGTGGGGCTGAGTTCAGGGGTCAGTAGTAAGTGATGCAGTGTTCAGAGGTCAGTAGTAAGTGGGGCAGAGTTCGGGGGTCAGTAGAAAGTGGGGCCGAGTTCAAGGGTCAGTATTATGTGATGCAGAGGTCAGGGGTCAGTAGTAAGTGAAGCAGAGTTAAGGGGTCAGTAGTAAGTGATGCAGAGTTCAGGGGTCAGTAGTAAGTGGGGCCGAGTTCAGAGGTCAGTAGTAAGTGATGCAGAGTTCAGAGGCCAGTAGTAAGTGATGCAGAGTTCAGAGGTCAGTAGTATGTGATGCAGAGTTCTGGGGTCAGTAGTAAGTGGGGCCGAGTTCACAGGTCAGTAGTAAGTGATGCAGAGGTCAATAGTAAGTGATGCAGAGTTCAGGGGTCAGTAGTAAATTTGTCCGAGTTCAGGGGTCAGTAGAAAGTGGGGCAGAGTTCAGGGGTCAGTAGTAAGTGGGGCAGAGTTCAGGGGTCAGTAGTAAGTGATGCAGATTTCAGGGGTCAGTAGTAAATTTGGCCGAGTTCAGGGGTCAGTAGTAAGTTGGGCAGAGTTTAGGGGTCAGTAGTAAGTGGGGCAGAGTTCAGGGGTCAGTAGTAAGTGATGCAGAGTTCAGAGGTCAGTAGTAAATGGGGCCAAGTTCAGGGGTCAGTAGTAAATTGGGCAAAGTTCAGGGGTCAGTATGAGGTGGGGCTGAGTTCAGGGGTCAGTAGTAAGTGATGCAGAGTTCAGAGGTCAGTAGTAAGTGGGGCAGAGTTCGGGGGTCAGTAGAAAGTGGGGCCGAGTTCAAGGGTCAGTAGTAAGTGGGGCAGAGTTCAGGGGTCAGTAGTAAGCGATGCAGAGTCCAGGGGTAAGTAGTAAGTGATGCAGAGTTCAGAGGTCAGTAGTAAGTGATGCAGAGTTCAGGGGGTCAGTAGTAAGTGATGCAGAGTTCGGGAGTAAGTAGTATGTGATGCAGAGTTCAGAGGTCAGTAGTAAGTGATGCAGAGTTCAGGGGTCAGTAGTAAATGGGGCCAAGTTCAGGGGTCAGTAGTAAATGGGGCAAAGTTCAGGGGTCAGTAGGAGGGGAGGCTGACTTCAGGGGTCAGTAGTAAGTGATGCAGAGTTTGGAGGTCAGTAGTATGTGATGCAGAGTTCAGAGGTCAGTAGCAAGTGGGGCAGAGTTCAGGGGTCAGTAGAAAGTAATGCAGAGTTCAGAGGTCAGTAGTAAGTGGGGCAGAGTTTGGGGGTCAGTAGTAAGTGATGCAGAGTTCAGAGGCCAGTAGTAAGTGATGCAGAGTTCAGAGGTCAGTAGTATGTGATGCAGAGTTCAGGGGTCAGTAGTAAGTGGGGCCGAGTTCACAGGTCAGTAGTAAGTGATGCAGAGGTCAGTAGTAAGTGATGCAGAGTTCAGGGGTCAGTAGTAAATTTGTCCGAGTTCAGGGGTCAGTAGAAAGTGGGGCAGAGTTCAGGGGTCAGTAGTAAGTGATGCAGAGTTCAGGGGTCAGTAGTAAATGGGGCCAAGTTCAGGGGTCAGTAGTAAATGGGGCAAAGTTCAGGGGTCAGTATGAGGTGGGGCTGAGTTCAGGGGTCAGTAGTAAGTGATGCAGAGTTCAGAGGTCAGTAGTAAGTGGGGCAGAGTTCGGGGGTCAGTAGAAAGTGGGGCCGAGTTCAAGGGTCAGTAGTAAGTGGGGCAGAGTTCAGGGGTCAGTAGTAAGCGATGCAGAGTCCAGGGGTGAATAGTAAGTGATGCAGAGTTCAGAGGTCAGTAGTAAGTGATGCAGAGTTCAGGGGGTCAGTAGTAAGTGATGCAGAGTTCGGGAGTAAGTAGTATGTGATGCAGAGTTCAGAGGTCAGTAGTAAGTGGGGCAGAGTTCAGGGGTCAGTAGTATGTGATGCAGAGTTCGGGGGTCAGTAGTAAGTGATGCAGAGTTCAGAGGTCAGTAGTAAGTGATGCAGAGTTCAGGGGTCAGTAGTAGATGGGGAAGAGTTCAGGGGTCAGTAGTAAGTGGGGTAGAGTTCAGGGGTCAGTAGTAAATGGGGCCAAGTTCAGGGGTCAGCAGTAAATGGGGCAAAGTTCAGGGGTCAGTAGGAGGTGGGGCTGAGTTCAGGGGTCAGTAGTAAGTGAAGCAGAGTTTGGAGGTCAGTAGTATGTGATGCAGAGTTCAGAGGTCAGTAGCAAGTGGGGCAGAGTTCAGGGGTCAGTAGTAAGCGATGCAGAGATCAGAGGTCAGTAGTAAGTGGGGCAGAGTTCGGGGGTCAGTAGTAAGTGATGCAGAGTTCAGGGATCAGTAGTAAGTGATGCAGAGTTCAGGGGTCAGTAGTAAGTGATGCAGAGTTCAGAGGTCAGTAGTAAGTGGGGCAGAGTTCAGGGGTCAGTAGTATGTGATGCAGAGTACGGGGGTCAGTAGTAAGGGATGCAGAGTTCAGTGGTCAGTAGTAAGAGATGCAGAGTTCAGCGGTCAGTAGTAAGTGATGCAGAGTTCAGAGGTCAGTAGTATGGTATGCAGAGTTCAGGGGTCAGTAGTAAGTGGGGCCGAGTTCACAGGTCAGTAGTAAGTGATGCAGAGGTCAGTAGTAAGTGATGCCGAGTTCAGAGGTCAGTAGTATGTGATGCAGATTTCAGGGGTCAGTAGTAAATTTGGCCGAGTTCAGGGGTTAGTAGTCAGTGGGGCAGAGTTCAGGGGTCAGTAGTAAGTGGGGCAGAGTTCAGGGGTCAGTAGTAAGTGATGCAGAGGTCAGGGGTCAGTAGTAAATGGGGTAAAGTTCTGGGGTCAGTAGGAGGTGGGGCTGAGTTCAGGGGTCAGTAGTAAGTGATGCAGAGTTCAGAAGTCAGTAGTAAGTGGGGCAGAGTTCGGGGGTCAGTAGAAAGGGGGGCCGAGTTCAAGGGTCAGTAGTAAGTGGGGCAGAGTTCAGGGGTCAGTAAAAAGTGATGCAGAGTCCGGGGTTGAGTAGTAAGTGATGCAGAGTTCAGAGGTCAGTAGTAAGTGGGGCAGAGTTCAGGGGGTCAGTAGTATGTGAAGCAGAGTTCGGGGGTCAGTAGTAAGTGATGCAGAGTTCAGAGGTCAGTAGTAAATGATGCAGAGTTCAGGGGTCAGTAGTAAGTGATGCAGAGTTCAGGGGTCAGTAGTAAGTGATGCAGAGTTCATGGGTCAGTAGTAAGTGGGGCAGAGTTCAGGGGTCAGTAGTATGTGATGCAGAGTTTGGGGGTCAGTAGTAATAGATGCAGAGTTCAGAGGTCAGTAGTAAGTGATTCAGAGTTCAGGGGTCAGTAGTAAGTGATGCAGAGTTTGGAGGTCAGTAGTATGTGATGCAGAGTTCAGAGGTCAGTAGCAAGTGGGGCAGAGTTCAGGGGTCAGTAGTAAGTGATGCAGAGTTCAGAGGTCAGTAGTAAGTGGGGCAGAGTTCGGGGGTCAGTAGAAAGTGGGGCCGAGTTCAGGGGTCAGTAGTAAGTGGGGCAGAGTTCAGGGGTCAGTAGTAAGTGGGGCAGAATTCAGGGGTCAGAGTAAGTGATGCAGAGTTCAGGGGTCAGTAGTAAATGGGGCCAAGTTAAGGGGTCAGTAGAAAATGGGGCCAAGTTCAGGGGTCAGTAGGAGGTGGGGCTGAGTTCAGGGGTCAGTAGTAAGTGATGCATAGTTTAGAGGTCAGTAGTAAGTGGGGCAGAGTTCGGGGGTCAGTAGAAGGTGGGGCAGAGTTCAAGGGTCAGTAGTAAGTGGGGCAGAGTTCAGGGGTTAGTAGTAAGTGGGGCAGAGTTCAGAGGTCAGTAGTATGTGATGCAGAGTACGGGGGTCAGTAGTAAATGATGCAGAGTTCAGAGGTCAGTAGTAAGTGATGCAGAGTTCAGCGGTCAGTAGTAAGTGATGCAGAGTTCAGGGGTCAGTAGTACGTGATGCAGAGTTCAGGGGTCAGTAGTAAGTGATGCAGAGTTTGATGGTCAGTAGTACGTGATGCAGAGTTCAGGGGTCAGTAGTATGTTATGCAGAGTTCAGGGGTCAGTAGTAAGTGATGCAGAGTTCATATGTCAGTAGTACGTGATGCGGAGTTCAGGGGTCAGTAGTAAGCGATACAGAGTTCAGGGGTCAGTCGTATGTGATGCAGAGTTCAGGGGTCAATAGTATGTGATGCAGAGTTCAGGGGTCAGTAGTATGTGATGCAGAGTTCAGGGGTCAGAGTAAGTGATGCAGAGTTCAAAGGTCAGAAGTAAATGGGGCCGAGTTCAGGGGTCAGTAGAAAGTGGGGCCGAGTTCAGGGGTCAGTGGGAGGTGGGGCTGAGTTCAGGGGTCAGTAGTAAGTGGGGCAGAGTTCAGGGGTCAGTAGTAAGTGGGCCAGAGTTCAGGGGTCATTAGTAAATGGGGCCGAGTTCAGGGGTCAGTAGTAAGTGGGGCAGAATTCGGGGGTCAGTAGTAAGTGATGCAGAGTTCAGGGGTCAGTAGTATGTGATGCAGAGTTCAGAGGTCAGTAGTAAGTGGGGCAGAGTTTGGGGGTCAGTAGAAAGTGGGGCCGAGTTCGGGGGTCAGTAGTAAGTGATGCAGAGTTTAGGGGTCAGTAGTAAGTGATGCAGAGTTCGGGGGTCAGTAGTATGTGATGCAGAGTTCAGAGGTCAGTAGTAAGTGGGGCAGAGTTCGGGGGTCAGTAGAAAGTGGGGCCGAGTTCAGGGGTCAGTAGTATGTGGGGCAGAGTTCAGGGGTCAGTAGTAAGTGGGGCAGAGTTCGGGGGTCAGTAGTAAGTGATGCAGAGTTTAGGGGTCAGTAGTAAGTGATGCAGAGTTCGGGGGTCAGTAGTATGTGATGCAGAGTTCAGAGGTCAGTAGTAAGTGGGGCAGAGTTCAGGGGTCAGTAGTATGTGATGCAGAGTTCGGGGTCAGTAGTATGTGATGCAGAGTTCAGGGGTCAGCAGTAAATGATGCAGAGTTCAGGGGTCAGTAGTAAGTGATGCAGAGTTCAGGGGTCAGTAGTAAATGGGGCAATGTTCAGGGGTCAGTAGGAGGTGGGGCTGAATTCAGGGGTCAGTAGTAAGTGATGCAGAGTTCAGAGGTCAGTAGTAAGTGGGGCAGAGTTCGGGGGTCATTAGAAAGTGGGGCCGAGTTCAAGGGTCAGTAGTAAGTGGGGCAGAGTTCAGGGGTCAGTAGTAAGTGATGCAGAGTCCAGGGGTGAGTAGTAAGTGATGCAGAGTTCAGAGGTCAGTAGTAAGTGATGCAGAGTTCAGGGGTCAGTAGTAAGTGATGCAGAGTTTGGGAGCCAGTAGTATGTGATGCAGAGTTCAGAGGTCAGTAGTAAGTGGGGCAGAGTTCAGGGGTCAGTAGTATGTGATGCAGAGTTCGGGGGTCAGTAGTAAGTGATGCAGAGTTCAGAGGTCAGTAGTATGTGATGCAGAGTTCATGGGTCAGTAGTAAGTGGGGCAGAGTTCAGGGGTCAGTAGTATGTGATGCAGAGTTCGGGGGTCAGTAGTAAGTGATGCAGAGTTCAGCGGTCAGTAGTAAGTGATGCAGAGTTCAGGAATCATTAGTAAGTGATGCAGAGTTCAGAGGTCAGTAGTAAATGGGGCAGAGTTCAGGGGTCAGTAGTACGTGATGCAGAGTTCAGGGGTCAGTAGTATGTGATGCAGAGTTTGGGGGTCAGTAGTACGTGATGCAGAGTTCAGGGGTCAGTAGTATGTTATGCAGAGTTCAGGGGTCAGTAGTAAGTGATGCAGAGTTCATATGTCAGTAGTACGTGATGCAGAGTTCAGGGGTTAGTAGTATGTGTTGCAGAGTTTGGGGGTCAGTAGTACGTGATGCGGAGTTCAGGGGTCAGTAGTACGCGATACAGAGTTCAGGGGTCAGTAGTATGTGATGCAGAGTTTGGGGGTCAGTAGTACGTGATGCAGAGTTCAGGGGTCAGTAGTATGTGATGCAGAGTTCAGGGGTCAGTAGTATGTGATGCAGAGTTCAGGGGTCAGTAGTATGTGATGCAGAGTTCAGGGGTCAGAGTAAGTGATGCAGAGTTCAAAGGTCAGAAGTAAATGGGGCCGAGTTCAGGGGTCAGTAGAAAGTGGGGCCGAGTTCAGGGGTCAGTGGGAGGTGGGGCTGAGTTCAGGGGTCAGTAGAAAGTGGGGCAGAGTTCAGGGGTCAGTAGTAAGTGGGCCAGAGTTCAGGGGTCATTAGTAAATGGGGCCGAGTTCAGGAGTCAGTAGTAAGTGGGGCAGAGTTCAGGGGTCAGTAGTAAGTGACACAGAGTTCAGAGGTCAGTAGTAAGTGATGCAGAGTTTGGTGGTCAGTAGTAAGTGGGGCAGAGTTCGGGTGTCAGTAGAAAGTGGGGCCGAGTTCAGTGGTCAGTAGTAAGTGGGGCAGAGTTCAGGGGTCAGTAGTATGTGATGCAGAGTTCGGGGTCAGTAGTACATGATGCAGAGTTCAGTGGTCAGTAGTAAGTGATGCAGAGTTCAGAGGTCAGTAGTAAATGGGGCCAAGTTCAGGAGTCAGTAGAAAGTGGGGCCGAGTTCAGGGGTCAGTGGGAAGTGGGGCTAAGTTCAGGGGTCAGTAGTAAGTGGGGCAGAGTTCAGGGGTCTAGTAGTAAGTGGGACAGAGTTCAGGGGTCAGTAGTAAAAGGGGCCGAGTTCAGGGGTCAGTAGTAAGTGATACAGAGTTCAGAGGTCAGTAGTAAGTGGGGCAGAGTTCGGGGGTCAGTAGAAAGTGGGGCCGAGTTCAGAGGTCAGTAGTAAGTGGGGCAGAGTTTAGGGGTCAGTAGTAAGTGATGCAGAGTTCGGGGGTCAGTAGTATGTGATGCAGAGTTCAGAGGTCAGTAGTAAGTGGGGCAGAGTTCAGGGGTCAGTAGTATGTGATGCAGAGTTTAGGGGTCAGTAGTAAGTGATGCAGAGTTCGGGGGTCAGTAGTATGTGATGCAGAGTTCAGAGGTCAGTAGTAAGTGGGGCAGAGTTCAGGGGTCAGTAGTAAGTGGGGCAGAGTTTAGGGGTCAGTAGTAAGTGATGCAGAGTTCAGAGGTCAGTAGTAAGTGGGGCAGAGTTCAGGGGTCAGTAGTATGTGATGCAGAGTTCGGGGTCAATAGTATGTGATGCAGAGTTCAGGGGTCAGTAGTAAGTGATGCAGAGTTCAGGGGTCAGTAGTAAGTGATGCAGAGTTCAGGGGTCAGTAGTAAATGGGGCCAAGTTCAGGGGTCAGTAGTAAATGGGGCAAAGTTCAGGGGTCAGTAGGAGGTGGGGCTGAGTTCAGTTGTCAGTAGTAAGTGATGCAGAGTTCAGAGGTCAGTAGTAAGTGGGGCAGAGTTCGGGGGTCATTAAAAAGTGGGGCCGAGTTCAAGGGTCAGTAGTAAGTGGGGCAGAGTTCAGGGGTCAGTAGTAAGTGATGCAGAGTCCAGGGGTGAGTAGTAAGTGATGCAGAGTTCAGAGGTCAGTAGTATGTGATGCAGAGTTCAGAGGTCAGTAGTAAGTGGGGCAGAGTTCAGGGGTCAGTAGTATGTGATGCAGAGTTCGGGGGTCAGTAGTAAGTGATGCAGAGTTCAGAGGTCAGTAGTAAGTGATGCAGAGTTCAGGGGTCAGTAGTAAGTGATGCAGAGTTCAGGAGTCAGTAGTATGTGATGCAGAGTTCAGAGGTCAGTAGTAAGTGGGGCAGAGTTCAGGGGTCAGTAGTAAGTGAAGCAGAGTTCAGAGGTCAGTAGTATGTGATGCAGAGTTCAGAGGTCAGTAGTATGTGATGCAGAATTCATGGGTCAGCAGTAAGTGGGGCAGAGTTCAGGGGTCAGTAGTATGTGATTCAGAGTTCGGGAGTCAGTAGTAAGTGATGCAGAGTTCAGAGGTCAGTAGTAAGTGATGCAGAGTTCAGAGGTCAGTAGCAAGTGGGGCAGAGTTCAGGGGTCAGTAGTAAGTGATGCAGAGTTCAGAGGTCAGTAGTAAGTGGGGCAGAGTTCAGGGGTCTGTAGTAAGTGATGCAGAGTTCAGAGGTCAGTAGAAAGTGGGGCAGAGTTCGGGGGTCAGTAGAAAGTGGGGCCGAGTTCAGGGGTCAGTAGTAAGTGGTGCAGAGTTCAGGGGTCAATAGTAAGTGATGCAGAATTCAGGGGTCAGTAGTAAATGGGGCCAAGTTCAGGGGTCAGTAGCAAATGGGGCCAAGTTCAGGAGTCAGTAGGAGGTGGGGCTGAGTTCAGGGGTCAGTAGTAAGTGATGCAGAGTTCAGAGGTCAGTAGTAAGAGGGGCAGAGTTCGGGGTCAGTAGTATGTGATGCAGAGTTCAGGGGTCAGTAGTAAGTGATGCAGAGTTCAGGGGTCAGTAGTAAGTGATGCAGAGTTCAGAGGTCAGTAGGAAGTGATGCAGAGTTCAGCGGTCAGTAGTAAGTGATGCAGAGTTCAGGGGTCAGTAGTATGTAATGCAGAGTTCAGAGGTCAGTAGTAAGTGGGGCAGAGTTCGGGGGTCAGTAGAAAGTGGGGCCGAGTTCAGGGGTCAGTATTATGTGATGCAGAGTTCAGAGGTCAGTATTAAATGTTGCAGAGTTCAGGGGTCAGTAGTATGTGTTGCAGAGTTCGGGGGTCAGTAGTATGTGACGCAGAGTTCAGGGGTCAGTAGTATGTGATGCAGAGTTCAGGGGTCAGTAGTATGTGATGCAGAGTTCAGGGGTCAGTAGTATGTGATGCAGAGTTCGGGGGTCAGTAGTACATGATGCAGAGTTCAGGGGTTAGTAGTATGTGATGCAGAGTTCAGGGGTCAGTAGTATGTGATGCAGAGTTCAGGGGTCAGTAGTAAGTGATGCAGAGTTCACGGGTCAGTAGAAAGTGGGGCCGAGATCAGGGGTCAGTGGGAGGTGGGGCTGAGTTCAGGGGTCAGTAGTAAGTGGGGCAGAGTTCAGGGGTCAGTAGTAAGATGGCCAGAGTTCAGGGGTCATTACTAAATGGGGCCCAGTTCAGGGGTCAGTAGTAAGTGGGGCAGAGTTCGGGGGTCAGCAGTAAGTGACACAGAGTTCAGAGGTCAGTAGTAAGTGATGCAGAATTTGGGGGTCAGTAGTATGTGATGCAGAGTTCAGAGGTCAGTAGTAATTGGGCAGAGTTCGGGTGTCAGTAGAAAGTGGGGCCGAGTTCAGGGGTCAGTAGTAAGTGGGGCAGAGTTCAGGGGTTTAGTAGTAAGTGGGACAGAGTTCGGGGGTCAGTAGTAAGTGATACAGAGTTCAGAGGTCAGTAGTAAGTGATGCAGAGTTCGGGGGTCAGTAGTATGTGATGCAGAGTTCAGAGGTCAGTAGTAAGTGGGGCAGAGTTCCGGGGTCAGTAGAAAGTGGGGCCGAGTTCAGGGGTCAGTAGTAATTGGGGCTGAGTTCAGGGGTCAGTAGTATGTGATGCAGAGTTCAGGGGTCAGTAGTATGTGATGCAGAGTTCAGGGGTCAGTAGTATGTGATGCAGAGTTCAGGGGTCAGTAGTATGTGATGCAGAGTTCAGAGGTCAGTAGTAAGTGATGCAGAGTTCAGGGGTCAGTAGTATGTGATGCAGGGTTCAGGGGTCAGTAGTATGTGATGCAGAGTTCAGAGGCCAGTAATAAGTGGGTCAGAGTTCAGGGGTCAGTAGTAAGTGATGCAAAGTTCAGAGGCCAGTAATAAGTGGGTCAGAGTTCAGGGGTCAGTAGTAAATGGGGCCAAGTTCAGGGGTTAGTAGAAAGTGGGGCCAAGTTCAGGGGTCAGTAGGAGGTGGGGCTGTGTTCAGGGGTCAGTAGTAAGTGGGGCTGAGTTCAGGGGTCAGTAGTAAGTGGGGCAGAGTTCAGGGGTCAGTAGTAAATGGGACAGAGTTCAGGGGTCAGTAGTAAATGGGGCCGAGTTCAGGGCTCAGTAGTAAGTGGGGCAGAGTTTGGGGGTCAGTAGTAAGTGATACAGAGCTCAGAGGTCAGTAGTAAGTGATGCAGAGTTCGGGGGTCAGTAGTATGTGATGCATAGTTCAGAGGTCAGTAGTAAGTTGGGCAGAGTTCGGGGGTCAGTAGAAAGTGGGGCTGAGTTCAGGGGTCAGTAGTATGTGAGGCAGAGTTCAGGGGTCAGTAGTATGTGATGCAGAGTTCGGGGTCAGTAGTATGTGATGCAGAGTTCAGGGGTCAGTAGTATGTGATGCAGAGTTCAGGGGTCAGTAGTATGTGATGCAGAGTTCAGGGGTCAGTAGTAAGTGATGCAGAGTTCAGGGGTCAGTAGTATGTGATGCAGAGTTCAGGGGTCAGTAGTAAGTTATGCAAAGTTCAGAGGCCAGTAATAAGTGGGTCAGAGTTCAGGGGTCAGTAGTAAATGGGGCCAAGTTCAGGGGTCAGTAGAAAGTGGGGCCAAGTTTAGGGGTCAGTAGGATTTGGGGCTGTGTTCAGGGGTCAGTAGTAAGTGGGGCTGAGTTCAGGGGTCAGTAGTAAGTGGGGCAGAGTTCAGGGGTCAGTAGTAAATGGGGCAGAGTTCAGGGGTCAGTAGTAAGTGGGGTCGAGTTCAGGGGTCAGTAGTAAGTGGGGCAGAGTTGGGGGGTCAGTAGTAAGTGATGCCTGAGTTCAGAGGTCAGTAGTAAGTGATGCAGAGTTCGGGGGTCAGTAGTATGTGATGCAGAGTTCAGAGGTCAGTTGTAAGTGGGGTGGAGTTCAGGGGTCAGTAGTATGTTGCAGAGTTCAGGGGTCAGTAGTAAGTGGGGCAGAGTTCAGGGGTCAGTAGTAAGTGATGCAGAGTTCAGAGGTCAGTAGTAAGTGATGCAGAGTTCAGAGGTCAGTAGTATGTGATGCAGAGTTCAGAGGTCAGTAGTATGTGATGCAGAATTCAGAGGTCAGTAGTAAGTGGGGCAGAGTTCAGGGGTCAGTAGTAAGTGATGCAGAGTTCAGGGGTCAGTAGTAAGTGGGGCAGAGTTCAGGGGTCAGTAGTATGTGATGCAGAGTTCAGGGGTCAGTAGTATGTGATGCAGAGTTCAGAGGTCAGTAGTATGTGATGCAGAGTTCATTGGTCAGTAGTACGTGATGCAGAGTTCAGAGGTCAGTAGTATGTGATGCAGAGTTCAGGGGTCAGTAGTACGTGATGCAGAGTTCAGAGGTCAGTAGTATGTGATGCAGTGTTCAGGGGTCAGTAGTAAGTGGGGCAGAGTTCAGGGGTCAGTAGTATGTGATGCTGAATTCATGGGTCAGTAGTATGTGATGCAGAGTTCAGGGGTCAGTAGTATGTGATGCAGAGTTCAGAGGTCAGTAGTATGTGATGCAGAGTTCAGGGGTCAGCAGTAAGTGATGCAGAGTTCAGGGGTCAGTAGTATGTGATGCAGAGTTCAGGGGTCAGCAGTAAGTGATGCAGAGTTCAGGGGTCAGCAGTATGTGATGCAGAGTTCAGAGGTCAGTAGTAAGTGGGGCAGAGTTCAGGGGTCAGTAGTATGTGATGCAGAGTTCAGAGGTCAGTAGTATGTGATGCAGAGTTCAGGGGTCAGTAGTATGTGATGCAGAGTTCAGGGGTCAGTAGTAAATGGGGCAGAATTCAGGGGTCAGTAGTAAGTGGGGAAAAGTTCAGGGGTCAGTAGTAAGTGGGGAGGAGTTCAGGGGTCAGTAGTATGTGATGCAGAGTTCAGAGGTCAGTAGTAAATGGGGCAGAATTCAGGGGTCAATAGTAAGTGGGGAAAAGTTCAGGGGTCAGTAGTAAGTGGGGAAGAGTTCAGGGGTCAGTAGTAAGTGATGTAGGTTACATAATTCTGAAATCAGTGACACTAAATTCAGGGTGACAAAGAAGCTGGGTGGCCTCATAACACATAGCCACACCCCCTTACACCTCCCAGCACGTGTCGTCATTCTGTGCTGTTCACCACGCTGTCAGGTGCTTTTTATACCTCCATCAGACCCGGCCTGCGGCGGTGTTCCTTCTTCCTTCTCCAGATTAGCACAACTGATTACAGCGAGGTCTGACAGAAGCCGTATGATCAGCACTTCTTCTTCTTTTATCATGTGAGTCGTCATTTGTCTTTTTTACTAATAAATGTGGCCTCTTAGAGACCTCTACACTTAGAGTGCGCCCTCTAGTGTTCCTCTTATTTGCTGGTACAGAGATTCTCTTCAGTCTCTGGGAGGAGTGGATACAAGTGTATTGGATCTAAATGGAGTTAACCCCTGGTGTACTGAACAAGACTTTAACCACTTGCCTTCCAGTGACGTATTGTACATCGCTGGATTGGAAGGGGGATATCCTGAACAGTGATGACCGAAATATCAATTTATAGAGGCAGCGATGCTGAACAACATAAAAGTAATTCAAGAGGCTAAAGAGCCGCTGGATCCGTTGTAAAGGCAGGGGAGGGCACCCCCCCTCCCCACAGCTGCCTTTATCAGGCTCTCCTATACCTCTATAACCCTTTTCTCCTACTCCTTCACAGACTAATCTCATAGTCTCCTCTCTCCTCCTCTTCTATCTAATCTCATAGTCTCTTCTCTCTTCCTCTTCTATCTAATCTCATAGTCTCTTCTCTCCTCCTCTTCTATCTAATCTTCTAGTCTTTTCTCTCCTCCTCTTCTATCTAATCTTATAGTCTCTTCTCTCTTCCTCTTCTATCTAATCTCATAGTCTCTTCTCTCTTCCTCTTCTATCTAAGCTCATAGTCTCTTCTCTCCTCCTCTTCTATCTAATCTCATAGTCTCTTCTCTCTTCCTCTTCTATCTAACCTTCTAGTCTCTTCTCTCCTCCCCTTCTATCTAATCTCATATTCTCTTCTCTCCTCCTCTTCTATCTAATCCCAAAGTCTCTTCTCTCCTCCTCTTCTATCTAATCCCAAAGTCTCTTCTCTCCTCCTCTTCAATCGAATCTCATATTCTCTTCTCTCCTCCTCTTCTATCTAATCTCATAGTCTCTTCTCTCCTCCTCTTCTATCTAATCTCATAGTTTCTTCTCTCCTCCTCTCCAATCTAATCTCATAGTCTCTTTTCTCTCCAATCTAATCTCATAGTCTCTTTTCTCTTCAATCTAATCTCATATTCTCTTCTCTCTTCCTCTTCATTTGAATCTCATAGTCTCTTCTCTCCTCCTCTTCTATCTAATCTCATAGTCTCTTCTCTCTTCCTCTTCTATCTAATCTCATAGTCTCTTCTCTCCTCCTCTTCTATCTAATCTTCTAGTCTTTTCTCTCCTCCTCTTCTATCTAATCTTATAGTCTCTTCTCTCCTCCTCTTCTATCTAATCTCATAGTCTCTTCTCTCCTCCTCTTCTATCTAATCTCATAGTCTCTTCTCTCCTCCTCTTCTATCTAATCTCATAGTCTCTTCTCTCCTCCTCTTCTATCTAATCTTCTAGTCTCTTCTCTCTTCCTCTTCTATCTAATCTCATAGTCTCTTCTCTCCTCCTCTTCTATCTAATCTCATAGTCTCTTCTCTCCTCCTCTTCTATCTAATCTTCTAGTCTCTTCTCTCCTCCCCTTCTATCTAATCTCATATTCTCTTCTCTCCTCCTCTTCTATCCAATCCCAAAGTCTCTTCTCTCCTCCTCTTCAATCGAATCTCATATTCTCTTCTCTCCTCCTCTTCTATCTAATCTCATAGTCTCTTCTCTCCTCCTCTTCTATCTAATCTCATAGTTTCTTCTCTCCTCCTCTCCAATCTAATCTCATAGTCTCTTTTCTCTTCAATCTAATCTCTTAGTCTCTTTTCTCTCCAATCTAATTTCATAGTCTCTTTTCTCTTCAATCTAATCTCATATTCTCTTCTCTCTTCCTCTTCATTTGAATCTCATAGTCTCTACTCTCTTCCTCCTCCCATATCTGGTCTGGATGCCTCACCTGGAAAAAGGTAGAGGAAGAAGATTCGGAAGACTTTTCCATAGTGCATGTGCTAGTGATCATCAGTGGCGGCTGGTGTTCCATCGGGGGGGGCGGCAAACAAACCTGAGACATCTACCCGCCCCGCTGTTCTCCAGTTTGCTCACTGATCCATCGGCGCTCACCCCATCCAGGTTGCGGCTGCAGCTTCACCCTCCGTCTAGTCTGTGTTTCCCAGCAGTCGCTACTTCTCCTCCTGGCCAATGGTGTCTTAGGACTCCTGGCCAATCAGGTCTCAGGATCCGCTTCCTTATTGGCTGGGAGGAGCAACAGGAAGACATTTATGAATATTAATTTGCTATTGTCACACAACTGGGTGGGTTCAGGGCACAGTGCTCTGCTCCCCGAGCCCACCCTTTTTTGAAGCCACTTAGAGCCTTAGGCTCTAATCATATGCTTAAAAAAATGTAAATCCATGTGTCCGGTGTCCGGCATGGAGATTAGGGGCCGGGTGCATGGATTAGGGGGGCCATCACTGGTGAGCATGTAACATACTTTTTTCTTTTATATGACATAATAAACAATGCTCTTTATAACATATGTACATTGGAATACATCCTCCGGTTACTCTAATAGGGCCAGCCAGTTCTATTTGTCCCAGGCCAAAGGTTCTCAGTCCTCACCCAACCAAAACCCAGGCTAGAAATCCCCTTCAATGGAGTGATGTCAGGAGGAAGGGGTGACCTTCCATTACAGAGATTGTAGAGGAATGATCTGCCCCTGGAAGGGTTCTGGGTTACCCTGAGGAGTGTGGTGTCAGGAGGAAGGGGTGATCTTCCATCACAGAGATTGTAGAGGAATGATCTGCCCCTGGAAGGGTTTTGGGTCACCCTGAGGTGTGTGGTGTCAGGAGGATGGGTGACCTTCCATCACAGAGATTGTAGAGGAATGATCTGCCCCTGGAAGGGTTTTGGGTCACCTTGAGCAGAGTGGTGTCAGGAGGAAGGGGTGACCTTCCATCACAGAGATTGTAGAGGAATGATCTGCCCCTGGAAGGGTTTTGGGTCACCCTGAGCAGAGTGGTGTCAGGAGGAAGGTGTGACCTTCCATCACAGAGATTGTAGGGGAATGATCTGCCCCTGGAAGGGTTCTGGGTCACCTTGAGCAGAGTGGTGTCAGGAGGAAGGGGTGACCTTCCATCACAGAGATTGTAGAGGAATGATCTGCCCCTGGAAGGGTTTTGGGTCACCCTGAGCAGAGTGGTGTCAGGAGGAAGGTGTGACCTTCCATCACAGAGATTGTAGGGGAATGATCTGCCCCTGGAAGGGTTCTGGGTCACCCTGAGTGTAGTGGTGTCAGGAGGAAGGGGTGACCTTCCATCACAGAGATTGTAGAGGAATGATCTGCCCCTGGAAGGGTTTTAGGTCACCTTGAGCAGAGTGGTGTCAGGAGGAAGGGGTGACCTTCTATCACAGAGATTGTAGAGGAATGATCTGCCCCTGGAAGGGTTCTGGGTCACCCTGAGAAGAGTGGTGTGAGGAGGAAGGGGTGACCTTCCATCACAGAGATTGTAGAGGAATGATCTGCCCCTGGAAGGGTTTTGGGTCACCCTGAGCAGAGTGGTGTCAGGAGGAAGGGGTGACCTTCCATCACAGAGATTGTAGAGGAATGATCTGCCCCTGGAAGGGTTCTGGGTCATTCCGCTGGGATGAGTTGTATGGTAGATTTCAGTTCAGTGTTATTGGGTGAGAGGCCGGTACTGATTGCTCACATTCCAGGTTTTATCCTTCTCATTATAAATAAACAGTATGGATCATAAGAAGATAGAAATCTGTTTTTATTCCACAGACTAATAAAAGATAAATTATATTCAGTAAAGGTGACAAAGGAATGTTGTGTTTGTGTGTAAAGATGAAACCTAAAAATGAACTGAATTCTAAATGATTTTCTTTTTGTAGGTCCTCCCACATCTGAACCTTCTAAGACGAAAGGATCAAAACCATCTACAGATCAAGAACCGCGTACACGTAACCGGCTTGGTGGTGGTTAGTAACTTTGTAACATTATAGCTACTGTGTCCTATTTCTACACATTCCAGGTTTAGGTGGAAATATCTTGCTGTGAATTAGGTGGGGCTCCCTCCATAACTGACATGGTCTCTGTAATTCTATTGGCGATCCTCATCATACCATCTGTACCTGCTCATTGTGTCCATGTGGGCCCCAAACCTATCCTGAACGGGCCGAAAAAACCTATCCTGAACGGGCCGAAAAAACCTATCCTGAACGGGCCGAAAAAACCTATCCTGAACGGGCCGAAAAACTTTCATGAGTGAAGAAGGATGTACTGGAACTGGAAAGAGTCCATAGAAGGGCAATAAAGCTAATAAAGGGACTGGAGGATCTCAGCTATGGGGAAAGGCTACAAGCATTGAACTTCTTCTTCTCTCTGGAGAGGAGACACTTGAGAGGGGATATGATAGCGATATACAAATCCCTCAATGGTGACCCTAGCACAGGGAAAAAACTTTTCAGTGAAAGGGAGTTAAAAAAAAAACACGTGGCCATTCACTGAAGTTGGAAGAGAAGCTGCTTAATCTGTATAGAGGGTTCTTTACTGTCAGAGTGGTAAGGACGTGGAATTCTCTTCCACAAGCAGTGGTATCAGCAGAGAGCATCGATAGGTTAAAAAAAACTATTAGATGGGCACCTTAACCACATGCGGACCACCTGCCGCCATTATACATCGGCATTTTGAAGAAGAGTATCGTTGGTATGACAGCAGCTAGCATAACCCCAGTATCCTCTTTTTCAGCAGGCGGTCTGCTTTCAGATAAAAGTGGTCTCAGCCGTGGATTCGCCACGAGATCACTTTTATCGCATCCGCTCTCCTCTGAGCTTGGATGCCGATTGGGGGAAGATGGCCACCACTCGGCTCCACAGCATTGGGGGGCGGAAGTGACATCAAACCTCACTTATGCCCAATGCTCTTAAAGGGGAATTTTTATTTTTATAATGACTTTGTTTTTTTATATTGTATTTTAGTGTAAAAGTGAGATGTGAGCTCTTTTTGACCCCAGATCTCACATTAAAGAGGTCCTGTCATGCTTTTTTTTTCTATTATAAGGGATGTTTACATTTCTTGTAATAATAATAAAAGTGACACCATTTTTTTTTAAAAGGACAGTGTCAAAATAAAAAATGAAAAGTAAAATAAATAAGAAAAAAAAAATTCAAGCACCCCGTCCCGCCAAGCTCGTACACAGAAGCGAATGTATCCAAGACTAGATGGAACTAACTTTATTTTAAAATTAGACAGAATATATAGCACACCAGATCAGATAAGAATTTGATCACATTGTGCAAACCGTAAGATAATTAACATAGCTGAGGAACAGCCAACATAACTATAAACTGCGGTCTAATTAAACAGTAAGCTATTTAACAATTAGTCACTTACACAAGCCTATGTGACTCAGTGCCCCCCCCAAGACCGTTTGGTACTAGTACCCCAGTAATACCCAGTAAGTAAGATCTAGGGCTATCCAAATCTCTAAAAGGGTCAGAAGACAGACAGAAACAATAGGTGACTCAATTGACAATAGAAATGTCCACCTAGGAGGCACACAATGGAGGATACACAAGCTTGTGTAATCTGTCCACTAGTCACCAGAAGACAGACAATTTACCAGCAGACTGATACAGTGATTGGTCTCTTGAGGGATATTGTTGCCAAAAATTTCTGTCCCAAGTGAAGGAGCCTCTCCAACCCAGTCTGCAGGAGGACCACCATATTCCCTCTGACCATTACCCCGTCCAACAATAATATTACACCTTTCCATCCACTCCAGAAGGAAAGATTTATTGTCCTTATTCAGAGAAGTATCCAAGCTTCTCTCTCTCAGCGTTCATCATATTGTTGTCCATCATTAGAGAATGATCTGCTCTCTCCATGGGCCATAATCAGTGGGTGGGAGGCTTGCCTCTGGTCCTAGATGTCCTATCTATATATCCAGATGTCCTATCTATCTATCTATCTATCTATCTATCTATCTATCTATCTATCTATCTATCTATCTATCTATCTATCTATCTATCTATCTATCTATCTATCTATCTATCTATCTATCTATCTATGTATATATATATATATATATATATATATATATATATATATATATATATATATATATATATATATATGATAGATATATCTTTATTCAGTCCAATAGAAATGCCCCACAACAATTGTGAGGAAAACGAGAGAGAATGTCCTCTAGGAAGAATCCAGTCACCATAGTGGAAAGATTTTGTGCAGTGACTAACCACTTCAGCCCCGGAAGGATTTGCCCCTTTCATGACCAAGCCATTTTTTGCGATACGGCACTGCGTCGCTTTAACTGCCAATTGCGCGGTCACGCGACGTTGTACCCAAACAAAATTGACGTTCTTTTTTTTCCCCACAGATAGAGCTTTCTTTTGGTGGTATTTGATCACTATAGACAAAAAAAAAGACTGACATTTTTTTTTTTTTTACTTTTTGCTATAATACGGATCTGAAAAAAAAAATAAAAAACTGAATTTATTCATCAGTTTAGGCCGATATATATTCTTCGACATATTTTTGGTAAAAAAAAAAAAAAAAAATCGCAATAGGTGTATATTGATTGGTTTGCACAAAAGTTATCCCATCTACAAACTATGGCATAGATTTATGGACTTTTATTTTTTTTAATTGTTTTTACTGGTAATGGCGGTGATCTACGATTTTTAGCGGGACTGCGACATTGCGGCGGACAAATCTGACCCCAAATGACACTTTTTGGGGACCGGTGACATTATTACATTGATCAGTGCTATAAAAATGCTCCAATCAATGTATAAATGACACTGGCAGGGAAGGGTTAAACAGAGATAGTTACCACCGCTCCAGGCTATTCAGGCTCAAGTCTCCTGTCTTCCACTGTGCAAAAAGGTGAGAGCTCCAGGTGCTGGCAATTGCTAATGCAATAGTATACGTGTAGGAAAAGACAGCTGCACTCAGGAATAAGCAAATAAAATCTTTATTCAAAACGTGGCATAAGATCAGTACATGACACCGCTGGAGCAATACAGTTTAGCTGCTAATGCGTTTCACGCTCTTGCGGAGCGCTTACTCATAGCTCAGTAAGCGCTCCACAAGAGCGTGAAACGTGTTAGCGGCTAAACTGTATTGCTCCAGCGGTGTCATGTACTGATCTTATGCCACGTTTTGAATAAAGATTTTATTTGCTTATTCCTGAGTGCGGCTGTCCAGATCTTTTCCTGCACGTATACGCTGGCAGGGAAGGGGTTAACACTAGGGGGCGATCAAGGGGTTAAGTGTGTTCCCTCAGCATGTTCTAACTGTAGGGGGGAGAGGCTACCAGGGTCATGACAGAAATCGCTGTTCCCGATCACTAGATCTGGCAGAATGGGGATCCGCCTTGTTTACATAGGCAGTTCCCCGTTCTGCCTCCGTACACAGCCATCGCGGGTCGCTGGTGGACATCTAATCTGCTGGACCCGTGGGCATGCTCCCGCGGTGTGTGGCACGCGCCGCCAGCAGTGCCCACATGCCCGCTATTTTGTGCGCAAAGACCGACGTACACCTACGGCGGTTTTGTGTAGGAGAGCCAACCTGGCGCAGTATAATGATTGCGGCTGGTCGGCACACGGCTAACAATTGGTTTGTCAGTGCTCCACCATCAATCGTGTGTGAGAAATGAAAACTCACCAGATATCCAAATAAAACAAGTCTTGTAACAATCAGATTCCTTGGATCTCCCCGTGTATCTGAAGATGATTGGTCTCAGCTCAAGGTGTATCTCCTTAATTTAATACCAAAAAAAAGCTCAGGAGATATTATAGCGCAGGTGCCAGCATATCGGTAACAAATGTGCCCTTACATTTCAAGGTGCTATAAGTCCGCACCAACATGTACAGCCTGGCAGGTACAAAAAAACGATTTCTCTCCAAGTTGCGGCGTGCGTTCCAGAGCCCCAGAGGTCAGAAACCACAAAAACCAGAAGTGACGTAGATACGGGCAGACGCGCAGCCTCAATGCATTTCGTGATCGACACATCACCAGGAGCTGAGATCCTTCCTCTTCAGATACACGGAGAGATCTAAGGAATCTGATTGCTACAAGGCTTGTTTTATATCTGCTGAGTTTGCATTTCTCACACACGATTGATGGTGGAGCACAGACAAAACGCTTGTTAGTCACTGCACAAAACCTTTCCACTACGGTGACTGGATTCTTCCTAAAGGCCATTTTCTCTCGTTTTTCCTCACAATTTATTGTGCTTTTATTGTGGAGCATTTATATTGGACTAAATTTATTTTGTTAATTAATTATGTGCAAATAAAGTCTCCTAAAAATTGTTACCAATTAATCCATAAATAATAGAAGAACAAAAGCTCTATAGACTTGTATGCTGGCCACATTGGAGTTGAAGTCATGCTGTGGAATCCTATGGACCACTGAACTACAGTACCCACAAAGAGAAAGTGAGAGGAAGGAGGAAAGGCGGTATTTCCCAGGCTACAAACCAAGCAGCTTCCTCTTTGTTGTGGGGGGGGTGACCAGAATAAGCACATCTGTCTATCTGGGTGTGTGCTCTCTGGACACAAGCCAGTGACCTAGCCCAGAGATCAGGGTCCTGTGTGCTGGGGACCCGAGAGAGATCAGATTTGGGTGAGCAGAAGCCGAGCAACTGTTTGACACAGACTCTTGCTGCAGAGAGACTGGAACGCTGTATAATGGTGGGCTAAGGGACGGAGCCACTTCAGGGAGATCCAGAGGACTTTTGAACAGTGGAACTGTTGCAGCTGTATTGCTGGAACTGGTGAGAAGGTCTTACTGCCATTGACCTGTTGCTTCTAGTAAGGACTGAGCACATAGAGACTGGAAATTTGATTAGCAGCTTTACCACTGCATGCAGACTGTACTGGGACTGTATTTATGTGCACCTCCATAAAGACTGGGCCCCGATGCTAACCGGCTGAAGAATTAGGACATAGGGCTGTATCTTTAACTTTCGGAAAGGATTTTACCTACTGCCTATATTAAGGGGTACCAGTGCAGTAAACCTGGGTCTTGGCATAGTCATTCCTAGAGTGCACTCTAGCCGTATAGTACATTGGTTGCAGGAAAGTTACTACAACACGGGTTCACAAGATAGACCTATATAGAGTTGTGTCTTGCCAACATCCCCATTACAACTCCAAACGATACAATTTTCTCCCATCAGACTTTTTATGGCAAAGGAAACTAACTTAGATTTTGGAGAATCGACACGGCCTTAATGGAGAGGAACCATTCATGCTCTATCAGCTTTTCCGGATGTAAAGCCATCCAAGAATGATCTATAACTTATGGCAAGGGCACCACAGGGAATATGAATATACATGCCTCAAGTTTCCAGAAAGAAGGGCTTGGAAGTGGGAGAGGGGGAGGCCATGGTTGATGGTCTATTTAATTTGGGTCATGTTTTAGAATGTTGTTCCTTATCTTTTTATATAGTATTCAGATCTTGGATATTTGAAGATTTATTCCTCCAAGGTCTGCCCTCTATTCCTTTGTCTCGGTTCTTGTTATTACTCTGCAACTCTGGTTTTATTTAACTTTGTGACAAATTATAATATGTCTGTTCCGTGATTATTTTTTCTGTTTACTAAACATGTTTTATTAACCCGTTCTGTAATGGTTTTGCACAAGGCAGCCCTGATCCTCCTTTTCTGGGGTCTCCCCACCCCCGAGTTCCACCATAGCAAGTGGCTTGCTATGGGGGCACTTGTGCATGCTTGCTCCTGGGCCCTGCTCTGTGTGTCTGTAATACACACAGAAGGGCTTGGGCCCCATCACTGGCTGTGATTGCCAATGGCTCCTACTGCAGTATCTGAGGCAATGAGGAGCAAGAGACTGGAGAGAGTATTGGCTCTTGTGCACATCACTAGATCAAGATGTTGCTCAGGTGAGTATAGCGGGGCTGCAGAGGAAGCTGCATTCGGAAACAACCTTTACAACTACTTTAAGGTCTAATAAACAGTAAACAGTAATCGGGAGCATTACTACTATTGTAAAAGACCTGGGGCACCCCCAAGGAGAGTAATAATCCAGCACTCAAATCTTGCAATGGCGAATAGTGGGTGTTGACCACTTGCATTGACAGTGGGAGGGGCTTAATGTGTCATGGTTAAATAACACCTGAGCCTACTTGTACCTATAAATATTCTTCCTGTGTCAAAAGCAAGAGTCTGACAGATACATATCAACCCCTGCCGAAAAAAAAAATCCCTAACTTTACGATGCCATTGGACAAATAACAGCTCCCTAAGCTGTCATCTGCAATATAACGGAAGGGGCGGGGCTAGTGTGACATCATTGCCTATATATGGACGTGCAGCGATACTTAGGAAATGATATAATTTCTTAGACTCCCACCCATTTCCCTATGTGGCTGGGAATCTTGGGCCTTGTAAGTGAATGAGTCAGGCAATGACTGTGGTTGGTAGGGATGGTGTGTGTACAAGCACCTGCTGCTTCCTTAGCAACCATTGACAGCCAGAAGCTGTCACTTTAGTCCATGCTGAAAGCTCTAAGTAATTTCCATTCTAATGAACTAACACTGAGCTCATCCCTCGTCACATTGCGGTAACCAATGTAGTTAAAGTGATTGTAAAGTCTCATTTTTTTCAATAAAAATGGCAAACATGTTATACTTACCACCTCTGTGCAGTTGGTTTTGCACAGAGCAGCCCGGATCCTCCTCTTCTCAGGTCCCTCTTCATCTCTCCTGGCCCCTTCCTTCTTTTTGAATGCCCCCACAGCAAGCAGCTTGCTATGGGGGCACCCGAGCCGAGCTGCAGCTCCGTGTATCCATTCAGACACGGAGCTGAGGTTCAGCCCTGCCCCCTCACTCTTGTCATTGGCTAACTAACTTTGATTGATAGCAGCGGCGCCATTGTCTGAGCCAGTGAGGAGGGGAGTCCCGGATGGCCGAGGCAGACGTGGACATCGCTGGATCGAGAGGGGGCTCAGGTAAGTATTGGGGGGGCTGATGGGGGCTGCTGAACACAGAAGGTTTTTTGTCTTAATGCATAGAATGAATTAAGATTAAAGAAAACCTTCTGCCTTTACAACCCCTTTAAGGGACTATGGTGAGTCCACAAGGTAAACTGACCAACCCTCAGGTATGTTCTCCATGTTTGTGTTGCCAAATCATACTCTAGAGCTTTTTTCCTGCCCTGGAATACTATTATTCTGCTTCTGAAGGAGAATGCAGAATTTTCCTTCACCTGATTTGCAGCGCACGGTGTAAGGACGGCACTATGGCCAAAGTTTGAAACCTCTAGAGTAACAATAGAGGGTAGAGAAGGATCAGACTGTCCACCAATATCTGTTTATCCATCATCCCCATAGAGTTCTCACTGTACAATAGACCAGGAACTTCCTTCCACAGAATCCACATCTCTGGAGTCTAACCTGCCTCCAAAGGGCCACATACTGCCATTCGGTACTCACTGTTACATAGTTACATAGTAGGCAAGGTTAAAAAAAGACACAAGTCCATCAAGTCCAACCTATGTGTGTGATTATATGTCAGTAATACATTCTATATCCCTGTATGTTGCAGTCATTCAGGTGCTTATCTAATAGTTTCTTGAAGCTATCAATGCTCCCCACTGAGACCACCGCCTGTGGAAGGGAATTCCATATCCTTGCCGCTCTTACAGTAAAGAACCCTCTACGTAGTTTAAGGTTAAACCTATTTTCTTCTAATTTTAATGAGTGGCCACGAGTCTTGTTAAACTCTCCCTTCCGCGGAAAAGTTTTATCCCTATTGTGGGGTCACCAGTCCGGTATTTGTACATTGAAATCTTATCCCCTCTCAAGCGTCTCTTCTCCAGAGAGAATAAGTTCAGAGCTCACAACCTTTCCTCATAACTAAGATCCTCCAGACCCTTTATTAGCTTTGTTGCCCTTCTTTGTACTCGCTCCATTTCCAGTACATCCTTCCTGAGGACTGGTGCCCAGAACTGGACAGCATACTCCAGGTGCGGCCGGACCAGAGTCTTGTAGAGCGGGAGAATTATCGTTTTATCTCTGGAGTTGATCCCCTTTTAATGCCAATATTCTGTTTGCTTTGTTAGCAGCAGCTTGGCATTGCATGCCATTGCTGAGCCTATCATCTACTAGGACCCCCAGGTCCTTTTCCATCCTAGATTCCCCCAGAGGTTCTCCCCCCCAGTGTATAGATTGCATTCAGATTTTTGGCACCCAAATACATTATTTTACATTTTTCTACATTGAACCTCATTTGCCATGTAGTCGCCCCTCCCCCATTGATTTGTTCAGATCTTTTTGCAAGGATTCCACATCCTGCGGAGAAGTTATTGCCCTGCTTATCTTAGTATTGTCCACAAATACAGAGATTGAACTGTTTATCCCATCCTCCAGATCGTTTATGAACAAATTAAATAGGATTGGTCCCAGCACAGAACCCTCGGGGACCCCACTACCCACCCCTGACCATTCTGAGTACTCCCCATTTATCACCACCCTCTGAACTCGCCCTTGTAGCCAGTTTTCAATCCATGTACTCACCCTATGGTCCATGCCAAAGGACCTTATTTTGTACAGTAAACGTTTATGGGGAACTGTGTCAAATGCTTTTGCAAAATCCAGATACACCACATCTACGGGCCTTCCTTTATCTAGATGGCAACTCACCTCCTCATAGAAGGTTAATAGATTGGTTTGGCAAGAAGGATTCTTCATGAATCCATGTTGATTACTGCTAATGATACCGTTCTTATTACTAAAATCTTGTATATAGTCCCTTATCATCCCCTCCAAGAGTTTACATACTATTGATGTTAGGCTAACTGGTCTGTAATTCCCAGGGATGTATGTTGGGCCCTTTTTAAATATTGGTGCTACATTGGCTTTTCTCCAATCAGGTGGTACCATTCCAGTCAGTAGACTGTCGGTAAAAATTAGGAACAATGGTCTGGCAATTACTTGACTAAGTTCCCTAAGTACACTCGGGTGCAAGCCATCTGGTCCCGGTGATTTATTAATGTTAAGTTTCTCAAGTCTAATTTTAATTCCGTCCTCTGTTAACCATGGAGGTGCTTCCTGTGTTGTGTCATGAGGATAAACACTGCAGTTTTGGTTACTGAAGCCCCCCGTTTCCCTCGTGAAGACTGAAGAGAAGAATAAATTCAATACCTTCGCCATCTCCCCATCCTTTGTAACCAGATGTCCTTCCTCATTCTTTATGGGGCCAATATGGTCTGTCCTCCCTTTTTTACTGTTTACATACTTAAAAAATGTCTTGGGATTTTTTTTAGTCTCCTCCGCTATGTGTCTTTCATGTTCTATCTTAACTGTCCTAATTGCACCCTTACATTTCTTGTTGCATTCTTTATAAAGTCTGAATGCTGATGATGATCCCTCAACCTTGTATTTTTTGAAGGCCTTCTCCTTTGCTTTTATATGCATTTTTACATTGGAGTTAAGCCACCCAGGACTTTTGTTCGTTCTTTTAAATTTATTACCCAGTGGGATACATTGGCTAATGCCCTTATTTAATATGCTCTTAAAGCAAACCCATCTCTCCTCCATGTTCTTTGTTCCTAATATTTTATCCCAATTTATGCCTTCTAGCAAGGTACGTAGTTTAGGGAAGTTGGCTCTTTTGAAATTCAGTGTCTTTGTGTTCCCTTCATGTTTCCTATTTGTGTGATTTATACTGAAGCCAATTGACCTGTGATCGCTGTTCCCTAAATTGCCCCGTATTTCCACATCCGTGATCAGTTCTGTATTGTTGGTAATTAGTAGATCCAGTAATGTTTTATTTCTAGTTGGTGCGTCTACCATCTGACCCATAAAATTGTCCTGCAAGACATTAAGGAACTGGCGAGCCTTAAATGAATGCGCGGTTCCCTCCACCCAGTCTATGTCTGGATAATTAAAATCCCCCATTATGATAACACTTCCCATCCTTGCTGCTAATCCAGTTTGTGATAGGAGATCCGTCTCCACTTCCTCCCTCAGGTTAGGGGGCCTATAGCATACTCCCAGTATTATTTTTCCCTTAGCTTCATCCCTTTGGAACTCTACCCATAAGGATTCCACCTCCTCCCTAGCTCCCTCAGTGATGTCATCTCTCACATTCACTTGTACATTATTCTTGATATATAGGCATACCCCTCCCCCTTTTTTACCCTCTCTGTCCTTGCGATAAAGGGTATACCCTTGAATGTTTGCCAGCCAATCATGAGAGCTGTTGAACCAGGTCTCTGAAATTCCCACAAAATCCAAATCTTCCTCGTACAACAGTATCTCTAGTTCACCCATCTTGTCCGCCAGGCTCCTGGCATTGGTGAACGTGCCACGTAGATTAGACCGGTCGCATATTGTCCTCTTATTGGGTGTTCCGAGATTGCAACTAGGACTTGCTACTATACTTACCTTGTGTTTTTGTGCTTTGGTCAACCTACCACTAATGCCCCCAATACTACTCTCTGGAATATCTTCCGCGCTGACTATCTCTCCCTCTGGACCCCCCCCATTGCCTAGTTTAAAAACCCCTCTAACTGTAACATGCCTCTAACACTGTGTGGCCCTCAGGACCCCAGAATACAGTAGTCTGTGTATTTCTTATGAAGGTGCTTACTAAGGCAAGTAAATAATGTGATTCTGGATGTTCAATGATTTCGTTCACACCATCTTACTTTTTCTGTGCCGTCCATTCATTTTTATTTTTGGATTTTGCTGTTCATTTGTTTGTGGACTGTTCATAGGAAAAATGTGGAATCTTTAAAGAGGAGGGCCCACTAAAAAAAAAACTAAAAGTCAGTAGCTACAAATACTGCAGCTGCTGACTTTTAATTGGACACTTACCTGTCCCTGGGTCCAGCGATGCGGGGGATCGAAGCCCCGCTTGCCTCCCCCTCCGTTTCGCTGTGCCGGCATTGCAACTGTGGGCGCCGGGCTGTGGCTTCACAGCCAGGCACCCACTGCACATGCGCGAGCGGTGCCTCGCGCCGTGATTGGCCACTCAGTCACCTGGGACCTGTAATGGGTCCCAGGTGATTGACAAGAGGGGGGAGCAGAGCTGAGCCCTTCCTTTGCCGAGGGGGGAAGTGATGTCACCAGCCCAGGCACTGAAGGAGGCAGACTACGAGGGACCTCTTAGCAACAGGCATTTAGAGGTGAGTTAAAAAAAAATTCCAAATGTTTTTTTTTATTTTTTTTAGGAATTTTCATGTATTTTTTATTTTTTGGGTGGAACACCACTTTAATGTGTAAACAGATGTGATAGTAGAGATCTTATCTGGGTTTTCTTCTCAGAGAATATATGCAGGAACTCAACCATACCCCCCAAACCGCAATAAATAGTAGGTTCGGCCAAATTTCAGTAGGGACTTAAAGGGCCAATACATACCAGGAGTGTGCTACATACAGAGTGCAGGGTTCAGGAGTGCCCTGTGCAGAGACTGCATGGTTCAAGAGTACATCTCATATAGAGTACAGGTTTCAGAAGTGCCATACATACAGAGTGCAGAGTTCAGAAGTGCGCTATGCACAGGGTTCAGGAGTGAGCTATGCACAGAGTACAGTGTTCAGGAGTGCGCTATGCACAGAGTACAGGGTTCAGGAGTGCGCTATGCATAGAGTACAGGGTTCAGGAGTGCTCTATGCACAGAGTACAGGATTCAGGAGTGCGCTATGCACAGAGTACAGGGTTCAGGAGTGCGCTATGCACAGAGTACAGGGTTCAGGATTGCTCTATGCACAGAGTACAGGGTTCAGGATTGCTCTATGCACAGAGTACAGGATTCAGGAGTGCGCTATGCACAGAGTACAGGGTTCAGGAGTGCGCTATGCACGGAGTACAGGGTTCAGGAGTGTGCTATGCACAGAGTACAGGGTTCAGGAGTGCTCTATGCACAGAGTACAGGGTTCAGGAGTGCTCTATGCACGGAGTACAGGGTTCAGGAGTGCGCTATGCACAGAGTACAGGGTTCAGGAGTGCGCTATGCACGGAGTACAGGGTTCAGGAGTGTGCTATGCACAGAGTACAGGGTTCAGGAGTGCTCTACGCACAGAGTACAGGGTTCAGGAGTGTGCTATGCACAGAGTACAGGGTTCAGGAGTGCGCTATGCACAGAGTACAGGGTTCAGGAGTGAGCTATGCACAGAGTACAGGGTTCAGGAGTGTGCTTTGCACAGAGTACAGGGTTCAGGAGTGTGCTATGCACAGAGTACAGGGTTCATGAGTGCGTTATGCACAGAGTACAGGGTTCAGGAGTGCGCTATGCACAGAGTGCACTACATACGGAGTTTGGATTTGAGCTCTCTTTCACAGCTCCTTACCTCTGCATCCCCCTTCCAAATCTCACTTCCTCCTCTCCTCAGCTTACAACCTCCTCTACTGCTTTCATAATTCCCCCCCTTAAAAGCTCTACCTTTTCCTACATAACTTACCTTTGTTGTTGTAGAGCCAACCATCTCTAGTAGCTCCCCGCACACTGTAGGTGGCTCTGCTTTTCTGCAGCGAGATGTTCCAGCAGGGGGTTTCAGCATCAGGGCAGTAGATGGGGTTCACAGAGGGTGCATGCAGTCTACCAAAGGATGCCCCCCCTCCTACCCATGACCACACTGCACACGAGGCACCGGCATCTCCTATGCCCACACCCTTCACTCAGTGGGAGCTGCTCAGGAGGTCAGACCTGTGGGAGCCGTTGAGAGAAAAGCTTTCACTTGTAAACACAGAAGCAGGGTTTCATTGTTAACTTGTGTCAGTGGTGAGCAGGAAGCACATGGATGAAACCGGAGGTAGACAAAACTATTTCTGGCACTTTCTGGCTTAAAAAGCCCCTGGATCTTAGCAGTGTTGTGTAACATGCCTCCAGTCTAGGACAGACTCCTTAATATTATGTGGGCCCCCTGTATCAGGAAATGTGACCAACACTGATATAGATGGTCCTCAGATAATACAACAAATCAGAGCTATGGACCCCATAAGGGCCTCATTGACAAAATTCATATTTTCTATCATATGACCACAGTGAGCTGAGATCTGATTGGTTGCTGGGGCTCAGATCACATGGTACATCCTCATTACTCTGTATAACTAAGTAACTTTTATATCAATGGAAGATCAAACCTAACTCTGTGTCTTCTCTTCTCTTATTTTCAGTGCCCAAGGTCCCCCGAGGTAAGGAGCTTCATTATTTAATATTGTTTTCATATTTCTATCATTCTGTAATAAAAAAGTAACTTAAAGTGGAACTCCAGACAAAACTTCCTTGTTTATTTGATGGAGTGTGGAAAGATAAGTGTCTGTGTCAGCTGTGTTGTGCTCTCAGTGTTCTCCCAATTACTTTGTGTCCTTGTGACACCATATCAGACTCTAATGTTCTGTCACCTGGAGAGAATGTGTGGGGGAAATCACCCAGCAGGGACACAATATGTAATACAATCCCTTTCCTGCACCACCCAAACCTTTCAATAAGCTTGTCTGGAGTCACACTTAAACCTCTTCCCACCCGGCCTATAGAAAAATGGCAGCTGGACGGGACATTCCTCAATCTGGGTGGACGTCATATAATGTTTTCCTGGAATGTGCAGATCTGTGATCTCTCTCCCATCACCCTCCAGTACAGCTCTGTCATCTCTCTTCCATGATCCTCCAGTACAGCTCTGTGATCTCTCTTCCATCATCCTCCAGTACAGCTCTGTGATCTCTCTTCCATCATCCTCCAGTGCTGCTCTGTGATCTCTCTTCCATCATCCTCCAGTACAGCTCTGTGATCTCTCTTCCATCATCCTCCAGTACAGCTCTGTGATCTCTCTTCCATCATCCTCCAGTGCAGCTCTGTGATCTCTCTCCCATCATCCTCCAGTGCAGCTCTGTGATCTCTCTTCCATCATCCTCCAGTACAGTTCTATGATCTCTCATCCATCATCCTCCAGTACAGCTCTGTGATCTCTCTTCTATCATCCTCCAGTACAGCTCTGTGATCTCTCTTCCATCATCCTCCAGTACAGCTCTGTGATCTCTCTTCCATCATCCTCCAGTACAGCTCAGTGATCTCTCTCCCATCATCCTCCAGTGCAGCTCTGTAGTCTCTCTTCCATCATCCTCCAGTACAGCTCTGTGATCTCTCTTCCATCATCCTCCAGTACAGCTCTGTAATCTCTCTTCCATCATCCTCCAGTACAGCTCTGTGATCTCTCTTCTATCATCCTCCAGTACAGCTCTGTGATCTCTTCCATCATCCTCCAGTACAGCTCTGTGATCTCTCTTCCACCATCCTCCAGTACAGCTCTGTGATTCATCTTCTATCATGCTCCAGTACAGCTCTGTGATCTCTTCCATCATCCTCCAGTACAGCTCTGTGATCTCTCTTCTATCATGCTCCAGTACAGCTCTGTGATCTCTCTTCCATCATCCTCCAGTACAGCTCTGTGATCTCTCTTCCATCATCCTCCAGTACAGCTCTGTGATCTCTTATGACAGACCTAGCCGGGACAGAGGCTTTTGGAGGGAACTGAATGCCAGCCTCTTGCCGACCGATTATGGGCGCTGGTATTTGGGGGAATGGTGCTCTTTGTGAGCTGTATGCCTGGGGACCCTTGAGGTGGAATTACTTTGGATTCAGGTCCATGTCCCCCAAGACAAACAGACTCTGGGGACCCTGGATTGTAAGGGAACAATACTCTTTGCGAGGTGAATTGCAAGGTTAGCCAATGCATCTGTAACGAGCCCCTGCTCGCTCGGTTCCACTCTCCCGACACTCCTCTGTGGCTATTGAATCAGATTGCAGATCGCAACGTCTGATGGTTCGGTCATCTGATGCTCCGGGATTCGAACTACAGCTATGTGCCGTTCGAATCCAGTTGTGATAGCTCAGAACAAACAGCAGGCAGGCTGTATGTAAGTTCAAACAGGAAACAGGAATCTCACTTTTATTAAAGCACACAACACACTTTTATACACAGCAGTTTGAATACCCCACCCCCAACAACCACTTTCCTATTGGTCAATTGTAAAGTACACTCTAGTCTTCACTCAGGTCCTCTTGTCCATGCAAATGAGGACTTGAAACAGGATCAGCAGAGATTGGTCCGATAGCTTGAATAGGAGGACTCGTATGTGTAATGACACAGAGAAGCCCCAGGGGGTAATTAAAGTACATAAACAAATGGTCAAACACAGAACAATGCCTTCCTTCCAGACCATGGAGCCGTCTGGAGGGGGTTAGCCTTAAGACAGGGCAGAAGACCCCCACTGTGTAATAGAATCAAAGGAGAAATACTTCAGTATTCCAAGGTTCATGACAATCCAGTATTCCAATGTTCATGACAATACTCCCCCCTGGGAAACAGTCCAACAGCCACAGTGGGACGAGTTTGTTAGGATCAGGTGCCCCCAGTATGGGAGCTTGCGTTAGGTCGATTTTTAACTGATGAAACGCTGTCTCGCACTCCGGGGACCACAGGACCTGTCTAGGGAGAGTCTTTTTGGTCAGGTCCGTCAAGGGTTTGGCTATGTCACTATAGTGGGGTACAAACTTCCTGTAGTATCCTGCTGTCCCTAAAAATGCAAGTACCTGAGTCTTGGTTCTGGGAACCGGCCAGTTTAGGACGGCCTCGATTTTTGCAGGTTCTGGCCTCTGCTTCCCACATCCCACTCTATGTCCCAGATATTGCACCTCAGACATCCCGATATTACATTTGTTTGGCTTCAGGGTCAGGTTAGCGGCTCGGATCCTATCTAGCACTATTCCCAGGTGTCTAAGATGTTCCTCCCATGTCTGGCTATAAATTGCGATGTCGTCAAGATATGTGCTTGCAAAATCTTGCAGACCATCGAGGAGTTCATCTATCATCCGCTGGAAGGTAACCAGAGCATTCTTCATCCCGAATGGCGTTACCCGAAACTGGTGAAGGCCGAACGGGGTGATGAAGGCCGACTTTGGAATTGCTTCCGCTTCCAAGGGAATCTACCAGTAGCCCTTACATAAGTCAATAGTCGTCAGATAATGTCCCTGAGCTATTTTGTCCAGCAATACGTCCACTCGGGGCATAGGGTAGGCATCTGTCACAGTACAGTCATTCAGTCGCCTATAGTCCACACAGAATCGGGTCGTGCCATCCCATTTTGGGACTAATACTACAGGGGAAGCCCAGGGGCTTGCCGATGGTTCGATCACCCCTAACTCGAGCATCTCCCTAATCTCCGCTCTCATCCCTTCTTGCACTGCTCTGGGAATCCTATAGGCTGGTTGTCTCAGGGGCTTCTGCCCGGGGGTCTCTACCTTGTGCACAGCTATGTGAGTGTACCCAGGGAGTGCCGAGAACATCTCCTGCCGGTCCTGGAGTAATTCTCTGGCCTGTTCTCGTTCTTGGGATCCTAATCTATCTCCTAGCCGTATATCTTCCACACCCCTGGAACAGTTACTGATTTCAGGAAGCTCCAGCATTGGTAGATATTCAGAGTCCCCGGTAGCAGGAACGCATATGGCAGCTACGGCCTCAGTCCTCTCATGATAGGCCTTCATCATAATAATGTGGGACGTCACTCTTAATTTTAGTGTCTGCACAGCTGGCAACCACGTAGGTGGTATCGCACAGCTGTTTTACCACCTGATAGGGGCCCTGCCAGGAGGCCTGTAATTTATTTTGCTTCAGGGGTTTTAGTACCAGGACTTTCTGTCCGATATAAAAGGTGCGATTCTGCGCAGACCGATCATACCGAACCTTCTGCTGACTCTGGGCCGATTGCATATTCTCATGGACTAGATCGGTAAGTTCCCGCAGGCGCTCCCTGAGTTCCAAGACATAAATAAGGATGGGGAGGCCTTCTGGATCCCACTGGGCCCTCACTAAGTCTAAGGTCCCCTAACCCTTCGCCCATACAACAGCTCAAATGGGGAAAACCCTGTGGACTCTTGGGGTACCTCTCTATAGGCGAACAATAGATGGGGAAGATATTTCTCCCAATCCTTCCTACTCTCCACAAAGGCCCGAAGCAGCTGCTTCAGGGTCCTGTTAAATCTCTCACACAGCTTCTGGAGGGATTTCATTCCACAGAGATGCCAGAGCTGCTGCATCAGCTCGGCTGTGAACTGGGTACCCTGATCGGACAATATCTCTTGGGGAAACCCTACCCTAGTGAATACCCACAATAAGGCATCTGCTACTGTATCAGCCTGGATATTGGATAAGGGAATGGTCTCCGGGTAGCGGGTGACGTAATCCACCACCGTAAGAATATACTTCTTCCCAGTGGCACTGGGGTGGGCCAGTGGGCCTATAATATCTACTGCTATGCGGCTAAAGGGTTCTCTAATGATTGGCAGGGGTTGCAGCGAGGCTTTTGGGTGATCCCCTGTCTTCCCTACTTTCTGACAAGTCTCACAGGTCCGGCAGTCTTCTCGCACCTCAGCATGTAACCTGGGCCAGAAGAACGCATGAGACAACCGACTCCGGGTCTTAGCTATCCCTAAATGTCTGGCCAAGGGGATGTCGTGAGCCAGCTGCAATAGCTCCCCTCTGTATTTCTGGGGTACAACTAGCTGTTTGTGGGGACCCTGTCGCTTTCCGGTGCCCATTCTTTCAGTGTAAGGATAAAGAAACCCCCCCTCCTACTCTATTCTGTCTTTCCCCATACCCCCTGGATCCTTGCCCACCCTTTCCCGATAACCAGCTAATGTTGGGTCATTCTGAGTCTCTTGCCTAATGTCGGAGGGAGAATCCCAGGACACAGGGTTGTCAAGTCAGGGTAACGTAGGAGGATTTGGTCTTACCTGGGTCCCCATAGGAGTGGAGTTGCCTTGAAGTTGGCTTTGACGTCAGGTGGTCACAGCCATGGCGGCCTCTGGGGCATAGGAGGAAGTTAAATGCCCCAAATCGTTCCCCAAAAGTACTTCCGCGGGTAACTCACATAGTAATCCCACTCGCACTTGTCGCTCCCCTGAGCCCCAATCCAAGAGGACTTGGGCGGTGGATAAACGTAGCACCTTGCCCCCTGCTACCCTGACTGCAACAGTCTGGCCAGTCCGGGCCGACTGGGGAATCATGTGAGGCTGGATGAGGGTAATCGTAGCCCTGGAATCGCGGAGTCCCTGGGCTGGCTGCCCATTAACCGATACTGCCTGACGATGGTGCTGCCGATTATCTCTGGGAGCAGCTTGGACGGGATCAGCCTCAAAAAGTTTGCCACACTCTTCCTGAGCATCTCCATGATTGGGCTCCTTCTGGAAGCAATGAGCCACTGGTCTGAATGGATGAGCAGTCTCTCGGTACCTCGTGGATCGGGTAGGGCAATATCGCTGCAGATGACCCGTTTGGTTACAGGTATAGCACTAAGGTCCGTTAGGAGGGTTGGGTCAGGCTTGGGGTCTAGAGGCAGGCCACATGAGGTACTGAAGTTGGGTTAGAGGCTGGTAAACTGGGCCAAGATAGTGGATAGTGCTCGCTTTCGTCTGACCTTCGAGAGTCCAGATATTCATTGGCCAAAGTAGCCGTTTGCTGTACAGTCTGTGGTCGCTTATCTCACACCCAATCCCGTACTACCAGAGGGGTATGGTTAAAGAACTGTTCTAAGAGTACTGGCTGGGTGATGTCCTCTATGGTATGAGCGTGGCTACCCTGGAGCCAGCCCTTAAGGTTCCGCTGCAGACGATGTGCCCACTCCACGTATGTTATGTTGGCTTCTTTCCAGGATTCTCTAAACTTAATCCAGCTGGCTTCGGGTGTAATGGCAAATCGGGCTAGCAGAGCTTCTTTTACCCGGTCATAATCTTTAGCATCCTTGTCCTCCAGGGCCCGATATGCATCGGCTGCTCTGCCAGTCAAATTACTCACCAGTAAGGCAACCCAATCTTGAGACAGTACATCACGTATCTGGCATAGTCTCTCAAAGTCCTGCAGGAACGCTTCAATTTCCTCCTCTCCTTCCTTAAATAGTTTGAACGCCCGAAAGGGCAACTTACGGAAAGGCGCTGTATCTTTAGATGTTGTCCCCAATTGCCGTATTTCCGCCATTCTCCGCTCATGTTGCCGCTCTAGTTCTCTCTCTTGTCGCTCATCCTGCAGCTGGATGTCTCTAATGGCATTCTGTATGGCGGTCTCTGATGGGTTAGCACCATATAATGCCAACCGCTCTTGAACTCGTTGCTGAAACAAATCTTCAACTGACCGGGGTCCCGCATCACCATCCCTCTGATCCATCTTGGCTAGCTCACTCATCAGGGTGGCCTTGTTCTTTGTCCCACCGGTCCCTCCACGGCTCTCAAGTAGGTCTTTCAGCGTGGCTCTCCTGCAGGCTGCATAGCTGGCCATTCACTGTGGTGGTTTGGAGTGTCCCAGTAACTGAAGAGCAAACCCCACCGCTGCCAACCAATGTAACAAGCCCCTGCTCACTTGGTTCCACTCTCCCGACACTCCTCTGTGGCTATTGAATCAGATTGCAGATCGCAACATCTGATGCTCCGGGATTCGAACTACAGCTATGTGCTGTTCGAATTCAGTTGTGATAGCTCAGAACAAACAGCAGGCAGGCTGTATGTAAGTTCAAACAGGAATCTCACTTTTATTGATGCACACAACACACTTTTATACACAGGAGTTTGAACACCCCGCCCCCAACAACCACTTTCCTATTGGTCAATTGTAAAGTACACTCTAGTCTTCACTCAGGTCCTCTTGTCCATGCAAATGAGGACTTGAAACAGGATCAGCAGAGATTGGTCCGATAGCTTGAATAGGAGGACTGATATGTGTAATGACCTAGAGAAGCCCCAGGGGGTAATTAAAGTACATAAACAAATGGTCAAACACAGAACAATGCCTTCATTCCAGACCATGGAGCCGTCTGGAGGGGGTTAGCCTTAAGACAGGGCAGAAGACCCCCACTGTGTAATAGAATCAAAGGAGAAATACTTCAGTATTCCAAGCTTCATGACAATCCAGTATTCCAAGGTTCATGACTGCATCTCATTGGGTAATAAATTTAAAAGAGCGAACAAAAGTCCTGGATGGCTTAACTCCAATGTAAAAATGCATATAAAAGCAAAGGAGAAGGCCTTCAAAAAATACAAGGTTGAGGGATCATCCTCAGCATTCAGACATTATAAAGAATGCAATAAGAAATGTAAGGGTGCAATTAGGACGGCTAAGATAGAACATGAAAAACACATAGCGGAGGAGAGCAAAAAAAATCCCAAGAAATTCTTTAAGTATGTACACAGTAAAAAAGGGAGGCCAGACCATATTGGCCCCATAAAGAATGTGAAAGGACATCTGGTTACAAAGGATGGGGAGATGGCAAAGGTATTGAATTTATTCTTCTCCTCAGTCTTCACAAGTGAATCGGGGGGCTTCAGTAACCAAAACTGCAGTGTTTATCCTCAGGACACAACACAGGAAGCACCTCCATGGCTAACAGAGGACGGAATTAAAATTAGACTTGAGGAACTTAACATTAATAAATCCCCGGGACCAGATGGCTTGCATCCGAGGGTACTTAGGGAACTCAGTCAGGTGATTGCCAGACCGTTGTTCCTAATTTTTACTGACAGTCTACTGACTGGAATGGTACCAGCTGATTGGAGAATATTTAATAAGGGCCCAAAATACATCCCTGGGAATTACAGACCAGTTAGCCTAACATCAATAGTATGTAAACTCTTGGAGGGGATGATAAGGGACTATATACAAGATTTTAGTAATCAGAGCAGTAATCAGCATGGATTCGTGAAGAATCGTTCTTGCCAAACCATCTACTAACCTTCTATGAGTAGGTGAGTTGCCATCTAGATAAAGGAAGGCCCGTAGACGTGGTGTATCTGGATTTTAGAAAAGCATTTGACACAGTTCCCCATAAACGTTACGTTAGACGATACTAAGCTAAGCAGGGCAATAACTTCTCCGCAGGATGTGGAAACCTCGCAAAAAGATCTGAACAAATTAATTGGATGGGCAACTACGTGGCAGATGAGGTTCAATGTAGAAAAATGTAAAATAATGCATTTGGGTGGCAAAAATATGAATGCAATCTATAGACTGGGGGGAGAACCTCTGGGGGGATCTAGGATGGAAAAGGACCTGGGGGTCCTAGTAGATGATAGGCTCAGCAATGACATGCAATGCCAAGCTGCTGCTAATAAAGCAAACAGAATATTGGCATTAAAAAGGGGATCAACTGCAGAGATAAAACGATAATTCTCCCGCTCTACAAGACTCTGGTCCGGCTGCACCTGGAGTCTGCTGTCCAGTTCTGGGGACCAGTCCTCAGAAAGGATATACTGGAAATGGAGCAAGTACAAAGAAGGGCAACAAAGCTAATAAAGGGTCTGGAGGATCTTAGTTATGAGGAAAGGTTGCGAGCACTGAACTTATTCTCTCTGGAGAAGAGACGCTTGAGAGGGGATATGATTTCAATATACAAATACCGGACTGGTGACCCCACAATAGAAATAAAACTTTTTCGCAGAAGAGATTTTAACAAGACTCGTGGTCACTCATTAAAATCAGAAGAAAAGAGGTTTAACCTTAAACTATGTAGAGGGTTCTTTACTGTAAGAGCGGCAAGGATGTGGTATTCCCTTCCACAGGCGGTGGTCTCAGCGGGGTGCATCGATAGCTTCAAGAAACTATTAGATAAGCACCTGAATGACCACAACATACAGGGATATACAATGTAATACTGACCTATAATCACACACATAGGTTGGACTTGATGGACTTGTGTCTTTTTTCAACCTCACCTACTATGTGAATGAGAAATCCAGTCTGATCTGTGCTAGTCAGACTCAATGCTGTATATATGTATATATATTGTGTGTTGTGTCATTGTGTTGTGTACTATTTGTTGTGCTAGTTTGGGGTGGGGCTGTATTCCAATGTTCTATTGTGTCTGTCTGTTCTGGATATTATGGGATGTTTTTCTCTATGGAGGGAGGGGGGGGATTCCTCCAGCAGCCCCCTGCTAAGACTGTTTACTGAGGAGAAGTTTGAACACACCTGACCTGTGTGTCCCTTGTCATTGGACAGTCTAACCCGCCCTGTTTTCCAAGGGTGGGGGGAAAGAGTCTCTGATTTATTTTATCTGTTGTGTCCATGTGTGATAATAAATTATTTTGTTGGTTGCCACTCCAAGACTGATGTTGTCTGGTGACTGGGTGGGCTAAAGGGTCTTGGATAGTGCTGGTTCTGGACAGAGGAAGCATTTACGATGGACAAGGGTTCGTTACAACTGGTTGGCAGCAGCGGGATCGTGCTTCCTGGCTGTGAAGATGTCCAAACCTCCACCTGGATCCAAGAGCGGCATAGCAGACTTCAGTCACCCCAGCGGAGATATGGATCTGGCATCAGAGTTCCCGGGGCTGCTGCGGATCGTCCTTTCAGCAATCCCCAGGACTGTGTCTGCGGATGAATACCTGGAGCTCAGGCAGAAGATTCGGGTAAGACACTGGATTAGAGCCCTCCAGGTTGCTGATATGCAACAGGGCAAGTGCTTTCCAACCCCAGAGCAGCAGGCCAGTGAACAACGGGAGTTACAGATGCAATTCCTGGGAGAGCGGCCCCAGGAGCAATGGGTGACTGAGTTGGACAGGCTGGTCCAGCAGGAAATAAAGCTGGACAATCGGTATCGGGCTCTGCAATGGCACCCAGAGGAGGAATATTTAGGGGAGACAACAGAATGCTCTCCGGAGGGATATGACTTTGGTTGCCCTGGATTGCTGTGGGAGAGCCTTGCAGATTGTTTTGTGTATGGTGATGAAGGGGAACCTACCCTGGAGGACCTGCGAGGATACAGAGAGGCTATGCTCAGTCTTGCAGGGGTCTCAGAGCTCAAATCTGATCTGGACTATTTGCTAATGTAGCAATAACTCTCAGTGGAGCTGCTGGTTTAAAGCGGACCTGTCCTCTTTGCTCTTCACCCCTCTTGAATAGTTCAATCCCCTTGGCACAGCTGTAGTGCAGTGTTGTAATGATATGAGTATCAACTTTAACCCACCATATACACTTATATTTATATTTACCTCTACCTGGGTGCTGGTAACTCCACCTGCAGGAGAAATAACAACACTGCACACAAACTTCAGTAATAACCAAAAATAACTTCTTTCTTTGTGTAAATAATATATTTATGTAAAGGGTTATTACAATGACTACACTATCACACCAACGTAGTGTAATAGTATAGTAAATAGTTATGACAATTGGTAACATACACAAATATACCTAATTATATATATATTTGTATCAGGGAGCTCCCCCTGCTCTAAACTGTAAAGTCACTATCCTCGGTAACTAAGTGCAGGGCCCTGCAGTAAAAGAGATAGTCTTGACGTCTTCAGTCTTCGCTAGCTTATGAATTTGTAATTGTAATCCACAAAAAGGGTTCCTCTTGGGTGTTGCGCAGTGTAAGGTAATACACTAAAGCAGTTATAATCCAGCAGACTGGTTAAGTGTTCTTATACAAAGGAGACAAACATCTAATATCAATTCTTGAATACTGAAGTCTATGCAGATGTAATGTTCTCCAACTTAACTTGTTCCGTGGGACTATCAGTCCCAGCAACACTCTGTAACAGTTCTAAATGTGTGTGTGGTATTTAAACAAACTTCTGGGTGTTAACCCTCTCACCACACGGGATCCGGGCGGATGGATGCCTCTGTTTCAACAGTACTCAGTCCATATGGAACCACCGCCACGCCGTCACACTGCTCCATTCAGTAACGACCAAGAGTCCTCAGTTACCTCCTCCACAGGTCTCCGGAACGATCACTTCTGCTGCTCCAGCACACTGTGATACGATGACAGGATCTCTGCTGCTGCTCCACCACAAGGTAGGCCGCAACCTTGTGGGACACACACACCCACAGAGTTCTGCAGGCAGCCCACGTGTCCCAGGAACAAGAGACCTAAGATGGCCCCTGCCAGCCCTTTTATATCCTCCCACAATGCAGTTCAGTTCTCCTCTTGTCCAGGAGCATTGTGGGTAGGTCATAGTTAAAGTTCAGAAGTAAACAATCAATCACTTCCATGTCACTTCTCTTAATCATGAAACATAACAGTATTGTACCTTTTCAATTGTCCACAAGATGGCACTATAACAACTTATGTCCTGTATAACACACATATGGCTAAAAACAAAAGTTGTCAGTGCTACACTAAGGAAGGAATACCATCTGGAAAGGGCATACAGGAAACTGCTAGAATGCGTTAAGCAGCATGCCAGAGAATCAGGGAAATTCCAGAGATTGCCGTCTCCAAACCTGAAGTGCTGACAACAGGGCAGAGCTCTGCTAACCTCTGCTCAGCACCAACAGCAGCTTCAGCCTCCCGGAGAGAAGAGGCAGTCGGCCTTTCTCCCACAATACTGACAGAGACATGGGATTTTCTGCCAGCAGCATCTGTGGTGTCACCAGTAACGTATGTAGCTGAAGCGCTGACAACTGGACAGAGGGTCCAAGACCTCTGCCCTACACTTGCGGCGGTTCCGGAGGCCCAAGGTGAGAAGGTGACGGTCACTCCCCAACAGTTAGCCGATGATGGATGATGTGGGGTCCTCAGCTGAAGTGCTAACAGGGCAGAATGCTACTGGCCCCTACACACAACTGCAGCTTGAGCTGATATCGGTGGATGGGACTGTGGTCTCCACTCACAGCAACTCAGCAGAAGGGCTGGCAACTGGGCAGAGTGCTGCTGGCCTCTGCCCTCAACTAACAGAAGAGGGAGTTCCTGTGGTAGTGGATGGGACTTCAGTCTCCACTGACACAACCCCAGAAAATGGTGCGGTACTGGGACAGGAGGATCGCAGCCTTGCTTTGCAAGCACTGGGGGATTTTCACCTACCAAAAGTGGATGGGACTTCAGTCTTCACCTTTATACCCCAGGGATGCTGGGCAGTCAGCCCAGATCCCCAACAGCATGACGGAGTGAGCCCAGACACCCTGTCTTCTCTCCAGCGGCTGAAAGGATTTCAGGAAGAAGGGCCAGTCCAGGCCTCTCCCCAGCGGAGGGCATGTTCTCTGAGAGAGGCAGAGGTTGGCTGGGTGAGTAAAGCTATGTTTGGGACAATTTATTTGGGGTACTGTGTGGATATCGGTATTAGAGGACTGGAACTACTGACTAACTTCTGAGTCAACCCGTATGGGGTCTCCTCCTGTGTTAGTCTCCTGCCGAAAGTGGAGATGTGTGACAGACCTAGCCGGGACAGAGGCTTTTGGAGGGGACTGAATACCAGCCTCTTACTGACCGATTATGGGCCCTGGCTTTTGGGGGAATGGTGCTCATTGTGAGCTGTATGCCTGGGGACCCTTGAGGCCGATTACTTTAGATTCTGGTCCATGTACCCCAAGACACACAGACTCTGGGGACCCTGGATTGTAAGGGAACAATACTCTTTGCGAGGTGAATGAGAAATCCAGTCTGATCTGTGCTAGTCAGACTCAATGCTGTATATATGTATATATATTGTGTGTTGTCTCATTGTGTTGTGTACTATTTGCTGTGCTAGTTTGGGGTGGAGCTGTATTCCAATGTTCTATTGTGTCTGTCTGACTGATGTTGTCTGGTGACTGGGTGGGCTAAAGGGTCTTGGATAGTGCTGGTTCTGGACAGAGGAAGCATTTACAGCGACCTGTTTGAGGACAAGGGTTCATCACATCTCTCTTCCACCATCCTCCAATACAGCTCTGTGATCTCTCTTCCACCATCCTCCAGTACAGCTCTGTCATCTCTCCTCCATCAGCCTCCAGTACAGCTCTGTGATCTCTCCTCCATCATCCTCCAGTACAGCTCTGTAAACTCTCTTCCATCATCCTCCAGTACAGCTCTGTGATCTCTCTTCTATCATCCTCCAGTACAGCTCTGTGATCCCTCTTCTATCATCCTCCAGTACAGCTCTGTGATCTCTCTTCCATCATCCTCCAGTACAGCTCTGTGATCTCTCTTCCATCATCCTCCAGTACAGCTCTGTGATCTCTCTTCCATTATCCTCCAGTACAGCTCTGTGATCTCTCTTCCATCATCCTCCAGTACAGCTCTGTGATCTCTCTTCTATCATCCTCCAGTACAGCTCTGTCATCTCTCTTCTATCATCTTCCAGCACAGCTCTGTGATCTCTCTTCCATCATCCTCCTGTACAGCTCTGTGATCTCTCTTCCATCACCCTCCAGTACAGCTCTGTGATCTCTCTTCCATCATCCTCCAGTACAGCTCTGTGATCTTTCTTCCATCATCCTCCAGTACAGCTCTGTGATCTCTCTTCTATCATCCTCCAGTACAGCTCTGTGATCTCTCTTCCATCATTCTCTAGTACAGCTCTGTGATCTCTCTTCTATCATCCTCCAGTACAGCTCTGTGATCTCTCTTCTATCATCCTCCAGTACAGCTCTGTGATCTCTCTTCTATCATCCTCCAGTACAGCTCTGTGATCTCTCTTCCATCATCCTCCAGTACAGCTCTGTGATCTCTGTTCTATCATCCTCCAGTACAGCTTTGTGATCTCTCTTCCATCATCCTCCAGTACAGCTCTGTGATCTCTCTTGTATCATCCTCCAGTACAGCTCTGTGATCTCTCTTCTATCATCCTCCAGTACAGCTCTGTGATCTCTCTTCTATCATCCTCCAGTACAGCTCTGTGATCTCTCTTCCATCATCCTTCAGTGCAGCTCTGTGATCTCTCTTCCATCATCCTCCAGTACAGCTCTGTGATCTCTCTTCTATCATCCTTTAGTACAGCTATGTCATCTCTCTTCCATCATCCTCCAGTACAGCTCTGTGATCTCTCTTCCATCAGCAAGAATTATCATTTTATCTCTGGAGTTGATCCCCTTTTTAATGCCAATATTCTGTTTGCTTTGTTAGCAGCAGCTTGGCATTGCATGTCATTGCTTAGCCTATCATCTACTAGGACCCCCAGGTCCTTTTCCATCCTAGATTCCCCCAGAGGTTCTCCCCCCAGTCTATAGATTGCATTCATATTTTTGCCACCCAAATGCATGATTTTACATTTTTCTACATTGAACCTCATTTGCCATGTAGTCGCCCACCCCATTCATTTGTTCAGATCTTCTTGCAAGGTTTCCACATCCTGCGGAGAAGTTATTGCCCTGCTTAGCTTTGTATTGTCCCCAAAATACAGAGATTGAACTGTTTATCCCATCCTCCAGGTCGTTTATGAACAAATTAAATAGGATTGGTCTGTCAGGTTACCTTGAGGCTAGGTGACAGATGCACACCGTTGGGATCAGGAGTGCACCACAAGGTAGTGGACCCTATGGCTGACTTCTGCGGATGGGAGTCAGGGTGGTAAGGAAGCCAAGGCCGCTGGAACGCCAACACGGATCCCACCGGGGTTAGAGTGTAAGATTCCCTGGGGCACGGAGTCTAAGAGCCAGCAGGAGTTCACCAGAGCCTCTAGTGGTGAGGATGGACTGGACTGCAACTGGCTCCAGGTCGCGACCCCCAGGGTCTCCCAGCTCATACCCACAGTAGGCAACAGGAGGATAGGGATAGTAAGGGAATGAGCCAAGGTCGGGGCCACAAGCAGACAAGGACAACAAAGTTCACGCCAAGGTTCAGGGTCACAGGCAAACAGGGATAGTCGGGGACACGCCAAAGGTCAGGGTCACAAGCAGACAGGGAAAGTCGAGAACAGGCCAAAGTCGGTAACTGGAATCAGACATAGGAAACACAGCAAGTACACACAATGGCTAACACACAATGGTTGATCAGCACTGCTGGCTTGCAGTGCACAGGTTAATATAGGGTTTCCTGATAGGGCCTGGGGTGGGGCCATGCTTAGAGGAGAGGTAATAAAACCAGCCAGGTGTGAGTGGCTGGCCTGTTAGTCTGAACACATGAGGAGAAGGTAAGCTGACAGAGAAAGATTACTGCATAACCATGACATGGTCCCAGCACAGAACCCTTGGGAACCCCACTACCCACCCCTGACCATTCTGAGTACTCCCCATTTATCACCACCCTCTGAACTCGCCCCTTGTAGTCAGTTTTCAATCCATGTACTCACCCTATGGTCCATGCCAACGCACCTTATTTTGTACAGTAAATGTTTATGGGGAACTGTGTCAAATGCTTTTGCAAAATCCAGATACACCACGTCTACGGGCCTTCCTTTACTTTATCTAGATGGCAACTCACCTCCTCATAGAAGGTTAATAGATTGGTTTGGCAAGAACGATTCTTCATGAATCCATGCTGATTACTGCTAATGATACCGTTCTCATTACAATAATCTTGTATTTAGTCCCTTATCATCCCCTCCAAGAGTTTACATACTATTGATGTTAGGCTAACTGGTCTGTAATTCCCAGGGATGTATTTTGGGCCCTTTTTAAATATTGGTGCTACATTGTCTTTTCTCCAATCAGCTGGTACCATTCCAGTCAATAGACTGTCTGTAAAAATTAGGAACAACGGTCTGGCAATCACCTGACTGAGTTCCCTAAGTACCCTCGGATGCGAGCCATCTGGTCCCGGTGATTTATTAATGTTAAGTTTCTCCAGTCTAATTTTAATTCCGTCCTCTGTTAACCATGTAGGTGCTTCCTGTGTTGTGTCATGAGGATAAACACTGCAGTTTTGGTTACTGAAACCCCCCGATTCACTCGTGAAGACTGAGGAGAAGAATAAATTCAATACCTTCGCCATCTCCCCATCCTTTCTAACCAGATGTCTTTCCTCATTTTTTATGGGGCCAATATGGTCTGTCCTCCCTTTTTTACTGATTACATACTTAAAAATTTTCTTGGGATTTTTTTGCTCTCCTCCGCTATGTGTCTTTCATGTTCTATTTTAGCCGTTCTTATTGCACCCTTACATTTCTTGTTGCATTCTTTATAAAGTCTGAATGCTGATGATGGTCCCTCAACCTTGTATTTTTTGAAGGCCTTCTCCTTTGCTTATATATGCATTTTTACATTGGAGTTAAGCCATCCAGGACTTTTGTTAGTTCATTTAAATTTATTATCCAATGGGATACATTGGCTAATGCCCTTATTTAATATGCTCTTAAAGCAAACCCATCTCTCCTTCGTATTCTTTGTTCCTAATATTTTATCCCAATTTATGCCTTCTAGCAAGGTTGTTTAGGGAAGTTGGCTCTTTTGAAATTCTGTGTCTTTGTATTCCCCTTATGTTTCCTATTTGTGTGATTTATACTGAAACTAATTGACCTGTGATCGCTGTTACCTAAATTGCCCCGTATTTCCACATCTGTGATCAGGTCTGTATTGTTAGTAATCAGTAGATCCAGTAATGTTCTAGTTGGTGCGTCTACCATCTGAACCATAAAATTGTCCTGCAAGACATTAAGGAATTGGCGAGCCTTAGATGAATGCGCGGTTCCCTCCGCCCAGTCTATGTCTGGATAATTAAAATCCCCCATTATGATAACACTTCCCATCTTTGCTGCTACTCCAATTTGTGATAGGAGATCCGTCTCCACTTCCTCCCTCAGGTTAGGGAGCCTATAGCATACTCCCAGTATTATTTTCCCCTTAACTTCATCCCTTTGGAGCTCTACCCATAAAGATTCCACCTCCTCCCTAGCTCCCTCAGTGATGTCATCTCTCACATTCACTTGTACATTATTCTTGATATATAGGCATGCCCCTCCCCCTTTTTTACCCTCTCTATCCTTGCGATAAAGGGTATACCCTTGAATGGTTGCCAGCCAATCATGAGAGCTGTGGAACCAGGTCTCTGAAATTCCCACAAAACCCAAATCCTCCTCGTATAACAGTATCTCTAGTTCACCCATCTTGTCCGCCATACTCCTGGCATTGGTGAACATGCCACATAGTTTAGACCGGTCGCATATTGTCTTCTTATTGGGTGTTCTGAGATTGCAACTAGGACTTGTTACTATACTTACCTTGGGTTTATGTGCTTTAGTGAACCTACCACTAATGCCCCCAATACTACCCTCTGGAATATCTTCCGCGCTGACTATCACTCTCTCTGGACCCTCCCCCTCATTGCCTAGTTTAAAAACCCCTCTAACTGTAACATGCCTCTAACACTGTGTGGCCCTCAGGACCCCGGAATACAGTAGTCTGTGTATTTCTTATGAAGGTGCTTACTAAGGCAAGTAAATAACGTGATTCTGGATGTTCAATGATTTAGTTTATTTCTTTCACATCATCTTACTTTTTCTGGGCCGTCCATTCATTTTTATTTTTGCATCTTGTTGAGGACTGTTCATAGGAAAAATGTGGAATCTTCAATGTGTAAACGGATGTGATACCAAAGATCTTATCTGGGTTTTCTTCTCAGAGAATATATGCAGGAACTCAACCATGCCCCCCAAACCACAATAAATAGTAGGTTCAGCCAAATTTCAGTAGGGACTTAAAGGGCCAATACATACCTTGAGTGTGCTACATACAGAGTACAGGGTTCAGGAGTGCGCTATGCACAGAGTACAGGGTTCAGGAGTGCGCTATGCACAGAGTACAGGGTTCAGGAGTGAGCTACGCACAGAGTACAGGGTTCAGGAGTGCGCTATGCACAGAGTACAGGGTTCAGGAGTGCGCTACGCACAGAGTACAGGGTTCAGGAGTGCGCTATGCACAGAGTACAGGGTTCAGGAGTGCGCTATGCACAGTACAGGGTTTAGGAGTGCGCTATGCACAGAGTGCAGGGTTCAGGAGTGAGCTATGCACAGAGTACAGGGTTCAGGAGTGTGCTATGCACAGAGTACAGGGTTCAGGAGTGCGCTATGCACAGAGTACAGGGTTCAGGAGTGCGCTATGCACAGAGTACAGGGTTCAGGAGTGAGCTACGCACAGAGTACAGGGTTCAGGAGTGCGCTATGCACAGAGTACAGGGTTCAGGAGTGCGCTATGCACAGAGTACAGGGTTCAGGAGTGCGCTATGCACAGAGTACAGGGTTCAGGAGTGCGCTATGCACAGAGTACAGGGTTCAGGAGTGCGCTATGCACAGAGTACAGGGTTCAGGAGTGCGCTATGCACAGAGTACAGGGTTCAGGAGTGCGCTATGCACAGAGTGCACTACATACGGAGTTTGGAATTGAGCTCTCTTTCACAGCTCCTTACCTCTGCATTCCCCTTCCAAATCTCACTTCCTCCCCTCCTCAGCTTACAACCTCCTCTACTGCTTTCATAATTCCCCCCTTAAAAGCTCTACCTTTTCCTTACCTTTTGTTGTAGAGCCAACCGTCTCTAGTAGCTCCCCGCAGTGTGCCACCTAAAGTTTCTCTGCAGCGAGATCATCCAGCAGGGGGTTTCAGCATCAGGGCAGTAGATGGGATTGACAGAGGGTGCATGCAGTCTACCAAAGGATGCCCCACCCTCCTACCCATGACCACACTGCACACGAGGCACCTGCATCTCCTACCATATATCTGGAGAGGACCAGAAAATAAAAAACACCAGTGATTAGAAAGTATTAAATACTGCTTGATTAAATATTAGACTTGTGTCCCCCCAGTGAGAAAATTGTGTCTGCCATGTAAAAAAATATGGTAACTAAGTGAAAAAATAATTCTATAAATGATGCAATTAGTTAAATTGAAATTAACCCCAAAGTTCAAAAGTTTTGGGACAAAATGGCGCCAGAGAAAAAAAACTTATTTAGTGAAAAAACATAAGTGAATAAACGTGTCAGTGCAATAACCGTGTTACTACTCCCGTATTTTATACAAAAAATTAGATTGGGTTATAATTGACCCCAAAGTTCAAAAATATTGAGACAATATGGCGCCTGCTAGACGTGAAATTTCCTCTTGTGTGAAAAGCTTATATAAAAGTAAAGTGCAAATTAATCGCTCCCTGAGCATTAAATACAATTCAAAAATATCATGCATAAAAGATTATTTCCAGTCTCTTGTATTTTATAGCAGGTGATAATTAACTTCTAAAAGTTTATATATATATGTAATCCATGTAAAAGAGTATTTTTAACCAGATGGAAAAGCAGAGTTCAATGTATATACTGTTTATTTCACCCTTGAGGGCACACACCAGTGACTTCTGTGCGTTTTATTCAGATGGTGACTTGAAGTGCTCGCCCCCCAGTGCTCCCCCACTCACCAGAAATAATCACCCCTGCAGGGGTACCGAGCGACAGAGTGGGTGCCTTAGGGCGGTTGATGCTCACTCCAGCTCTGCTGCCGTTCCTCTGATTTACGCGATCCTTACGACTGTTCCAGGGAAAGCTATGTGCTCCAAAATGACCATGCTACTCCATCGTATACCACCTTTGTCTGTTAAACTCTCCAAAGATCCAGAGAAAAGAGAAACACAAGGGGGCTTCCTTCGTGAAGTATGTCTGTAAGTTTTTTATTGCACATAAGCCAAAAAAGTCCAAAATAACAAGCCACAAAGAAAGATTAAAATATAAACAGGCAGCGCTGTATGCAAGGATGGGACCAGCAGCGATCTGTGAGCGTGCGTCCCACCTTGCGTTCCAGCCTGCACTTCCGGGTATGACGTGTGAGCGTGACTCCGACTTACGCGTTTCGTCATAGGACGTTTTCAAAGACGGTGTCGACGCCTACGCTTCACACAGTAATATAGTCATACGGCCCACAACACCCCTCCCCTTATTATGGTAATGTCGCTCGGGGGGTGGGGATGTGGTAAGACCGCTAGACTGCAACAGTGTTATACATACAGCCTAGGCAAAAACTAAGCACTTTCCAATCGTATTACAATCTGTTCACTGCTATTCATACTCCAATTACTCACTCATGTTATGACCCCTTAAATGAGATCTATTGCACTCAGAGCAGTTATGTTTGGGTTAATAGTGTATGGTCAAATTGAAAGTAAATTCTCCTAATAAATTATGTGTAATGGAAACAGATAGCAGTAAATGGAAACAGACAGCAATACATTAATATTGCATAAAATACGATTAATTGTAAGTAAATATTAAATACTTATATAGATAAGCTATAATTGTGCTAAAAATAACAATCAAAAAAAAAAAAAATTATATAAAATTATACATATAAAAATATAAAAATAGAAAATAAATAAAAATAAGAATAGGATCCCCAACATTATTAAAATTAAATATCAAAAATATATGTAGGAGTAAAAAAACATTAAAAACAATAAAAACATGTTATATAGACCTATGTGAAAAGTGTATATGGATTAATAAAAATGCATATATTTTTGGATTAAAAAATGCATTTTTTTTTTTTTTTTGGATTAATAAAATGCATGTATTTTCCAGGTATCAGGCATAGGGTAAGGAGGTAGTAATTAAGTGTTCGAGGGTAGGCTGGATTCTTAATAGAAAAATATTATTGATGTTATGTATGCTTATTCAGAAAAAAGTAGAGGCACATTTAGTGTAAGTGGCAGAACCTTACTACAAGATATGAGTCAACCAATTATGTGCCGCATCATCATGCCTTGTGGGTCTGTGCATTAATATATCAAGAAGGTAGGTATATATCCTACTGGGAGGTCAAAAATTACCCTACCACTGTGCCAAATCTGATTTAAACAGCTATTACGGGTGATAAATAGAATATAGGGAAATGTGGAATGAGGATTGGGAGGACCCCACATAGCCAGGAAGATAAGGGAGTCAGGAGAGCTATAAGCTTGGGGCTAACGGTCAGCCCCTAATTTGATACCTCTATAGTGGGACAGATATCCACTTCCTAAATGTTAAACCCAAAAGGGGAAGCAAACGTTGATTGAAAAACCCGTTATCACTATATATATAGCTAGATTGAACCCCTCCGTTTTATCTTGTAGTTATCTAGGGATTAGCTATATAGCAATTCAAGTCTATGTCCAAGTTGAGCCCTTTAGGGGCAAGGGAACCCAGTCGGTAAATCCAACTCGTTTCATTTCTGGAGATTGAGGTTTCTCTATTTCCTCCACGCCAGTGTTCCTGCACTGAGTCAATCCCATAGAAGGTAAGTACACTTGGATCCCTATGGTGAACCTCGTCGAAATGTCTGGATAGACTATGATTGGGGAACCCCTTTCTGATATTTTTAATATGTTCCCGGATCCGGACAAAGAGCGGACGTGTGGTTCTTCCCACATATTGGAGGTGACAGGGACATTCCACAACATACGTGACATGTGTGCTTCGACAGGTGATCAGTTGGTTGATTCTGTATTCTTTATGATCAGTGCATGATTTAAATGTATTCTTCCTTCTTGGTTGTCTTTTAGCTACCTTACACGGTAGGCATCTCTGACACCTAAAAAATCCTTTCAGTTCTGGACATATTTTGATGGACTTCGGGGGATCAATAACATTTTTCACTAAATGGTCCCTTAGATTGGGTGCCTTTCTGTATATAAATTTAGGTTTGGCCGGCAGAAGTTTTGATAGGGTAAGATCTTCCTTAAGTATAGGCCAATACTTTTTTATTATTTTTTCAAAATCTCTAAACTGGCTATTAAACCCTGTGATAAATGCTACATCCGGCACCTTCTCAGCTTTTTTGTTCTTGTTGAGAAGCAGGGAGATTCTATCTATTTTTGGCACAATAAAAAATATTATGTACAAACGAAGGGAGTCGCAATGGGAGCACGCTATGCTCCTAGCGTAGCTAATTTATTCATGGACCTGTGGGAAGAAAAATACATCTACAGTAAAAACATACCTCAGATTAAGATGTATAAAAGGTATATAGATGACCTGATCATTTTATGGAACGGAACACCAGATAGCCTCACAAAATTCCTTGAGAACTTAAACAACAATAAATATGGTATTACGTTTACCGGGAAGAGGAGTTATGAGAAAATCGACTACTTAGATTTAGAAATTTTTAAAACAGGAGACAAGCTATCTACTCGTACTTTTTTTAAACCGACAGATCGAAACGGTACATCCCCACTTCCAGTTGTCACCACCCAAGATGGAAAACCAACGTTCCCAAAGGACAGCTATTACGTATACGACGCAACTGTGATATAGCTGAGGATTTTAATAAACAGGCCGACATCCTAATTGAAAAATTCCAGGAAAAAGGATATGATAAGGAGAGACTTTTAAAATTAAAAGCAGACATTATGAAGCTAGATAGAACCTCCCTGCTTCTCAACAAGAACAAAAAAGCTGAGAAGGTGCCGGATGTAGCATTTATCACAGGGTTTAATAGCCAGTTTAGAGATTTTGAAAAAATAATAAAAAAGTATTGGCCTATACTTAAGGAAGATCTTACCCTATCAAAACTTCTGCCGGCCAAACCTAAATTTATATACAGAAAGGCACCCAATCTAAGGGACCATTTAGTGAAAAATGTTATTGATCCCCCGAAGTCCATCAAAATATGTCCAGAACTGAAAGGATTTTTTAGGTGTCAGAGATGCCTACCGTGTAAGGTAGCTAAAAGGCAACCAAGAAGGAAGAATACATTTAAATCATGCACTGATCATAAAGAATACAGAATCAACCAACTGATCACCTGTCGAAGCACACATGTCACGTATGTTGTGGAATGTCCCTGTCACCTCCAATATGTGGGAAGAACCACACGTCCGCTCTTTGTCTGGATCCGGGAACATATTAAAAATATCAGAAAGGGGTTCCCCAATCATAGTCTATCCAGACATTTCGACGAGGTTCACCATAGGGATCCAAGTGTACTTACCTTCTATGGGATTGACTCAGTGCAGGAACACTGGCGTGGAGGTAATAGAGAAACCTCAATCTCCAGAAATGAAACGAGTTGGATTTACCGACTGGGTTCCCTTGCCCCTAAAGGGCTCAACTTGGACATAGACTTGAATTGCTATATAGCTAATCCCTAGATAACTACAAGATAAAACGGAGGGGTTCAATCTAGCTATATATATAGTGATAACGGGTTTTTCAATCAACGTTTGCTTCCCCTTTTGGGTTTAACATTTAGGAAGTGGATATCTGTCCCACTATAGAGGTATCAAATTAGGGGCTGACCGTTAGCCCCAAGCTTATAGCTCTCCTGACTCCCTTATCTTCCTGGCTATGTGGGGTCCTCCCAATCCTCATTCCACATTTCCCTATATTCTATTTATCACCCGTAATAGCTGTTTAAATCAGATTCGGCACAGTGGTAGGGTAATTTTTGACCTCCCAGTAGGATATATACCTACCTTCTTGATATATTAATGCACAGACCCACAAGGCATGATGATGCGGCACATAATTGGTTGACTCATATCTTGTAGTAAGGTTCTGCCACTTACACTAAATGTGCCTCTACTTTTTTATGAATAAGCATACATAACATCAATAATATTTTTGTATTAAGAATCCAGCCTACCCTCGAACACTTAATTACTACCTCCTTACCATATGCCTGATACCTGGAAAATACATGCATTTTATTAATCCAAAAAAAAAAAATATGCATTTTTTTAATCCAAAAATATATGCATTTTTATTAATCCATATACACTTTTCACATAGGTCTATATAACATGTTTTTATTGTTTTTAATGTTTTTTTACTCCTACATATATTTTTGATATTTAATTTTAATAATGCTGGGGATCCTATTCTTATTTTTATTTATTTTCTATTTTTATATGTATAATTTTATATAATTTTTTGTTTTTTTTGATTGTTATTTTTAGCACAATTATAGCTTATCTATATAAGTATTTAATATTTACTTACAATTAATCGTATTTTATGAAATATTAATGTATTGCTGTCTGTTTCCATTTACTGCTATCTGTTTCCATTACACATAATTTATTAGGTGAATTTACTTTCAATTTGACCATACACTATTAACCCAAACATAACTGCTCTGAGTGCAATAGATCTCATTTAAGGGGTCATAACATGAGTGAGTAATTGGAGTATGAATAGCAGTGAACAGATTGTAATACGATTGGAAAGTGCTTAGTTTTTGCCTAGGCTGTATGTATAACACTGTTGCAGTTTAGCGGTCTTACCACATCCCCACCCCCCGAGCGACATTACCATAATAAGGGGAGGGGTGTTGTGGGCCGTATGACTATATTACTGTGTGAAGCATAGGCGTCGACACCATCTTTGAAAACGTCCTATGACGAAACGCGTAAGGCGGAGTCACGCTCACACGTCATACCCGGAAGTGCAGGCTGGAATGCAAGGTGGGACGCACGCTCACAGATCGCTGCTGGTCCCATCCTTGCATACAGCGCTGCCTGTTTATATTTTAATCTTTCTTTGTGGCTTGTTATTTTGGACTTTTTTGGCTTATGTGCAATAAAAAACTTGACATACTTCACGAAGGAAGCCCCCTTGTGTTTCTCTTTTCTCTGGATCTTTGGAGAGTTTAACAGACAAAGGTGGTATACGATGGAGTAGCATGGTCATTTTGGAGCACATAGCTTTCCCTGGAACAGTCGTAAGGATCGCGTAAATCAGAGGAACGGCAGCAGAATTGGAGTGAGCATCAACCGCTCTAAGGCACCCACTCTGTCGCTCGGTACCCCTGCAGGGGTGATTATTTCTGGTGAGTGGGGGAGCACTGGGGGGCGAGCACTTCAAGTCACCATCTGAATAAAACGCACAGAAGTCACTGGTGTGTGCCCTCAAGGGTGAAATAAACAGTATATACATTGAACTCTGCTTTTCCATCTGGTTAAAAATACTCTTTTACATGGATTACATATATATATAAACTTTTAGAAGTTAATTATCACCTGCTATAAAATACGAGAGACTGGAAATAATCTTTTATGCATGATATTTTTGAATTGTATTTAATGCTCAGGGAGCGATTAATTTGCACTTTACTTTTATATAAGCTTTTCACACAAGAGGAAATTTCACGTCTAGCAGGCGCCATATTGTCTCAATATTTTTGAACTTTGGGGTCAATTATAACCCAATCTAATTTTTTGTATAAAATACGGGAGTAGTAACACGGTTATTGCACTGACACGTTTATTCACTTATGTTTTTTCACTAAATAAGTTTTTATTTCTCTGGCGCCATTTTGTCCCAAAACTTTTGAACTTTGGGGTTAATTTCAATGTAACTAATTGCATCGTTTATAGAATTATTTTTTCACTTAGTTACCATATTTTTTTACACGGCAGACACAATTTTCTCACTGGGGGGACATAATTCTAATATTTAATCAAGCAGTATTTAATACTTTCTAATCACTGGTGTTTTTTATTTTCTGGTCCTCTCCAGATATATGGTCTTCTTTGTTCTAGACCGCATTACGGCAGCTAGTGATGGAGTTCTTATATGTTGCAGCCGTCTGAACTTAGCTTGTAGTTTATGACATCTGAACCCACAACTCATTAACACAGAGGGCAGCGCCTTTTGTATTCCCATATTATCTATCTATTTATGCAATTAGACCCCTAGGGGTACTAATTAGGGATAGGCAGCAGCTCTTATACTGTCCTAAGCGCGGATTTATCTATTCATACCTGCATCTCCTACGCCCCCACCCTTCACTCAGTGGGAGCTGCTCAGGAGGTCAGACCTGTGGGAGCCGTTGAGAGAAAAGCTTTCACTTGTAAACACAGAAGCAGGGTTTCATTGTTAACTTGTGTCAGTGGTGAGCAGGAAGCACATGGATGGAACCGGAGGTAGACAAAACTATTTCTGCCACTTTCCGGCTTAAAAAGCCCCTGGATCTTAGCAGTGTTGTGTAACATGCCTCCAGTCTAGGACGGACTCCTTAATATTATGTGGGCCCCCTGTATCAGGAAATGTGACCAACACTGATATAGATGGTCCTCAGATAATACAACAAATCAGAGCTATGGACACCATAAGGCCCTCATTGACAAAAATCATATCTTCTATCATGTGACCACAGTGAGCTGAGATCTGATTGGTTGCTGGGGCTCAGGTCACATGGTACATCCTCATTACTCTGTATAAAGTAACTTTTATATCAATGGAAGATCAAACCTAACTCTGTGTCTTCTCTTCTCTTATTATCAGTGGGCATGGTCCCCCCAGGTAAGGAGCTTCATTATTTAATATTGTTTTCATATTTCTATCATTCTGTAATAAAAAAGTAACTTAAAGTGGAACTCCAGACAAAACTTACTTGTTTATTGGATGGAGTGTGGAAAGATAAGTGTCTGTGTCAGCTGTGTTGTGGTGTCTGTGTTCTCCTCATTACTTTGTGTCCTTGTGACACCATATCAGACTCTGACTAATGTTCTGTCACCTGGAGAGAATGTGTGGGGGAAATCACCCAGCAGGGACACAATATGTAATACAATCCCTTTCCTGCACCACCCAAACCTTTCAATAAGCTTGTCTGGAGTCACACTTAAACCTCTTCCCACCCGGCCTACAGAAAAATGGCAGCTGGACAGGACATTCCTCAATCTGGGTGGACGTCATATAATGTTCTCCTGGAATGTGCAGATCTGTGATCTCTCTCCCATCATCCTCCAGTACAGCTCTGTCATCTCTCTTCCATCATCCTCCAGTACAGCTCTCTGATCTCTCTTCTATCATCCTCCAGTACAGCTCTGTGATCTCTCTTCCATCATCCTCCAGTACAGCTCTGTGATCTCTCTTCCATCATCCTCCAGTACAGCTCTGTGATCTCTCTTCTATCATCCTCCAGTACAGCTCTGTGATCTCTCTTCTATCATCCTCCAGTACAGCTCTGTGATCTCTCTCCCACCATCCTCCAGTACAGCTCTGTGATCTCTCTCCCATCATCCTCCAGTACAGCTCTGTGATCTCTCTCCCATCATCCTCCAGTACAGCTCTGTCATCTCTCCTCCATCATCCTCCAGTACAGCTCTGTAATCTCTCCTCCATCATCCTCCAGTACAGCTCTGTGATCTCTCTTCTATCATCCTCCAGTACAGCTCTGTGATCTCTTCCCTCACCCTCCAGTACAGCTCTGTGATCTCTTTTCTATCATCCTCCAGTACAGCTCAGTGATCTCTCTTCTATCACCCTCCAGTACAGCTCTGTGATCTCTTTTCTATCATCCTCCAGTACAGCTCTGTGATCTCTCTTCTATCATCCTCCAGTACAGCTCAGTGATCTCTCTTCTATCACCCTCCAGTACAGCTCTGTGATCTCTCTTCCACCATCCTCCAGTACAGCTCTGTGACCTCTCTTCCAACACCACCAGTACAGCTCTGTGATCTCTCTTCCATCATCCTCCAGTACAGCTCTTTGATCTCTCTTCTATCATCCTCCAGTACAGCTCTGTAATCTCTCTTCCTTCATCCTCCAGTACAGCTCTGTGATCTCCCTTCCATCATCCTCCAGTACAGCTCTGTGATCTCTTCTATCATCCTCCAGTACAGCTCTGTGATCTCTCTTCTATCATCCTCCAGTACAGCTCTGTGATCTCTCTTCTATCATCCTCCAGTACAGCTCTGTGATCTCTCTTCTATCATCCTCCAGTACAGCTCTGTGATCTCTCTTCCTTCATCCTCCAGTACAGCTCTTTGATCTCTCTTCTTTCATCCTCCAGTACAGCTCTGTGATCTCTCTTCCATCATCCTCCAGTACAGCTCTGTGATCTCTCTTCCATCATCCTCCAGTACAGCTCTGTGATCTCTCTTCCTTCACCCTCCAGTACAGCTCTGTGATCTCTCTTCTATCATCCTCCAGTACAGCACTGTGAGAGTTCAGAAGTGTGCCATGCACAGAGTACAGGGTTCAGGAGTGTGCTATGCACAGAGTACAGGGTTCAGGAGTGAGCTACGCACAGAGTACAGGGTTCAGGAGTGTGCTATGCACAGAGTACAGGGTTCAGGAGTGCGCTATGCACAGAGTACAGGGTACAGGAGTGTGCTATGCACAGAGTACAGGGTTCAGGAGTGTGCTATGCACAGAGTACAGGGTTCAGGAGTGTGCTATGCACAGAGTACAGGGTTCAGGAGTGTGCTATGCACAGAGTACAGGGTTCAGGAGTGTGCTATGCACAGAGTACAGGGTTCAGGAGTGAGCTACGCACAGAGTACAGGGTTCAGGAGTGTGCTATGCACAGAGTACAGGGTTCAGGAGTGAGCTACGCACAGAGTACAGGGTTCAGGAGTGCACTATGCACAGAGTACAGGGTTCAGGAGTGTGCTATGCACAGAGTACAGGGTTCAGGAGTGTGCTATGCACAGAGTACAGGGTTCAGGAGTGTGCTATGCACAGAGTATAGGGTTCAGGAGTAAGCTATGCACAGAGTACAGGGTTCAGGAGTAAGCTATGCACAGAGTACAGGGTTCAGGAGTGAGCTATGCACAGAGTACAGGATTCAGGAGTGTGCTATGCACAGAGTATAGGGTTCAGGAGTGCGCTATGCACAGAGTACAGGGTTCAGGAGTGTGCTATGCACAGAGTATAGGGTTCAGGAGTGCGCTATGCACAGAGTACAGGGTTCAGGAGTGTGCTATGCACAGAGTACAGGGTTCAGGAGTGTGCTATGCACAGAGTACAGGGTTCAGGAGTGTGCTATGCACAGAGTACAGGGTTCAGGAGTGTGCTATGCACAGAGTATAGGGTTCAGGAGTAAGCTATGCACAGAGTACAGGGTTCAGGAGTGAGCTATGCACAGAGTACAGGGTTCAGGAGTGTGCTATGCACAGAGTATAGGGTTCAGGAGTGCGCTATGCACAGAGTACAGGGTTCAGGAGTAAGCTATGCACAGAGTACAGGGTTCAGGAGTGAGCTATGCACAGAGTACAGGGTTCAGGAGTGTGCTATGCACAGAGTATAGGGTTCAGGAGTGCGCTATGCACAGAGTACAGGGTTCAGGAGTGTGCTATGCACAGAGTGCACTACATACAGAGTTTGGAATTGAGCTCTCTTTCACAGCTCCTTACCTCTGCACTCCCCCTTCCAAATCTCACTTCCTCCCCTCCTCAGCTTACAACCTCCTCTACTGCTTTCATAATTCCCCCCTTAAAAGCTCTACCTTTTCCTACATAACTTACCTTTGTTGTTGTAGAGCCAACCATCTCTAGTAGCTCCCTGCACACTGTAGGTGGCTCTGCTTCTCTGCAGCGAGATCATCCAGCAGGGGGTTTCAGCATCAGGGCAGTAGATGGGGTTCACAGAGGGTGCATGCAGTCTACCAAAGGATGCCCCCCCTCCTACCCATGACCACACTGCACACGAGGCACCTGCATCTCCTATGCCCACACCCTTCACTCAGTGGGAGCTGCTCAGGAGGTCAGACCTGTGGGAGCCGTTGAGAGAAAAGCTTTCACTTGTAAACACAGAAGCAGGGTTTCATTGTTAACTTGTGTCAGTGGTGAGCAGGAAGCACATGGATGGAACCGGAGGTAGACAAAACTATTTCTACCACTTTCTGGCTAAAAAAGCCCCTGGATCTTAGCAGTGTTGTGTAACATGCCTCCAGTCTAGGACAGACTCCTTAATATTATGTGGGCTCCCTGTATCAGGAAATGTGACCAACACTGATATAGATGGTCCTCAGATAATACAACAAATCAGAGCTATGGACACCATAAGGGCCTCATTGACAAAACTCATATCTTCTATGATGTGACCACAGTGAGCTGAGATCTGATTGGTTGCTGGGGCTCAGGTCACATGGTACATCCTCATTACTCTGTATAAAGTAACTTTTATATCAATGGAAGATCAAACCTAACTCTGTGTCTTCTCTTCTCTTATTATCAGTGGCCGAGCCCCCCCCAGGTAAGGAGCTTCATTATTTAATATTGTTTTCATATTTCTATCATTCTGTAATAAAAAAGTAACTTAAAGTGGAACTCCAGACAAAACTTCCTTGTTTATTGGATGGAGTGTGGAAAGGTAAGTGTCTGTGTCAGCTGTGTTGTGCTCTCAGTGTTCTCCCAATCAGATGCGTAACCTAAACCTTCAGAGCCCCGGTGCAAGAAACAATGATGGGCCCCCCTTCCATCCAACCTCGGGCTTCCAATTTTGGGAGGGTGTCCATGGACATCCTCCCAAAACCGTGCTTCCCGCAAGCCCCCTGGGACACGCATCCAGCGCAATCACAGTAGCCCTTTACCATGTGATGTCAGCTGATCACATGTAAACAGACTTGCAGGTTATCCGCAGCCCTCTCCTCCCATGCTGTGTCTGTGTGAGGAAAGGACTGCCGTTAACTGTCAAGAATGTCAGTAAATTGTTTACACTGATAATCAGTGCCCCAATCATCAGTGCCATGTATCAGTGCCCATCAATGCCACCTGTCAGTGCCCATCAATGCCGCCTACAAGTGTTACCTATCAGTGCTCATTAATGCTGCCTATTAGTATCCATCAAATCTGCCTATTAGCATCACCTATCAGTGCTCATTATTGCAGCGTCCATCCATGCCACCTATCAGTACTCTTCAATACTGCCCATCAGTGCCCATCAATACTGCCTTAGTTGTGCCTATCAGTGTTCCTCAGTGCCCATCTGTACAGCCTATGAGTTCTGCCTATCAGTGCTCATCAATGCCCATCATTGCCCTCCTATCAGTGCAGCCTATCAGTGCCCCCCTTCAGTGCCTCCTATCATTACCTTCTTAGTGCCCCCTATCAGTGCCCCCTAGTGCCTTCTTAGTGCCCCCTATCAGTGCCTCCCTTCAGTGCTCATCAGTAAATCCCATTGGTGCCTCCCATCGGTGCCCCCTATCAGTGCTCATCAGTAAATCCTATCAGTGCCTCCCATCGGTGCCCCCTATCAGTGCCCCCTAGTGCCTTCTCGGTGCCCCATCAGTGTCTCCTATCAGTGCCCACCAGTGCCCCCTATCAGTGCCCCCTATCAGTGCCCCCTAGTGCCCCCTATCAGTGCCTCCCTTCAGTGCCCATCAGTAAATCCTATCAGTGCCTCCCTTCGGTGTCCCGTATCAGTGCCTTCCATCGGTGTCCCCTATCAGTGCCTCCCATCAGTGTCCCCTATCAGTGCCTCCCATCGGTGTCCCCTATCAGTGCCTCCCCTTCAGTGCTCATCAGTAAATCTTATCAGTGCCCATCAGAGTCCTCTATCCGTGCCCATCAGTGTCCATCGGTGTCTATCAGTGCCCATCAGAGTCCTCTGTCTTCTCAGGACAGCATGGCTCTGAGCGGAGAGCGTGTCTCTCCAGTGGCATCACTAGGGTTGGCGTCACCCGGTGCGGAAAAAATTGGCGTCACCCCCCTCCACCAACTATAGCCCCCCCTCAGTACAGACCCCCCTCCACTAACTGCAGACCCCTCTCTTAGTATAGACCCCCCACTAAGTACAGACACTCCTCACGAAGTACAGACCCCCCTCTCGCAGTATAGATCCACCTCACTAAGTACAGACCCCCCTCACTAAGTACAGACCCCTTCCATCAGTATAGCCCCCCTCATTGCAGACCCCCCATCTATCAGTATAGCCCCCCTCTATCAGCATAGACCCCCATCTATCAGTGTAGACCCCCTTAGTGCAGACCTCCATCTATCAGTATAGACCCCCCTCAGTGCAGACCCTCATCTATCAGTATAGACCCCCCTCAGTGCAAACCCTCATCAGTATAGACTCCCCTCAATCACTACAGACCCCAGTGTAGACCCCCTCCATCAGTGCAGACCTCCCCTCCCTCATTTCAGACACCCCTCCATCAGTTCACACCCCCCTCAGTACAGACCCCCCTCCATCAGTTCACACCCCCCTCTGTATAGGCCCCCCTCCATCAGTGCAGGCCCCCCCACAATGCAGACCCCCCTCAGTGCAGACCACCCCCCTTCATCAGTGCAGACCCCCCTCAGTGCAGACCAGCCCCCTTCATCAGTGCAGACCCCCCTCATTGCAGACCACCCCCCTCCATCAGCACACCCCCCATGGTGCAGAACCCCCATCAATGCAGACCCCACTCAGTGCAGACCCCACCCCATCAATGCATACCCCCCATCAATGCAGACCCCCACCCCATCAATGCAGACCCCCCTCAGTGCAGACCCCACTCAGTGCAGACCCCTCCTCAGTGCAGACCCCCACCCCATCAATGCAGACCCCCCATCAATGCAGACTCCCACCCCATCAATGCAGACCCCCTCAGTGCAGACCCCACTCAGTGCAGACCCCCCTCAGTGCAGACCCCCCTCAGTGCAGACCCCCACCCCATCAATGCAGACCCCCCTCAGTGCAGACCACCATCCCTACATCAGTGCAGACCCCCCTCCCATAGCATTCCCCCCAGCACAAGTCTGTTTGGATAAAAACTTTACAGACCTCAGAACAGCGCGGGATAGGCACAGCAGCATGTGTACCTCGGAATCTTCCTCCTCCCCCTCCATAAACAGGGAGGAGGGGGAGGCGGCTTCAGTCTGCTCCACTGTGCACAGGGATGTGTAGGGGTGAGGACTGTGCGGCGTGCAGTGTTAAAGAGCGGTGCCGCTGCCCACAGGTGTCACCCCTCTGGCGGGTGTCACCCAGTGCGGCCCGCACCCCCCTGGCAATGCCTGTGCTGTCTCTCATGTAACAGCAGCACAGGCATCGATTGTTTGTTTTATTTCCCTCTCCGGTGCGTCCTCTCTCGCAGGACACACAGCTGATCTTCTCCCCCCTCTCCTGTGTGCTCCGCGGCCAGTCAAGTGTGAAACTAAGGAGCTCACATTTCCCGCGGAGTACAGGAGAGGGGAGGGGGGAGAAGATCAGCTGTGTGTCCTGCGAGAGAGGACGCACGGAGAGGGAAATAAAACAAACTATTTATGCCTGTGCCTGGGCCCTGTGAATAGCAACCCCGCTGGGCCCCCCCCACAGTGGCGGAACGCCGGGCCCTGTTGTAAGTGTGACTGTGGCGACCCTGGTAATTCCGCCAATGCTCCCAATTACTTTGTGTCCTTGTGACACCCTATCAGACTCTGACTAATGTTCTGTCACCTGGAGAGAATGTGTGGGGGAAATCACCCAGCAGGGACACAATATGTAATACAATCCCTTTCCTGCACCACCCAAACCTTTCAATAAGCTTGTCTGGAGTCACACTTAAACCTCTTCCCACCCGGCCTACAGAAAAATGGCAGCTGGACAGGACATTCCTCAATCTGCGTGAACGTCATATAATGTCCTCCTGGATTGTGCAGATCTGTGATCTCTCTCCCATCATCCTCCAGTACAGCTCTGTGATCTCTCTTCCATCATCCTACAGTACAGCTCTGTGATCTCTCTTCCATCATCCTACAGTCAGGGCTGTGTTTTGGCCTAGGCCGACAAGGCCTAGGGTGGCACTTTGCGGGGGGCGGCAAAAAAAGCCGCCCCCCCGCATGAGAGAAAGTCTCCCCACCCGATTCCCGGCTCCCGCGCCCGCCCCCGCACTAATGCAGCCTACGGCAGCCGCCTTGCTGTATCGGCGCTGTTGTGTATGGGCATGCTTGGCAGAGGGTGGAGGGGCGTGTGTATGGGCGTGCTTAGCAGAGCTCACGCCCCTCCACCCTCTGACAAGCACGCCCATACACAGCAGCGCCGCTCGCTACATCAAGGCTGCTGCCGTGGGCTGCATGTGTGCGGGGGCGGGCGCGGGAGTCGGGAATCAGGAAGACGGGTGGGGGGACTTTCTCTCATGCGGGGGGCGGCGTGTGACTCACGCCCCCATAAGCTGCCGATGACTGGCGGAGGTGGAGCCTTATGCTCCACCTACCCTCCTCCACACTGCTTGACCCTTCTCCTCGGCACTGGGGCAGGGTCTGGCAGTGACGTCAGGAAGAGATAAACAGAGAGAGAGGCACAAGGGAACCCTGCAGAACAGCAGGTAAAGTTATTAAATAAATTATAAGAGTTTTATGGGAACAGTGTTGGCATTTGATGGCACAGTGGCTACAATTGATGGGGCACAGTGACAGCGTTTGATGGGGCACAATGGCTGCGTTTAAAGGCACAGTGGCTGCAAATGATAATACAAGTAAAAAGGCGCAAAGCACAGTTACCTTGAAAGTAAAACCGATTAGTCCAGAAACTGAAAACTGTAAAAATGCATGTGTAAGTTCATGCATATATACTGGGAGTATATACAAGAGGTCAGTCAGGGCGGCCACCAAAGGAACCAAAAGCAGGGTCCAGCAAGCTAAAACAACAACAAGGAGAGGGGCGCCTCTGAGTATAAATCATAAATACATTTTATTAAAACAACAATATCCACTCACATGGAAGTTGGAGAAGTTGCATTAGGGTCGGTTGGCTGGGCTGGAGAGATGCGGTGGAACTACAGGTCACAGCGGTTCCTGCAGGGCATGCCAGGTCCAAAGAGGATTAGTTCTTGCAGCCGGGTTCAGTCTCTTGCAGCGAACAGTCCAACACAAATCCTGCTGGGTTGGGAGCCAGGTTATGTCCCAGATGCACAGATAGGGGTTCCAGGGAAGGAAGGGAGAGATGTGTAGGACGCCAGAGCATCCGTTCAGCCGTGCTGCTGCTCACTGATAGAATGGTGTGAAGCCTCTATGAAGGGAAAAGGCCGGCCGAGCCGAAGATCTCAAACGAGGCTTGGAGAGCAAGTACAGCGTGGCGCCCGGTGATGACGTCACACGCATGCGACGCAAATGATGGGCACAGTGACTGCAATTGATGGGCACAGCGACAGCATTTGAGGGCCTAGTGCCTGCAATTGATGGGGCACAGTGGCTGCGTTTGGTGGGCACAGTGGCTGCGTTTGATGGGGCACAATGGCCGCATTTGATGGCACAGTGGCTGCAAATGATGGGCACAGTGGCTGCGTTTGGTGGGCACAGTGGCTGCGTTTGGCACAGTGGCTGCATTTGATGGCACAGTGGCTGCGTTTGATGGGGCACAGTGTCTGCGTTTGGTGGGCACAGTAGCTGCAATTGATGGGCACAGTGGTTGCGTTTGGTGGGCACAGTGGCTGCGTTTGGTGGGAATAGTGGCTGCATTTGATGGAACAGTGGCTGCATTTGATGGGGCACAGTGAGGCTGCAATTGATGTCTTTTTTTCTGAATTTCTTAGTTTGTTTGCACCCCCCCAAAAATTTTGAGCACCAGCCGCCACTGGCATGTGCAAAGTGCTCCATGCATGCTAAAATCAATGCAAACCCTTTAAACAGTCCACATTTAGTTGCAGTCTCCAGGGAGTGGGGAAGGGTACCTGTCAAAAACAGGTACCTGTTCCCCCCTCCCCCCTAAAAGGTGCCAAATGAGCCTAAAGAGGAAGGGGTGTGGTTTACAGATGATAGGGTGGGTCTTAAACAGGAAGGGGTGGGTCGTATTTAAATTAGGGTGGTGCATGAGTTTAGTCCGGCCTAGGGCAGCACAAAACCTAAATACACCACTGCCTCCAGTACAGCTCTGTGATCTCTCCTCTATCATCCTCCAGTACAGCTCTGTGACCTCTCTTCCATCATCCTCCAGTACAGCTCTGTGATCTCTCTTCCATCATCCTCCAGTACAGCTCTGTGATCTCTCTTCTATCATCCTCCAATACAGCTCTGTGATCTCTCTTCTATCATCCTCCAGTACAGCTCTGTGATCTCTTCTATCATCCTCCAGTACAGCTCTGTGATCTCTCTTCTATCATCCTCCAGTGCAGCTCTGTGATCTCTCCCATCATCCTCCAGTACAGCTCTGTGATCTCTTCTATCATCCTCCAGTACAGCTCTGTGATCTCTCTTCCATCATTCTCCAGTACAGCTCTGTGATCTCTCTTCCATCACCCTCCAGTACAGCTCTGTGATCTCTCTTCCATCACCCTCCAGTACAGCTCTGTGATCTCTCTTCAATCATCCTCCAGTACAGCTCTGTGATCTCTTCCATCATCCTCCAGTACAGCTCTGTGATCTCTCTTCCATCATTCTCCAATACAGCTCTGATTTCTCCTCCATCATCCTCCAGTAAAGCTCTGTGATCTCTCTTCTATCATTCTTCAGTACAGCTCTGTGATCTCTCTTCCATCATCCTCCAGTACAGCTCTGTGATCTCTCTTCCATCATCCTCCAGTACAGCTCTGTGATCTCTCTCCCATCATCCTCTAGTACAGCTCTGTGATCTCTCTTCCATCATCCTCCAGTACAGCTCTGTGATCTCTCTTCTATCATCCTCCAGTACAGCTCTGTGATCTCTCTCCCATCATCCTCCAGTACAGCTCTGTGATCTCTCTTCTATCATCCTCCAGTACAGCTCTGTGATCTCTCTCCCATCATCCTCCAGTACAGCTCTGTGATCTCTCTCCCATCATCCTCCAGTACAGCTCTGTGATCTCTCTTCCATCATCCTCCAGTACAGCTCTGTGATCTCTCTTCTATCATCCTCCAGTACAGCTCTGTGATCTCTCTTCTATCATCCTCCAGTACAGCTCTGTGATCTCTCTTCCATTATCCTCCAGTACAGCTCTGTGATCTCTTACATCATCCTCCAGTACAGCTCTGTGATCTCTTCTATCATCCTCCAGTACAGCTCTGTGATCTCTCTTCCATCAACCTCCAATACAGCTCTGTGATCTCTCTTCCATTATCCTCCAGTACAGCTCTGTGATCTCTTCCATCATCCTCCAGTACAGCTCTGTGATCTCTCTTCCATCATCCTCCAGTACAGCTCTGTGATCTCTCTTCTATCATCCTCCAGTACAGCTCTGTGATCTCTCTTCTATCATCCTCCAGTACAGCTCTGTGATCTCTCTTCCATCACCCTCCAGTACAGCTCTGTGATCTCTCTTCCATCATCCTCAGACCCCGGCAGCTAGCTGCCATAACCCCGGTATCCCCGTTTTCGTGCTGCAGCCGGCTTTCAGATAAAAGTGGTCCCTGCGGCGGATTCGCCGCGAGATCACTTTTATCGGTGGTGGGAGAGGGCCCCCCCTCCCGCCGCGATCCGGTGCCCTCCGCCGCTTACCGGAGCCGTCGGTAGCGGCGGAGGCGATCGCATCCTATCCTGTGGTGTGTCTGGAGACAAGTGAGGCCAAGATGGCGCTCACTCGTCTCCAATACACTGCTGGGCGGAAGCGACGTCAATACGTCACTTCCGTCCACGCCTCTTAAAGGCATATTTTTTCAAATGTCATTTTTCTAAATGACTTTTTTTTTTTTATTTATTGCATTTTAGTGTAAATATGAGATCTGAAATCTTTTTGACCCCAGATCTCATATTTAAGAGGTCCTGTCATGTTTTTTTCTATTACAAGGGATGTTTACATTCCTTGTAATAGGAATAAAAGTGACACCATTTTTTTTTTAAAACAGTGTAAAAATAAATAAAATATTGCAAAATAAATAATAAAAATAAAAAAAAATTTTTTAAAACCCCCCTGTCCCGACGAGCTCGCGCGCAGAAGCGAACGCATACGCGAGTAGCGCCCGCATATGAAAACGGTGGTCAAACCACACATGTGAGGTATCACAGCGACCGGTAGAGCGAGAGCAATAATTCTAGTTCTAGACATCCTCTGTACCGCAAAATATGCAACCTGTAGAATTTTTTAAACGTCGCCTATGGAGATTTTTGAGGGTAAAAGTTTGACGCCATTCCACGAGCGGGTGCAATTTTCAAGCGTGACATGTTGGGTATCTATTTACTTGGAGTAACATTATATTTCACAATATAAAAAAAAATTGGGCTAACTTTACTGTTGTCTTATTTTTTTATTCAAAAAAGTGAATTTTTTCCAAAAAAAGTGCGCTTTTAGGACCGCTGCGCAAATACGGTGCAAAAAAAAGTATTGCAATGACCGCCATTTTATTCTCTAGGGTGTTAGAAGAAAAAAACATATATAATGTTTGGGGGTTCTAAGTAATTTTCTAGCAAAAAAAAAACCTGTTTTAAACATGTAAACACCTAAAATCCAAAACGAGGCTGGTCCTTAAGTGGTTAAACTAAAAAAATTGGACGTGGAACAAACGGACCTGAGAAACGGCGACATCTTCTGGTAAAATAACAACATTACATCTACAAAAAATACAGAGGAATTTAATACAGAGAATTATAAAAGGATTTGATCTGAATCGAACCATAAAATAATAGAAGTATATCCCTATACAAAAAGAGGGTACAAAAACAAATGTCTTTCAAACACCTTTCCAAACCTAAATGGCAACGGGATAAATTATCCTAGTGCAATTCATCCATTAATAATGAAAGAATTAATATCATATTCTACATTCATTCCAACGGGAGTAAATGTTTGGACTTGATAGATCCACCTTGTTTCTAATCTGGAGACCCCCCTAACCATGTTACTCCCTCTCCAATGGCCAGAAAACTTGTCAATACCCAGAAAGGTGGTGCCTTCAGGATTACAATTATGTCTCAAGGCATAATGTTTGGAGAGACTCGTCTTCAATACGTAGGGCGCACCATATGTATGATGCAGACAAGATTGGGCGAACATGTTGCTAATATTAAGAGGGGGTTCCTTAAGCACCCTTTTTTTGTATAGGGATATGCTTCTATTATTTTATGGTTTGATTCAGATCAAATTCTTTTATATTCTCTGTATTTTTTAAACAATTACTTGTAGGTACCCTCGCCACTTTAACCCTTCTCTTCTCTATTCTGCTACTGACCACCTCCATGACATAATCTCTCCCCTGTCTAGTCCTGTCCTGGCCACCTCTGTCTACAACAGTTCACTCTCATCATCACTAGATGCACTTGCTCCTCTAACCACACGCAGAATCAGACCCCGACTGTTACAACCCTGGCAAACTGACAACACTAGAAATCTCAAGAGACATTGCCGTGCTCATGAACGACTGTGGTGTAAAACCAAACGCCTACAAGACTTCACCCTATATAAATCTGCCCTTCTAAAATACAATTCATGCCTCCATGCTGCCAAACAAGCCTACTTTGTCTCTCTTATTAATTCCTTGTCATCCAGTCCCCGTCGGCTCTTCTTAACCTTCAACTCTCTGCTTCGTCCCCCACCCCCTCTACCCACTAACTCACTCACTGCCCAAGAGATTGCCAATCACTTCAAAGACAAGATCGATGCAATTAGTGAGGACATCTCCACTGTGTGTACGTCTTCCCCACCCATCATACCTTGCCTAGCACCACATTCAACACTCTCCTCTTTTGAATTGGCTACTACTGAAGAGGTTAGAAAACTTTTCTCAGATGCCCACCTAACCAATTGTCCCTTGGATCCTGTTCCCTCACAACTACTACGGTCACCCTCTTCTTCTATCCTATGCTCCCTCATTCACATCTTCAATCTCTCCCTCTCTAGTGGCACCTTCCCCTCCCCTCTAAAACATGCGCAGATCACTCCCATTCTTAAAAAGCCCTCACTGGACCCTACCGACCTGAACAACTTAAGACCCATCTCATTGCTCCCATTCACCTCTAAACTTCTAGAACGCTTAGTCTACAACCGTCTTAGCTCCTACATCAGTGAAAATAACCTTCTTGACGCTTTACAGTCTGGCTTTCGCTCGCAGCACTCCACAAAAACTGCCATACTGAAACTCACTATCAATTTACTAACTGCTAAAACCAACAGCCAGTACTCCATACTCCTACTACTTGACCTCTCTGCGGCCTTTGATACTGTTGACCACCCGCTCCTTCTCAATAAACTCCATTCCCTTGGCCTCCGAGATTCTGCTCTATCCTGGTTCTCTGCGTATTTATCACAGCGCTCCTTCAGTGTCACCTACAACTCTGTCACCTCCTCTCCATTGCCCCTTTCTGTGGGGGTCCCCCAAGGCTCAGTTCTTGGACCCCTTCTCTTCTCTATCTACACCTCCTCCCTTGGTCACTTTATAACTGCCCACGGCTTCCAATACCACTTATATGCTGATGACACCCAAATCTATCTGTCTACTCCTCACCTCACTCCTTCAGTCTCCTCTCGCAATACTAACTTACTAACTGACATATCAGCATGGATGTCGCACCACTTCCTTAAACTAAATCTCTTCAAAACTGAGCTATTAATATTCCCCCCGCCCGTGCCCCCTCCATGACTTTTCCATCAAAATCAACAATGCAGCCATCAGTCCCTCCCCTCACGCCAGGGTACTCGGTGTAATCCTAGACTCTGACTTGTCATTTCAGCCTCAAATCCAATCATTGTCAAAAGTTTGTAGAATTCACCTCAGTAACATCTCTAAAATTCACCCCTTTTTAACAAATGAAACCACCAAACTCCTCATTCACTCCCTTGTTATCTCTCACCTTGACTATTGCAACTCCCTTCTCATTGGCCTGCCTCTCCATAGGCTCCTCCCCTCTTCAGTCTATCATGAATGCTGCTGCCAGACTTATCCACCTTACCGACCGCTCAGCGTCTGCCAACCCTCTCCTCCAATCCTTACACTGGTCTCCATTCAGTGTCCGCCAACCTTCTCCTCCAATCCCTACACTGGTCTCCATTCAGTGTCTGCCAACCCTCTCCTCCAATCCCTACACTGGCTCCCAATCAGTGTCCACCAACCCTCTCCTCCAATCCCTACACTGGTCTCCATTCAGTGTCTGCTAACCCTCTCCTCCAATCCCTACACTGGTCTCCATTCAGTGTCTGCCAACCCTCTCCTCCAATCCCTACACTGGCTCCCAATCAGCGTCCTCCAACCCTCTCCTCCAATCCCTACACTGGCTCCCAAGCAGCGTCCGCCAACCCTCTCCTCCAATCCCTACACTGGCTCCCAATCAGCGTCCTCCAACCCTCTCCTCCAATCCCTACACTGGCTCCCAATCAGCGTCCGCCAACCCTCTCCTCCAATCCCTACACTGGCTCCCAATCAGCGTCCGCCAACCCTCTCCTCCAATCCCTACACTGGCTCCCAATCAGCGTCCGCCAACCCTCTCCTCCAATCCCTACACTGGCTCCCAATCACCCAGCGAATTCCATTCAAAATACTAACCACAACATACAAAGCCATTCACAACTCTGCTCCGAGCTACATCACCAATCTTGTCTCCAAATATCACCCAAATCGACCTCTCCGCTCTTCTCAAGACCTCCTGCTCTGAAGCTCTCTTGTCTCCTCCTCCCATGCTCATCTCCAGGATTTCTCCAGAGCCTCTCTCATCCTCTGGAACTCGCTACCTCAACCTCTCTGGCTATCCCCTACTCTTGCTACCTTAAGGTGATCCCTGAAAACTCATCTCTTCAGGAAAGCCCATCATGTCTACAACTAATCTTTTACCACTTCCATCATCTCATTCCCCACAGCTACAAACTTTTGTACCACCTGCCCCACCCTAGTAGATTGTAAGCTCTTCTGACCAGTGCCCTCTTAATCCTCTTTTATTTTATTGTATTTTAACTGTATTGTCTCCATTTTATATTGTAAAGCGCTGCGTAAACTGTTGGAGCTATATAAATCCTGTATAACAATAAATAATAATATGTTTTGTAGATGTAATGTTGTTTTTTTACCACAAGATGTCGCCGTTTCTCAGGTCCGTTTGTTCCACGTCCAATTTTTCTAGTATAAAATTGTATATTGTCCTTCTTGCTCATTAACCACTTCTTAGTGATGTTTTTTATAATGCCTTTTAGTCTATTTATATAACATTAGGTAGTTTTCTTTGTGACCCGAGTTTGGCTGTGTTCTTCCTGTTTCCGGAATGCAAGCTACGTCCGGTCTGTGGAGCGCACCTAATTGCCAGCATTTAAGCCAGTCCGTCCCCTATAACCCCTTCCTGCCGAGCGTACGCAGATGTGCGTACTCGGCTTTCGGGGGTTATACCAGAATGATGCCCGCAGCTGCAGGCATCATCCTGGTACTGTTTTTTAGAGCCGGCGATCGGCTTTCCTGGTATAACAACCGATGCGGCTAAAAGCGATGCGGGAGGTCCCCCCTCCCGCCAGCTCCCGCTGCTCTTACCGGGCCTCCCATTCCATCGGGAGGCCCGATGACCAATCGGCCGCCTCTGGTGGCTGGGGACGGACTGGAACGAAGCCGTGAGTGGCTTCGTTCCAGCCTCCTAATAGTAAACACGGAAGCTACGTCATGACGTCACTTCCCATTTACTCGGCTGCCAATGGCGCCGGTTTTAAAAAAATATACAGTATTCAGAATGGCCGAAAATGGCGATCTGAATACTTTGAAGTGTAAAGGAGGGATCGGGGGTCTTAAAATGTAAATTCCATCCCCGCGAGCTCATGCAGCAAAGGAAACACATACGGAAGTTGCGCCCGCATATGTGAACGGTGTTCAAATCACACATGTGAGGTATCTAACCTAGTAACCGTAAAAAAATTGTAAAGCGTCGCCTATGGAGATTTTTAGGTAACTTAGTTTGTTGCCATTCCACGAGTGCGTGCAATTATAAAGCGTGACATGTTTGGTATCTATTTACTTGGCGTAACATCATCTTTCACATTATACAAAAAAATTGGGGTAACTTTACTGTTTGTTTCTTTTTAAATTCATGAAAGTGTCCCTTTTCCCAAAAAGTTGTGTTTAAAACACAGCTGCATGAATACCGTGTGATATATAATATTGCAACAATCGCCATTTTATTCTCTAGATTCTCTGCTAAAAAAAATATATATATAATGTTTGGGGGCGCTAAGTAATTTTCTAGCAAAAAATATGGATTTTAACTTGTAAATACCAAATTTCAAAAATAGGCTTAGTCATGAAAGGGATAAATAAAAGTATCACACGCCCCCTGAAGACGCATTCTTATGACGAAACGTTGGGTGGAGCTAAGGACGTGTGATGTGGGACGCTGATTGGGGACACGGCGGCCATTTTGTCGGTTGGAAACGCTGGTCGTTTCCATATGCCTGTCAGTATTTTTAAACATGTGAGTGCACCAGCTTTTCTTATGTAATAAATTTGTTATCTGGATGCCTGCGCAATGAGCGCTTTTATTTCTTACATATTGAATGGGGATGCTGGAGAGTATATGTTGAAATTTTAATGATTACATAGTTACATAGTAGGTGAGGTTGAAAAAAGACACAAGTCCATCAAGTTCAACCTATGTGTGTGATTATGTGTCAGTATTGCATTGTATATCCCTGTATGTTGTGGTCATTCAGGTGCTTATCTAATAGTTTCTTGAAGCTATCAATGCTCCCCGCTGAGACCACCACTTGTGGAAGGGAATTCCACATCCTTGCCACTCTTACAGTAAAGAACCCTCTACGTAGTTTAAGGTTAAACCTCTTTTCTTCTAATTTTAATGAGTGGCCACGAGTCTTGTTAAACACTCTTCTGCAAAAAAGTTTTATCCCTATTGTGGGGTCACCAGTACAGTATTTGTATATTGAAATCATATCCCCTCTCAAGCGTCTCTTCTCCAGAGAGAATAAGTTCAGTGCTTGCAACCTTTCCTCATAACTAAGATCCTCCAGACCCTTTATTAGCTTTGTTGCCCTTCTTTGTACTCGCTCCATTTCCAGTACATCCTTCCTGAGGACTGGTGCCCAGAACTGGACCGCATACTCTAGGTGCGGCCGGACCAGAGTCTTGTAGAGCGGGAGAATTATCGTTTTATATCTGGAGTTGATCCCCCTTTTAATGCATGCCAATATTCTGTTTGCTTTGTTAGCAGCAGCTTGGCATTGCATGCCATTGCTGAGCCTATCATCTACTAGGACCCCCAGGTCCTTTTCCATCCTAGATTCCCCCAGAGGTTCTCCCCCCAGTCTATAGATTGCATTCATATTTTTGCCACCCAAATGCATTATTTTACATTTTTCTACATTGAACCTCATTTGCCATGTAGTCGCCCACCCCATTAATTTGTTCAGGTCTTTTTGCAAGGTTTCCACATCCTGCGGAGAAGTTATTGCCCTGCTTAGCTTAGTATCGTCTGCAAATACAGAGATTGAACTGTTTATCCCATCCTCCAGGTCGTTTATGAACAAATTAAATAGGATTGGTCCCAGCACAGAACCCTGGGGAACCCCACTACCCACCCCTGACCATTCCGAGTACTCCCCATTTATCACCACCCTCTGAACTCGCCCTTGTAGCCAGTTTTCAATCCATGTACTCACCCTATGGTCCATGCCAACGAACCTTATTTTGTACAGTAAACGTTTATGGGGAACTGTGTCAAATGCTTTTGCAAAATCCAGATACACCACGTCTACGGGCCTTCCTTTATCTAGATGGCAACTCACCTCCTCATAGAAGGTTAATAGATTGGTTTGGCACGACCGATTCTTCATGAATCCATGCTGATTACTGCTAATGATACCGTTCTTATTACTAAAATCTTGTATATAGTCCCTTATCATCCCCTCCAAGAGTTTACATACTATTGATGTTAGGCTAACTGGTCTGTAATTCCCAGGGATGTATTTTGGGCCCTTTTTAAATATTGGTGCTACATTGGCTTTTCTGCAATCAGCTGGTACCATTCCAGTCAGTAGACTATCTGTAAAAATGAGGAACAACGGTCTGGCAATCACTTGACTGAGTTCCCTAAGTACCCTCGGATGCAAGCCATCTGGTAATGTTAAGTTTCTCGAGTCTAATTTTAATTCCGTCCTCTGTTAACCATGGAGGTGCTTCCTGTGTTGTGTCATGAGGATAAACACTGCAGTTTTGGTTACTGAAGCCCCCCGATTCACACGTGAAGACTGAGGAGAAGAATAAATTCAATACCTTCGCCATCTCCCCATCCTTTGTAACCAGATTATTATTATTATTATTATACAGGATTTATATAGCGCCAACAGTTTGCACAGCGCTTTACAACATGGGGCAGACAGTACACTTACAATACAAATCAATACAGGAGGGATCAGAGGGCCCTGCTCGTTAAAGCTTACAATCTAGAAGGGAGGGTCAAGTGGAGACAAAAGGTAATAACTGTGGGGGATGAGCTGATAGGAAAAAAAAAAAAAAGTACAGTTGTTAGGTGTGGGTAGGATAGGCTTCTCTGAAGAGAAGTGTTTTCAGGGATCTTCTGAAAGCTAATAAAGTAGGAGATAAGTGGACAGATTGGGGTAAGGCGTTCCATAGGATTGGAGAGGCTTTGGAAAAGGCCTGGAGGCGAGCATGGGAGGAGGTGACAAGGGAGCTAGAGAGCAGGAGGTCTTGAGAGGAACGAAGAGAGCGAGTAGGTTGGTATTTAGAGACTAAGCAAGTGATGTAGCTGGGGGCGAAATTGTGGATGGCTTTGTACGTAGTTGTTAGAATTTTGAATTTAATTCTTTGGCCGAGCGGAAGCCAGTGGAGGGATTGACAGAGAGGAGTGGCAGACACAGAGCGATTGGTAAGGTGGATGAGTCTGGCAGCGGCATTCATAATGGATTGAAGAGGTAATAGACTATGTAGAGGTAAGCCAATGAGAAGGGAGTTGCAGTAGTCAAGGCGAGAGATGACCAGCGAGTGAATTAAGAGCTTTGTTGTGTCATTGGTTAGAAAGGGGCGTATTTTGGAGATGTTGTGGAGGTTGAGGCGGCAGGATTTGGACAGTGATTGGATGTGTTGCTTGAAGGAGAGTTCAGAGTCTAGGACTACACCTACACCTAGAACCTTGCCATGTGGGGATGGGCTAATAGTTGTGCCATCGATTTTGACAGAGAGATCAAGGGAAGAGGCATGGGGGGGGGGGGATTAGAAGTTTGGTTTTGGCTAGATTGAGTTTAAGGAAGTGGTGAGACATCCAGACTGATATATCTGAGAGTAAATTACTGATACGTGAGGAGACAGAGGGAGTGAGCTGAGGGGTAGAGAAATAGATTTGGGTGTCATTAGCGTAGAGGTGGTATTGGAAGCCATGGGAGGCTATCAGTTGACCCAGGGAGGCAGTGTAGATTGAAAATAGTAGAGGTCCAAGAACAGAACCCTGAGGGACCCCAACAGAGAAAGGAAGAGGAGAGGAGGAAGTAGAGTTATAAGAAACGCTAAAGGTGCCGTTGGATAAGTAGGAGGAGAACCAGCGAAGTGTACAGTCATGGAGACCAAAGGCATGTAGTTTTTTGAGGAGGAGGGGGTGGTGAACCGTATCAAAGGCAGCAGAGAGGTCCAGGAGTAGGAGTACAGAATAGTGTCGATTGGTTTTGGCCGTTAGTAGATCGTTTGTTAGTTTTAGGAGAGCAGTTTCTGTGGAGTGTTGAGGACGAAATCCAGACTGAAGGGGATCGAGAAGGCCATTATCAGCGAGGTGGACGCTCAGTCGGTTGTAGACCAGACGTTCGAGGAGTTTGGATAAGAAGGGGAGCAAGGAGATGGGGCGTAGGTTGTTAAGATTGGATGGGTCCAGTGAGGGCTTTTTAAGTATGGGTCTGACAAGTGCATGTTTTAGAGAGTTAGGGAAAATGCCAGAAGAGAGGGAGAGATTGAAGATGTGGGTTAGAGAGTGTAGTATAGGGCCAGAGGGTGAACGTAGCATTTGTGAGGGAACAGGATCCAGAGGGCAGGTGGTAAGGTGGACATTAGCAAGTAGTTTAGCAACTTCGTCTGTAGTGGTGGGGTTGAAAGAGGGAAATAATGATTGTGCCTGTGGGCATGAAGTGTAAAGCGTGGAGGGTGTCTGCACAGTAGAGATCTCAGCGCGAATAGTATCAATCTTCTGTTTGAAGTGATTGGCGATCTCCTATGCAGTGAGTGAGTTGGCGGGTGGAGGCGGTGGAGGACAAAGTAGAGAGTTGAAGGTGGAGAAGAGTTGACGGGGACAGGATGATAAGTTGCTAATGAGAGTGGTAAAATAGGTCTGCTTTACAGAGAGGAGGCTGGAGTTGTATTTTTGGAGGGCAGATTTATATTGGTTGAAATCTCTCTGGGACTTAGTCTTACGCCACAGGCGCTCAAGAGCACGACTACGTTTTTTCAGACTTCTAGTATCATCTGTTTGCCAAGGTTGAAGGGGTCTGGGCTTGATTCTGTGTGTAGTGAGGGGGGCAAGTGAGTTCAGTGAGGCTAGAAGTGAAGCGTTGTACACAGAAGTGGCTAGGTTGGTGCAGGATAGGGGAGAGATTTTGTCGTAGAGGTTGTTGATGGCAGAGTAGAGAAGAGAAGGGTTGACATGACGTAGGTTTCTGCGGGTAACTTTAAGGTGGTTGGAGGGAGAGGAGGTGAAGGAGAGGGAGAGAGTGAAACTAATAAGGTGGTGATCAGAGAGAGGGAGTGGATAGTTAGAGAGTTTGCATGGAGTGCAAGGTGAGAGAACACGAGGTCAAGGATATTGCCTTCTGAGTGAGTTGGAGCATGTATCCACTGCTTCAGGTCAAAGGAGGATGTTAGGCTGAGAAGTTTGGAAGTGGAAGGAGTGTTAGTATTAATAGGGATGTTGAAGTCCCCGAGAATGATAGTGGGGATTTCAGAAGAAAGAAAGTAGGGTAGCCAGGCAGAGAAGTCTTCAAGAAAGGTTGATACTGGTCCAGGGGGCCTGTAGATCACGGCTATCCTTAGAGAAATTGGAGTGAAAAGGCGAATACAGTGTGCTTCGAAAGAGGAGAGTGACAGAGAGGGAGGTGGCTGAAGTACATGAAAGGTGCTATGTGGGGCTAGAAGGATTCCGACACCTCCTCCCTTACGTCCGCGGTATCTGGGGGAGTGAGTCCAGAGAAGACCACCATGGGATAGAGCAGCAGAAGATGCAGTGTCGGATTCGTGGAGCCAGGTTTCAGTAATGGCGAGTAGGTTAAATGAGATGGCAATAAAGAGGTCATGGAGAGAGGTGAGCTTGTTGCAGACAGAGCATGAGTTCCAAAGGGCACAAGAGAAAGGGAGTCTGGATTTGGGAAGAATAGAAATGGGAATTAAATTGTGTTGATTGCGGCGGCTGCTGCCAGAGGGTGCAGGGTGATGGGCGCATGGGGTACAGTTAAATGATGGAGGCCCAGGGTTTGGGGATATATCTCCAGAGGTTAGGAGAAGCAAGAGGGTGAGGGAGGTAATATGGGAGTGGGATTTATATGAAGTGACATGCCCCAGGGTCTTGGAGATTTTTAGTGTATGTGGATTTAGAATTAGCAGGAGTTGGTGGGTGCAGTAATAAGGACAGGACAGGAGTGAGGGTGATATATATATGTTGTGGTGGGGGGAGAAGAGGGGTGAAGGAGAGATTTTTAGGATGGAGGACAGAGTTGTCAAAAGCAGTGGTAGAGAAAGCATGTTCCAAGGAAAAAGAGCTAAAGGAGTAAACAAGTTCACCTGATGTCTGTGTGCTGGTTTTCAAAGTGTTTATCTTGTGTCTTTTCGTTTTGTGCCTTCGCTGAAGTGCAGAGTCAGAAGTGCATTTCACTTGTAGAAATCGCCACTTTGAGAAAGAGCCAAGTTGCAAATGTGTACCCCCTGCAAATGCTTCCCCCAAGAGAAGCTTAAATATATACTGATAGGGGTAGGGTGTGGGCGGATTTCAATCATCCTTTGTAACCAGATGTCCTTCCTCATTCTTTATGGGGCCAATATGGTCTGTCCTCCCTTTTTTACTGTTTACATACTTAAAGAATTTATTGGGATTTTTTTTTGCTCTCCTCCGCTATGTGTCTTTCATGTTCTATCTTAGCCGTCCTAATTGCACCCTTACATTTCTTATTGCATTCTTTATAAAGTCTGAATGCTGAGGATGATCCCTCAACCCTGTATTTTTTGAAGGCCTTCTCCTTTGCTTTTATATGCATTTTTACATTAGAGTTAACCCTTTCATGACTAAGCCTATTTTTGAAATTTGGTGTTTACAAGTTAAAATCCGTATTTTTTGCTAGAAAATGACTTAGAACCCCCAAACATTATATATATATTTTTTAGCAGAGAATCTAGAGAATAAAATGGCGATTGTTGCAATATTTTTTATCACACGGTATTTGTGCAGCGGTGTTTTAAACGCAAATTTTTGGAAAAGTGACACTTTCATGAATTTAAAAAAATCCAAACAGTAAAGTTACCCCAATTTTTTTGTATAATGTGAAAGATGATGTTACGCCGAGTAAATAGATACCAAACATGTCACCCTTTATAATTGCACGCACTGGAATGGCGACGAACTATGGTACCTTTGAATTTCCATAGGCGACGATTTAAAAAATGTTTACGGTTACCAGGTTTGAGCTACAGAGGAGGTCTAGGGCTAGAATTATTGCTCTCGCTCTGACGATCGCGACGATACCTCACATGTGTGGTTTGAACACCGTTTACATATGCGGGCGCGACTTCGGTATGCGTTTTCTTTGCTGTGCGAGCTCGCGGGGACAGGGGCACTTTAAAAAATTTTTTTTTTTTATTTAATTTATTTATTTTTGTACTTTATAAATTGTGTTTAAATTTTTTTTTTTTTTTTTTACTTTTATTGCTGTCACAAGCAATGTAAACATCCCTTGTGACAGTAATATGTGGTGACAGGTACTCTTTATGGAGGGATGGGGGGTCTAAAAGACCCCCCATCCCTCCTTTACACTTCAAAGTATTCAGATCGCCGAAAACGGCGATTCTGAATACTGTGTACTTTTTTAAATTCGGCGCCATTGGCAGCCGAGTAAACGGGAAGTGACGTCATGACGTCGCTTCCGCATTTACAACAAGAAGGCTGGAACGAAACCGCTCGCAGCTTCGTTCCGGCCCGCCCCCAGCCGCCGAAGGCAGCCGAACGGGCACCGGGCCTCCCGATCGCACGGGAGGCCCGGTAACAGCGGCGGGAGACGGCGGGAGGGGGGGATGTCCCCTCCCGCTCCTCCGGTATAACAGCAGTATTCGCCCTCGATCGGATGATCAAGGAACGCATACATGCGGCAAGATGTACAAAGAGTCGCCTCTCCATATCCACCGGGCATCGTACCTATTAAATTTAGTGAGGATTTGGGGATTTTACCCTGTCCAAATTACCTAACAGCTAGCTTCCTGGCACTAATACTCAACAAGACAATACACTGATACTCACAGACCTACGTGCAATCGCAGAACAGTCGCAGGCCTACGTGCACTCACAATACACAAGTATACAGTACACAATACACAAGTACAAACGATCCACACACACTACTCAGACAACACTCATGTACTCACAATACACAGGTACTATGACCCCTGTTATAATCTCCTGTTTTAAACTCTGGTTTTTAACTCACCACTTAGAAAAGTTCCACTTGGTTTAAGTTCCAGCAGACTCCCAATGAGCAGGCTCAGGATATAGACACAATTATATAGACTGCAGGCACCAGAAGAAGCGGCTCTTTGGTTCTTTTGCCTATTGGGAGAGGATTAGCCAGAAATCTTGGTGGAGTGGATTGATCGGTGCAGGGGGATCATTGGGGCCATTAACTAATAGGTTTACTGTGTGTACCCTACACATTTTGACAGTAAGAGTCAGTAGTTTTGGGTGCCGGTGGTGGCTATTCTATCCATCTATATCCTGGTCTAGTTGAAGATTTTTGATTTGATCGTCTTCACAGTTTTATTGTTGATGGACTTTATTGTTTATTTATTATTTTAAGCTCTACACCTTTTTATTCAATGTTTCTGTTATTGTGCCCAGCTATATAGTGCCAGCCGCTTTTTTTTACTGTTTATTGTATATTTTTTAAGCAGCAAGGCCTGCCTGTCCTCATTTTGTTTACTTTTTTTTAAGTTAACTACTGTGACAGACCTAGCCAGGACAGATGGTTTTGGAGAGGACTGAATGTGAGCCTCTTGCCTTTTGATTATGGGCCCTGGCATTTGGGGTACCCTTGAGGTGTTGTGGCTTCGGGTCTTTGTCCCCCAGGACACACAGTCTCTGGGGACCCTGTATTTGCCATATTAGCAATAGTGACTGAGTCATACTGTTGGGACTCATACTGTGGGGAGATGCTAATGTCATCAACTCCACTCACCTGTCTGATGTCTGCTATAATGTGTTTAATGTAAATGAGTCTAGTCTGGCTTACCACAGGTTCTAACTGTATTCCACACATTGTTGTTTGTTCTAATTATCCCTGTGTTGATGTTTATGGTAATGTGTATTGAATAGTCAATGAGCTAGGAGACGTAAAGTCTTAAACCCAAAAGGTCATGTCTCTGAGTCACCTAGTCTGGGTAAGGTTACAGTTGTATTGTTAGAGTAATATGAGCAGGAGGGAGGAACCTCCTCTAACGGTATATAAAGACTTGTATTCTGGTTCTAATAAACACAGTCCATGGTAGCAGTGAAACAAGTCTCCTCTTGTTTTGTGCTTATTAGCGGTTGGAATATCTGATATCTATATCCAGACTGGGAGGAAGTGGTATACTGATGGAAGCACTCAAGCGGAGTGTGGCACGTTCCATCACAACTACCACTTTGTTAGCCTACAACCTAAGGCCTTTCTCTCACCTCCACATACTAGGACCGATTTAGACAGGAGCCAGTTACCTACCAGCATGTCTTTGGAATCTGGGAGGAAGCCCACACAAGCACAGGGAGAACATGAAAACTCCATGTAGATAGTGTCCTGGTTGTAGTTTGAACCAAGGATCCCAGTGCTTCAAGGCAGAAGTACTAACCACTAAGTCACTGTCCTGCTCACTGTGACATACATTATTATCCAGTACAGAATACTACACAATATATACAGTGTGAGATCGCTGTATGTTTCCAGACACAATAATGTTATTTTTATTTCCTGTTTATGTGTTGTATTTTATACCTGAAGAATCACACATACAATGTTCTCACTGAATTATGGTTTTCTGTTACGTTCTTATAGGAAACATGCACACAGATGAGCTAAACTTCACTGGAAACTCAGGTAAAGATATTAATAATGAGTTTATTATACTATTTCATGATCAATATGTATCCAATCACTCATCTCACAAAGGAGTTGGAGGCATCTGATGGGCTTTCCAGTTCATAATGTGATCTTGGACTTGTATAAACCTTTGTACATTGGAGGACACAACATCTGGTCTCTGGTATGCACTCTGTTCTAGGAGGACAGACTCTAGGAAAATCAAAGGAACAGCTGGTCCTAGTGTCTATAACCCTACACATACTGTGTAAGCCAATTGGACTCGATGTCCTCAGGAGGTTGGACATCTTTGTCTACATTTTTTGGATCAACACACTGAAGATGAAGATTTCTCCATCTCTCTTTTTTTTTTTTTTGCCCTTCCCCTGTTTCCACAGTCCTCTCCAGAAGGCTTGACATGCTCAGAAAACGTTGGCTGTGAACTTGTATAGAACTTAAATAAACTGTTATTTTCGGTAATTCTTCCGGAGGATGGTCACTGCACTCCCAAACCGTTTCTATTTCTGGGTGGCCTCATAAGGTATATCCACACCATAGAACATTATTTCTGGGCTTGGATTTTCTCTGCCCAGCTATGTTGCCTATTATTGTGTTTTCGTTTTGTTGGTGTTTGCACCATAGTTTATGCTCCTTTCTTTGTCTTTTCTACCTCCTTTTTCCTCTCAGGGATACCTTCCTTTTGATTCTTGCTGAGCGGGTGGCTGCTTGTCCTCTTTTACCTACATCCTTATGGCGCCCCTTATTAAATGTTCAAGGTTTGAACTGCCCCACCAAAAGTACTAAAGCTTTCTGAGCCTTTTGCCCCATACACACGAGCGGAATTTCCACCAGCAAAAGTCCGATGAGAGCTTTTGGTCCGAAAATGCGACCGTGTGTATGCTCCATTGGACTTTTGCTGGTGGGATTCCAGCCAGCAAAAGATTGTGAGCATGTTCTCAATTTTTCGGTCAGAAAAAGTTCTGATCTGAAATTCCGATCATCTGTACCAATTCTGACGCGCAAAATTCCTACGCATGCTCGAAAACAATTCGACGCATGCTCGGAAGCATTGAACTTCATTTTCTCGGCTTGTCGTAGTGTTGTACGTCAACGCGTTCTTGACGGTCGAAAATTCTGCAAACTTTTGTGTGACCGTGTGTTTGCAAGCCAAGCTTGAGCAGAATTCCGTCGGAAAAACCATCCAAGATTTTTCCGACGGAAATTCCACTCGTATGTACGCGGCATAAGTATCACTTGGAGCCATCCAACTCTACTAGACAATCTTTCAACACACTGCTATAAAGACATTCCCTAGTTGACACCTGGAGGGCATGCAACCCCACCTGCCATCAATATACTTATTGCTCCCATCCCCACAAGCTTTTCACTAGAATAGATCACATTTTGATCTCAAAGGGATTAACCACAGAGCTGCTGTCATCCACCATTACACTCATACCGTTGTCCAATCATAACAAAGTGATTACAATTTTAGTCTCCCTACTTTCTAAATATCATGATCCCACCTGAAACATACAGTAAATGATTCGCATTTGGCACATCCAGCTCATCGTGCTGGGCATCTCTACTGATTAACGCAACCCATACTTGGCATATCCTTGAGTGCTTTCTCTCTCTGCCTATAAGAAAGGCCTTCAAAACAGTCTCATGGCCTTATTTTCTCTATCTTCTCTACTCAAACAATGGGGATTTTGCCCCTGCTTTTTTCAGTGGGTGACTTCCCAAAGCATATGTATGATAGGCCGGCTTCTGACTGGATTCATTTGCAATTGGTAGAAGCAGTAGGAAGGGCTGCCCTACTTTTTTTCCCCCCATTCTCACTCACGATAAAACCACTTGCCCACTTCATACTCTCTGGCCCGAATATCAGAGGAAGTAGGTGGGCATCACCACAAACTGGCTACAAAAGGGACTCATGGGTAACCCATGCCAGCCATGCAGCAAATGTGGAAACTTAGAGGTACCAGACTAACAGCTGGTGAGAGGATAGTCCTAATACCAGAGTTTGGCTGGCCAGCGTGCACCAGATCAGCGGACACAGGCTGGGCAGCAGACACTGGATCAGCAGAAGAAGGCTGGGCAGCTGACATTGGATCAGTAGAAGCAGGCTGAGCAGCAGACACTGGATCAGCGGAGGGAGGCTGGTCATCAGACACTGGATCAGCGAAGGCAGGCTGGGCATCAGACACTGGATGAGCAGAGGAAGGCTGGTCATCAGACACTGGATCAGCGAAGGCAGGCTGGGCATCAGACACTGGATCAGCAGAGAAAGGCTGGTCATCAGACACTGGATCAGTGAAGGCAGGCTGGGCATCAGACACTGGATCAGCAGAGGAAGGCTGGTCATCAGCCACTGGATCAGCAGAGGAAGGCTGGGCGTTAGACACTGGATCAGCAGAGGAAGGCTGGTCATCAGCCACTGGATCAGCAGAGGAAGGCTGGGCATCAGCAGAGGCAGGCTGGGCATCAGACACTGGATCAGCGGAGGCAGGCTGGGCATCAGCCACTGGATCAGCAGAGGAAGGCTGGTCATCAGCCACTGGATCAGCAGAGGAAGGCTGGTCATCAGCCACTGGATCAGCAGAGGAAGGCTGGGCATCAGCAGAGGCAGGCTGGGCATCAGACACTGGATCAGCGGAGGCAGGCTGGGCATCAGATACTGGATCAGCAGAGGAAGGCTGGGCATCAGACAGAGGCTCAATGAAGTTAGGTTAGGCAGCAGACAGGAAATCAATGAAGTCAGGCTAGGGAGTAGAGGGAGCATCAGTAAAGTCAGGCTGAGCAGCAGATGCGGGGTCAGACTGAAGAGCAGTAGAGGATCAATGGTGTCATACTCGATAGCAGGCAGAAGATCAGTGGCATTAGGGCTGGACAGCAGGCAGCATATTAGCAGAGTCAGGTTGGACAGCAGGCAGCATATCAATGACATCAGGCTGGTCAGCAGGCAAAGGATCAGTGACATCAGGCTGGTCAGCAGGCAAAGGATCAGTGACATCTGGCTGGGCAGCAGATGAAACACCAATGGAGTCAAACTGGATAGCAGGTAGAAGAAGATCAGTAGAGTCATACTGGACAGTAAAAGTATAAGCAGAATCAGGCTGCATGATATAGTGCACAGTGGCTTTAAGAAATGGTCAAGTACACCACTTGACTGAGTAAGTCAATCTGTCCCAAGGATGGATGGAACTTCTTTGAAAGGCTTGAACAGCTATTCTTGCTGTAGAATATGTCTGGGTTCCTTAGAGTAGCAAATATGAAAGTTGAAGGTTGCATGGTTTCCGATCAGGTTGCTCTGCTAGCGGGGAAGTAGTGATCGCACTCAGAAGTGGAGAAGAAGGAGTAAAAGTAGCAGAGAAAAATGTATAAGGTAGAAGGAGCCTTCATTTGGTTAAATGCAGGGAAGGTGCAACTAATAGGAGCAGGATACTGATATACATTTCGATATATGGAGTACTCAGTGGAAGCTGTGGTAACTAAGGGTAGCAAAGGAAGAGATTTTTGTTGTCTAGAGACAGGACTGAATTGGTGTGAATCAGCTTAATCTGGGGATAGTGTCTCTGACCAGGTTTGGGGTAAGGGCTGGACAAAGTGTAGTACTACCCCTGCAGGAGCTGCTGGATATTGGGTCCCCCTATAGTCTGCACAACCAGGCAACACACATGTCCTAATTTAAAATGTAAAAATAGAATCGCCAATTTGGAGGAGCCTCTACCTTTTTTGGATCAGTTCTCCCAACAGTAATGCATAGAAACCTAAATATGGAAATATGGAACTTTTTCTAATGTCGGATGGTGTGGAGAGAAGAAAGAAAGAAAGAAAGAAAGAAAGAAAGAAAGAAAGAAAGAAAGAAAGAAAGAAAGAAAGAAATGGCCCGGAGCTAAAGTAACACTAGGAGGAGGGCCAGCATGACTTGGGTGGGGCAGTGAGGCAGAGGCAATTAGGGGAGGTATTATTGCAGGGCCCTAGCCAGTCCTCCTCTGCTGCGCCCACAAGCCCCCCTCCTCCGGGTCGCACACGTGCTAGGAGGTCCAGGCTTCCTGAGCATTTTAGCCCTGTGATGGATTGTGTTGGGAGCCCGGCGCAAGAAGTGTTGACTCCACCGGCCAAGCGTAAGCCTGCTGTGGCTTCTGCGGGCAGGGAGAAGAATACCCGCTCACGTCGGACCCGGGGAATGAGCCGCTCGACTGATACAGGTACCGCCCCCCTTGCGGAAAGCTCGAGACGCATGGCAGGCTCTCCACCTGACCGGAGGGAAGCTTGGCGTGGGAGAGATGCCTCAGCAGGTGTCGGCTATGTGCCTGGAGCGGCCGGGGCCTGTATTCCAGACAGGAGAGGAAGGAAGAGAGGTGCGGCAGATGCCCAGCGACATTGCAGGGACTTGGATGAGGCTCGGTCCAGGTCAACTGCCAGGCGGGTTTCCCCTGCCTGGCCCAGGGCTCAGCATGATGGCCTCGTGGAGACACGTTCCGGTGCGGCACGCAGTAATGATGTCACTGCGGTGCACGCGGCTGCTGCGGGGAATCCTGATGTGCGGCCTGCGAATGGGGAGCAGAGAGAGGCCAGGAGTTCCCAGGACAGTTTGTCTGAGGGCGAGCTGGAAGATCGGTTGGAAAGCGACCTACCAGAGGTGGCACGTGGAACGGGAATTGCGGCTGGATGTCCGTGAGACAGCGGCAGCCAGGTGAGCACCCTTCTGTGTTGTCTTTGTCCTCTTCTGATGTTAGTAAAGGGGGGTCTGTGAGTGGGGCTGGAGGTGTAGGGTTGTCAGTGGAACAGGGGGATGGCTTAGGTGGGTTAGGTCATGGTGGTGGTTCCCGGTCCCTGGGGTTAGCGGGGGCGCAAGAAGTGGGGGTGGTGCAAACGTTGCTGGCTGGCTTGCAGGAAGTGTTGGCGCGCTGTGAGGCTAGTCCGCAGCCGGTGGCAGGAGCTTCTCTGGTGGCAGCGTTGACTACAGCCCACGCGTCAATAGCCCAGGACTCTGTGCGGGTGGTACCTGCCCCAAGTGTATCGGCAGGGGTTGCGGGGCCAGTGGGGGGCCCGGTTGTTGAGGGGGTTGGGACGAAAAATCCTTTGACTCCACCGCCGGCGGCGACGGTAGTAGCTGGTACAACGGCGGCGGTTGGGGATGCCGCGGCCGTTGGAAAGGGGGCAGCAGGAGTGGATGGGGTGCGATTGGTGGATGCTGCCAAATGCAAAGTCTACGTCTGCTTTGAGGGGCCTTTGGGCGCTCATCTAAAGGTGGAGGTGAAGGAGCGCATTTGGAAGGGTGAGTACGTTGAAATTTTCTCTTTGTTGCCCTTGGAGAAGTTTAACTTGGACAAAGTTAAACCAGACGAGAGCAAAAAAGAAGAGGAGGAAAAGCGGCGCTATCGGTTAATCCCGCGCACATTTGCAAATTGGCTGCAAGCGTTTGCGATTTTAGCAAGCGTTATTGGTGAAAAGACGTCCGAGCACTGCTTGGCGCTTTTCTGCTATCTTGACTCTATTGGGGAGGCACAAAGGGTGTATGGTGGGATGGCCTGGTTGCGCTATGATGAACAGTTCCGGCAGAGGAAGGCGGTACGCCCTGCATTATGGTGGGACCATAAAGACATTAGTCTTTGGATGAAGCTAATGTCCTCTCCAAGAGGTTCTTTGCCTCCCTTTCAGGGAGGGGCCGGGGGTTCAGGTTTTGCCGGACAACCGGCCGGCAATCGCATGGGTTTCTGCTGGCAATTTAATGCTGGTACCTGCAAATTTGGGGCAAAATGTTGATTCCGACATGAGTGTTCCACATGCGGGGGGTCACACTCGCAGTCTCGGTGCTTTAAACAAGGTCGCAGAAAAGGGGCAGATGCTGGAAAAAGGGAAGACACCAGTGATGGTAAAAAGGATGGCTCATTTTCTACCCTAATAGGGCAGCGGCCAGGTTATTAGATTTGGGGTTTACGGAAGGTTTCAGATTGAATAGCCGGCTTCTGGTTGTTCCGCCTATGGCGGATAATTTGAGGTCGGCTAGGGTACACCCTGGTGTTGTCACTGATAAATTGTTCAAAGGGGTTTCGTTGGGGCGCATGGCTGGCCCGTTTGAGTTGCCGCTGATACCCAGTTTGGTTATTTCCACTTTGGGTGTGGTTCCTAAGAAGGAGCCGAACAAGTTTCAGCTCATTCATCATTTGTCTTACCCGCGTGGGGGATCAGTTAATGATTCCATTGATCCTGAACTTTGTAAGGTGTCTTACACACCTCATGACACGGCGGTAGCATGGGTGCAGCGTTTGGAAAAAGGCGCATTGTTGGTGAAAACGGATATAGAGGCTGCTTTTCGCCTCTTGCCGGTTCATCCAGATTGCTGCCATTTGTTGGGATGTCATTGGCAGAGTAAGTTTTTTGTTGATAGATGTTTGCCCATGGGGTGTGCTATTTCTTGTTCGTTGTTTGAGCAATTTAGTTCCTTTCTGGAATGGGCAGTACGGGATGTTTCAGGCTTGTCATCCGTCATCCATTATTTGGATGATTTTTTATGTATAGGGCCTGCGGGGAGCTTGGTGTGTGCGTCTTTGTTAGCTAAGTTTCAGCAACTTTTTGAAGTTTTTGGGGTTCCGTTGGCTGTTCACAAAATGGAAGGTCCGGCTACTGTTTTGTGTTTCTTGGGGATAGTTATAGATACTGTGGCTATGGAATGTCAGTTGCCTTTGGACAAATTGGAGGGTTTGAAGCAGGAGGTGGCTGAGGCATTATGGGTGAAGAAGATCCAGCTTCGAGCTCTACAATCTTTGCTAGGAAAATTAAATTTTGCCTGCCGCATCATGCCTATGGGGCGTGTTTTCTGCAGGCATCTTGCGGCGGCCACGGCTGGAGTCTGTGCTCCGCATCATTATATTCGGTTGGGGTTGGATCACAAGGAGGATTTGAAAGTGTGGGATTCTATTTTGGCAATGTATAATGGCCGTTCTCTGTGGCTAGGTCAGGTGGTTTCGAACTTTGATTTGGAACTGTTCACTGACGCGGCTGGGTCCGGTGGCTTTGGGGCTTTTTACCAGGGAAAGTGGAGCGCTGGGGAATGGCCGGTGGCATCGAAGGAGTCTGGTTTGGTATGCAATTTGGTGGCATTGGAATTGTTCCCCATTGTTCTGGCTGTAGAGCTATGGGGCGAAGACTTTAGGAACCGTCGCGTGCGTTTTCACTGTGATAATCTGGGTGTGGTACAGGCCATTAATAACAACACTGCGTTTTCCCCCCCAGTTGTGCGCTTACTGCGGCATCTGGTTTCGCATTGTTTGTGTATCAACTGTTTTGTGACTGCAGTTCATGTTCCGGGGGTTGACAATTCTGTGGCTGATGTGTTGTCTCGTTTCCAGTGGGACAGGTTTCGTCAACTGGTACCGGGAGTGGATGTGTCCAGGATTCCTTGCCCCGAGAGGTTATGGAGCATCGCATTGCCATTGCCCAGCGGTTGATACGTAGCTCGGTTTCTGCAGCTACTTGGACGGCATACAGTAAGGTCTGGCAGGAATGGGGGGGCTTTGGGGAAGTAGGGGACAGTCCTCGTGATGAGGGTAGGGTCCATTTGCTGCTTTACTTTATAGGTAGGAATTTTGGGAGCAGAGTGTCAGCTTCATCGATGTCACAAAAGTTGGCGGGGCTGGCATTCATGTTCCAGTTGGCAGGGCAAAGGGATGCTACGAAGGCTTTCATGGTTCGGCATGCTATGCGTCGATATTGCACTGGTAGAACGGCTGCTGACAAAAGACGCCCAGTTTCTTTTAAGGTTTTGGGGGATGTGGTGGTACAGTTGGGATATGTTTGTTTTTCTCAGTTTGAGAGGGTTTTGTTTCGGGCCATTTTTGTATTGGCCTTTTTTGGAGCTTTTCGGGTGGGCGAGATGGTGAGTAAGAATAAAAAGGGTGACAGGGGTTTGGAAGTTCAAGATGTTTGGTTACATGGGGATATGTTGGGAGTATTTTTGAGAAGGTCCAAGACGGATCAATTCGGAAAGGGGGCGTGGGTAGAGTTGAAGATGGTCCCGGGTTCCCCTTTATGTCCGGTTGTGGCTGAGGGGGAATTTTGTAAAATTAGGCCTCAGGGAGAGGGTTTTTTTTCCAACATGAAGACGGGAGGGCTGTATCTCGTTTTCAGTTTCAGGCAGTTTTCAGAAAATGTTTGGTGGCAGCAGGATTGAATGCTGAGAATTATTCTTCTCACTCATTCCGCATTGGAGCAGCCACTGAAGCGGTACGGTGGGGATTGGATGAGAAGGCGGTAAAGAGTATTGGTCAGTGGGAACCAGCTAGGTTTAAATTATATGTTCGCCCTCACTTACTTTAGTTGAATGAATCCTTATGGGTGGGGGGGTTTAGCGATTTGCGGAACCTCTCTTTTTTATTTGCTTATTCAAAAACCTTATGTTGGGTAGGCTGGTGGGTTAGTGGCTAGGGAATGTGAGGGTGATGTGTTTTTGTCTTCTCTCTTTCTTCCTTTTGTCTGTTTTTTTCATTTTCTTTCAGATTCAGAGTCCTGCTTGGTGTGGATCCTGGGACACTCATACGTGTATTGGGGTGCCAGGAGGGCGGATGTCAGGAGGGATGGCAGGTTGTTGGGTTTGTCAGGGGAGGAAGGCATAGTACGCTGGATTGGGATCCCGGGCATGCTCTGGTCCAGGGTGGTACCTGAGATGCATAGGTTTGCCCGCCTTTACCGCACCCCTGATGTGGTTTTGATATATGCGGGAGGTAATGATCTGGGTGTTCGGTGTGCGAGAGAGTTGATCCGGGACATTAAATTCGATCTGTTATGGCTGCAATCCTTTTTTCCAGATACTATTTTTATTTGGTTGGATATCGTGGCCAGGAGGGCTTGGCGTTTGGCTCGCTCTGTTGCAGGTCTGAACAGAGCGAGGATAAAGGTCAACAAAGCAGTGGCAACATTTTTTGTTCGAAATGGTGGTTTGGCGGTTCGTCACCGGGATTTGGAAAAGGAAACATGGCGTTTTTTAAGATCGGATGGGGTACACCTGAATGCTAATGGTCTTGACCTGTGGCAGCTGGCTTTGCAGGATGGCGTACACCGGGCGTTTAGGATGTGGAGGGCGACACGCACGTAAGGTGTCACGTGCGTGTGCTGTGGCGGTAGGTCTATGGGGTCTTTGAAGGCGGAGCTGAGAAATAATGGAGGTTTAGGGGGGGTTGGGCCCATACGAAGGTATGGGCGTCCTTTCCCTTGAATGGAAACAATGGTGTGTAGTAGGTTGTATCTGGAAGGAAGTAGCTGTTTGTCCCCCTGTTCGGTTCGCACCAGAACATGTGAACAGGAAAAAAGTTTGTTCGAACACGCGAACACCGTTAAAGTCTATGGGACACGAACATGAATAATCAAAAGTGCTAATTTTAAAGGCTTATATGCAAGTTATTGTCATAAAAAGTGTTTGGGGACCCGGGTCCTGCTCCAGGGGACATGGATCAATGCAAAAAAGTTTTAAAAATGGCCATTTTTTCAGGAGCAGTGATTTTAATAATGCTTAAAGTCAAACAATAAAAGTGTAATATCCCTTTAAATTTCGTAGCTGGGGGTGTCTATAGTATGCCTGTAAAGGGGCGCATGTTTCCCGTGTTTAGAACAGTCCGACAGCAAAATGACATTTCAAAGGAAAAAAGTCATTTAAAACTACTCGTGGCTATTAATGAATTGCCGGTCGGACAATACACATAAAAGTTCATTGATAAAAACGGCATGGGAATTCCCCACAGGGGAACCCCGAACGAAAATTTAAAAAAAAAATGACTTGGGGTCCCCCTAAATTCCATACCAGACCCTTCAGGTCCGCCAAAATTTAAAAAAACAAGTCCCCTTCTTAAATGAGGCTTCCAGATTCCGATAAGCCCCCCGCCCGCAGACCCCCACAACCACAGGCCAGGGTTGTGGGTATGAGGCCCTTGTCCTCATCAACATGGGGACAAGGTGTTTTGGGGACTACCCCAAAGCACCCTCCCAATGTTGAGGGCATGTGGCCTGGTACAGTTCAGGAGGGGGGGGGTTGGGCCTCCCCTCTTTTCCTGCGGCCTGCCAGGTTGCATGCTCGGATAAGGGTCTGGTATGGATTTTTGGGGGGACCCCACGCCGTTTTTTTTTTTTAATTTTGGCGTGGCGTTCCCCTGAAAATCCATACCAGACCTGAAGGGTCTGGTATGGAATTTAGGGGGACCCCCACGTCATTTTTTTTTTAAATTTTGGCCGGGGTTCCCCTTAATATCCATACCAGACCTGAAGGGCCTGGTATGAAATTTAGGGGGACCCCACATCATTTTTTTTTTTAATTTTGGTTCGGGGTTCCCCTGTGGGGAATTCCCATGCTGTTTTTATTAATGAACTTTTATGTGTATTGTCGGACCGGCAATAGTAGTTTTAAATGACTTTTTTCCTTTGAAATGTCATTTTGCTGTCAGACTGTTCTAAACACAGGAAACATGCGCCCCTTTACAGGCATACTATAGACACCCCCAGGTATGAAATTTAAAGGGATATTACACTTTTATTGTTTGACTTTAAGCATTATTAAAATCACTGCTCCTGAAAAAACGGCCATTTTTAAAACTTTTTTTTGCATTGATCCATGTCCCCTGGGGCAGGACCCGGGTCCCCAAAAACTTTTTATGACAATAACTTGCATATAAGCCTTTAAAATTAGCATTTTTGATTTCTCCCATGGACTTTTAAAGGGTGTTCCGCGGCATTCGAATTTGCTGCGAACACCCCAAATTGTTCGCTGTTCGGTGAACTTGTGAACAGCCGATGTTCGAGTCGAACATGAGTTCGACTCAAACTCGAAGCTCATCCCTATCCCTGAGCTTGCGTAATACACAGCAGGGGGCCTTTTTAATGGGTGTACCGATACAACTAGTTGGTTTTAAAATGATATATTTGCCTTCAAGGACCTCTAGATCAGGAAAGTTAATACTAAGGTTCATTTGGTTAAAATGTTTATGTAAAATGTATAATATGCATTAAGTTATATGTTTAAACTATTTTTGTATTTCTATTTGTTGTAATAAAAGGCTGCTATGACCATTTGACTCCAAAAAAGAGTAGTGTCATATGGTCAATTGCTGGTAAGGGGTAAAAAGGGAACAGTATGTATGTACGGGAGCCTCACTTATAGACACATCCATTGGTTTGTCCAGCGTCCAACCTTCTAAAACCAAAGCATATACCCAGAGATCTGCTGTGCCTTTTGGTTTGCCAAATGTCCAACCTCCTAGAACAAAAGTATATTCCCAGAGATCAGCTGTCCCTTTGGTTTTTCCAATGTCCAACCTCCTAGAACAAAAGCATATACCCAGAGATTTGCTGTGTCCTTCCTCTTAGATTGAAATCATCAGCAGATCTCAGGGCACCCAACATTAAGGGGACACACAAGAGATCATCAGCCATCCTCCTGTTTGAAGTAATGTGAAAAATGCTGCAAAATGTTTCCCATACAATGACTTCAGCTCATATTTTCATGTTTTCAGATAAAGAAACTATGGTGAACTCAACCCAACAAATCAAGGTCAAACAAGTGCACAGAACATTTTCACAAGAATTTAAAGAACATATGAACAGCTGGTGGGTGACGAAGTTTGTGCCCTCTGTCTATACCGTGGTTTTCCTTGTGGCTCTTCCTCTCAATATAACGGCCATTATCGTGTTCTTGGTTAAGGTGAAGAAGCCGGCAGTGGTGTACCTCCTGAACCTAGCCGCTGCTGATGTTCTCTTTGTTAGTATTCTTCTGTTCCACATTGTGTACCGATTTTCAGGAAATAACTGGCTTTTGGGGGAAGGGATGTGCCGATTTGTCACGGCCATGTTTTTCAGTAGCATGCGTGTATCCATCCTGCTGATGACGAGTATCAGTGTGGACCGGTTCCTGGCTCTGGTTTACCCGGTCCAGTCCCTTCCCTGGCGCACAGTGAGACAAGCCTGGCTGGTGTGTTGCTGCATCTGGGTGATATCGTTGGTCAGCACTGTGCCGATTCTCATAAGACAACTAACTCGACCATTTCCCGACCTAAATATCACAACTTGTTATGATGTTCAGGATGCCGAATTGGTTGAAAGGTTTCACGTTTACTACTATTTCCCCTTTTATATCACACTTTTCTATTTCTTACCTTTAATTATTACAATCTTCTGTTACATTGGAATCGTCCACAGTCTTAGAGCACCGAGCATGAAGGGTGCCCAGAAGAGATCCCGAGCCGTCCTCCTGTCTGTGGTTGTGCTGTGTGTGTTTGTCCTCTGCTTTGGCCCAGCCAATGTTATTTGGTTCATGCATTTCCTGCAGGTTTATAACCAAGCCAGTAACTTCCTGTACATTGTTTACATCATCAGTGTCAGTATGAGCAGTGTCAGTTGTTGCCTGGATCCTCTGATCTATTACTATGCGTCCTCGGAGTGGCAGAGACATGTCTACAGCCTGCTGGGATGTAAGAGAGAACAGACACAACCAGTAGACCCCAAAGACAAAATGCAAGAATCCTCCTGAAACATCTTAGTTTATATAACTGGATGAGGCTGAACATTTTCAGAAGACCTAAAACATAAATAAGTGCCAATTACCTCTATGGTAACCCTCTCCGTTTGTCTTTTCACTGTTGCCTGTTCCTAAGTTTCCATGCCGCCATTTTTAAAATTCTTTCTGGGGTCAGCTTGCAATATAGTTTTAGTGCAAGATGGAGTTCATGATATCATGTGGCTCATCCCACACATGCATATGACAATAATGTGAGATCTGGAAGAATAGGTACAAGATCAGCAAGGTTTTATTGCCCATACTCAGTGCTAATTTCTTCTGAATCATTCTCTGAAGCTGCAAAAGCTCAGTGAACTCCTGTGGCTTACCCCTATCTGGTGGGGCACAAGAATTCGTCACCTTTCTGATGAGCTCCCTTCGAGCCAAGCTCTGTGTAATGACATGTTCCAGCAATAAAGTTACACATAGCACTTTCAAACTCATGTCTTCCAGTATTAGTGAATCTCTTCTGGTTATGCAATAAGTTAAATAGCCGAAAGCTGAACCTGCGACTTTGCTGATCCCCATCGGTTCACCTGCTGGAACAGAGGCCTCCGGCTCCTTCCATGTGGGGGCAACAGGACTGTCTTGGTTAATAGGACTTTCCGAGGCATCTCTCAGATGAACTTCAGCCATGGCTCCTGCTTTGGTAGCAGGAGTAGAAGTTTCATCCCTCTGGATGGGGTTGCAGGCAAAACCAACCAACTCAGTCTTGGTCCTGATCTCCATCCATCTCCCTACTGCTGCACAACATTCCGTTCCCTCAGTGATACACACAACTTCCCCATCTCCGCTCCATGTACATAAAGTGGTGGATAATTTGTAACAGGTTGCCCGACTAGTCCGTTCCGGTAGGTGCTGCCATTTTGGTGCTCTCGCCAAGTGAGTACTTCTCTGCTGCACTCAAGCATGGCACACTGGCTGTAGATTGTCTGGAGTCCTTTCCCCAATAGTTGCCCCTCATCCAGGCACACAATCACAGTCAGTCTTTGGCTCAATGAACAGTCCAGGGGTTTTCTTTTTTGGTGTTTTTTATTTTTGGGTAACTTGGTTGGGGTTAGGGAATTTCTATAGAACTATGAGCCTGTAGCAAACTAGAGAAGTTTACACTTCCTTTGGTGGAAAGTCTAAGTAATGTCCTTTCACTGGGAATTAGACTAAGCTCTTAAGGACACCTTTACACATACACAGTCGACTGTGAAACGCACACAGGGATGACCTCAGCCCACAGTCTCTAGGATCTCTCTCTCCAGTCTCTACTCACAAAAGTCCTTGGAAAACTGGTTGCCTCCTTCCAATACCCTTACAACACTTTCTCCCTGTGATACCAGACTAGATCCTCAGATGACAGCCCCTCAGTCAGCTTTCTGCAACTTCCAGCAAAGCAGGCTTCCTGGTAGCCCACTTGGGGCCTTGATACCCCACAGGCACATGGCAGGGTGGTGGAAATGGTCATTGGAAAACTATAGAGGGAACGATAATAATAGGCAGACAATGTCTGAGAAATCGGAGAATATTAATCATCAGATTTACTCAGAATTCTTCATCTAGATTACAGACAGACGTTGAGCAGCTTCAGATCATCCAGATATAGGAGGTCAGACAGAGTATGAGAATGTGTTAGACTTTCCATGTCATCAGATCGTCCTCTGACCACAAATGACTCCATGTAACCTTCCTGGCTCTAATATAATATAGAAAAAGAGAAATATAATAAAAGCCGCAATATCATCCTCAACAGTGCCGGCTAATAGGCATATATCCATTACTACACATGTAACAGCAGCCATGACATTATCATCCTGATGATCGTTTTTGCCCAATGAGCACACATACACTACTATATATCAGTTGTGACATCATCTTCATCCTTGCCACCCGATGGGCAGACATTTACAGCTACATTTACAATACCAGTTATGACATCATCATCTTCCTGATCGGTTTTACCCAATGAGCGCACATCCAATACTATCCAAAGCCATGACACCATCCTTATCAGTGCCACCTAATAGGTACATATCCATTGCTACACATGCAATACCAGCCACGGCATCATCATCCTCCTGATTGGTGATGTCCAATGGGCACACATCAGTCATGACATCATCATCTGCAGCTGACAAATCTACAACCCCTCCTAAATAATTATTATAGTTATATTAATTGGTTATTACTCTCAAAGATGAGGAGCTCTTCCCACCAGCCCATATAAAGGTTGGTAAGTGAGGGCTTCATCATTGCCCTCACGGAGGCTCCGCCTTAATGCAGGTAATAAGGACCATCACACAAAAAATGATTTGAAGCTAAAATTTCCACAGAATTAAGTAAAACTGACGGTAACACCTCAGTGAAGCCGCTGTCCTGGATAAGATGATATGGCGGAGCCAGTGTTGCAGGTATATGGTTAGGGATTAGCTTAAGGTCTAGAGATGGGCTGAACACCCCCCCTGTTTGGTTCACAGCAGAACTCCTGAACGGGGGGAAATGTTCTAACCCAAATGGCGAACCCCATTGAAGTCTATGGGAACCGAACAGGAAAAAATCAAAAGTGCTCATTTTGAAGGCTTTTATGCAAGTAATTGGCCATAAAAGGGGTATGGGGGGTGTGGGCATCGCCCTGGGGGACATGTATTAATAAAAAAAAAGCAGTGGAGGAACAGAGATTTTATATATGTTAAAAGTGCAACAATGAAAATGAAAAATCCCTTTAAATATAGTGCCTGGGGGGTCTCTTTAGTCTGCCTGTAATGTGGCGCATCTGTAGCATTCATAAAGCATGCTACAGCAAAAATTAAACTTCTAAAGAAAAAAAACAAGGCAAATCCCATTTAAAATGACTCACGGTTGCAATTCCGGCTATTGAAAGAATAAAGAAAAAAATGGCATAGGGTCCCCCACAGTCCATACGAGGACCTTCAGGTCTGAAATGGATTTTAAGGGGAAAAATCGCCAAAATTGTAGAAAAAAAGGAAGTGGCCCTCCTCCCCCAAAATCCATATCAGACCTTTATCTGGTCATGCAGCCTGTCAGGTCAGGAAAGGGGGGACGAGCGAGTGCACCCCCTACTGAATCTAACCAGTCCGCATGCCCTCAACATGGGGGGGTGGGTGCTTTGGGGTAGGGGGGGCTCTGACATCAAGTGACATCAGAAGGGGAGCAGTGCCACCAGATGACGTAGCCAGGTGCCCCCCCCCCCGCCGCTTGCCTAAATATGAAATGTTAAAGCGCAGAGCAGGCATATGACGGGAGGCCTCCCAAGAGGCAAGAGCGTTTAATTTTTTTTTTCTATTTTTCGGGTCAGCGGGCGGCGTGATTGGCAGTGGATTTACACAGAGGGACACTATTATTACTTTTGTACACTTTTTTGGTGAATGGGTAGGGGTACTATGAACCCGATACCCATTCACATGGGGGGGGCAGGATCTTTAACAAGGGGGCTTCCAGATTCTGATAAGCCCCCCTCACCCACAGACCCTGACAACCACAGCCCAGGGTTCTTTGAAAGAGGCCCTTGTCCCCATCAACATGGGGACACAGTGCTTTGGGGTGGGGGGGCTCTGCACCAAAGCACCCACCCCCCATGTTAAGGGCATGTGGCCTGGTATGGTTCAGGAGGGGGGAGCACTCGCTCCTCCCCCACTGTTTCCTGATCTTCTAGGCTGCATGCCTGGACAAGGGTCTTATTATGGATTTTGAGGGGGACCCCACACAAGTTTAAAAAAAAAACATTTTTACCAACTTTTTTTATTTTATTATTTAGCTGTCAGTGGGGAAACCCATTGACAGCTGATGACTAATCGGTTGTTAAGGACACAGCGGCTGGCTTCCTGTCCTCTCTCCCTAACAACCAGTTTACACTGCGCCCTGATTGTGCAAAGCTTTGCTCAATCAGGGCGCAGAATGCACTGTGCAAATGTTCGGCCCAAACTCATTCTCGGGCTGCACCGTTCTCCCATCCCTATTAAGGTCCTGTTTGAACAGAAATTCACACCAAATCCTGGCTATTCAGGTGCCTGATTGAACATTTACCCATTCTGCGGGAGCCAAATGTCATGTATAATAGCGGTATTACTTCCCACTGTCATTGGTTGTTAGGGATGCTGCTGCATGCAGGCACTGCTGAGTCCATAGCAACTGAAGACATCAGCTGGAAGGGCTGATAAAATTGCTCAATTAACCTATAACTATTAAAGAACTAACCGAGGCCGTTGCTACTATGGCGAACAGTAAGTCCCCAGGGACCGACGCATTACCCATGGAGTTGTATAAACGCTATAGTGAATCTCTTTTGCCCTCGCTTTTGGCTGGTTGAATGATGCTGTTTGCAGAGGAGCATTTCCAGCTTATATGAGAGAGCCCATCATTGTAGTTTGCCCAAGCCGGTTAAAAACCCTTTACTTCCTGACTCTTATAGACCAATCTCATTAATAAATATGGACATCAAGCTCTTGGCCAGAGTTCTAGCCACACATTTGGCAAAGGTGGTGCCTGGGCTGATACACCTTGATCAGTCGGGCTTCATTCCTGTTCGGTCAACGGCATTGAATGTTAGAAGGCCATTTCTAAACATACAGCTACCAGTAGATAATCTGGACAATAGGACTGTGTTCTCTCTCGACTCTGCCAAAGCTTTTGACAACGCCAAGTGGAGATATCTGTGGGGGGGTCCTACGCAAATTTAAAGTTGGGAAATTCTTTCTTGCCTGGATCCAATTGTTACATATGGCTCCCAGTGCACGAATTTGCATTAATGGGGTTCTCTCCAAGGCTTTCCCATTGCACAGAGGGACTAGGCAGGGATTCCCATTGCCCCCCTTGCTCTTCGCTTTGGTGCTGGACCTCTGGCGGCCATGGTGAGAGCATCCCCTGTGGTGGTAGGCTTCCATAGAGGTGAGAGGGTAGACAAACTCTCCCTCTACGCTGACGACACCCTGATATACCTCGGAGATACAAGTGGGTCCCTTGAAGCTGTCAACTTATTGAACAATTTGGGCGGTATTCAGGTTTTGCCATTAATTGGCATAAGTCCTTAATATTGCCATTGGACCTCTTGCCAGGTGTATTTTTATTTTCTTTAACGTTATTTGTTCGGTTTTTGTGAGGTTTTGATTTTTTATTGTACTCACCACTGTTTGAAAAGTGTGGACTCTTTGCAAACAAGCTCATACTTCATGTAGAGTAAAATGTATCTCTGAATATCTAATAATTGCACATGCCGTCTATCCTTGAATGTTTGTCATGTATATTTTCTTGTACAATAAAACTTTTTCTCTGATTTAAAAAAAAAAAAGACATCAGCTGACTCCAATCACTTGCATGAAAGCAATGGAGGTGGAGATGACTAAAAAAAACAGCACTGGGGTTCCCCCTAATTCATCCCAGTGACTTCAGGTAGGATAAGAATTTTAAGGGGGGGCAACACAAAAGAAACAAAAAAAAAGGCATGAGGTCCCCCTAATTCTATACCAAACCTTTTGGGTCTGGCATGGATTTTAAGGGGTGCCCCACACAAAAATAAAAAAATAGCATAAAAGCTCACAAAAAATTCACACCAGACCCTAGCAGGCCAGAAAAAGGGAGGAACCATACCAGGCTACATGGACATGATTGTATATACTGATATGACGGGTTGACAGATGTTGGGTTTCGTGATTGATGTGTATGTACATCCCGGGACTTTGCTGGGGTTTATTTCATTAAAGGACTTGCCAGACACTGTGCCTGTGTGTTTATTTACACGTTCTATTTTCACTGGGAATTGCTATGTACTGTGTACCTCTTACTCATTTACAAGGGCAAGGGGGGGGGGCAGTATCTGGAGCCCCCTGGCTGTAGACCCACACAAACACTGAGCCATGGTTGTGGGGAAGAGGACCTTGGCATCATCAGGATGGGGGAAAGAGTGCTTTTCCAGGGGGGTCCCCAAATTCTCCAAGGTACCCTTGAGCGCATGTGGTTTGATATGGTTCGTGAGAGGGGCACACAAGCATCCCACCTATTCTGGTCTGACAGGCTTCTGTATTTTTTTACATGATTGTCCCATTCTGCCAAAACAGCAGCTCACCGTCCCTTTGTAAACACACCTCTGGTGATGAGGATGTCCCTCTTTGATGCAGAGGTATTCATACACCTTAGTATGTGCCCACCCCAACATCTATGACCCCAAGGTCCCCCATCACAAGAGCAGGGGAGGAAGAAACAGGGTCTGGGAAGAAACTTTGCCACATATATTGCCTGATTAAACTAGCTAGGAATCAGCACATGGCAACCTTGTAGACAGACCTGTGAACCTATTTTTTAGCTGAGAACTAGCTGCAACTAATTATATCCAAAATAAAGTAATAGCAGAAAAAATAACAAATTTGATTGTTTAAAATAATACTATTATGCCAAGTGAAAAGTAAGCAGACAACGCAGTTTTTAATCAGAACAAATATGTTGACAGGTGCAATTAGTCTGCCCACCTGCAGGTGGCCTAGTGCCAATGTTGCTTGAGAAGATAAAGCTCGGGAGGGGATTGATTCTGTTCAGTGCCTTAAGAGGAGAAGTATTTAGACTGAACACAGAACTTTGGAGTGACTTTGGTGCCCATCTTAGGTGATGGAACTTTTTAAATAAGAAGACCCATGCCATTTTGGCACACTTTTGGTGAGTGGATGGTCAGGGACAGTAACTCACTTGTGAGGGACAATATTGAGCATAGAAAAAGCAGAGCAGAAGGGATAGCTTAGGGGAAGCTCCTTCTTTCTTTCATGCACTCCAGTAGCTGAGGCATGGATAGGGTTGCCTCCTGTCCAGGATTCACCCGGACAGTCCAGGTTTTGAATCATGTGTCTGGATTTCAGTCTGCCTGAAACTCAGACACATTATTCAGACCTGGCTATGGCTCCCCAAGTAGCTAAGATAGTCACACACAAATCTGTTGCTGTCCGGGAGCTCCAGCAGCTGTCTGGGGGCAGGGGCAATGATGTCAGCAAGAGCAATTTGGCCACACCCACTGTTTGCCTGCATCACTACTCTCCTTGGGGCACCCAATGGTGTCCCGGGTCTTTTATAATCCTATAGTGTAGACTATGAAAATAAAAAATGTAAATGGCCCTGTGGCGCTAAAGTGTTCGGGTTCGGCTTAAAGAAAAGGTGGCAAGCCTAGGCGTGGAGTCGGTGCAGTCTGCAGAATCTTCTCTGCCCCTTTCCAGAATAGACACTATTCCCACAAACTGAAGCCATCCTATGGTACCATAACTTGTAAATGCTGGGACTGTATATTTTCTGGACCATTATACATCAGTGCCAACAATTGGTTGTTCTGTTACTACCAACAACCTCACTTAGGAGCGCTATAATGACACCAGTGCCCTATAAACTGTGTGTGAGTGATTCCTCCCAGACAAGATACCTAAAGCAGCCCCCACCTACAAGTCTGTAGATCTGAAGTCCTTATTTAAATTCTTATATATCCTTGAGATGCCATGGGAGTGTTCCTATGGGAAACCTAAAGAATTATGCAAAGTTCTCTCTGATGTTTACACCACTTGTGATACCATGGCTTCCGGTCTAATTTGCCCTTTCCATAGTGTGCATTATTGTATCTTTAAAAGGGTACCTATCACACCAGGGAACATAATCATGCAGGGCGCATGAGGCCTTAAGAGCAGTGATTGCATTCTGCGTGTTCAAGCTGATTGGAGTGTGCAGAAAGGAGACCAAAAGCACATTCCACAACTCTTCCTGCTCTGGTAAGCCAATAATTGAACACCCTCTTGCCATGCTTGCAATAGGGCCTTAGCAAGTGCTCACCCAGGGCAAAGGCCTCACTCCCAGCAAAGACAATCGGCAGACCAGGACTACTTATTCCCAGCAGTGGAGAGTTATCAAAAAAAGGTTTGCAAGCATGAGGAAACTGCATTAAGATATTTTAAATGATTACTTTCCTCCAATGTTAGCATGTTAATATTATTTTCTTGTGTGAGCTAGTGTTCCTTTTGGCCAGAGGCTAAAATACCTTCTCGGGTCCCACATCAGAAGTCTTTTAATTTGCCAGTGATACCTGTCTCGGCACTGACTACACAGACATTTTGATAGATACCGCATTGAGTCTCACCAACAGTTCTCTCACACGTTACACAATATACTTTACATGTTCAGCCCAAAGGCATGGAAGGAAGGTGCTGTATATTTCATGTGGCCTCACACACCATGATCCAGGTCAGTCCATAGGAGGGTTCTATTATGCAGAGGGATATAACAGAGGGATCCTGCTAATTAGAACGGCAAACCATACACTAACCCTCTTCACCCCTCATATAGAACCTCAGTCACTGGTTACCACCGCCTCCTCTCCCGAGCTGCCAACTGCTCCTTCCCTTTACGTCTTACTTTCTATTACCCAGAAAGTAACATGAATATTTAAACATCTCCTCAGTTCCCATACACAGTAGGAGCACACTCTCACTCTCTCCACAAGTAAATCAGACCAGAGCCTACAACCAACCAAATTGTCCCGTCTAACAATATGCATTTGTAGCGCCTACCCCGATTTTCCGGAAGCCTGATGGTGACTACCGGGGGCAGGGATGGCTGACGTACATTTTCAGGGTGCAGGTTTGAGGGCATGGTGGGTGATAAACAATAAAGAAGTTGGGCGCCAGTCACTTTTATGCCTTAAACAATAGAGAAGTTTATTTCTCAGAACAGAAAAATGTGGGAGAGAGGGGAGTAGGGCGCAGTTCACCCTTAATAATGATTAGCAACAGGCAGATTGGCAGACTTCTTAGACAAAAATAGGTGAGGTAAGGTAGATGGCAGTACAGGAAAAAGAGCCTTTAAGCTGAACCATCACATCTGTACTTTGTAGTACAGGCGGTCTCCTCTAGTAACTGAACTTTACTCACAGCTTCATGCATAGACTCCCTTGGATGAGTTCTCTCTTGAAGTCATCCCAGCCACTTCATAGCCTTCTGATTATGAAGGGTCACCCCTGGTGCTTCTTTAGAACTTCATTCCTCTGGAATCATTTCCTGATCTTTGGCAGGCTTTTCTCCACATACACCTGGATAGGCCTCAGATAGGCCTTGCAGCTGGCAGCCACCTGGATAGGCCTCAGGCTCCAGGCCTAGCAGCCAGGAACTGTACACACATCCACCCAGGCTGAAGCCCTGGGCTGGAACACTGACCATGATCATCTGACTTTGTTTCATTAAATAAATTTTCCCAGCATGCATCACAGAAAATATAATTGGCTGAGAAAAGTATGTTTATCCATGTGATGGACCTGGCCGGGACAGAGGCTGTTGGAGAGGACTGGGTGCGGGCCTGTTGCCTTTTGATTATGGGCCCTAGCATTTTGATTTGGGCCCCAGCAAAGATCCGTGTACCTGGGAGACAGTACCATTGACGTGTCATCCCAGCAGCCAGATGAGGGAATGGAAAAGGAAGCAGCCGGCTCACCTCCCCAATGGCAGCTACACAGTTTGGGAGTGGAGGAAGCCAGCCTCCTGCTCCAACGGTTAGCCGGAGCGGAGGATGCGGAGTCCCCAGCAGAAGTGCTGGCAACAGGGCAGAGTGCTACCAACCTCTGCCCAGCACCAGCAACAACTACAGAGTTCCAGGGAGGCGAGGCAGTCGGCCTCCCTCTCCAACAGTTAGCCGGAACAGATGGTGTGGGGTTTCCAGCAGAAGGGCTGGCAACAGGGCCGAGGACTGCTGGACTCTGCCCTCAACTAACAGAGGATGGATTTCCTGTGAAGGTGGATGGGACTTCAGTCTCCACCTGTATACCCCAGGGATGCTGGGCAGTGGGCCCCGATCCCCAACAGCATGACAGAGTGAGCCCAGACACCCTGTCTTCTCTCCAGCGGCAGAAAGGATTCCAGGGAGAAGAGCCAGTCCAGGCCTCTCCCCAGCAGCAGATATGTTCTCTGAGAGAGGCAGAGGTTGGCTGGGTGAGTAATACTCTGTTTGGAATAATTTATTTGGGGTACTGTGTGGGTACAGGCATTAGAGGACTGGAACTACTGACTAACTTCGGAGTCAACCCGTCTGGGGTCCCCTCCTGTGTTAGTCTCCTGCCGAAAGGGGAGAAATGTGATCGACCTGGCCGGGACAGAGGCTGTTGGAGAGGACTGGGTGCGGGCCTGTTGCCTTTTGATTATGGGCCCTAGCATTTGGGGGAATGGTGCTCTCTGTGAGCTGTATGCCTGGGGACCCTGGGGTTGGTGTTACTTTGGATTCAGCTCCATGTCCCCCCAAAAACACACAGACTCTGGGAACCCTTTATATGCCATATTAGAATGGTGACTGATTTATACCGTTGGGACTCGTACTGTTAAATGCTAATGTCATCAATTCTGCTATAATGTGTTTATTGTAAATAAGTCTAGTGTGGCTCTAAGAGTCTTTTCACCCATTGTTATTTGTGTTAATTAACTGTGTGAAGCTCGGTGACCACAAGTCTGGGCGAAAGGTCATGTCTCAGTCACCTAGGCTGTATAAAGGATTAGATAATTAGCTCATGTTAATTAAGTTACAGTTGTATTGTTAGAGGAGGTTCCAACAGCATATAAAGTCTTGTAACTGATTCATAATAAACAGTCCATGTTAGCAGTGAAGCAAGTGTCGCCTTGTTTTCTGCTCAGAGAGGTTGCAATATCTGATATCTGTATACAGACTGGGAGGAAGTGGTATATGACGGAAGCACTCAAGCGGAGTGTGGGACGTTCCGTGACAATCCATAACTTGCATATATTGTAGCTTATCATACTAATGTCAAAGGCAACAGTGCCACCTACTGACAAAAAGGAGAACCCACAACTGAACAGAAGTCATTTTAAACTTAAACACTACAAATTAGCCAGGCTGGCTACCACCCAGCATAACTAAATTTACCTGCAGCCCTACTCTAGGGACGAGGGCGCTTCGCGTTAAAAACAAGGGTTTAATGTGCACACATTTGCAAATACATGCATAAGCTGCAGAGCCACTCCAGGGCACCCCAGTATTATCTAAATTTTTGGGAGCCTCCATAGTAGAAGTGCATGCACAATAATGGATAGATAGAGGGCAGGTGAGCCTGGAGGGAGCCCACCCCTTTCTAAAAGGCACAGCAGCACACTAGACACCCAGCATAGAGGACAATTGCAGCAAAGATGTCCAACGCGTCCCCTCACCATATTTCAACAGTACAAACAAATGGCCATTGCCCCCACCTATAACTGGCTTTTGCAGCAAGGAGCACATGGAAGGGCAACGCATGTCAAACAAAACGAAAGAAAATTCCCAGCTCAACTTACCAATCAGCCTGCTCTCCAGGCTTGCATGCCCTCTATCTATCCATTATTATACATGTGCTTCTACTATAGAGGCTCTTGAAAATGTATAGAGTTAGGATTGTAGATAATACTGGGGTGCTGTGAAGTAGTTCTGCAGCTAATGCACCCCCCCACACGAAAAAGGCACCCGCATCTTCCTTTCCGAGGGCTGCTTCTGAGTTCTTTGGCAAATGGAGCAGCAGCGCTGTGACAGGGAGAGCAGAGCTGTGGGCTATCTGTGTATCTCCCCAGCTTGCGCCCCCTCCCCTTTCTCCTGTCAGCTGAAGGGAGAAGAGTAGAGCATCTCTAATTGGGTGCACTCTGCTGGGGGGGGAGCCTGGAACCTGGAACAAAGCAGAGAAATTGAGTGTTAAAGGAGGAGAAAGAAAGAGTACTGTGCTGGGGGAAGCCAGAGAGGGAGCCACATTGTACACCTGTACCTGTACCACCAGAGAGGGAGCCACACTGTACCTCTGTACCTGCACCACCAGAGAGGGAGCCACACTGTACCTCTGTACCTGCACCACCAGAGAGGGAGCCACACTGTACCTCTGTACCTGCACCACCAGAGAGGGAGCCACACTGTACCTCTGCACCTGCACCACCAGAGAGGGAGCCACACTGTACCTCTGTACCTGCACCACCAGAGAGGGAGCCACACTGTACCTCTGTACCTGCACCACCAGAGAGGGAGCCACACTGTACCTCTGTACCTGCACCACCAGAGAGGGAGCCACACTGTACCTCTGTACCTGCACCACCAGAGAGGGAGCCACACTGTACCTCTGCACCTGCACCACCAGAGAGGGAGCCACACTGTACCTCTGCACCTGCACCACCAGAGAGGGAGCCACACTGTACCTCTGTACCTGCACCACCAGAGAGGGAGCCACACTGTACCTCTGTACCTGCACCACCAGAGAGGGAGCCACACTGTACCTCTGCACCTGCACCACCAGAGAGGGAGCCACACTGTACCTCTGTACCTGCACCACCAGAGAGGGAGCCACACTGTACCTCTGTACCTGCACCACCAGGGAGGGAGCCACACTGTACCTCTGTACCCGCACCACCAGAGAGGGAGCCACACTGTACCTCTGTACCCACACCACCAGAGATGGAGCCACACTGTACCTCTGTACCTGCACCACCAGAGATGGAGCCACACTATACCCCTGTAACTGCACCGCCAGAGAGGGAGCCACACTGTACCTCTGTACCTGCACCACCAGAGAGGGTGCCACACTGCACCCCTGTACCTGCACCACCAGAGAGGGTGCCACACTGCACCCCTGTACCCGCACCACCAGAGAGGGAGCCACACTATACCCTTGTACCCGCACCACCAGAGAGGGAGCCACACTGTACCCCTGTACCCGCACCACCAGAGAGGGAGCCAGACTGTACCCCTGTACCCACACCACCAGAGAGAAAGCCACGCTGTACCCGCACCACCAGAGCAAGAGCCACGCTGTACCTGCACCACCAGAGAGGGAGCCACACTGTACCTCTGTACCTGCACCACCAGAGAGGGAGCCACACTGTACCTCTGTACCCGCACCACAAGAGAGGGAGCCACACTGTACCCGCACCACCAGATAGAAAGTCACGCTGTACCCGCACCAACAGAGCAAGAGCCACGCTGTACCTGCACCACCAGAGAGGGAGCCACACTGTACCGCTATACCTGCACCACCAGTGAGGGAGCCACACTGTACCTCTGTACCTGCATCACCAGAGAGGGAGCCACACTGTACCCCTGTACCCGCACCAACAGATAGAAAGTGATGCTGTACCCGCACCACCAGAGCAAGAGCCACGCTGTATCTGCACCACCAGAGAGGGAGCCACACTGTACCTCTGTACCCGCACCACCAGAGAGGGAGCCACACTGTACCTCTGTACCTGCACCACCAGAGAGGGAGCCACACTGTACCTCTGTACCCGCACCACCAGAGAGGGAGCCACACTGTACCTCTGTACCCGCACCACCAGAGAGGGAGCCACACTGTACCCGCACCACCAGATAGAAAGTCACGCTGTACCCGCACCACCAGAGCAAGAGCCACGCTGTACCTGCGCCACCAGAGAGGGAGCCACACTGTACCGCTATACCTGCACCACCAGTGAGGGAGCCACACTGTACCTCTGTACCCGCACCACCAGAGAGGGAGCCACACTGTACCCCTGTACCCGCACCAACAGATAGAAAGTGATGCTGTACCCGCACCACCAGAGCAAAAGCCACGCTGTATCTGCACCACCAGAGAGGGAGCCACACTGTACCTCTGTACCCGCACCACCAGAGAGGGAGCCACACTGTACCTCTGTACCCGCACCACCAGAGAGGGAGCCACACTGTACCCGCACCACCAGATAGAAAGTCACGCTGTACCCGCACCACCAGAGCAAGAGCCACGCTGTACCTGCGCCACCAGAGAGGGAGCCACACTGTACCGCTATACCTGCACCACCAGTGAGGGAGCCACACTGTACCTCTGTACCCGCACCACCAGAGAGGGAGCCACACTGTACCCCTGTACCCGCACCAACAGATAGAAAGTGATGCTGTACCCGCACCACCAGAGCAAAAGCCACGCTGTATCTGCACCACCAGAGAGGGAGCCACACTGTACCTCTGTACCCGCACCACCAGAGAGGGAGCCACACTGTACCTCTGTACCTGCACCACCAGAGAGGGAGCCACACTGTACCCCTGTACCTGCACCGCCAGAGAGGGAGCCACACTGTACCTCTGTACTTGCACCACCAGAGAGGGTGCCACACTGCACCCCTGTACCCGCACCACCAGAGAGGGAGCCACACTATACTCCTGTACCCGCACCACCAGAGAGGGAGCCACACTATACCCCTGTACCCGCACCACCAGAGAGGGAGCCACACTGTACCCCTGTACCCGCAGCACCAGAGAGGGTGCCACACTGCACCCCTGTACCCGCACCACCAGAGAGGGAGCCACACTATACCCCTGTACCCGCACCACCAGAGAGGGAGCCACACTGTACCCCTGTACCCGCAGCACCAGAGAGGGAGCCACACTATACCCCTGTACCCGCACCACCAGAGAGGGAGCCACACTGTACCCCTGTACCCGCACCACCAGAGAGGGAGCCACACTGTACCCCTGTACCTGCACCACCAGAGAGGGAGCCACACTGTACCCCTGTACCCGCACCACCAGAGAGGGAGCCACACTGTATCCCTTTACCCGCACCACCAGAGAGGGAGCCACACTGTACCTCTGTACCTGCACCACCAGAGAGGGAGCCACACTGTACCCCTGTACCTGCACCGCCAGAGAGGGAGCCACACTGTACCTCTGTACTTGCACCACCAGAGAGGGTGCCACACTGCACCCCTGTACCCGCACCACCAGAGAGGGAGCCACACTATACTCCTGTACCCGCACCACCAGAGAGGGAGCCACACTATACCCCTGTACCCGCACCACCAGAGAGGGAGCCACACTGTACCCCTGTACCCGCAGCACCAGAGAGGGTGCCACACTGCACCCCTGTACCCGCACCACCAGAGAGGGAGCCACACTATACCCCTGTACCCGCACCACCAGAGAGGGAGCCACACTGTACCCCTGTACCCGCAGCACCAGAGAGGGAGCCACACTATACCCCTGTACCCGCACCACCAGAGAGGGAGCCACACTGTACCCCTGTACCCGCACCACCAGAGAGGGAGCCACACTGTACCCCTGTACCTGCACCACCAGAGAGGGAGCCACACTGTACCCCTGTACCCGCACCACCAGAGAGGGAGCCACACTGTATCCCTTTACCCGCACCACCAGAGAGGGAGCCACACTGTATCCCTGTACCCGCACCACCAGAGAGGGAGCCACACTGTACCCCTGTACCCGCACCACCAGAGAGGGAGCCACACTGTACCTGCACCACCAGAGCAAGAGCCACACTGTACCTGCACCACCAGAGAGGGAGCCACACTGTACCTTTTTACCCACACCACCAGAGAGGGAGCCACACTGCACTCCTGTACCTGCACCACCAGAGAGGGAGCCACACTGTACCCTTGTACCCGCACCACCAGAAAGGGAGTCACACTGTACCCCTTTACCTGCACCAACAAAGAGGGAGCCACACTGTACCCCTGTACCCGCACCACCAGAGAGGGAGCCACACTGTACCCCTGTACCCACACCACCAAAGAGAAAGCCACGCTGTACCCACACCACCAGAGCAAGAGCCACGCTCTACTCACACACCACCAGAGAGGGAGCCACGCTGTACCCACACCACCAGAGGGGGAGCCACGCTGTACCCGCACCACCAAAGTGGGAGAAAGATGGAGCCACTGCCAGGGTACAGGCATGCTACACTACTGACTAGAGTCAGCCTGGGCAACCCAGAGTGAGCGAACATCCAACCGGAGGGAGCACTGTTGCGGTTTTGCGGGGTCTGGTAAGAGAGCCTGTTGGCCATTATCCATTACTGTTCCCAGGGACTGAGCCATTAGGAAGTGCCTAACCTGATGTCCTCTAGGCCTTATTGACCGCCACAACGATCTCCAACGCTGGTCCTCCGGTCCAAAAGGAGGGGGGGTGACACCATTTTTACCGCACCAGGTGACACCAACCCTAGTGACAGCACTGTCCCAGAGACCAGTGCCATGACAAGTTCCAGCACTGAGCTCCGGTAACTGGCCAGACAGGGGTGTGCTAGCATAGGCACCCAGGGGTCCCACAAGCGGCGATCTGCTTTCCGTAGCAGCCGACACCTCTCTCCCCACTGTCAGCCACACACACTCCTCAGCTCCAATGTTCTAGTGTACACAGCCAGGAGGAGTAGGAGCCACAGAGGAGGGACATGACTTCAGTGCAAGAGCCGTGCTGCTGGTCTGAGGTCTGTGTATAGTTTACAGAGGAAGGAAACACAGTAACCGGGAAGGGGGGCAGATAACAGATGTACACATGGAGTGATGGGAAGGAGGGGTAAGGGGATATGTGCTGGGTGCTTTGGGAGGGGAGAGGAGATGTGCCAGTGTAGGGGTCTGATCCTCCCCCACCACTAACACATGTCCTCTACAATCCCAAAGCACCCAGCACATATTCCCTTACTCTCCACATTAAAAGATGCTGCATCCCTCTCTGTCCTCTTCCCATGGAGATGACAGGGCGGATCTTAAAAAGGAAGGGGTGGGACATATTTAAATTAGGGGGTGCACCAGTTTAGTCAGGCCGAGGGCAGCACAAAACATAAATACACCACTGGTGCAAACTAAACCCCGGTTTTTAACATATACTGTTAGACAGGATAATTTGGTTGAATGCAGGCTGGTTGGTAAGTTGAGCTGGGAATTTTCTTTGGTTTTGTTTGACATGCGTTGCCCTTCCGTGTGATTCCTTACTGTGAAGACCAGTTATAGATGGGGGAGTGGCTATTTGTTTGTGATATTATGATCCAGGTATCACTGCCAGACAACACAGCCAGACTCTCTATCTGCACTGCAACAAGACACACCCCAGGCTGACTGGCTCCGGGTCTGATTGCTGCTATGCAGAGGGATACACAGAAGACAGACTCTGGTATTTGTATTTGTAACATTACAAAATACATTTAAAGATTTATAATGCAAAGATATATAATTTTTTTTTTAGATGTGCCCGGAGTCTAAGAAGTTAACCATTAGGAAATGAACAGGGTGTCTGCCAGAGTTGTCTGGGCTCCATGGCCTTAAATGTAGAAAACAATGGTATTCCTTGTAATGGGATTGTTGGTGATACCCAATTACATCCACTTGTCAGCTGGCTTGAAGCTGCTGGCTGTCACGTATGGAAATCATGTTTCTGAAGATCATCAAATCTGTGCTGAGATTATCTCCAACTGTCATCTCCTCCAACTCCGATAAATAACCCAACCCGTCATCTACAGAGAGAAGACTCTTCATCACTTCTTAGTTTTCACTGTGCAAAGATGGAGCTCTGTGTACCTCTGATCCTTCTGTGTGTGTCCACCTCGCTCTCCATAGAGGACAATGAGACGGAGGGTGAGTACCCCCATTTCAGTATTGTAGAGTGATATCATGTATTGTGTGTGTCCTCCTCACTCTCCATAGAGGACAATGAGATGGAGGGTGAGTACCCCCATTTCAGTATTGTAGAGTGATATCATGTATTGTGTGTCCACCTCACTCTCCATAGAGGACAATGAGATGTAGGGTGAGTACCCCCATTTCAGTATTGTAGAGTGATATCATGTATTGTGTGTGTCCTCCTCACTCTCCATAGAGGACAATGAGATGGAGGGTGAGTACCCCCATTTCAGTATTGTAGGGTGATATCATGTATTGTGTGTCCTCCTCGCTCTCCATAGAGGACAATAAGACGGAGGGTGAGTACCCCCATTTCAGTATTGTAGAGTGATATCATGTATAGTGTGTCCTCCTCCCTCTCCTTAGAGGACAATGAGATAGAGGGTGAGTACCCCCATTTCAGTATTGTAGGGTGATATCATGTATTGTGTGTGACCTCCTCACTCTCCATAGAGGACAATGAGACGGAGGGTGAGTACCCCCATTTCAGTATTGTAGAGTGATATCATGTATTGTGTGTGTCCTCCTCACTCTCCATAGAGGACAATGAGATGGAGGGTGAGTACCCCAATTTCAGTATTGTAGAGTGATATCATGTATTGTGTGTGTCCTCCTCACTCTCCATAGAGGACAATGAGATGGATGGTGAGTACCCCCATTTCAGTATTGTAGAGTGATATCATGTATTGTGTGTGTCCTCCTCACTCTCCATAGAGGACAATGAGATGGATGGTGAGTACCCCCATTTCAGTATTGTAGAGTGATATCATGTATTGTGTGTGTCCTCCACAATCTCCATAGAGGACAATGAGATGGAGGGTGAGTACCCCCATTTCAGTATTGTAGGGTGATATCATGTATTGTGTGTGTCCTCCTCTCTCTCCATAGAGGACAATGAGATGGAGGGTGAGTACCCCCATTTCAGTATTGTAGAGTGATATCATGTATTGTGTGTGTCCTCCTCACTCTCCATAGAGGACAATGAGATGGAGGGTGAGTACCCCCATTTCAGTATTGTAGAGTGATATCATGTATTGTGTGTGTCCTCCTCACTCTCCATAGAGGACAATGAGATGGAGGGTGAGTACCCCCATTTCAGTATTGTAGAGTGATATCATGTATTGTGTGTGTCCTCCTCACTCTCCATAGAGGACAATGAGACGGAGGGTGAGTACCCCCATTTCAGTATTGTAGAGTGATATCATGTATTGTGTGTGTCCTCCTCACTCTCCATAGAGGACGATGAGATGGAGGGTGAGTACCCCAATTTCAGTATTGTAGGGTGATATCACAGATATTTGCATTGCACTATATAGAAGTGAATAAAGGAGATGTCAGTCTACTACAGTTTTACTACAGTTTTGGGGTATTGAATGTCTTAGACCCCACTGGAGATGTGTTCATAGAGTGAGGAATATATCACAAAAAGTGACCAGGTGGACACATTGATTATGAAGGGTTTGAATGATAAAATAGATAAACTATTTTAACAGCGATTTGTGATTTACTGATTTTGATATTTATGTACTGGGTTTTTGTGCATAAATAAACTGTCCTTGGTGTAGTAGTGGGTAGGCAGTATATTGGCCCTACTTTTAGTGAGGAGTTCTAGGTTTGTCACTTTTATATCCATTTCTCATGGCTAGATATTTCTCAGATATCAACATCACTTGTTTTTAACAATACAGAAATGATCTGCCCCTGGAAGGGTTCTGGGTCACCCTGAGAAGAGTGGTGTCAGGAGGAAGGGGTGACCTTCCATCACAGAGATTGTAGAGGAATGATCTGCCCCTTGAAGGGTTCTGGGTCACCCTGAGCAGAATGGTGTCAGGAGGAAGGGGTGACCTTCCATCACAGAGATTGTAGAGGAATGATCTGCCCCTTGAGGGGTTCTGGGTCACCCTAAGCAGAGCGGTGTCAGGAGGAAGGGGTGACCTTCCATCACAGAGATTGTAGAGGAATTATCTGCTCCTGGAAGGGTTCTGGGTCACCCTAAGAAGAGTGGTGTCACGAGGAAGGGGTGACGTTCCATCACAGAGATTGTGCAGTAATGATCTGTCCCTGGAAGAGTTCTGGGTCACCCTGAATTTAGCGGTGTCAGAAGGAAGTGGTGACCTTCCATCACAGAGATTGCAGAGGAATGATCTGATTCTGGAAGGGTTTTGGGTCACCCTGAGAGGAGGGGTGTCAGGAGGAAGGGGTGACACGCTTCATGGAGATTGCAGAGGAACGAACTGCCCTTGGAAGGGTTCTAGGTCATCCTGAGAAGAGTGGTGTCAGGAGGAAGGGGTCACATTCCTTTACAGGGATTAAGGGTGGGCCGAACACTCCCTTGTTCGGTTCACAGCAGAACTCCCTGCCCGCAGACCCCCCACGACCACCAACCATGGTTGTGAGGAAGAGGCCCTTGTCCCCATCAACATGGGGACAAGGTGCTTTGAAATAGGGGGGGGCTAAAGCACCCATCCCCCATGTTGAGGGCATGTGGCCTGGTATGGTTCAGGAGGGGGGAAGACGCTTGCTCATCCCCCTTTCTTGACCTGCCAGGCTGCATGCCCGGATAAGGGTCTGGTGTAGATTTTGGGGGTCCCCACACCATTTTTTTTTAAATTTTTTAACCGGCACTTCTTTTTATTGTTGAGCTGTCAGCGGAAAACCCATTGACAGCCGATGACTTGTTAAGGATGCCGCGGCCAGCTCCCCCCCCCACTGTGCCCTGATTGGGCAATGCTTTGCCTGATTAGGGAGCAGAATGCACTGTGTAGCGCTCAGTGCATTGCAGGGTGTTCCTCGAGGCAAATCTGATCTGCCTCTGGAAGGGTTCTGGATCCAACGGGATTAGTTGTATTGCAGATTTCTGTTCAGTGTTGTTGGGTGAGAGGACAGTACTGATTGATCGCTCACATTCTGACTTTACAAATACAGGCCATATAATTATAACATGGGAATTTACTTTTATACTGCATATTACTGAAGGTCATTAAAATCTAAAACTTAGAAAGGAGAAATGTTTGTTTTGCATATTGTTGCATCCTCTAGTGTAGAGTGCTAGTGTAAATAATTTTTTTGATAGTGTAGGTAAATTTAGGCCTGGCTGGCAGCCAAGCCTGAGGTGAATCTGGGTCCAGGGTGAGTGACTCAGGGAGGATGGCTGACTCATCGGGCAGCACCTCTACTACCTCCCCCTACTCGTGGAACCTTGGAGAAGCTTAGAGAATAGAAGGAAGATTAGGAGGAACTTGTCTGGAGTATTGATGAGGGTTCCAGCCAATCCCCAGCAAATGGTCTGGCAGGGAGTAGGCCCCTCTTAAATACTCAGGGTCATGCCAGCAGGGACAGGAGACTTTGGGTGGAAGCTGGAGATGCAGTGCTGAGGAGGCTGTCAGGGGCCCTTGAGGTTAACCCCTAGTCTGGGGGGTGACCTCAGGCCTGGGGCTCGGGTGCAGGAGGAGTCCTGTCCGGAGCAAGAGTGAGTAAAGCAGGAGCCAGTGAGCACATCCAGGAGGTCTCTAGGGGGAAGTCAGCCGGGTTCGGCTGGTGAGTGTGACAGTCTGGGAGGACTGTGGGAAGTAGCCAGTAGGGCTAGTGAGAGAGGCAGCTGCAGCCAGGTTGGTTGGCAGTGCCGGGAGAGGTAGTGCTGGGATCATTAGCCACAGGAATACTGCTGGACACTGGACTTTTTCTCTACACACCATAGGGGCCTGTGATTGCTTCCTGCAAAAGGCTTGTGCTTGATCTGGCTGAGTGCCTCCAGCTGGGTCTGTGTTAGTTCCGCAAGCAAGTTATGTGCTGGAGGAAGAGGAGTGTATGCAGGGAGTGTACAGTTTATAGCTGAAGTGTCCCTGAAGAAGTTTTGTTCCACTCAGGTGGACATCCCATAATCATCCCATCCCCATCCAAGTTTATTAACCTCTAAATAAACAAACACAAAGTTGCTGGACTGTTTCCTGTCTCAAGTGTGTCTGTGGAAATTCGGTGTGCCTGGCTGTGCAGGGTGGGGTGATCCCTATTCACTAGCGGCTCCTACAGGGAATGCTCTACAATAGAAATATAAATCCTGAGAGTGGACCGAATTCTAAATGATTTTCTCTTTTCAGGTCTTCCCATATCTGTCCTCAACAGCTCTTCTGAAGATTACAGATGGACCAATTTTTTAGATGGTACGTAATTTATTGTATATTCTATGTGTACCAGTTGTAGGTGGAGAAATATCTCTGTGTAGATAATATTGGGGTCTCTTCATGACTGATGGGACCTCTAGAGTTTAATTTGTGCTCCTGTTCATCATCCCGTCCAGTAAGATTTTCAGATATCCAATGACTCCTCATTACATCCATCCCATGTCCTCCACTGGTGTATATTCCGGGAGAGGAGATCATTGTTCAGTTGAGGATGGAGGAAGTGATGTGGGTACACGGTACCCTCAGCCTCACCTCCTTCTATCCAGGTCAGAGGAAAACTACATTTTGTTGAAAGAAAAATGATAAAACACAGGACTCGGCGAAGAGATTCAAAACCACTCAAACCACACAAAGCCAATTTCGTGCAGGTCCCTCTGACTCCATAGCTTAGTTTGAATATAGTTGGAGGTTCTGGCAGGACATCTACTCTTATACTCCTACTTCTCTCTTCCTCTACTCCTTTCCCTCCTTCTCCCTGTCTTCACTGTTTTTCTATTGGTGATTGAATACTTATGATATAGATATGGGACACCTCATCTTGAGTAGGTGAGACACACATCTGTGGATTTTCTATTATAGGGGACAACTTAATTTCCTCAAGAATCACAATGGATGGTTCATTTCAGCAGTGAATATGATCCTCTGTAGTAGGTATGAGCTTCGAGTTCGAGTCGAACTCATGTTCGACTCGAACATCGGCTGTTCGCCAGTTCGCTGAACAGCGAACAATTTGGGGTGTTCGCGGGAAATTCGAAAGCCGCGGAACACCCTTTAAAAGTCTATGGGAGAAATCAAAAATGCTAATTTTAAAGGCTTATATGCAAGTTATTGTCATAAAAAGTGTTTGGGGACCCGGGTCCTGCCCCAGGGGACATGTATCAATGCTAAAAAAGTTTTAAAAACAGCCGTTTTTTCAGAAGCAGTGATTTTAATAATGCTTAAAGTGAAACAATAAAAGTGTAATATCCCTTTAAATTTCATACCTGGGGGGTGTCTATAGTATGCCTGTAAAGGGGCGCATGTTTCCCGTGTTTAGAACAGTCTGACAGCAAAATGACATTTCAAAGGAAAAAAAGTCATTTAAAACTACTCGCGGCTATTAATGAATTGTCGGTCCGACAATACACATAAAAGTTCATTGATAAAAACGGCATAGGAATTCCCCACAGGGGAACCCCGAACCAAAATTTAAAAAAAAAAAATGACGTGGGGGATCCCCTACATTCCATACCAGGCCCTTCAGGTCTGGTATGGATTTTAAGGGGAACCCTGCGCCAAAATTTAAAAAAAAATGGCGTGGGGTCTCCCCAAAAATCCATACCAGACCCTCATCCGAGCACGCAACCTGGCAGGCCGCAGGAAATGAGGGGGGACGAGAGAGCGCCCCCCCCTCCTGAACCGTACCAAGCCACATGCCCTCAACATTGGGAGGGTGCCCCCCAAAACACCTTGTCCCCACGTTGATTTGGACAAGGGCCTCATCCCCACAACCCTTGCCCGGTGGTTGTGGGGGTCTGCGGGCAGGGGGCTTATCGGAATGTGGAAGCCCCTTTTAACAAGGGGACCCCCAGATCCCGGCCCTCCCCCCTGTGTGAAATGCCCCTACCATTTGACTAAAAAAGTGTCAAAAATGTTAAAAATGACAAGAGACAGTTTTTGACAATTCCTTTATTTAAATGCTTCTTCTTTCTTCTATCTTCTATCTTCCTTCAGTTTCTTCCTCCATCTTCTTCTTCTTCTGGTTCTTCTGGTGACCCTGCCCCCTCTGACGCACGGGAACTTCCCTGTGGCATTTCCCGTGACGTCAGAGGGGGGCGGACAGGGAAGTCACCGTGAGTCAGAGGGGGCGGGGTCACCGGGTGGCCCCGCCCTCCATTATTTAAGAACTGTCAGAAGAGAAGCGTCACACAGCGGGAGTCTCCCATCCCATCATGCTGGATGTGGAGCAGCCCAGAAGACGAAGGGAAGAAGACGCCGGCGCCGAGGAGGAAGATGCCAGACGAGAACACTGGAGGAAGAACCAGAAGAACCAGAAGAAGAAGATGGAGGAAGAAACCAAAGGAAGATAAGAAGATAGAAGATAGAAGAAAGAAGAAGCATTTAAATAAAAGAATTGTCAAGAACTGTCTCTTGTAATTTTTAACATTTTTGACACTTTTTTGTGTGAAATGGTTGGGGTACAAGTACCCCCTTACCATTTCACACAGGGGGGAGAGCCGGGATCTGGGGGTCCCTTTGTTAAAGATTTTCGATAAGCCCCCTGCCCGCAGACCCCCACAACCACCGGGCAAGTTTTGTGGGAATGAGGCTCTTGTCCTCATCAACATGGGGACAAGGTGTTTTGGGGGGCTACCCCAAAACACCCTCCCAATGTTGAGGGCATGTGGCCTGGTACGGTTCAGGAAGGGGGGCACTCTCTTGCCCCCCCCTCTTTTCCTGCGGCCTGCCAGGTTGCGTGCTCGGATAAGGGTCTAGTATGGATTTTTGGGGAGACCCCACGCCATTTTTTTTTTAAATTTTGGCACGGGGTTCCCCTTAAAATCCATACCAGACCTGAAGGGTCTGGTATAGATTTTGAGGGGGGCCCCTACGTAATTTTTTTTTTTTTAATTTTGGTTCGGGGTTCCCCTGTGGGGAAATCCCCATGCCGTTTTTATCAATGAACTTTTATGTGTATTGTCGGACCGGCAATTCATTAATAGCCGCGAGTACTTTTAAATGACTTTTTTCTTTGAAATGTCACTTTGCTGTCAGTGTGCTGTTCTAAACACTGGAAAAATGCGCCCCTTTACAGGCATACTATAGACACCCCTCAGGTACAAAATTTAAAGGGATATTACACTTTTATTGTTTCACTTTAAGCATTATTAAAATCACTGCTCCTGAAAAAACGGCTGTTTTTAAAACTTTTTTTTGCATTGATCCATGTCCCCTGGGGCAGGTCCTGGGTCCCCAAACACTTTTTATGACAATAACTTGCATATAAGCCTTTAAAATTAGCACTTTTGATTATTCATGTTCGTGTCCCATAGACTTTAATGGTGTTCGCGTGTTCGAACACATTTTTTTCCTGTTCGCATGTTCTGGTGCGAACCGAACAGGGGGGTGTACGGCTCATCCCTGCCCTCATTGTAACCATCTGTAGCCAAGTCCTCTCAAGGCCTAATGGTGACCTTCAGAGTTAGGGACAGCTGACATCCTTCTATGTAGAGTGGGTTACCAGGCATGGTGGGTGTAGTGCAAGGTAGATTCATGGGCGCCAGACACTTCTTGAATGCAAAGAGATTTATTTTCTCTTGAACAGAACTGTGGGAGAGAGGGTTTAAGGCCAGGACACCCTTTAGTAGTTGAAATGTTAATTAGCAGACTCCGAGACTTCTATAGGGAGACAGTCATGCAGGGAAAGGCACCCAGCCGGACACCACATCTGCATGTGTAGACACGCTGTAGACACGCTGTCTCCTATGGCAACTATCTTCAACAGTTTCTAACAAAGGTTGCAATGAACTTGTTCACTTCCTCCACAATCTCCTTTTTAGATCTTCACTCAACTGGGCTCCCAGTCTGTCACCTAGACCCGCTGATCCACTGCTACTGGAGCTCCTGAGTTCTTCCAATCTTCTCACTAATTATCTTCCTCAAGCCTCACCCCAGCATCCCTGCTGGGTCCCCAGCTTGGAATTCACAAATACTCCTCAAGCGTCACCCCACTGGCCTGCTCGGTCCCTGGCTTGGCACACAAGACCGCTCTGCAAGCATCATCTCCGCTGGTTGGGTCCCTGGCTTGATACCTGCTGAAGTTTCTCAATTCTTCACCTCCCCGGTTGATGAGAATACTGCTCTGGTACTTGCTTCAGCTACTCACACTGGTCCCTGGTAATAAGTTGGATGGTCCCTAAGTTGTAACAGCTTCCCCTCTATCTCCGACCAGGACAGGTTCTCCGGCCTGCCGAACCATCACTTTTGGTTGGACTGCAAGCCGCAGTCCCAACCCTATGCTGCTCTCTCTTGCTTCTGGATAGGCCCTAAGACAGCCTAGCAGCCAGATGTCCCCAGGATAGACCTTAGGCTCTGGACTAGCAGCAGTGTTGCCAACCGTCAGTATTTATACTGGCAGCCAGTAAAAAACAGGCAAATTTGTCCTGCCAGTAAATGCCAGTAAAAGGAAAAGTTGCCAGTAAAAAATATGGCTGTGATGTTCGGCTCGGTCCAGAGCCCGCCGAGACCATCCGAGTGCCTGCTACAGTTCGGGCAGCTCTAGTGGAGGTGGTGCCCAAGTGTGTCGTGTGATGTCATGGTGCATGGGAGCCAAGCAGAGCAGCCAGAGCCTCGTGTGTAGGTCTGCAGGACAGGAGCAGGGCAGGTCGGGAGCGGGACTGTCAGTGCTGTTTAGACTGGAGTGGACTGAAGGAACTAAGAGTCAACTTCGTGTGTGTGTGTGTGCCTTCCTATTCTAATTTCTTGCCCTCCTGAGTCCTGTCCCTGAGCTACTTACTTACGATATCGAAAATAAAATAATATGTTTTTTGCCCTAATATCTACCTTAAATCACATTGCTATTTGCATATTGTACTTGTTTGTAGCCTAAATACTAAAATTTGCACTTAAAACTGTAATTTTGTAACTTTTGGAAATGCCAGTAAAAACTTGGCTGTGCCAGGAAATTTTGGGTGTTGTGTCAGTAAATTTCAATCTGGTAGGTTGGCAACACAGCCTAGCAGCCCAGGGCAATACAAACCATGTCCACCCAGACAGCTGTCCAGGTAGCACAGAACCCCAATCACCTGACTCCACCCAAATAAATAGGCTCTCCCAGCAGGCCAAGGGACCCAAGAAAATCCCTGCCCATTGGCTGAGACGCCCCATCTATTCCTAATCTGTCCTTGCAATGCCCTTGTCTTATCTAATACCAGTTACAGGGCCACCTAGTGACAGAAGAGAGAAGTACAGCAATTCCAGAATTAGGGTGGAATCAATTGATCTCCTAACAATTGGCCAAGACAACTATACTTGGCAGGTAAATTTACTAGCAACCCTGTCTAAACATCAGGGTGCTACATATCTATTACCCTTATATGAGCACACGTAATCCACGTGTCCCCGTACGCCACTGAGCTGTATGGTCCTATATTGTAAACCTCATTATTCATGTTATATCACCATTTTCTATGGTATACTGTGCAACTCTTCTAACAATAAAAAAAATGATTGAAAGAGAAAAATTAAGGTTGGCAGTATTGCCTACTGCCCTAGGACACAGTTTGTTCCCAGTTGGGGTGTCGGGGGCAGGGGTCACCTTACCACACAATCAGTTTAATACTATTTTCACTGTTCAAGTTGAAACAGGACATTTGCCTTGTTACTATGCTCACAACAGTACCTATTCTAAGGTATGGCAGGAAATGTCAATGTCATTTCTTTCTGTACTCATTTTTTTATGTTGAAAAATGAATAAAAACCATTGAAAGTAAAAAAAAAAATTATAAAACATAAATGTTTTGTAATCCATTTGGTAATTTAATGTCTGTCATGGGCGCCTGGGCCTACCCGCACATCTCGCACCACCCCACCCACATCCATGAGGTGAGACATGCCACTCAGAGCCACTCTTCTCACCAGTGCCACCGCTCACAGCTCCCACCACCTCACACCACCTGTGTGAAAGGCATGGGGCAAACTATCCCCCCCTCGCTGTGACCTGAATGTAGATTTACCACATACCGGGTGGACATATCCTCCCCTGGTGTTCTAGAGTGTCAGGGGCACAGTGCACTCCCCTTCCTATACTATGGCAGTGCCCACCAGAGACTGCACTCCTGATATGACTGAGCTGTAAGCAGGGGTGGATCCAGAGTCTAGTCTCGGGAGGGGCACTGCCAGAAAATGAGGCGTTGCTTACAGAACTGTATTTAACGTATCATACAGTCCTAACCCTGTTTAAAACAGTGACATGTTTATCATTCCAGGTTAGATCATTACATTACAAACAGACAGGATAGGTTTAGGCCCATTGGCCAGAGGGGGAGCCAATCAGCGGGTCTGGCGGAAGCGGTGTTGGAAAAGTGGAAAAGTGTCAGTAAAGTGTCTGATCTGTCCGCTGCAGTCCCACTAAAAATCACCGATCACCGCTATTACTAGTAAAAAATAAAATAAGCATCTGGGGGCCCCCTTTAACAAAGGGGGCCCCAGATCTTGCCCCCCTCCCTATGTGAATGGGTATGGGGTACATTGTACCCCTACTCATTCACAAAAAAGTAAAAATGATAGCAGACAGTTTTTGACAAATTCTTTATTGAAAAAAAAAAAAGTGTCCCGCGATGTAAATCCATCGTCAATCACGGCGCCGACGGACCTGAGAAAACTTTTTTACGGAAAAAACTCCAACTCCATGGGGAGCGCCCTGCCGACTGATGTTATATATCCATGGGCGGGGCCACCCGGTGACATAAACGGGTGACCCCACCCCCCCTCTGATGTCAGATGGAAGTGACATGTAAAATGTTCTTAGTAGGAAGGGAAGATCAGTGAACAGATTTAATGATCTTCCTCCCCTCTACCCAGCAGCACCCACTATGGTGGTCCGGGGGTCAGTCAATGGGAGTGGAGAGCCCTGGAAACATGGCGGGGGATTGACTGTTGTCAGGGTGTGTGGAAGGAGAGCCACCCAACTGCGTCCACCTAACAGTTGGTTTCCATACATGCCATTTATCTGTGGCAGTGAAAGTGTTAAAGATATAAATGTAGAGCAGGAATGGTCCTTTTGTGTGAAAATATAAATCCTGAGAAAGGACTGAATTGTCAATGATTTTCTCTTTTCAGGTCACCCCATACCTGTCCTCTCTGAAGATTATGGAAGTGCACTTTATTTTGACGGTTAGTAATGTATTGTACATTGTCCTGTTATGTGTTCACAGATGAAGGAACATCCATGTATTAATAAGGTGGGGAAATCTCTATAGCAGGTATGTCAAACTCAATTTTATCGTGGGCCACATCAGCATTATAGTTGCCCTCAAAGGGCCGGTTGTATCTGTAAGACTAGATATCCAGATCACCCCACCCCCTCTTACATCAGATGTCAAGAGCCGACCCCATATATATATCTATATCATTATCGGTGTTAATACTTGCCTTGTATTGCACAGGGGTTTCTTCTGCTGAGTTGGTGCTGTTTGCCTAAAACTCAGTAGCTCTACTACCTCTTCTTTGTAGCAACATTCCCCTTTTTGGTTCAAGCAAAATAGTCATAGAACCTAAATACACTGTGTTGTCTGATTATTACTCCACAGTGAATGTCTGAACCCAGAGTGTCAGGTGGGTTGGAATGTTCACCAAGTCATGGCCGTGAGGGTGAGCAGGTAATTCTAAGTAGTCCCCTAGGGGGGCTAGGCTACCCATGGATGAGCTTAGGAATATGAGAAGCATCTGGACTTGGCTATGAGGGAGAATACTGTGTAGGTGTATTGTCTCTGGTACAAGAAGCTGCCACAGCTGGATGATATGAAACCTAGCATATAAAATGCATGTTTAAAAATGACGGGACTGCAGTGTCGCCTGACTAGCTCTCACCCACCATGCTGCTTGCTTTCCGCGGTCCGTACGTGACCATAGGATGAATACCATTTAGCACCTTAAGTGTCCAACAAGCCGGTCTCTGGATCAGTTCAGGCAACTGAAGCAACCATCCAAAGAGATGTATTGATTTAAGTGTAGCACCCTGATGTTTAGGCAGGGTTGCTCCTAAATTTACCTGTATAGCTACCTCGGCACATTGTTAGGGATCAATTGATTTCACCCTAGGTCTGGAATTGCTGCACTTCACCTCTTCTGCCGCTCGGTGGCTGGGTACTTGGTGACATTAGATAAGACAAAGGGCAAAGCAAGCGGGGAAGGGAGCGGGCCAGAGAGGAGATAAGGGAACAAAGAATCATTGCGGAAGAAGTAGCAACTAAGCGGAAGGAAACTGGGTGATCGATCGTTTATGAGTGGCACATGGACTGTTGATCACGTGAGTGAAAGCCCAAGGGAAGGGTACTGCAGGGTACTGCCAGAGGCTGAGGGATGTTGGTACGCAAGTCAGTGAGATGGGCAGTGATGGCCTGTGACTTTGGGTTCAGCAATGCGCGATTCCAATCAGTCAAGCGGGAGGAGTTATTCAGAGTGACTTTTCTTTAGCTCAACTTGGAAGTACCATGTAGATGGGAAGTAGTGGTAAAAAGGTAGTGGTAAAGCTGCAAGCACACATATAGAGATACAGACTGTTCTTAAAATGTTCTGCAGATGAAGATGTTATTCAGAGTGACTCTTTATCTATTATTCTCTATCAAATCTACTTCCATCTTCCCTAATTGAAGAAATCACACAAAGTGATTTCTTATTATCCGCAAATGGTTCTAGTTCTCCATAAGAGAAAGTGAAAAGATGATAATGCAACAAAAGAGCATCTCGGAACAAGTCCTTCTTCTATGCCAGTTCATGTTATTTAATAAAGCAAGAGAAAAAGCATTATGGACTGTGTTTCTGAATTTATGGGCTGCAATGGGTTAGTTGGTAAACGTGAATTACGGATATAACAAATACTAGCAGCTCCTTCGGGGGTACTTGCTACATAACCATGTACTAACACTCCTATAATAATAAATATGAAGATGGTATATTTCCCCTACAAAGATTAGAGATCATTATCATGGTTCAAGGAATACTTGTAGGCTTAATTCAGTATTCAACCCCTTTGGGATCATAGTTTTCAAACTGAATATCCATTCCTTTTTCTTTCAGAGGATGGTGTCATAATCACCTCTGCATTTAGGTAGAGATAGGGCAAAAAAGCCTTTTCACTTTTAGTCCCACAGTGGAGGATTTCTTGGAACCTCTCGAAGTGCTGCGCTACAGGGCCCCATTTTGGGTTGTCCTTGTCCTTAACTTTTTGGACATTTCTAATGCTACAGAGGTGTCCCCCTACACGTATACATAGATGTCCCTTCTGTTTAACATCGAGTCTTCCTGTTCTTGCCCACATACAACTTTTCACACGGACATTCCAAAATGTGTAAGACTTTTTTCTGTGCCACAGTTAATGAACCTCATAATCTGATAAACTCTTTCACCATCCGTGTCGTTAAATTTATCTGTACGCTCAATATGATGACAGATATGGCAATGACCACATGGAAACATACTAGCCAATTATTAGACGGAGTGCAATTTTTTTTTTTTTAAGATTAAACACCTATATAGAAATATAATGGCCTTTTAACCACTTAAGGACCAAGCCTCTTTCTGAGATTTGTTGTTTACAAGTTAAAAACAGTTTTTTTTTTGCTAGAAAATTACTTATAACCCCCAAACATTATATATCTATATATATATATATCTATCTATCTATCTATCTATCTATCTATCTATCTATCTATCTATCTATCTATCTATCTATCTATCTATCTATCTATTTATGGGTGGAGCCCTATGTCCGATATGGACATAGATAACATTTGTAGTTAACATAAACTTACCATCGGAAATAGACCTGGAAGTGTGGACTTACCATATGAAATGGACCTGAAAGTGTGCCTTGGTCTGCTGGTCGGTATGCCAGAATAAGGGGGCATACCCTAGTTTAAGAAATGATTATTCTGTAGAGAGAAATGAATGAAATGAATGAATGAAATGAATACCTTGAAATGGGGATGGGAGGGTGGGTATCGCGCACAGAAAACCGGCAAGCACCACAGGTGAGTGGGCTGCTTAAATACCCCCCGGGCTCCTCCCATAAATTCAGGCCACCATACTGGCCTTCCTACATATATACATACATACATACATACATACATACATATATTCTAACACCCTAGAGAATAAAATGGCGGCCATTGCAATACTTTCTGTCACACTGTATTTGCGCAGCGGTCTTACAGGTGCACTTTTTTTGAAAAAATACACTTTTTTGAATTAAAAAATAAAACAACAGTAAAGTTAGCCCAATTTTTTTTTTATACTGTGAAAGATAATGTTATGCAGAGTAAATTGATACCCAACATGTCACGCTTCAAAGTTGCGCCCGCTCGTGGAATGGCGACAAACTTTTACCCTTAAAAATCTCCATAGGCGACGTTTAAAACGTTCTACAGGTTGCATGTTTTGAGATACAGCATAGGTCTGGTGCTAGAATTATTGCTCTCGTTCTAACGGTCGCGGCAATACCTCACATGTGTGGTTTGAACACTGTTTTCATATGTGGGCACTACTCAGGTATGCGTTCGCTTCTGCACGCGAGCTCGGCGGGACGGGGCACGTTTACATTTTTTTTTCTTATTTATTTTACCTTTTATTTTTTTATTTTTACACTGTTCTTTTAAAAAAAAATGTGCCACTTTTATTCCTATTACAAGGAATGTAAACATCCCTTGCAATAAAAAAAAAAGCATGACAGGACCTCTTAAATATGAGATCTGGGGGGTCAAAAAGACGTCACATCTCATATTTACACTAAAATACAATAAATAAATAAATAAATAAATAAAAATGTTATCATAAAAAATAAAAAATGGACCTTTAAGATCTATGGGTGGAAGTGACGTTTTGACGACGCTTCCGCCCTGCAATGGTATGAAGACGGGTGGGGACCATCTTCCCCTCACTCTTCTCCATACCAAGCAGGAGAGCGGACCCGATCGCCTCCGCTGCTACTGACGGATCCGGTATGCGGCGGAGGGCACCGGAGTGCGGCGGGAAAAGTGATCTCCCGCCGCTGATAAAAGTGATCTTGCGACGAATCCACCGCAGAGACCACTTTTATCTTGAAGTGGACCACTCGCCGAAGAAGAGGATACTGGGGTTATGGCAGCTAGCTGCTCCCATTACAGTGACCCATTCAGTCCCCTTTTCTCTCTAATCACAGTGCCCCTTTACATTACAGTGCCCCCCATCACAGTGACCCATTCAGTCCCCTTTTCTCTCTAATCACAGTGCCCCTTTACATTACAGTGCCCCCCCCCCCATCACAGTGACCCATTCAGTCCCCTTTTCTCTCTAATCACAATGCCCCTTTACATTACAGTGCCCCCATCACAGTGACACATCCAGTCCCCTTTTCTCTCTAATTACAGTGCCCCTTTACATTACAGTGCCCCCCCATCACAGTGACCCATTCAGTCGCCTTTTCTCTCTAATCACAATGCCCCTTTACATTACAGTGCCCCCATCACAGTGACACATTCAGTCCCCTTTTCTCTCTAATCGCGGTGCCCCTTTACATTACAGTGCCCCCCATCACAGTGACCCATTCAGTCATGTCCCCTTTTCTCTCTAATCACAGTGCCCCTTGACATTACAGTGCCCCCCCCCCCCATCACAGTGACCCATTCAGTCCCCTGTTCTCTCTAATCACAGTGCCCCTTTACATTACAGTGCCCCCCATCACAGTGACCCATTCAGTCCCCTATTCTCTCTAATCACAGTGCCCCTTTACATTACAGTGCCCCCCATCACAGTGACCCATTCAGTCATGTCCCCTTTTCTCTCTAATCACAGTGCCCCTTTACATTACAGTGCCCCCCATCACAGTGACCCATTCAGTCCCCTTTTCTCTCTAATCACAGTTCCCCTTTACATTACAGTGCCCCCCATCACAGTGACCCATTCAGTCATGTCCCCTTTTCTCTCTAATCACAGTGCCCCTTTACATTACAGTGCCCCCCATCACAGTGACCCATTCAGTCCCCTTTTCTCTCTAATCGCGGTGCCCCTTTACATTACAGTGCCCCCCATCACAGTGACCCATTCAGTCATGTCCCCTTTTCTCTCTAATCACAGTGCCCCTTGACATTACAGTGCCCCCCCCATCACAGTGACCCATTCAGTCCCCTATTCTCTCTAATCACAGTGCCCCTTTACATTACAGTGCCCCCCATCACAGTGACCCATTCAGTCATGTCCCCTTTTCTCTCTAATCACAGTGCCCCTTTACATTACAGTGCCCCCCATCACAGTGACCCATTCAGTCATGTCCCCTTTTCTCTCTAATCACAGTGCCCCTTTACATTACAGTGCCCCCCATCACAGTGACCCATTCAGTCCCCTTTTCTCTCTAATCACAGTTCCCCTTTACATTACAGTGCCCCCCATCACAGTGACCCATTCAGTCATGTCCCCTTTTCTCTCTAATCACAGTGCCCCTTTACATTACAGTGCCCCCCATCACAGTGACCCATTCAGTCCCCTTTTCTCTCTAATCGCGGTGCCCCTTTACATTACAGTGCCCCCCATCACAGTGACCCATTCAGTCATGTCCCCTTTTCTCTCTAATCACAGTGCCCCTTGACATTACAGTGCCCCCCCATCACAGTGACCCATTCAGTCCCCTATTCTCTCTAATCACAGTGCCCCTTTACATTACAGTGCCCCCCATCACAGTGACCCATTCAGTCATGTCCCCTTTTCTCTCTAATCACAGTGCCCCTTTACATTACAGTGCCCCCCCATCACAGTGACCCATTCAGTCATGTCCCCTTTTCTCTCTAATCACAGTGCCCCTTTACATTACAGTGCCCCCCATCACAGTGACCCATTCAGTCCCCTTTTCTCTCTAATCACAGTTCCCCTTTACATTACAGTGCCCCCCATCACAGTGACCCATTCAGTCATGTCCCCTTTTCTCTCTAATCACAGTGCCCCTTTACATTACAGTGCCCCCCATCACAGTGACCCATTCAGTCATGTCCCCTTTTCTCTCTAATCACAGTGCCCCTTTACATTACAGTGCCCCCCATCACAGTGACCCATTCAGTCCCCTTTTCTCTCTAATCACAGTTCCCCTTTACATTACAGTGCCCCCCATCACAGTGACCCATTCAGTCCCCTTTTCTCTCTAATCACAGTGCCCCTTTACATTACAGTGCCCCCCATCACAGTGACCCATTCAGTCCCCTTTTCTCTCTAATCGCGGTGCCCCTTTACATTACAGTGCCCCCCATCACAGTGACCCATTCAGTCATGTCCCCTTTTCTCTCTAATCACAGTGCCCCTTGACATTACAGTGCCCCCCCCCATCACAGTGACCCATTCAGTCCCCTATTCTCTCTAATCACAGTGCCCCTTTACATTACAGTGCCCCCATCACAGTGACCCATTCAGTCATGTCCCCTTTTCTCTCTAATCACAGTGCCCCTTTACATTACAGTGCCCCCCATCACAGTGACCCATTCAGTCCCCTTTTCTCTCTAATCACAGTTCCCCTTTACATTACAGTGCCCCCCATCACAGTGACCCATTCAGTCCCCTTTTCTCTCTAATCACAGTTCCCCTTTACATTACAGTGCCCCCATCACAGTGACCCATTCAGTCATGTCCCCTTTTCTCTCTAATCACAGTGCCCCTTTACATTACAGTGCCCCCCATCACAGTGACCCATTCAGTCCCCTTTTCTCTCTAATCACAGTTCCCCTTTACATTACAGTGCCCCCATCACAGTGACCCATTCAGTCATGTCCCCTTTTCTCTCTAATCACAGTGCCCCTTTACATTACAGTGCCCCCCATCACAGTGACCCATTCAGTCCCCTTTTCTCTCTAATCGCGGTGCCCTTTTACATTACAGTGCCCCCCATCACAGTGACCCATTCAGTCATGTCCCCTTTTCTCTCTAATCACAGTGCCCCTTGACATTACAGTGCCCCCCCCATCACAGTGACCCATTCAGTCCCCTATTCTCTCTAATCACAGTGCCCCTTTACATTACAGTGCCCCCCATCACAGCGACCCATTCAGTCATGTCCCCTTTTCTCTCTAATCACAGTGCCCCTTTACATTACAGTGCCCCCCATCACAGTGACCCATTCAGTCATGTCCCCTTTTCTCTCTAATCACAGTGCCCCTTTACATTACAGTGCCCCCCATCACAGTGACCCATTCAGTCCCCTTTTCTCTCTAATCACAGTTCCCCTTTACATTACAGTGCCCCCCATCACAGTGACCCATTCAGTCCCCTATTCTCTCTAATCACAGTGCCCCTTTACATTACAGTGCCCCCCATCACAGTGACCCATTCAGTCATGTCCCCTTTTCTCTCTAATCACAGTGCCCCTTTACATTACAGTGCCCCCCATCACAGTGACCCATTCAGTCATGTCCCCTTTTCTCTCTAATCACAGTGCCCCTTTACATTACAGTGCCCCCCATCACAGTGACCCATTCAGTCCCCTTTTCTCTCTAATCACAGTTCCCCTTTACATTACAGTGCCCCCCATCACAGTGACCCATTCAGTCATGTACTCTTTTACTCTCTGCCTCCCATGCACAGTCATATCTTCAGCAGGGCAGAGGCAGGATTCAGTCTGTGTGTCTTCTCCAGGGTCTCCCACCCTCCAATGATGTCATCCTATCAGCAGGGCAGGGGGTGGGAGGAGCTGCAGATTTGGATCATATTAACAAGTGGGTGATTACCTGCTTGTTAATATGAAAAGACTCTATGCAGGGGCGGACTGACCATTGAGCCACTCGGGCACTGCCGGAGGGCCCTGGGCCACTAGGGGGCCCCATCAGGGTTGCCAGCCTCAGTAAAACCAGGGACAGTGTGTATAAATCTGTGTTTTTTTTACATCTGTCTTTGTATACTGTTTGTACATGTATACTTTGTGATTGTATGCTGTGTGTGTATACTGTGTGGCCCCATAATCTAGGATTGCCTGGGCGCCCCATAATCTCCTATTGCCCGGGGACCCCATGAGTTATCATTCTGCCCCTGACTCTATGTTTGTGCAGATCTCCAGCTCCTCCCACCCCCTGCTGATAGGATGACATAGATAGTTGGTGGGGCGGGAGAGCCAGGAGAGGAGACACAGGTATGGCTGCATATTGGGAGGTGAGCCACGACCGTGGTCTGTGTTATGTCGTGTACACACGATCGGACATTCCGACAACAAAATCCCATGTTTTTTTTTTCTGACGGATGTTGGCTCAAACTTGTCTTGCATACACACGGTCACACAAAGTTGGTCGGAAATTCCGAACGTCAAGAACGCGATGATGTACAACATGTACGGCGAGCCAAGAAAAATGATTTTCAATAAGCCAATGCTGCTCTTCTGCTTGATTCCGAGCATGCGTGGCACTTTGTGTGTCGGAATTGTGAACACACGATCGTAATGTACGACAAAGGATTTTGTTGTCGAAAAATTTGAGAACCAGCTCTCAAATTTTGTGTGACAGAAATTCAGATGGAGCCTACACATGGTCGGAATTTCCGACAACAAGCTCCTATCAAACATTTTCTGTCGGAAAATCCTATTGTGTGTACGGGGCATACAAGTGTCATGTTCCTGGGTGTCGTTGAACTGGGATGTTCCTGGTTCCACAGTTGCAGCCTTACCTGTTGTGCCACGGGGGAGCTCTGGAGTTGTCGCAATGTTCTCCCAGCTTGATGCATTGCCTTGGACTCACTAGCTCCACCTGCTGCCAGCTGTGGACAATGTACAATCAAGCAGCCCATAAATAGCACCACCTCCTGTTATTCAGTGCCCGTGTGTGTGGACTACCTCCCTGGGTGTATTGATAATGCTGTGATTCTGATTACTATTATTATTATTATTATTCAGGATTTATATAGCGCCAACAGTTTACGCAGCGCTTTACAATATAAAAGGGAGACAATACAGTTATAATACAATACAATACAATAGGATTAAGAGGGCCCTGCTCAGAAGAGCTTACAATCTAATAGGGTGGAGCAGGTGGTACAAAAGGTTGTAACTGTGGGGAATGAGCTGGTGGAAGTGGTAGGAGATTAGCTGGAGACGTGATAGGCTTTCCTGAAGAGATGAGTTTTCAGGGATTGCCTGAAGGTAGCAAGAGTAGGGGATAGCCGGATAGATGGAGGTAGCGAGTTCCAGAGGATGGGAGAGGCTCTAGAGAAATCCTGGAGACGAGCATGGGAGGAGGAGATGAGAGAGATTGAAAGCAGGAGGTCTTGAGAAGAGCGGAGAGGTCGATTTGGGTGATATTTGGAGACAAGATTAGTGATGTATCTTGGGGCAGAGTTGTGAATGGCTTTGTATGTTGTGGTTAGAATTTTGAATTTAATTCGCTGGGTGATTGGGAGCCAGTGTAGGGATTGAAGTAGAGGGTTGGCAGACACTGAGCGGTTGGTAAGGTGGATAAGTCTGGCAGCAGCATTCATGATAGACTGAAGAGGGGAGGAGCCTATGGAGCGGTAGGCCAATGAGAAGGGAGTTGCAATAGTCAAGGTGAGAGATAACAAGGGAGTGAATGAGGAGTTTGGTGGTTTCATTTGTTAAAAAAGGGCGAATTTTAGAGATGTTATGAAGGTGAATTCTACAAACTTTTGACAGCGATTGGATTTGAGGCTGAAATGACAAGTCAGAGTCTAGGATTACACCGAGTACCCTGGCATGAGGGCAGGGACTGATGGTTGCATTGTTGATTTTGATGGAAAAGTCATGGAGGGGTGCACAGGCAGGGGGGAATATTAATAGCTCAGTTTTAGAGAGATTTAGTTGAAGGAAGTGGTGCGACATCCATGCTGATATGTCAGTTAGTAAGTTAGTAATGCGAGAGGAGACTGAAGGAGTGAGGTGAGGAGTAGACAGATAGATTTGGGTGTCATCAGCGTATAAGTGGTATTGGAAGCCGTGGGCAGTTATTAAGTGACCAAGGGAGGAGGTGTAGATAGAGAAGAGAAGGGGTCCAAGAACTGAGCCTTGGGGGACCCCCACAGAAAGGGGCAATGGAGAGGGGGAGACAGAGTTGTAGGTGACACTGAAGGAGCTCTGTGATAAATAGCCAGAGAACCAGGATAGAGCAGAATCTCGGAGGCCAAGGGAATGTAGTTTATTGAGAAGGAGCGGGTGGTCAACAGTTTCAAAGGCCGCAGAGAGGTCAAGTAGTAGGAGTATGGAGTACTGGCTGTTGGTTTTAGCAGTTAGTAAATCGTTAGTGAGTTTTAGTAAGGTAGTTTCCGTGGAGTGCTGCGAGCGAAAGCCAGACTGTGAGGGGCCAAGAAGGTTATTTTCATTGAGGTAGGAGCTAAGACGGTTGTAGACTAAGCGTTCTAGAAGTTTAGAGGTGAATGAGAGTAATGAGATGGGTCTTAAGTTGTTCAGGTTGGTGGGGTCCAGTGAGGGCTTTTTAAGAATGGGAGTGATCTGTGCATGTTTTAGAGGGGAGGGGAAAATGCCACTAGAGAGGGAGAGATTGAAGATGTGGGTGAGGGAGCATAGGATAGAAGAAGAGGGTGACCGTAGTAGTTGTGAGGGAACAGGATCCAAAGGACAATTGGTTAGGTGGGCATCTGAGAAAATTTTTGTAACCTCTTCCGTAGTAGCCAATTCAAAAGAGGAGAGTGTTGAATGTGCTGCTGGGCAAGGTATGATGGGTGGGAAAGACGTACGCACAGTGGAGATGTCCTCACGAATTGCATCGATCTTGTCTTTGAAGTGATTGGCAATCTCTTGGGCAGTGAGTGAGTTAGTGGGTAGAGGGGGTGGTGGACGAAGCAGAGAGTTAAAGGTTGAGAAGAGCCGATGGGGACTGGATGACAAGGAATTAATAAGAGAGACAAAGTAGGCTTGTTTGGCAGCATGGAGGCATGAATTGTATTTTAGAAGGGCAGCTTTATATAGGGTGAAGTCTTGCAGGCATTTGGTTTTACGCCACAGTCGTTCAAGAGCAGGGCAATGTCTCTTGAGATTTCTAGTGTTGTCAGTTTGCCAGGGTTGTAACGGTCGGGGCCTAATTCTGCGTGTGGTTAGAGGAGCAAGTGCATCTAGTGATGATGAGAGTGAACTGTTGTAGACAGAAGTGGCCAGGTCAGGACAGGACAGGGGAGAAATTATGTCATATATGTCATATTACTATGTATGAACTTCTGCCTGAACTCTTGACCACTCTCTAGCCTGCTGATTTTGTACTTCACCGCCAGCTTGTATATCACCTCTGCCTGCCTGAGCACTCTCTGGATTTCGATTGTGTACCGCTTTGCCTGATCAGCTGCCAGCCTGACTACGTTTTTGCCTGAATTCTGAGCATACAAGCTCTGCTTCGGACACTAACTACCACAGGTACCTTACATTACAAACAGGTAACAATGGCAGTGGACCCTGCTGAGATTTTTAAGGCGATTATGCATCGGATACAACTGATTGGAGCTCATGAACAGCATCTTTCTTCTCTGGACGGTAAGCTAGATGAGCTTTCTGCTATGCTTAAGTCTTCTTTGCCTGGTCCCTCTGCACCCATCCAGACTTCAGCTTCTACTCCTGCTCCAATGCAACCCTCCTCTTCTGTGCCACCCAAATTTCCCTTGCCTGAAAAATTTGGTGGTGATACTGAGGACGGCAGAGGTTTTTTAAAAGTTTGCCATTTGCATTTCCTCAACAAATCCAGGACTTTCAGCACTTCTTCTGCCAAAGTGACTTTTGTTATCTCATTGTAAAAGGGGAAAGCCCTGGCATGGATCTCTCCTTACCTGGAACGTAATGATCCTGTGCTTCTAGATGCTGACAAATTTCTGGCTTCTCTCCAGACTGTATTTGGCAAGCCAGATAGAGCTTCTGCAGCTGAGTGCTCACTTTTGGACATACAGCAAGGTACCAGAACTGTGGCACAGTATGCTATTGAGTTCTGTACCCTGGCTACTGAGACTAATTGGGATTTAAGGGCATTACATGCAGCTTTCCGCAAAGGTCTTACAGATCACATTGAGGATGAACTGGTCTATAAGGATTCCCCAGAAGACCTTGAAAAATTCATAGAGCTGTGTGTTCGTCTGGATGTCCGGTATCATGAAAGGTGCCAGGAGAGACTTAGAATTTGTAAGCTTCCCAGGCCAGTTTAACGTTTGGCCCTTAATTTCCAAGCACCATCTCAGCCTGAAACTGAAATTTCAGTTGAGTCTAAGACACCTGTGGAACCCATGGAAGTTAGTCGTCTCCACCTAACAGAGTCAGAGAAACAAAGGAGGCGTGCGTTGGGCATATGCCTGTACTGTGGACTTAAAGGACATTTATTTGTACGCCCTTCCTGTCCAGTAAAAGGCAAGTTCTAAGCAGTGTTAGAGGAGCTGGCTTAGACCTTACAAGTACTTCCTTCGAGACTGAGATTACTTTACAATCTTCCATTTAACCTCTAAACTTGTCTCCTGCGAGGCTTTTGTGGATTCTGGAGCCACTGGCATATTCCTGGACTACACTTTTGCTAAGGAAAATAAGATCCCATCTAGACCCCCTCAGCACCACCACCCTGAATGGACAGCCATTGGGAGATGGCCTTGTAAAGTTTGAGACTACAACAATCACCCTTCAGGTAGGCGCACTCCACAAAGAGGAAATCATCTTGTCTCTTATTGATTCTCCACTTCTGCCCGTTATCCTTGGTTACCCATGGTTACAACAACACAACCCTTCTTTTGATTGGGTAAATGAAGAACTAACCTCTTGGGGCCTTCCTGTTATCTGAACTGTTTGTCTCAACCCAAAAGATTTTCTGGTTGTCTCTTGGCTTCCTTGGCCATTCCACCTACCCGATGAAGTCCTATGAATATAACGCGTACAGGGAGGAGCTACGCGCTGATGTCACCCACTGCTGACCTGCATATTACACACCACTCAGCCATCTGTGATGGAAATGCCGTTTTTTAAACAGCCGTTTGTGAGTAACCATTTTTACAATAAAGCTGCTTTGTAACTGATCCACAGTGAGCACTTCGAGTTGTTTTTGCCTCACCTTAGCTCATACCATTATTGAACCAGTTTGGTTCATGCATATACATACTTCTATCATATACTACTTTATTTCTATGCTGTTATGACAGCATCTATTGATACGCATGCATTTATGTTTCAGTTGACATTAGTAATGGATACTGGGAGAATTTTGGTGACACATTCCCCCATCCCGGCCATGTCTGCCCCCCCTCCCCGTTTGTGCTTTGTTGGGTTGGTTTTCCATCTGCCTCAGCTCCCAAGCTGGACGCTCATAACTGCTGCCTCTGGGTATCAAGCAATTAGTAGTCTGATCCAGCCTTCAGTGAGTATAGAGCCATACGTTTTGGACCCTCTTGACTAATTGTCACAATACCATGTCTGTGTTGATACCGATTTGGTTCATTATACCCCCTACAGATGTACTACACACGCATCTACCCCTGATGAAGCGAGCATGGTCTTGTTAAACGCGTTGGGATACTTTTCATGCCTGTGTACTTTGTAATCTACATTCTGTACCATGATACGTGTAATGACATTTTTTACTGTATGTATCATTTCATTGGATTGGCTATAATTCATGTTTATGTTTGCATGACAATTTTAATACATTTTTAGACTGCATTTACTCTGTCAATTGTTGGCTAACCACGTTCACCATATTTAAAGTCCCGGGACAATTTCCTGTTTTTTTTTCCCAAAGGAAGGACCTATCCCCTGTCACTGCCTGAACAAAAGTTCATGGAGGAATACGTCAAGGACAACTTGGAGAGAGGTTTTATCCGACCCTCTTCTTCTCCAGTAAGGGCAGACTTTTTCTTTATTGGAAAGAAAAATGGGGGTCTTAGACCATGCATAGACTATCAAGGGTTAAACCCGATCATCGTAAAAGACTCCTATCCTTTTCCTCTTATTCTAGAATTGTTTGATGTGTTTAAGGGAGCCCTTATCTTCACTAAGCTGGACCTCCGAGGGGCTTATAATCTGATTTGAACTAGAGAGGGAGACCAGTGGAAGACAGAATTCAACACCTGCTATGGACATTTTGAGTATCTGGTTATGCCATTTGGACTCTGTAACTCCCCTGCTGTCTTCCAACATTTCACGAATGACATTTTTCATGATTTCAACAACAGTTTTGTGATCATCTACTTGGATGACATTTTATTCTTTTCCAAGACTCACCTAGAGCACATCTCACATGTAAAGCAAGTACTACAGCGACTGAGAGAAAACCACCTTTATGCAAAGATTGAGAAATGCAGTTTTCATCAAAACCGTATACCTTTCCTTGGATACTTCATAAGTGCTGTCGGTTTTCAAATGGACCTACAAAAGCGTTCTGCTGTCTTGCAATGGCTCCAAGCGACCACTTTGAGGGGGCTCCAAAGCTTTCCAGGGTTCACAAATTACTACCTTCATCAAAGGTTTTGCCTTCATTACTGCCCCCCTTACTGCTATGACTAGGAAAGGTACAAATCACAAGGCGCGGCCCTCAGAAGCAGAATCAGCTTTCCAGCAATTAAAAGGCATGTTCAGCAAGGCTCCAGTTCTTCAGCATCCCAACCACGATCTCCAGTACATAGTTGAAGTTGATGCCTCTGAAGTAGGAGCAGGTGCCGTGCTGTCCCAGAGACAACCTCAGTCCGGAAGAATTCATCCAGTAGCGTTTTTCCTCTAGAAAGTTTTCTCCAGTAGAGATTAATTATGATGTTGGGAATCGAGAACTACTGGCTATCAAATTAGCATTGTCTGAATGGCGATAACTTCTGGAAGGGGCTCTCAAGCCCTTTTCTATCCTGACTGACCACAAAAACCTGCTGTATCTTCAGACTGCTAAACATTTGAATTCACCACAAGCTCGATGGGCTCTGTTCTTCTCCCATTTTAATTTTGTTCTTTCTTATGTTCCTGGGCATAAAAACAAGAAAGCTGATGCTCTTTCCAGACAGTTCACTACTTCTGAAGAAGATCGACCTACCGAGCAGTATATAATCCCACCTCACAAAATTGTCGCACAGATCTCCATGGCTCTTTCCCAACAGTTACAAGAAACCCAGAACCATGCTCCTCAAGGCTTGAAAATACCACCAGATCACCTGTTCGTAGCCCCCAGCCTGTACTCCTCTGGGCACATGATGGAGTGTTATCCAGTCATCCTGGTGTCACCATCACTCTTAAGACCTTGCAGTATCATGTTTGGTGGCCTCACATGAAAAAAGATGTTATGTGGCTGCCTGTCCAACTTGTGCTGCTAATAAAGTACCTCACACATTACCTACTGGGCTGTTACAACCATTTCCTGCACTTTGTCAGCTTTGGACCCATTTGACTATGGACTTCATTACAGAGTTACCCAAATACGATGCCATGACTGCTTTATAGGTCCTAAAGGATCGCTTTTCCAAAATGTCTCATTTTGTACCGCTCCCTGGTTTACCTACAGTGGAAGCACTTTATACCCTTTTCCTTTCCCATATTGTGAAACATCATGGCATACCTACTAATATCATCTCAGACCGCGGATCCCAGTTTGTTTCCAGATTCTGGAGAACGTTTTGTAAGAAACAGGAAGTAACACTCTCACCCTCTACCTCACATCACCCTCAAACAGATGCTCAAACCGAACGCATGAACCAGACCCTGGAAACCTATCTTCAACATTGTGTCAACTCGTTACACTCTAATTGGTCTGAATACAGTCAGGTCCATAAATATTGGGACATCAACACAATTCTATCTATCTATCTAATCTTTTTTGCTCTATACACCACCACAATGGATTTGAAATGAAACAAACAGGATGAGCTTTAACTGCAGACTTTCAGCTTTAATTTGAGGGTATTTACATCCAAATCAGGTGAACGGTGTAGGAATTACAACAGTTTGTATATGTGTCTCCCACTTTTTAAGGGACCAAAAGTAATGGGACAGATTACCAATCATCCAACAAACTTTCAATTTTTAATACTTGGTTGCAAATCCTTTGCAGTCAATTACAGCCTGAAGTCTGGAATGCATAGACATCACCAGATGCTGGGTTTCATCCCTGGTGATGCTCTGCCAGGCCTCTACTGCAACTGTCTTCAGTTCCTGCTTGTTCTTGGGGCATTTTCCCTTCAGTTTTGTCTTCAGCAAGTGAAATGCATGCTCAATCGGATTCAGGTCAGGTGGTTGACTTGGCCATTGCATAACATTCCACTTCTTTCTCTTAAAAAACTCTTTGGTTGCTTTTCGCAGTATGCTTCGGGTCATTGTCCATCTGCACTGTGAAGAGCCGTCCAATGAGTTCTAAAGCATTTTGCTGAACATGAGCAGATAATATTGTCTGAAACACTTCAGATTGTGAAGGGTGTTTTCTTCACCAGGGAAAGAATTCTTCAGGTATCCACCACAGTTGTTTTCCGTGGTCTTCCGGGTCTTTTGGTGTTGCTGAGCTCACCGGTGCATTCTTTCTTATTAAGGATGTTCCAAACAGTTGATTTGGCCACACCTAATGTTTTTGCTATCTCTCTGATGGGGTTGTTTTGTTTTTTCAGCCTAATGATGGCTTGCTTCACTGATAGTGACAGCTCTTTGGATCTCATATTGAGAGTTGACAGCAACAGATTCCAAATGCAAATAGCACACTTGAAATGAACTCTGGACCTTTTATCTGCTCCTTGTAAATGGGATAATGAGGGAATCACACACACCTGGCCATGGAACAGCTGAGCAGCCAATTGTCCCATTACTTTTGATCCCTTAAAAAGTGGGAGGCATATATACAAACTGTTGTAATTCCTACACCATTCACCTGATTTGGATGTAAATACCCTCAAATTAAAGCTGAAAGTCTGCAGTTAAAGCACATCTTGTTCGTTTCATTTCAAATCCATTGTGGGGGTGTATAGAGCCAAAAAGATTAGAATTGTGTTGATGTCCCAATATTTATGGACCTGACTGTATTTGCCTTTGGCTGAATTTCCCATTTAACTCCCGTTGGCGTAGTGCTCTTCATACCACGCCATTCTACACAGCCCTAGGCTATCACCCTCAGACTTTTCCCCTGCTTCAGCCTTCTTCTGGTGTACCAGCAGCAGATCAGCGGGTGAAAAATATTCTGCTACACTGGAATAAGACTTGCTTATTGCTATGGAAGTCAACAGGCAAATATGCGCTTTTCTCCAACAGACGAAGATGCCATATACCTCCATATGTGGTGGGGGACAGAGTTTGGCTGTCTACCAAATACATGAGACTGAAACAACCCTCTACCAAAATGGGTCCTCAATTCATTGGGCCTTACAGAATACTTGCTCAAGTCGGGCCAGTCTCCTATCAGTTGAAATTGCCCACCTCTCTCTGGATACATCACGTGTTCCATATTTCTCCCCTCAAAAAAGCAATTTTCAATTGTTATTCCTGAACTCAACAGCTAACTCATCCTGTTTTTGTTGATGGACAACATGAGTTTGAAGTCTCTAAGATTCTGGATTGTAGTAGGCGGGGTCGTGGCCTATAGTATCTGGTTCATTGGAAAGCATATCCCATCACAGACCGTTCCTAGATTCCAGCCAAAGATTTGCATGCCCCTGCTCTTATTCAAGACTTCCATGCCTCCTTTCCCACTAAGTCCCCGGAGGGGTCCACTGGGGAGAAGGCCCTGTCATGTACCTGGGTGTCATTGAACCAGGATGTTCCTGGTTCCACAGTTGCAGCCTTACCTGTTGTGCCACGGAGGAGCTGTGGAGTTGTTGCAATGTTCTCCCAGCTTGATGCATTGCCCTGGATTTACTAGCCCCACGTGCTGCCAGCTGCGGACAATGTACATAGAAGCAGCCCATAAATAGCAGCACCTCCTGTTACTCAGTGCCTGTGTGTGTGTGGACTAGCTCCGTGGGTTTTGATAACTCTGTGATTCTGATTACCATGTATGAACTTCTGCCTGAATTCTTGATCACTCTCTAGACTTCTGATTTTGTACTTCACCGCCAGCTCGTATATGACCTATGACTGCCTGACCACTCTCTGGATTTCGATTGTGTACCGCTTTGCCTGATCTGTTGCTGACCTGCCTAACTACGTACGAATCCTCAGCACACAAGCTCCACTTCGGACACTACCTAACACAGGTACCTTACATTTAGCCCTGTCTGGACCCCAGTTACTGCTTACCTACCTCTGTGCTGCCTGGTCAGCAACAGGCCATGTCAGGTACCATTCCATGCCCCAGCGTTTGGGGTATTAGCCAGCTCCAGTTAGGATGTGTGGCCAGGGCAGCCATAAGAAATTTTGGGGTGCTTTACACAGCTTTAGGTCTGGGCCCCCCCGGGCCTGACCATCAACATTCCCCAGAGCCCGCCCACATTCCATCCTATCATGTCCTTTAGTGCACCCACTTTTATTTTAACATTCTTAAAACTTAATATATGTAAATGAAAGGTGTATTCCAAGTCATCTGTGCTTTCAAGATTCAACAGTAAGGAATTATATTTTTGCCAAGAAGCAACAAAAAGACAACCCCATATATTCAGCAAAGAGACGGCCCAATCCAGCAAAGAGACTTCCCAATCCAGCAAGATACATCCCCATATATTCAGCAAAGACGTCCTAATCCAGCAAACAGACATCCGCATATATTCAGCAAAGAGACATCCCAATCCAGCAAAGAGACACCCCCAACTATTCAGGAAAAAAAGACATCCTAATCCAGAAAAGAGACAGCCCAAACCAGCAGAGACATCCCCATATATTCAGCAAAGAGACATCCCAATCCAGCAAAGACATGGGCTAATCCAGCAGAGACATCCCCATATATTCAGCAAAGAAACATCCAAATCCAGCAAAGAGATGGGCTAATCCAGCAGAGACATCCCCACATATTCAGCAAAGAGACATCCAAATCCAGCAAAGAGATGGGCTAATCCAGCAGAGACATCCCCATATATTCAGCAAAGAAACATCCTAATCCAGCAAAGATATGGGCTAATCCAGCAGAGACATCCCCATATATTTAGCAAAGAGACATCCCAGTCCAGCAAAGAGATGGCCAAATCCAGTAGAGACATCCCCATATATTTAGCAAAGAGGCATCCCCATATAGCATCCATCAGTATCCCCCTCATTAGAGGTCCCTCCATCAGTATCCCCATCATTAGAGGCCCCTTTATTAGTATCCCCATCATTAAAGGTCCCTCCATCAGTGTCTCCTTCATTTGAAGTCCCTCCATCAGCGTCCCTCTCATTAGAGATTTCCCATCATTGTCCCCATCATTGGAGATCCCTCCATCAGCGTCCCTCTCATTAGAGGTTCCCCATCATTGGAGGTCCCTCCATCAGCGTCCCTCTCATTAGAGGTTCCCCATCATTGGAGGTCCCTCCATCAGTGCTCCCTCATTAGAGGCCCCTTTGATACCTCTGTAGAATTACTGCTTTGATAGACTTCTCCCTTTTTAAAGGACTGTTAATGGACTTGCTGCTACTCAGATATGTTTACCCAATGAACAGGACTATATGTGAACTTGATTTCTGTTCCTGTATGTTTTGCATTACTTCAGTTAAAGAGGCTGTAAACCTACGTGTTTTTTCACCTTAATGCATCCTATGCACAGTGGAGGTAAGTATGACATGTTTGTTATTTTTTTTTTTTTAAACACAAAGCTTTACAATCACTTTAAGACTTTGTGTTACTTTACATGCCTGGTCTGAAGTCTCTAAAAGGTGTGCATTACTAGGTACATCTAAAGAACAGGGCTCATAACATTGGGACTGTAGGTTAGAGAAGATACAGTACATTTAGTCCAGCCTGTAGTTTTCTGTCTAGTGTGGGCTATATTGCCGTTGCTATGGACAACTGTACATGTATCATTATCTAAAGGCAGCCAACTGGCCAGGGAACAGGTGGATCCGTGGCACAGCACACCTAGGTACCTAGCCTGGGAGTCACTGGAGAGATGTCAAGGGGCCTGGAAAGACAACAAGCATGTAGTTGTAGTGAAGTGTATTTTCTGTATCCAGTAGCAACAGGTGGATATGTCATTGGGAGTGAGGTGACAGGAATTGATGGGTTGGTTGACACCAGTACAGGCTCTGCAGTACCAGTCCCTAAATACTGCACACATGGGGGTTGGTGTTCTCTAATAGGGATGAGCTTCGAGTTCGAGTCAAACTCATGTTCGACTCGAACACTGGCTGTTCGCAAGTTCGCCTAACAGCAAACAATTTGGGGTGTTCGCAGCAAATTCGAATGCCATGGAACACCCTTTAAAAGGCTATGGGAGAAATCAAAAGTGCTAATTTTAAAGGCTTATATGCAAGTTATTGTCATAAAAAGTGTTTAGGGACCCGGGTCCTGCCCCAGGGGACATGGATCAATGCAAAAAAAAGTTTTAAAAACTGACGTTTTTTCAGGAGCAGTGATTTTAATAATGCTTAAAGTGAAACAATAAATGTGTAATATCCCTTTAAATTTCATAGCTGGGGGTGTCTATAGTATGCCTGTAAAGGGGCGAATGTTTCCCGTGTTTAGAACAGTCTGACAGCAAAATGACATTTCAAAGGAAAAAAGTCATTTAAAACTACTCGCGGCTATTGCATTGCCAGTCCGACAATACACATAGAAGTTCATTGGTAAAAACGGCATGGGAATTCCCCACAGGGGAACCCCGAACCAAAATTTAAAAAAAAAATGATGTGGGGGTCCCCCTAAATTCCATACCAGGCCCTTCAGATCTGGTATGGATATTAAGGGGAACCCCGGCCAAAATTTAAAAAAAAATGACGTAGGGGTCCCCCTAAATTCCATACCAGACCCTTCAGGTCTGGTATGGAGTTTAAGGGGAACCCCGCGGCAAAATAAAAAAAAAAACAGCGTGGGGTCCCCCAAAAATCCATACCAGACCCTTATCCGAGCACGCAACCTGGCAGGCTGCAGGAAAAGAGGGGGGGACGAGAGAGCGCCCCCCCCTCCTGAACCGTACCAGGCCACATGCCCTCAACATTGGGAGGGTGCTTTGGGGTAGCCCCCCAAAACACCTTGGCCCCATGTTGATGAGGACAAGGGCCTCATCCCCACAACCCTGGCCGGTGGTTGTGGGGGTCTGCGGGCGGGGGGCTTATCGGAATCTGGAAGCCCCCTTTAACAAGGGGACCCCCAGATCCCGCCCCCCCCGTGTGAAATGGTAAGGGGGTACTTACCCCTACCATTTCACTAAAAAACTGTCAAAAATGTTAAAAATGATAAGAGACAGTTTTTGAAAATTCCTTTATTTAAATACTTCTTCTTTCTTCTATCTTCCTTCATCTTCTTCTTCTTCTGGTTCTTCTGGCTCTTCTGGTTCTTCCTCTGGCGTTCTCATCCAGCATCTCCTCCGCGGCTTCTTCTATCTTCTTCTCCTCTTCATCTTCTTCTCTGGGCTGGCATGGTGGGAAGCTCCCGCTGTGTGACGTGTCTCCTCTTCTGACGGTTCTTAAATAACGGGGGGGTGGGGCCACCCAGTGACCCCGCCCCCCCCTCTGATGCACGGGACATGACGGGACTTCCCTGTGGCATTCCCCGTGACGTCACAGGGAAGTCCCGTCAAGTCACCGTGCGTCAGAGGGGGGCGGGGTCACCTGTTATTTAAGAACCGTCAGAAGAGGAGACGCGTTACACAGCGGGAGCCTCCCTCCATGCCAGCATGGATGCGGAGTGGCCCAGAGAAGAAGAGAAGAAGATGAAGAAGAAGATGAAGAAGAGAAGAAGATGAAGAGAAGAGCGGGAGCCTCCCCCCATGCTATGGGTGCGGAGCGGCCCGAGGAGAAGAAGATAGAAGACGCCGCGGAGGAGATGCTGGTCGAGAACGCCAGGGGAACAACCAGAAGAGCCAGAAGAACCAGAAGAAGAAGAAGAAGATGAAGGAAGATAGAAGAAAGAAGAAGCATTTAAATAAAGGAATTGTCAAAAACTGTCTCTTGTAATTTTTAACATTTTTGACAGTTTTTTAGTGAAATGGTAGGGGTACTTTTGTACCCCCTTACCATTTCACACGGGGGGGGGAGATCTGGGGGTCCCCTTCCAGATTCCGATAAGCCCCCCGCCCGCAGACCCCCACAACCACCGGCCAGGGATGTGGGGATGAGGCCCTTGTCCTCATCAACATGGGGACAAGGTGTTTTGGGGGCTACCCCAAAGCACCCTCCCAATGTTGAGTGCATGTGGCCTGGTACGGTTCAGGAGGGGGGGGCGCTCTCTCATCCCCCTCTTTTCCTGCGGCCTGCCAGGTTGCATGCTCGGATAATGGTCTGGTTTAGATTTTTGGGGGGACCCCACGCCATTTCTTTTTTTTTTATTTTGGTGCGGGGTTCCCCTTAAAATCCATACCAGACCTGAAGGGTCTGGCATGGAATTTAGGGGGACCCCCGCGTCCTTTTTTTTTTGGCCGGGGTTCCCCTTAATATCCATACCAGACCTAAAGGGCCTGGTATGGAATTTAGGGGGACCCCCACGTCATTTTTTTTTTAAATTTTGGTTCGGGGTTCCCCTGTGGGGAATTCCCATGCCGTTTTTATCAATGAACTTTTATGTGTATTGTCGGACCGGCAATGCAATAGCCGCGAGTAGTTTTAAATGACTTTTTTCCTTTGAAATGTCATTTTGCTGTCAGACTGTTCTAAACATGGGAAACATGCGCCCCTTTACAGGCATACTATAGACACCCCCCCGCTTTGAAATTTAAAGGGATATTACACTTTTATTGTTTGACTTTAAGCATTATTAAAATCACTGCTCCTGAAAAAACGGCCATTTTTAAAACTTTTTTACATTGATATATGTCCCCTGGGGCAGGACCCAGGTCCCCAAACACTTTTTATGACAATAACTTGCATATAAGCCTTTAAAATTATCACTTTTGATTATTCATGTTCGAGTCCCATAGACTTTAACGGTGTTCACGTGTTCGAACAAACTTTTTTCCTGTTCGCATGTTCTGGTGCGAACCGAACAGGGGGGTGTTCGGCTCATCCCTATCCTCTAACAGTAGTGGTGTCTAGATGTGCTTAGTGTTAAGAGTACAACAAGTTAGTCATGGGTTAATATAGAGTTAACTGTGTTACTTGCTGCTCACTTCTAAGTCTGGAGTTATGCCTTAATGTTGATTTCACATTAGTGCAAACTCCTGCCTGGGGGGATGGAGGAGCTCAGTTTTGGGGATGGAGGAACTCAGTTTTGGGGGTTGGAAGATTTTAGATATGGGGGCCTCTAATGATGTGGGCACTGATGCAGAGACCTCTTATAATGGGGACATTGATGGAGGGACCTCCAATGAGGGGGACACTGATTAATGCTGTATGGGGATGTCTCTTTGCTGAAAATATGGTGATATCTCTGCTAGATGGTGCCACCTCTTTGCAGCATTGGGATGTCTCTTTGAATATATGGGGCTAGCTCCCTGCTAGATTGGGATATCTCTTTGCTAAAAATATTAGGATGTCTTTTTACTGGATTGGAGTGTCGCATTGCAGAATTGGGATGTCTATTTTATATATATATATATATATATATATATATATATATATATATATATATATATATATATATATATATATATATATATAATCGGGATAGCTCTTTGTTGAATATATGGGGATGTCTCTTTGCTGGTTGGGATGTCTGTTTGCAGAATATATGGGGATGTCTCATTTCTGGATTGGGCCATCTCTTTAAATATGTAGGGATGTGTCCTTGCTGAATTTATGGAGCTGTGGGGGTGGAGGAGTTCAATTATGAGGTGGAGGACCTCCAGTTATAGGGGGGTGGAGGACCTCAGTTATAGGGGATGAAGGAGCTCAGTTATGGGGGATGGAGGAACTCAGTTATGGGGGGTGGAGGAGTTCAGTTATAGGGGATGGAGGAGCTCAGTTTTAGCGGATGGAGGAGCTCATTTATAGTGGAATTTACGAGCTATGTTATGTGGGGTGGAGCAGTTTATAAATTAAGGAAAATAAATTGGGGAGACTCAGCGGCCCTCTTGGTATTTCTTTTGCTGTCACTTTTCTATGTAATGATGTGACGGAGGAATGTTGTGTTTGTGTGTAAAGATGAATCCTGAGAATCAACTGAATTCTAAATGATTTACTCTTTGCAGGTCATCCCGTATCTGACCCATCTAAAGATGAAGGAATGTTAATAGACAATGGTGGTTAGTATCATATTGTAGATTCTCTGTTTTATTTCTACACATTCCAGGTTTAGGTGGAAATATCTCAATATAAATTAGGTGGAGCTTCCTCCATAACTGACATGGCCTCTGTAATTCTATTGGTGTTCCTCATCTTACCATCCAATAGGATTCTCAGATGCCCAATACCTTCTCATGTGTCCATGCCGTGTCCCTGGAGAGGAGATCATTGTCCAGGGAGTAATGTGGGGGGATGGGAGCCTCCATCTCTCCACCTTCCATCCAGTTCTGAGCTGGGATTTATCCGGGAGTTATCTATAGAAAGGAGATCAGGAGGTCAGGTTAATACGCTGTCTTTTCCCATATACGTCTCCACTAATCCCACCCCCAGAGCGCACTGATCACATGACCCAGCACCTCCAGTGATTGAGCGCTCTGCTTCCAGTTCCTGCTCTTCTCTGAACAAGATTGGTTGCTGCTAATGGCTGTAGACTTCTATTGTCCTGATTGGTAGATGTGAGCAAGAGCCGAGAGCTGCCCCTGTTGGTTGGTATACACTATTTTATATTTATTAATCTAAGAAAAAAAGAAATCTATTTTGAAATCATTTTTTTCAGTTTTATACACGAGGAAAGGAAATATACATACTTCCTCCGTGATACCAGACAGGATCCATAGACATCCTCTCTCAGTCGGCTCTCAGGAGAACCATGGGTTTCAGCTTCAATGTCCCAGGTCCTCAGGTCGCCCACCTGAAGCCACATGGCATTATACATTTCCTTTATACAGTAACACAATAGATATTAATAATGAGCAGATTTATCAGGGCCGCTTTAACACATTGGTGGGCCCAGGGCAAATCTCTCCTAGATGGGCCCAAACCTTTCATACATGGACCCCAAATCTTTTATGAATGGGCCCCAAACCTCTTTACATGCATCCCTCAAACATAAATTCCCTCTGTAAGTCAAATTTCTCCCCAAACAAAACATTAAAAAAATCCAACCTAGTCCCACTACAAATCCCCTCCTTATAGCTAAAATATTCTCCCCCAAATACCCTCTCACAGCACAAATACCCCCCCCCCCCACACCCCAATCCCTCCTCCAAGCACAAATCCTCACCCAACACAAATCTTCTCTACCCAAAACACCCTCTTCAAAACCTCCCCTCCCAGCAAAATTGTTCCTCCGTATGTCCCCAGCACAGCAGAATACTTGGGACGTTCTTTCCTCCAGGTTCCTCCTCATCTTGTGTCATGTGATACATCAGATTTGAGGAGGAGCCTAGGGGCAGCTTCTCTTGCCTGTAAATTTTAATACTCTGAGAAGCAGCTTGGGGGGTACCGGCTGCTGAAGTGGTGGGTGATCATGGCATTGGAGATCTGGGACACCCCATAGGACATGTGGGGCACATGCTCTGGGTTCCTCTTGATGCCGCTGGTATTAAGGATTCATTTATTTATGAATTTGGTCATTTGCGTTGCTTTGTCCTGTGACTGGACGAGTATTGGACATCAGAGACAAGCTTTGATGCTGTAACTACATCTTTATCAATAAATGTGACATCATCCTCATCGTCATGTGTAGCGGGAGCAGTAACGTTTCTCCAAGCGGCTTTATATTGTGTTGTGTCAGTAACATTTAGTAGCTCAGCTGACCATCTGGCTATATCCATTCCTCTTCACCTTGCTCCCTTTTAGGGATGAGCCGGGCTGCCCTGGGCCTCCTGTGCACTTTGGAGGGGTCTGTGTGCTTTTTTGTTATTTGTAGGAAATTAAAACTGTATAATTTTCTTTAAAATTGTCACTTTTTTTGTAGCACAAGCTACAGAATGAATGAAAAAGAAATTGCTTTTGGCCCCTTAAATGCATATTAGGCTCTTTGAGTCTTGTTTGGAATTTAAGGGGGTCCCCGGGACAGGTGCTAGACTATTTTGCACCTTAGACAAGACCATCTTCTGCACCCCCCCAAAAAAATAAAATGAAACTCATTTCCTTCTCCTCTTACTACCTCCTTCAGGCCTACCAATCACGGTGCCTGGACCCCCCATGGTGATGGTGGTGTCAGGTGACTCCCTATAGTGGAGGTGGTGTCAGGTGACCCCCTATGGTGAGGGTGATTTCAGGTGACCACTTATGATGGAAGTGGTGTTAGGTGACCCCCTATCGTGATGGTGGTGTCAGGTGACCTCCTATGTTGATGGTCATGTCAGAGGACCCCCTATGGTGATGGTGGTTTCAGGTGACCCTTTATGATGGAGGTGGTGTTAGGTGACCCCCTATGGTGATGGTGGTTTTAGGTGACCCCTTATGATGGAGACAGACCTAGCCGGGAGAGAGACTTTTGGAGGGGACTGTATGCTAGCCTCTTGCCGATTGATTGTGGGCCCTGGCATTTGGGGGAATGGTGCTCTTGGTGAGCTGTATGCCTAGGGACCCATGAGGTGGTATTACTGTGGATTCGGGTCCTGGTCCCCCCAGGACACACAGACTCTGGGGACCCTGGATTTGCCATATTGGAATAGTGACTGATTCATACCATTGGGACTCCTACTGTTAAATGCTAATGTCATTAATTCCAGCTACCTGTCTGTTGTCTGCTAAAATGTGTATTGTAAATAAGTCTCTAGTATGGGATCTAAGAGTCATTCGATCCCCATTGTTGTTTGTGTTTAATTAACTCTGTTATTGTGATAATGTTGATTGGGGGTTCTAAGCTACAAGACGGCCAGTCTGGCCTAAAGGTCATGTCTGAGTCATCTAGGCTGTCTAAAGGGATTAGTTGGGTAGCCCATGTTAATTAGGTGAATTAGGTTACAGGTGTATTGTTAGAGTAATATGAGGCGGATAGTGTATAAAAGAGCCTGTATTCCTTTCAATAAAAGAGATTCCTGGTTGAACTTACATACAGCCTGCCTGGTGTTTGTTCTGAGCTATCACAACTGGATTTGAACGGCACATAGCTGTAGTTCTAATTCCGGAGCATCGGATGACTGAACAATCAGATGTTGCGATCTGCAATTTGATTCTATAGCAGCAGAGGAGTGTCGGGAGAGTGGAACCGAGCGAGCAGGGGCTCGTTACAGTAGGCAATTAAAACTGTATAATATTCTTTAAAATTGTCACTTTTTCTGTAGCACAAGCTACAGAATGAATGAAAAAGAAATTGCTTTTGGCCCCTCAAAATGCATACTAGGCTCTTTGAGTCTTGTTTGGAATTTAAGGGGGTCCCCGGGACAGGTGCTAGACTATTTTGCACCTTAGACAAGACCATCTTCTGCACCCCCCCAAAAAAAATAAAATGAAACTCATTTTCTTCTCCTCTTACTACCTCCTTCAGGCCTACCAATCACGGTGCCTGGACCCCCTATGGTGATGGTGGTGTCAGGTGACTCCCTATAGTGGAGGTGGTGTCAGTTGACCCCCTATGGTGATGGTGATTTCAGGTGACCACTTATGGTGGAGGTGGTGTTAGGTGACTTCCTATAGTGGAGGTGGTGTCAGGTGACCCTCTATGGTGATGGTGGTTTTAGGTGACCCCTTATGATGGAGGTGGTGTTAGGTGACTGTGACAGACCTAGCCAGGACAGAGGCTTTTGGAGGGAACTGAATGCCAGCCTCTTGCCTACCGATTATGGGCCCTGGCATTTGGGGGAACGGTGCTCTTTGTGAGCTGTATGTCTGGGGACCCTTGAGGTGGTGTTACTTTAGATTCAGGTCCATATCCCCCAAGAGACACAGACTCCGGGGACCCTGTATTTGCCATATTACAAATAGTGTCTGATTCATACTGTTGGGACACATGCTGTGAGGAGATGCTGATGTCAATTCCAGCCACCTGTCTCTGTGTCTGCTATAATGTAAATGAGTCTAGTATGACTTGTCACAGCTTCTAAAGAGTCTTTTCATCCAGTGTGCTAATTAACCCTACAATTGTATTAAGATGTATGATAATGTGTATTGTATAGTCCGTGAGCTAGGAGGCATGAAGTCTGTCCTAAAGGTCATATCTCTGAGTCACCTAGGCTATCTAAAGGATTAGATAATTAGCTCATGTTAATTAGGTTTCTGGTGAGAGGTTGTAGTTTCATCCTGCGGTATATATTTGTGTGAGATCTCAAAATAAAGATTTGTTCCTGTTTGAACCTCAAGACAGAGCCTCGTCTCGTATTTGGGGGAGAATTATTTGTATGGGTTCCTTGTTCGGCTGATTGGAGTGTTCGGTAGCTGCCTTTGTGTTCGAGTATAGAATGTTCTAAACGACTTTAACCCCTTTCATACTCGTGGTGTGGCGTTACCCCTATGGTGATGGTGGTGTCAGGTGACCACCTATATTGCTCATCGTGTCAAAGGACCCCCTATGGTGATGGTGGTTTCAGATGACCCCTTATGATGGAGGTGGTGTCAGGTGACCCCTTATGATGGAGGTGGTGTTAGGTGACCCCCTATGGTGATGGTGGTGTCAGGTGACCTCCTATATTGATGGTTGTGTCAGATGACCCCCTATAATTGAATTTTAAATATGTTGTAATATAGATAGTGGGGCCGAATGGGGAATACGGTCCTCACTGAATATTGAATTGTGTATGTATGTTAAAACACAATAAAGAAATTGAAAAAAATAAAATAAAGATGACCCCCCTATGGTGATGGTGGTGTCAGATGACCCCCCCTATGGTAAAGATGGTGTCAGGTGGTTCTCTTTTCAGTGCAGCATATACAGTAGAAGTAATCCTTGGTATTATCCAGAGCTTACAGTGACTGTCAGAAAGGACAGAAGAGCTCCGATCCACTGACCTGACACTTACAGCTCCAGGACAGCCAGCCCTGGCGGCTCACACAGCCTTCTAAACTATGGGCCCCTAGAAGAGGAGACAAAGGGGGGGTCCCAGACACACATCAGCCAGGTCACCTTAGCCAGGGTCTGCACTACAGCAATACAGGTCCTACAGTGACCAGCACAGCACCTCCACTCTGCCTGGCATCACAGCTCCATAACTGGCAGAGGAGGACAGGCCTGGCACACTGGATCCTGCTCACTCCTCCATGGGGGAAGAAGACACTCTGAGTGTTGAGCCCTGGCCATACATGCCACACTGCTCTGCAGGGTGAAAGGTAACCATGGCCCACTCACTACTGACTGACTCACTACTTTAGCTGGGCTTAACTGTGAATAGCGCCATCAAGGACAGGGATCATCTTCCTGATTATGTGGCTGGGGCTGGGCAGGCTCTGTTCTTCTACAACGGCCATGGCTGCATCCTAGGTGGCTGCCTATTTCACCTAGTGGTAGCACCAGCCCTGGGGGGTAGCCCACACAAAAAACAATAAAAAACACACAGTTTTTGACAAGTCATTTAATAAAAAAAGCCTCATAATGTACATCCACATTGATCATGCCATCCAGAGATGTTGATTCAACTCTTTCAATTTCAATTCAATTCCATGATGCACCCACGGAAAGAAAAAAAAATAGCTATCCACCAAGATGGGTCTAGATCATTCTCATAACTTCCACTAAATGACAGAGTGCGTAGAAATAAATAAAAAAACTAGATGCATGAGGTTCCTCAGAAAATGCATACCAAACCCATATCTGAGCATGCAGCATGGCTGGCAAGAGGAGGTAGGGTGGAGCATATCCCCCAGAAAAGCTCCTTCTTCCCATAATAGCAATGACAAGAGCCTTTTCCCCACAACCCTGGTCGGGCTATATCTAGAACTTTGACGACCACTGATATAAATGGTCCTCAGATAACACAACAAATCAGAGGTATGACATATGACCACAGTGAGCTGGGATCTGATTGGTTGGTGGGGCTCAGGTCACATGGTACATCCTCATTACTCTGTATAAAGAAACTTTTATATCAATGGAAGATCAAACCTAACTCTGTGTCTTCTCTTCTCTTAATTTCAGTGCCCATGGTCCATCGCGGTAAGGAGCTTCATTATTAAGTCTTTTTATGTTTCCATCATTCTGTAACAAAAATGTCACTTAAAGTGGAACTCCAGACAAAGCTTTCTTGTTTCTTAGATTGAGTGTGGGAAGGTAAGTGTCTGTGTCAGCTCTTATGTGGTGTCTGTGTTCTCCTCATTATTTTCTGTCCTTCTGACTCCATATTAGACTCTGACTAATGTGGTGTCACATGGAGAGAATGTGAGGGGCAAATCATCCTGCAGGGGCACAGTCACCAAAAAAGCCCCAAATCCCACTCCACCCAAAACAGTTTGTTTGGGGTTACAATTTAAATAGGAGTTATTGCAATGAGTTGAAAATAACTATATGTAGGGGGAAACCATGACATAATGTTAAGAGAAGTGCATGGCCCTCCCCTGGTACCCAACACAGCTCTGTGATCTCTTTTCTATCACCCTCCAGTACAGCTCTGTGATCTCTCTTCTATCATCCTCCAGTACAGCTCTGCCATCTCTCTTCCATCATCCTCCAGTACAGCTCTGTGATCTCTCTTCCATCATCCTCCAGTACAACTCTGTGATCTCTCTTCCATCATCCTCCAGTACAGCTCTGTGATCTCTCTTCCATCATCCTCCAGTACAGCTCTGTAATCTTTCTTCCATCATCCTTCAGTACAGCTCTATGATCTCTCTTCCATCATCCTCCAGTACAGCTCTGTGATCTCTTCCATCATCCTCCAGTACAGCTCTGTGATCTCTCTTCTATCATCCTCCAGTACAGCTCTGTGATCTCTCTTCTATCATCCTCCAGTACAGCTCTGCCATCTCTCTTCCATCATCCTCCAGTACAGCTCTGTGATCTCTCTTCCATCATCCTCCAGTACAGCTCTGTAATCTTTCTTCCATCATCCTTCAGTACAGCTCTATGATCTCTCTTCCATCATCCTCCAGTACAGCTCTGTGATCTCTTCCATCATCCTCCAGTACAGCTCTGTGATCTCTTCCATCATCCTCCAGTACAGCTCTGTGATCTTTCTTCCATCATTCTCCAGTACAGCTCTGTGATCTCTCTTCCATCATCCTCCAGTACAGCTCTGTGATCTCTCTTCTATCATCCTCCAGTACAGCTCTGTGATCTCTTCCATCATCCTCCAGTACAGCTCTGTGATCTCTCTTCTATCATCCTCCAGTACAGCTCTGTGATCTCTCTCCCATCATCCTCCAGTAAAGCTCTGTGATCTCTCTTCCATCATCCTCCAGTACAGCTGTGATCTCTCTTCCATCATCCTCCAGTACAGCCCTGTGATCTTGTCAGGGCTGGGCTCAGCCCTTCCTTCTCTGAGCTGGCCGCTAATTGCCAGCTCCTATCTCTCTGCACAGTTACTCAGCTGGTGATGATATCCTGCTCGTCAGTCCTGCCTACTTAAGCTGTCCAGTCCAGAGAATCTCTGCCTTCGCCTTGGTCAACATCACAGAGTCTATCTCCTGTGTTCCTGTTTAAAGACTTGCTTTGCTGACATCCCTTCAGGCTCTAGTTTCTGCTTGCTGTTCCACTACATTGATCCCTGACTTCTAGCTTGTCTGACTACCTAATTCCGGTTACTGAACTTTGGCTATGTTTTGACTACGTTTGTTCTTTTTACTTTTATTATTAAACACGTGTGATTTAACTGTACTTCTGTCTCAGTCTGATTTCATGGTTTCTGATAGATCTCTCTTCCATCATCCTCCAGTACAGCTCTGTGATCCAGTTAAAGAAATCTCTGTGTTTGATTTGTTTCCCTCTTGGAATTACAGTCTAGGGTACTATTTATTCAAATACTTTAATTGTAAGGGATATATATAATGTGATTTGAAAAGTAGTTTAGCCATGTTGAAGTTATATTTGTCTTTTGTAGGTTTTCCATTTTATGTAGAATTGTCTGTGTTTACATATGCTGATAAGTCAGCATGCCCACAATTCAGCTAGAAGGCCATTCTGGCCACAGGAGTGTACAGCCAGTACTCTGTAAATATGTCTTCTCAATCATTTGTTTTTCACAATGAAAAGTCATTTTGTAATGAAAAAGCTGCTCAGCTATTATATTCTCCACAATGGTATTTTTGCCTCTTTGGCCAGGACTTCCTCCACCTAAGTGTGTGGAGGTTCCAGGTTAAAGGTGATAGCAGGTATGGTTAGTGATCAAAATATTGATAAAAAGAGGGGAGACTGTAATGGAAATTTGTAAGTTCTGTAAATAATTGTATTGTATTTTGTATGTATTGCACACGGCCCTCACTGTGCACACAGCACTAATAATGTTTTCAGTACATGTTTTCATTCTTTCGAGTCCTGATTAGAATTATGTGAAAAAGGGGAAACCGCGAAACCAGAATAAATTAAAGAAAACAAAAAGCTGCTGACACTCAAACAAACAAAGTCTAAAATGGCGTGCGAAAAATTAGTGCAACGCTAAATGATGAAACCAAACTAAACATCTGTGAATCACTGATTCTCTGGGTGTGAACCAACTACAACACATACAATATATTGAAACACAAAGAGGAACCGGTGACAAAAAATCACTAGTAAAAAAGTGAAAATGTATAAACCCACTATGACACGTGAGTGATATGTTCAAATTAAAACATAAAAACAAATCATAAACACAGGTGTAAATACAATGAGTGCTAATATTCAAACACTATCACAAACAATGAAAGTGAATGTCCAAAAAAATGCCTGAAAAAGGTGGCAACTTCCAGATGGAGTGTTGAAGGAACCGACCGAATGCCAACATACACTTGAAAGGTGTTCAAATGGAAAGTTGGGTACTCTTACTGGATATGGTGGACACACATACCGTACGGCAGTGGGTCAAACGAGCTGTTGTGACGGGTCTTGCGACTCCAAGCCATACGGCAGGACAGCGATGAGAACCCACAGCCAGATTGATCCAAAGGATTGTGGCGAAGGGAAAAGGAACTCACCAAGGTCCAAACAAAAAATGAAATAGAAAAACTGGCTCCATATGGTGCAGGTCAACCAAAAGCGGTTTTAATGTAAAAAAGGTATCATACAAATCAATGCAGGATAAAAAAAGTGATCACAAGATATAAAATATAGGTAAAAGCAATGTGGGAAGCAAAAAGATGCTGGCCCGACGCGTTTCGACTCTATGGGTCTTTAACTGGGGCATAACTTTGCCTCCCCACATTGCAACTGTATTTATAGACTATTCACAGATGAAACAACGCCCAGGGACCGCCCCTAACATGACGGAACCGGAAGTGGGACAACCAACATGCGCTTCAGTCCTCAATATCAGTCTAGGTTGAGGAAGAACAGATTGGGGACATGGCCCATTTGACTATACAGCACCATGTACCCAATCAAAAATTTGGGGCACATAAGGATAAAGTGGTGAAAAAAGAAAAAAGAGACCGAATATGAAAAGCCAAATTGTGTGCGATCCAAGCCTCACCATGAGCAACAAGGCAAAAGCTTATATGGGGGTCATTTCCACCCATAATAATGCACACAAGCCCATAGGGGGAAAGCAAATCACATGGTATCTATGCGGCCAATCACCTAAGAGGAGCATGATAGGCCAACAAGATGCGCGTCATACTTGTCCATGCTCCCACACAAGGGGCGCGGCAATGCCACAGCGTCATCACAGAGGGAGTGCGCCTCAAGCCTCAATGTCAATCTGGGTGGAAGAAAGGCATCGAGGAGGAAATGCGCCTCAAGCCTCGATGTCAATCCAGGTGACAAAAGAGGCAAGTAGAGAACATTGCCTATCTCGCTATAAATCATGGCCTCAGTAAGAATTGGAATATTAGGACACAAAAAATTACTAAAAGAGGCCAGATATAAAGGACTACACTGTATACAATCCTAGCCACATCATACATCACAGGCCAGAAGCCGGTATGTGAATCATTTCCGACCATAGTAATGGATGAAAAACAGTGGGAAGGAGACAGAATCACGTGGTATCTGTGCGGCCAATCATCAGTGGGAAGGCGTAACCAGACATCGTGATGCGCGTCATATGCGCCCACGACCCCATAAACAGGGGCGCAGCTGCACCACAGTGTCATCACGAGGGAGAAGGATGTGTCACGCTGTATTTGAATCCCCATGAAACGTAGCCATAGAGACACACAATGCAGCATGGGGTGGGCAGGAACTTCATTGCGATCACTGGACAGGGACTACCCAATGAAAGCTCAACCCACAGCACACAGCAGCCAGAGCGGCTCTCTATGAACACCCACCGCCATCCACTGATAAGCATACAACCGAGTTAATAGTGTTTCCTACACAAAATTGGTAAAATTCAAAAAAGAAAGAGCACAAAATAAAAAGAAAAGGGATGTGTATGTATACCCAAAAGACACTATATAGACACCGAAAAAGAATAAAATAAACTATATAACAGCCAGCGGGACAATATGTCGTAGCAAGAGACCCCAAAGCCAGAAAATGCAACTATAGGGTGAGTAGCACCTGAGCTCGTAAATCCAATATGTCTCAAGCCGTGACACACCCCGCAGACAGAAGTCACCCCTAAAATGGGGGACAAATTTATCTATGACCCGAAATTGTGTACCTGTAGGGTCTCTATTGTGATATTCTGATTAATGTCGTGGAACACTATGTTTAATGCAGCTCTTTTTGATCTTGGCTAAGTGTTCATTTACTCTTACTGTGAAAGTCCTAATTGTATGGCCCACATACTTTTTCTTGCATGGGCATGTGATTAAATAAACTATAAGCTTAGTAGCACATGTAGTGAAATGTTTCATTTTATAGCTCCGCATGGTGACCATGGAAACAAAAGTATCAGTCTTACGTCTGACACTGATGTTATGTAGACAGACGTTATATTTTCTACATGGAAAATAGCCCTTGCACTGTTTAAAGAGAGAAACAGTTTGTTGGGGATCTATGGTATGGGGGCAATCTCACCCTGAATAGAGCGAGCGCCTCTAAAAATAATACCTGCCCATTTGGGAAGAGTGGGCCCCAAATCTTTATCACTCAGCAATATTTTCCAATGTTTGTTCAGAATCTTTTTAATTTCTTTATGTTGTGTGGAAAATTAGGTAAAGAGAGACCATTTAAATTTGTTCTCCTTCACTGGTTAAGAACGTTCCACGAACAGAGAGTCTCTATCAACCAGAGTGACAGCATTAATATCTGCGTCAAGCTCCCAGGACCTATACCCTTTCTCCAGAAATCTCTGCTTCCGAATATGGGATTGTTGCTGGAAAACAATGGCACTGGTACAATTTCACCTGAGGCACAGGAACTGGCTACGGGGGACAGAATTTAACCACTCCCTGTGGTGACAACTGTCCACCAGAATGTAGCCGTTCCTGTCCATTGGCTTGAAATAGGTTTTGAATTCCAAGCAGTGATTAGTAGCCGAGATATCCAAATACAAGAAATGAATGGTCGTGGAACTTGCCTCATAATTCCAAACTATACTACGATCATTGGTATTGAGTATGGCCATGAAGTTGTCCAAAGAAGCCCTATCACCCCTCCAAAGGAGGAGGATGTCGTCTATGTACCTGGCCCACAGAACCAACTCGGGTCCCCTAAGGGCATAGACGACATCCTCCTCCCATTGGGCCATGAATAAATTGCCCAAACTGATTAGTCTTCCTATGCTACACCTCTTGTTACCATAAAAGTACAATTGTAATATTAATGTGATACCTACGTAATCATGTGTATAAAAACCTTTAATTGCGTCATAATAAAGCAGAACAGTTATTTGGAAAGATGCGGAGTGTATCTTTTGTGTCTGTTCCCTATTGCAGTAGTTATTATTAATTTGGAACCACTAATCAATATGAGGATAGGAGTTGCCTATCTACAAATTTCCATGTCACTATGTGATGGAGGAATGTTGTGTTTGTGTGCAAAGATGAATCCTGAGAATTAACTGAATTCTAAATGATTGGTTGCTGCTAATGGCTGTAGACTTCTATTGATCTGATTGGTAGATGTGAACAAGAGCCGAGAGCTGCCCCTGCTTGTTGGTGTACACTATTTTATATATGGGGATGTCTCTTAGCTGGATTGGGATCTCTCGTTTCTGGATTGGGCCATCTCTTTAAATATGTAGGGATGTCTCCTTGCTGAATTTATGGAGTTGTCCCCTTGCTGGATTGGGATGTCTCTTTGCTGTATTGAGCCATTTCTTTGCTGAATATTAGGAATGAGTTTGACTCGAACATTGTTTGTTCGCCGTTCATCGAAAACCGAACATTATGGGCCATTCGCGCCAAATTTGAGCGACGTGTAACGGCCCATAATGCACTGCAGGAGCGCAGTGCACTGCTGTATGATGATTGGCCAAAGCATGCACCATGACCCGCATGCTTTGGCCAATCACAGCGCCCTCAGCTAAGAGAGCCATAATTGGCCAAGGGCAGGGTGCCTTTTGCCAATCATGGCTCAGGGGGACAAAGTTCACGCCCACACTATAAAAGGCTGAGTGCACATTGGCCTCGTGTAATGTGTCATTCCCAGCGTGGACGGAGAGAGAGTGTCATTTAGATTGATATATATATCCACTGCATACAGTTCAGCTAGATCTCACTGCAATCCATTCCTGGTGTTCTATTTCTGACACACTTCAGGCAGGCAGGCAGGTGATTCAGTGATCTGCAGTGCATAAAATATATATACAGTCTCCTATATATATATATATATATATATATATATATATATATATATATATATATCCACTGCATTCTAGTCTAGCCAAGCCTATATCTGACTGCAGGCCCTTCCTGATCTGCAGTGCAAAAATATATATACAGTCTCCACATCATTTTAGTCTAGCAAGCCTATATCTGACTGCAAGTCGTTCCTGGTGTACGTTTTCTAGTAAACTTCAGGCGGTGTTTTGCTAATAAAATTTTACAGCATGTCTGGAAGGCCACCAAGGAGAGGCAGATGCTCACAGGCCACTAAAAGAGAGCAAGCAGGCTCTGTGTCTACAGCCAACAGTGCTGGTCATGGACATGGTGCATCCTCAGCACGTGGGCGCGGGGCACGCTTGTCCTTTTTTTCGACAGTTGGCCGTGTTGATCCACAACATGCAGGAGATTCCCTGCCTGTGGACACCATAGAGCTGCCGATCGCTGCCTCCCACCTCCACCAGCCAGGTGGACGAGTTGGTATAAGCCAAGTTGGTATAAGCCAAGTTGGAGACACACACTGCACGAGCTGGATCTGGACATCATCCATCCACAGTCCCTGCAGAGGGCAAAGTCTGCTTGCGTGTGAGACCTCGCCAGAGAGGAGGTCCATCACTGAGGGTAAGGGTCCACCTTTTAACACTGTGGGATCATATGAGAGCTCTTATCTTCACTTCCCTCCCTCCCCATATATATGTGCGGTGTCTGACCGGTCGGAATGTGGATGTTTCCTCCTGCTTCTGTGAAGTACCTGTTTGTTTATGGGACTCCTTCTCCTACTGTTCATCATAAGAACTATCGCTCCTTGGAGTATTTTTCCATCTAAGGACTGTTCTCTATCCATTTGGGTTGTGAAAATTTCTCTTGAAGTGTTATGATATATTTTTTTCACAGTTCTTCACTATTTAATAATTATCAATATTATTTTTGATGTACATTCTCACTTTTTTTACAGGAATTTTGATTCTTTACACAGATTATGATTAGTTTAATATGAATGTTCATTATGAGCGCACGTTTGTTTTTTCTTTTAATTTTGGTCCCAGCCATCCACATGCTCAGCAGCTGAATGCTAGCTTGGCTAAGTTGCTAGCACTCCAACTTCTGCCTTTTCAGCTGATAGACTCTGCACCCTTTCGTGAATTTGTTGAATGTGCAGTACCTCAGTGGCAGGTTCCCAAACACCATTTATTTTCACTGAAGGTCATTACCGGCATGTGGAAGGCAATGTCTTGGCCTCATTAGACAGGGCGGTCAGCGGTAAGGTGCATATTACCGCTGACTCATTGTCCAGCAGGCATGGACAGGGACGTTACCGTTTTCTTTCACCGCGCACTGGGTAAGTCTGCTGGCAGCTAGGAAGGATGCAGGACATGGTGCAGTATTGTTGGAGCTTGTTCCGCCACCACGCCTCCAAAATTCTACTAGTGGTGATTCTGCCACACTTCTCTCCTCCACCCCCTCCTCTTCTTCTTCCTCTATGGCCTCTTTCTCTGCAGATTTTTCCTTTGAACCAGCGGTGCTCCGTAGGCATTCAAGGGGCTACATAAGCCATGCGGTGCTTGAGTTAGTCTGCCTAGGGGACAGGAGCCACACTGGGGCAGAGATTCTGTCAGATCAGCAGGAGCAGGCTCAGAGGTGGTTGACGCCCCGCCAGCTTCAGGCAGAAATGGTGGTTTGCGACAATGACACCAACCTCCTGTCTGCCCTCCAACAGGGACACTTGACCCATGTTCCCTGTTTGGCTCACATCCTTAATTTGTTGGTGCAGCGGTTCTTGTACAGGTACTCGGGCTTACAGGATCTCCTGAGGCAGGCCAGGAAAGTCTGTGGGCATTTCTGCCAGTCATATAATGCCAGTGCTCAGCTGGCTGACCTTCAAAAGGAGTGCAACCTGCCCAAGAACCGCCTAATTTTTGACATGCCCACCAGGTGGAACTCAACGTTGGCAATGCTCCAGCAGCTGCACACACAGCAGAGGGCCATCAATGAGTACCTGTGTGAGTATGGCACCAGGACAGGGTCAGGGGAGCTTGGCTTTTTTTTCCCCACGCCAGTGGGCTATGATCAGGGATGCATGAACTGTCCTGTCACCATTTGAGGAGGCCACGAGGATGGTGAGCAGTGACAGTGCATGCATCAGGGATACTGTCCCCCTTATCTACCTGTTGGAGCACATGCTTCGTAGAATAATGGACAGGGCACCTGAGGCAGAACAGAGGAAGAAAGAGGAGGAATTCCCTACCTCTCAAAGCCCCCTTTATGCTGACCGTATTCCTGCGGGCCTGTCAATCACACAGGAAGAGGAGGAGGAGGAGGAGGATGAGGATTGTGTCAGCATGGAGGTTGAGCCTGGCACTCAGCATCAGCAGCAGTCTTCAAGGGATCGTTTTCAGTCCCCAGAAACCCATAGACTTGTACGTGGCTGGGAGGAGGTGGCTGTGCATCATGTCATCCTTAGTGACCCAGAGGACTTTGGATCGAATGCCTCAGCAAACCTTCACTGCATAGCCTCCCTGATCCTGCAAAGCCTGCAAAAGGATCCTCAGATTCATGGTATCAAGGAGAGGGATCATTACTGGCTAGCAAGCCTTCTTTTTTTTATAATTCAATTTTTATTCATTTTCACAGTAATACAAAAGATGTATAACATATATCATCAATACAGAGTTGGTGCAAATGCTGACATACATTCTCTATTGTACACATTTTAACTTTCTTCAATGTACTGTATAAATATCAACTAGTATTTTTTCAACTGTCGGGTCCATCCCTCTACCCAGGTCACCCCATTGGGATCTAGCTGCGATCAGGGAAGGGGTGCCTTCAAAATTGTTAATTACTACTTTATTTATTACTTTCAGTACGTCTTGCCCTAAGATGATGTGTAAATTAATAACATGTATCTCCAACTTCTTTTTTGTTTGAAAAGAAAATAAGGGCAGAATAAACTTGGAGTTGGGGCAAAAAGAAAAGGAAAATAAGGAACTAAAATCCTATAAATGGTGCCATTATTGTTTGTAGGTTATACTCGGGTAGTATATATTTTTGTGCATGAGCTTAGTTTATCTGACTATGCCTGTTTAGGAGTTGGTGTCATGTATGTGTATTATATATATAGAGGGAGTGTGAAAGTTTAACCGCCCCAACCACACACAGCTCCGCGCCAGGAACCAAATCAACAACGATATGTGATATAGTATATAAGTGAATACATAAATAAAGCAGCTACTTGAATAATAAAAACATGTAAATATGGGCAATAAACCATAAAAAAACAAAATGACGATGCAAAGTCTCTTAATGTCTTATTGCAGCAGCGCTCCTAGACACATTTGAAATAGGAAAACCCAGTAGAGGAGGAGATCTACCCTGTTTCCCCGAAAATAAGACCTAGCGAGATTGTCAGTGATGGCTGCAATATAATCCCTACCCCCCAAATAAGCCCTACCCTGTTTCCCTATAAGGACTTTAACTAGGGTTTATTTGGGGGGTAGGGCTTATATTGCAGCCATCACCGACAATCACGCTAGGTCTTATTTTCAGGGAAACAGGGTAGGAAAGCTTGAGCAGCTGTGTTATGCAGGAGCAGGGAGCTTCTTCCACCCAAAAACAATCACCACGTGATGGGGAATTGACCCCAATGGGATTACACTCACCAGAAATTCAGCATACAAAAGCCTTTGTGATATTATCAATAGTAGTTCTCCACCTCCTCTGTACGGCCACCAGATGTCAGTAATGCTCTCGGTTAATGCAGCATAACATATGGGAGGAATAAAATATCCACATAGCGTAATATTGCTAAAGATAATTTTATCTAAGACATCCAAATATATCCCCCCCTTATTATGATATGTGTACCAGAGATTAAATAAAATAGAGCAATTGTTTTAAAGTGCACTGTGCCTGATACCACGGCTCCCGGGAAGTCCTCCAGAGTGTTCACTGTGTGTAGCGAACCACATACTTCCTGGTTCCTCTCCGGTGCGTGGAACGCACGCGTCACTTCCAGTAGATTACGTCCCTGATGCGTTTCGTCACTTCCGGACGTCATCTGAGGGCGTAATCTACCTTGTGATATTTATATAAGTGACTGACTCAATGGCCAATCCGGTGAATCCTGCTGACAAATAATCGCTGCACATACATCTATATCCAGGGACCTGTCAGGGGAGCAATTGTCCTGTCAGGGGAGCAATTATATACTTTATACCCTTCTATCCATGGCTCCCAATGTCTAATAAACTCTGCATATTTCCCCGCTATGTTGGCTAACATGCCTTCATAGGTGTGGTGAATTATGAGTGTATGGACAACTTCTGCAACCTCAGGAAGAGCTGGGGATCTCCAGAGCCTAAGAATTACCAATTTGGCGGCTAGGAATAGATGAGTGGTGAATTTCCTAAAGAGTGCTGGTATGTTGTTTTCTATCCCTAGGTTTAGGATGGCCAGTAGGGATGAGCTTCGTGTTCGAGTCGAACCCATGTTTGACTCGAACATCGGCTGTTCGCCCGTTCGCCGAATTGCGAACGATATGGGCCGTTCGCGCTAAATTCGTGTGGCGCGTCACGGCCCATAATTCACTGCGGCATCGCAGTGCATTGCTGGCTGATGATTGGCCAAGCATGCACTATGACCCGCATGCTTGGCCAATCACAGCGCCGTCAGTAGAGAGAGCTGTAATTGGCCAAAGCCAGGGTGGCTTTGGCCAATTATGGCTCAGGGGATTTAGTACACACCCCACACTATATAAGGCCGCCTGCACGGCGGCCCTGTGTAGTGTGTGTTCCGGTGTGCTGAGAGATAGAGAGAGAGAGAGACAGTGTCATTTGATTTGAGTTAGATAGATTAGGCAGAACAGTCAGTCAGTTAGCTGCACTTACAGTGTATTGTGTATATATATATGCATCCCAGGTGTTGTATATATATATATATATACACTGTATTCAGTTTAGCTAGATCCGTTCCTGTTATCTTCTATCTAGACTATTTACATTTAATGCAGTGCGTCCTGCTCACAGTGTTCAGCTAGATCCGTTCCTGCTATTTACATTTAGTGCAGTGCGTCCTGCTCACAGTGTTCAGCTAGATCCGTTCCTGTTATCTTCTAGACTATTTACATTTAGTGCAGTGCGTCCTGCTCACAGTGTTCAGCTAGATCCGTTCCTGCAATTTACATTTAGTGCAGTGCGTCCTGCTCACAGTGTTCAGCTAGATCCGTTCCTGCTATTTACATTTAGTGCAGTGCGTCCTGCTCACAGTGTTCAGCTAGATCCGTTCCTGCTATTTACATTTAGTGCAGTGCGTCCTGCTCACAGTGTTCAGCTAGATCCGTTCCTGCTATTTACATTTAGTGCAGTGCGTCCTGCTCACAGTGTTCAGCTAGATCCGTTCCTGTTATCTTCTAGACTATTTACATTTAGTGCAGTGCGTCCTGCTCACAGTGTTCAGCTAGATCCGTTCCTGCTATTTACATTTAGTGCAGTGCGTCCTGCTCACAGTGTTCAGCTAGATCCGTTCCTGTTATCTTCTAGACTATTTACATTTAGTGCAGTGCGTCCTGCTCACAGTGTTCAGCTAGATCCGTTCCTGTTATCTTCTAGACTATTTACATTTAGTGCAGTGCGTCCTGCTCACAGTGTTCAGCTAGATCCGTTCCTGTTATCTTCTAGACTATTTACATTTAGTGCAGTGCGTCCTGCTCACAGTGTTCAGCTAGATCCGTTCCTGTTATCTTCCTACTGACAGGCAGGCTTGTCTGGTTACAGTATATAAAGCTACCTGAAGAAAATTACAGGTGTTCTATTTGATCCTATTAGTACCACGGTCAGGCAGCTAGACTATTTACATTTAGTACAGTGCGTCCTGCTCACAGTGTTCAGCTAGATCCGTTCCTGTTATCTTCCTACTGACAGGCAGGCTTGTCTGGTTACAGTATATAAAGCTACCTGAAGAAAATTACAGGTGTTCTATCCCAGCTTAGTGCAGCTACAGGCCATTAGTATGTCTGGAAGGCCAAGAAGGAGAGGCAGACAGTCACAAGCCAATAAGAGAGGGCAAGCAGGCTCTGTGTCTAGTGCTGGTCGTGGAGACGGTGCATCCTCATCAGCACGTGGCCATGGGACACGCTTGGCCTTTTTTTCGGCAGCTGGCCGTGTTGAGCCGCAACATGCGGAAGACTTGGTCGAGTGGATGACCAAGCCGTCCTCATCCTCCTCATCCTCTCTCACCCATGCCCAGGGTACTTTGTCTGGCAAAGCAGCGGCCTCTTCCCTCAGCTCAATGTCATCAGTGACTCCTTCCCTAGCTCCATCATGTCCTCATGAGGATTCCCTCGAACTGTTTGACCACAGTGTTGGGTACATGCTCCAGGAGGATGCCCAGCGTTTGGAAGGCTCTGATGACGATACTGAGCTCGATGAAGGCAGTAACATGAGCACGGACAGAGGGGGTGCCCAAGAAGGACAGCAATCTGGCAGTCATGCTCCCCCTGCTGCAGCATACTGCCAGGTTTGCTCCAGTGATGAGGAGGGAGGGGATGATGAGGTCACTGACTCAATGTGGGTGCCTGATAGGAGAGAGGAGGAGGAGGAGGAGGAGGAGGCGGCGGCACATCACCAACGAGGCAGGATGCCCTCCAGGGGCCAGCCTAAGGGCAGCACATTGACTGCATCACACCCCAAAGCTCCACATGTGCAGGGCGCTGCAGTCTCTGCGCATTATTCAAAAAGTTCTTTGGTGTGGGCCTTTTTTGAGACGAGTGCATCAGATCGCACCGCTGCTATTTGCAACATATGTCTCAAGCGTATCTCGCGTGGCCAAAACATCTCCCGCTTGGGTACCACATGCTTGACCAGACATATGTTGACCTGCCATGCAGTTCGTTGGCAAGCGTATCTAAAAGACCCACACCAAAGAACAAAGAGGATCTCTCCTTGCTCCTCATCAGCTGAGATTTCCAACCCCACTAGACCTTCAGTCCTCTCTGAGACCTGCAGTGAGAGGAATGAAGGTGTAGAATTAGGTGTGTCACAGCCAAGTACTTGTGGGCAATCTGCTTTTGGTACACCGACGTCAGATTGTACCAGGCAAATTTCCCTGCCCCAGCTGCTGCACCGCCGAAAGAAGTTTGCTCCCAGCCATCCACATGCCCAGCGGTTGAATGCTAGCTTGGCAAAATTGCTAGCACTTCAACTGCTGCCTTTTCAGTTGGTAGACTCTGCCCCCTTCCGTGAGTTTGTGGAATGTGCGGTTCCTCAGTGGCAGGTACCCAAACGCCACTTTTTCTCACGGAAGGCGATTCCGGCTCTCTACCGGCATGTGGAAGGCAATGTCCATGCCTCGCTGGACAGGGCGGTCAGCGGTAAGGTGCATATTACCGCTGACTCATGGTCCAGCAGGCATGGACAGGGACGTTACCTAAGTTTCACGGCGCATTGGGTGACTCTGCTGGCAGCTGGGAAGGATGCAGGACAAGGTGCAGTAGTGTTGGAGGTTGTTCCGCCACCACGCCTCCAAAATGCTGATTGTGACACACCTCTCTCCTCCACCCCCTCCTCTTCTTCTTCCTCCATGGCCTCTTCCTCGGAACCAGCGGTGCTCCGTAGGCGTTCAAGGGGCTACGCAAGTACGCAGGCCAAAAGATGCCATGCGGTGCTTGAGCTGGTGTGCTTGGGGGACAGGAGCCACACTGGGGCAGAGGTTCTGTCAGCTCTACAGGGGCAGGTTCAGAGGTGGTTGACGCCACGCCAACTTAAGGCAGGAATGGTGGTTTGCGACAATGGCACCAACCTCCTCTCTGCCCTCCGACAGGGACAAATGACCCATGTGCCCTGTTTGGCTCACGTCCTTAATTTGGTGGTGCAGCGGTTCTTGGGCAGGTACCCGGGCTTACAGGATGTCCTGAGGCAGGCCAGGAAAGTCTGTGTGCATTTCCGCCGGTCATATAATGCCAGTGCTCGGCTGACAGACCTCCAAAAGGAGTTTAACCTGCCCAAGAACCGCCTAATCTGTGACATGCCCACCAGGTGGAACTCAACGTTGGCCATGCTGCAGCGGCTGCACACGCAGCAGAGGGCCATCAATGAGTACCTGTGCGACTATGGCACCAGGACAGGGTCAGGGGAGCTTGGTTTTTTTCCCCACGCCAGTGGGCCATGATCAGGGATGCATGCACTGTCCTGTCACCATTCGAGGAGGCCACGAGGATGGTGAGCACTGACAGTGCATGCATCAGTGACACTGTCCCCCTTGTCCACCTGTTGGAGCACACGCTGCGTAGAATAATGGACAGGGCACTTGAGGCAGAACAGAGGCAGGAAGAGGAGGACTTCCTTAGCTCTCAAGGCCCCCTTTATCCAGACAGTGTTCCTGCGTGCCCGCCGATCACACAGGAAGAGGAGGAGGAGGAGGAAGATTGTGTCAGTATGGAGGTGGAGCCTGGCACTCAGCATCAGCAGCAGTCTTTAAGGGATCAGTCCCAAGGAACACATGGACTTGTACGTGGCTGGGAGGAGGTGACTGCGGACGTTGTTGTCCTTAGTGACCCAGAGGACTCCGGACCGAATGCTTCAGCAAACCTACGCTGCATGGCCTCCCTGATCCTGCAAAGCCTGCGTAAGGATCCTCGTATTCGTGGTATCAAGGAGAAGGACCAATACTGGCTGGCAACCCTCCTTGATCCACGTTACAAGGGTAAGGATGCGGACCTTATCTTGCCATCGCAGAGGGAGCAGAGGATGAAACATCTTCGGGAGGCCTTGCAGAAAGGTCTGTGCAACGCGTTCCCAGAGACTGGGAGGTTACAAACTCCTGTTTCTGGACAACATGTTGCTGAGGCTTCGGTCAGTCAAAGAAGGAGCGGTGGAGAAGGTGGCCGTCTGACCGATGCGTTCAGACAATTTTTTGGTCCGCAGCCCCAAGGTATGATCGGTTCCAGCAACCATCGCCAGCGTCTGTTTTACATGGTGCAGGAATACCTAGGGGCAAGATCAGACCTGGACACCTTTCCCACCGAAAATCCTCTGGGTTACTGGGTCTTGAGGATGGATCACTGGCCAGAGCTTGCACAGTATGCAATTGAGCTACTGGCCTGTCCTGCATCCAGCGTTCTTTCGGAACGCACATTCAGTGCTGCTGGAGGCGTGGTAACCGATCACAGGGTGCGTCTGTCCACTGACTCGGTCGATCGGCTGACCTTCATAAAAATGAATGAGTCTTGAATCACCACCAGCTACCAAGCACCTGATGCTGATGTAACCGAATAATTTTTTTTGAAATCTCAGATCCCTTCAAAGACTGCCTATGCTGATGCTGAGTGACTATCCCTGAGTAATTATCCTCTTCCTCCTCAATCATCACGCTGATAGCTTGTAAGAACATTTTTGGTTCTGGGCGCCACCACCAGTGCCTAAGGCACAATTTTTCAGCCCCTGTTTAACAGGGGCGTGTAATTACAATTTTTGATGTAATACTTTGCAGCAGGGCTCGTTCCTGCATTCCAACTAGAGTGTCTGTGAGGGGTTGCAGTGTTGTGGCACCAGCACCAGTGCCTAAGGCCCAGTTTTTCTGCCCCTGTTTAACAGGGGCGTGTAATTACAATTTTTGATGCAATACTTTGCAGCAGGGCTCGTTCCTGCGTTCCAACTAGAGTGTCTGTGAGGGGTTGCAGTGTTGTGGCACCAGCACCAGTGCCTAAGGCCCAATTTTTCTGCCCCTGTCTAACAGGGGCGTGTAATTACAATTTTTGATGCAATACTTTGCAGCAGGGCTCGTTCCTGCGTTCCAACTAGAGTGTCTGTGAGGGGTTGCAGTGTTGTGGCACCAGTGCCTAAGGCCCAATTTTTCTGCCCCTGTCTAACAGGGGCGTGTAATTACAATTTTTGAAGCAATACTTTGCAGCAGGGCTCGTTCCTGCGTTCCAACTAGAGTGTCTGTGAGGGGTTGCAGTGTTGTGGCACCAGCACCAGTGCCTAAGGCCTAATTTTTCAGCTCCTGTTCAACAGGGGCATGTAATTACAATTCTTGATCTAATATTTCACAGCAGGGCCCTGTGAGGGCTTACAGTGTTGTGGCCACAGCAACACCTAAGGCCCAAATTTCTGCTGAGTATATAGGGCAGGACCCTACTTTCAAACATCTAACTTACAAACGACTCCTACTTGCAAACGGAAGGAGACAACAGGAAGTGAGATGAAATCTACCACTAGGAAGGGAAATTCTCTCCTGTAAGAGTTAATATGGGAAAACAATTTCTCCTTTCCACTGATCCTTTCCAATCCTTGTTCCACAAAAAAACCCAAATTTTCAAAAAACATTTTTCATTGGGACAAAAAAGTGAGGTGAAATCTTCTGAAGAGGAGGAAAGACAGCAAAACAAATGTCACAGGGGTGATAACCCTTCCCTATGTTTTCCAAAAAGCTTAGAAAAGATTTTTTGGCTGGAGCTAAACACGTTAAAAATGTTCAAAATTACAAACAGATTCTACTTAACAACAAACCTACAGTCCCTGTCTTGTTTGCACCGCCTGTATACTGCTGTTCAGAGTATATAGGGCCTGGTGGCCCCACACCTTTCCTTATTTTAATTTGGGTGCGGGGTTCCCCTTAATATCCATACAAGACCCAAAGGGCCTGGTAATGGACTGGGGGGTACCCATGCCGTTTGTCTCACTGATTTTCATCCATATTGCCATGACCCGACATGACATTAAACCCGCAAGCAGTTTTAAATGAGATTTTTTCCTTTAAAAATGACATTTGGTGCAGGGACTGTTCTAAACATGGGAAACACGCGTCACTTTACAGGCATACTATAGACACCCCCCAGGTACGATATTTAAAGGAATATTTCACTTTTTTTTTTTTTACTTTAAGCATCATTAAAATCACTGCTCCCGAAAAAACGGCCGTTTTTAAAAGTTTTTTTTGCATTGATACATGTCCCCTGGGGTAGGACCCGGGTCCCCAAACCCTTTTTAGGACAATACCATGCAAATTAGCCTTTAAAATTAGCACTTTTGATTTTGAACGTTCGAGTCCCATAGACGTCAATGGGGTTCTAACGTTCGTGCGAACTTTCGGTCCGTTCGCGGGTCCTGGTGCGAACCGAACCGGGGGGTGTTCCGCTCATCCCTAATGGCCAGTGATGGTGTGCAATCCTGTGACTTGTTAAAAGATTGCAAATATATTGGACCAGAATTTAGCCAACTTTCCACATGTACACAATATGTGCAATAGGGTTCCTGTTTGTGCGCAGTTCCTCCAACATAACGAAGGTATAGAGGGATCAAATTTGGCTATCCTGTATGGCGTTAGATACCATCTCTGTGAGATTTTGTGGGATAATTCCCAAAGATTTGTACATTTAGTTGCTGAATGGATGTGTTGTAACGTTTTGTGCCACTGTTCTTCTGTGTATGATATGTCTAAGTCCCTTTCCTATGCAAGCATAGGGTTTGTTTTCTCGAGAATAGATTTATTATCGAGAAAATTATAAAAAAGTGATATTCTCTTTAGTAGAAAGGTAAACATGTATTTTCCGGGGACGCGTGCGCGGCTTTCCAAGATGGCGGACGTGTGACTTGTGAGCTCCGTTCCCGTTCCGAGAACCGCGGCCCCTGACAAGCTACAACAGCCGCCGATCGAACCAGGGGTAAGCTTCCACGCCTTCTCAAGCCTCCCTGGCACTACATGGGCAAAATTGGGGATCAACGGTCATTCTATCGTGCCTCACAACCCCCACGACCCTCTTCCACTATGGACCACTTTCTAACTAGGCCTCAATCCCCGGCCTCAATTACACAGGGGGATCCAGAGGACTACATCAGCACGCTGTTCTCTAGACTAGACTACTTTCTCATCTCAGCTCCCCTGCTATCACACACGGTGTCTTCCGACCTAGGTCCCATTACCTGGTCGGACCACGCCCCCCTTACCCTAGATCTTAGCCTCTCCGCTGTATTCCCCAGGAAATGTCATTGGAGACTCAATGAATCTCTAATAAAAAACCCTGAAACAAATGGTACACTCTCCACAGCTTTAACTGAATATTTTCAATTAAACACAAGTTCCGTGACCAGCCCATCCACCCTCTGGGAGGCCCACAAGACATTCTTTCGAGGACAGTGTATCGCTGTTGGCTCATAAAGGAAGAAAAACACAGCCCTCTTGAAATCATCTTTGCTGTCTAAACTTTCAGTTGCTGAAAGATCTCTGCTCCTATCTCCCACGGTGGGCCGGCTGCGTGCGGTAACCTTCTTACGTCACCGAATAAAATCCCTCGCTATGTCAACAGTAGATAAATCACTCCTATGGGCTAAACAAAAATTTCATGAATTTTCAAATAAGCCACACAGGATGCTGGTCTCTAGACTCAACCCAAGACCCTTTCTCCCCTTTCCAGACCACATCAAACACCCCGACAGGACTCCCTCCTACTGCCCACAGACCATGACTCAGGTGTTTGGCGAGTTCTATGACAAACTTTATAACTGTCTCACTCCCAACCACCATCCCCCATTTGACATGGCATCTTTTGAAGAGTTTATGTCAGACCTGCGGCTACCCAAGCTAACAGACTCAGACGTACAAATATTAAATGCCCCTATCACAGAAGAGGAACTGACTAGCACTGTCAAATCCCTGCCAAACCACAAAGCCCCTGGCCCAGATGGCCTCCCATATTTCTACTATAAGACCTTTCTTCCAATCCTGTCAACACATTTGATCTCCCTATATGACTTTCTCCTCCAGGGTAACCCCCCCACACCAACAATTTCTCCACTACTATATCACAGTCATACCAAAACCAGATAAGGACCCTGCGCTCCCAGACAACTATAGGCCAATAGCACTCTTAAATTCAGATTACAAGCTATTTACAAAAAGTTTGGCCAACCACCTCTCCCAATTTCTGACTAAACTAATTGACAGAGACCAGGTGGGTTTTGTTCCCACCAGATGTGCAGGAGACAACACCCGGCGAACCATAGATCTTATTGATATGTTGAACAGAGTACGTCGTACTGCTATTAAGCCTTGATGCCCAAAAGGCATTTGATAGACTAAGCTGGCCCTATATGTTTGCACTAAATTTGGAATTCGGGGTCCCTTCCTCCTAGCCCTAAAATCCCTTTATTCCAACCCCACATCACAGGTCCAACTAGCTTCCTTCTCTTCTTGTTCATTCCCCATGTTAAATGGAACTTGACAAGGATGCCCCCTATCCCCCCTCCTCTTCATCTTATGCCTAGAGCCGTTAGCGGAGGCTATTAGATCCCATCCTGACATAAGAGGGGTCCTCATGCGTCAAAGGGAGTACAAACTGTCCCTATTTGCTGATGATGTTCTCCTCACCCTAACTAACTCTCATACTTTATTCCCGTCCCTGCAGGCCTTGTTGTCCAAATTTAGCTCATTATCTGGTTACAAGGTTAACACCTCAAAAACAGAAGCCCTGCCTCTTTACCTGCCTCCTGATGACCTCCTAATGCTTAAAAATTCATACCCATCTCGTTGGTGCACATCATCTCTCAAATATCTAGGGGTCCAACTCACACCAGCATACTCTTCCCTTTACTCGACCAATTATCTCCCCCTGTTCAGGAATATAAATGCCATGTTAACTCGTTGGAACCCCTTCTCGATATCCTGGATAGGTAGGATCAACGTACTAAAGATGTCTATTATGCCAAAATTATTATATTTCTTCGAAACCCTTCCAGTTCCCATCCCAATGGCACAGTTAAAACTACTTAAAAGGTAGTTTCTTAACTTTATATGGAAAGGGGGAGCCCATAGAGTGGCCAGTTCGGTAGTCTTCTCTCCTAGAAATCAGGGAGGTATGGGGGACCCAGACGTTCATAAATACTATTTGGCCTCCCACCTCTGTGCGGTGGTGGCCTGGTCCAGTCTGAGACCCCCAAGCCGTTGGGCGGAGATAGAGATGGGCTCCCTGTTTCCGTCCCACCCATGTTCCCTAGTCTGTTCTCCTGAGTTAGCCTCGGACCTCAGGCTACAGGGTCCCTGTCTGGGCCCCATGTTGTTCTCACTCAGGATCTGGCAGTCTTGCCTCTCCAAATTCTCTCTGTTTTCCCTATGCCCCCACTCTCCAATATACTCTTTAATCCTTTAATCCCTGATAGCCTCTCACATATCCAAATGTTCCCCTGGGCTAAGGAGGGTCTGTTTCAACTCTGACACTTCGTGAATCCAGTCACTCGCAAATTTCGATCCTTTCACGACATCCAATCAAATAGCCAAATCCCAAAACATTTGTTATATTCATACCTCCAAATAACCCACTTTCTTTCTAAACTCTCCCCCACACTTACCCTCACCAAACCAACGCCCTATGAACTTTTATGCTTCCAGGGACCATACCAAACATGACTCATTTCTAGTATATACCAAATTCTCCAGGAAAATACCCCACTCACAACGGAACCTCACTCTTACATTCGCAAATGGTCGCAACACATTCAACAACAAATTTCTGACACACAGTGGGCTAAAATCTGGTCTTCAACTTCTAAGATATCTATATGTGTGGCCCAGAGGGAGACAGCATATAAAGTCTTATATTTTTGGTATAGGACCCCGAAGGTTCTACACCGATATGATCCCTCTCTTTCCCCTCTGTGTTGGAGATGTGGGAAAGCCAGAAGGAATCAATACCACATCTTCTGGCAATGTGAACTGATTGTACCTTTTTGGTCCATGGTGTTATCAATGCTCCAACAGATATTCGATACCCGTTTCCCAATGGACCCAGTACACCTCCTTCTGGGCCTCCTGCTCCCAGGCCTAGGGAAGGCTTAGAACAAACTCACCTCCTTTATCCTATTAGCAGCAAAAAGAACAATACCTTCCTGCTAGTTGTCCACACATCCCCCAACCCAAGACCAGCTATTGCAAAGTATCAAGGACATACGCAGAATGGAGCACTTAACGGCTATGGGGGAGGATACGATTGACAGGTTTGACAAGATTTGGGCTTTTTGGCATACCTCACCCTTTAGCTCACCCCCTTAGACTTTTAGGCCCCTTGTCAGCCTAGTGAAGACCAGCCCCAAGCTCCTCTTACAGACCTAACCTCCTACTGTATCCTGCTTCTAATCCATTTTCCTTATTCCCCTTCCCTGGCTAAATAATTACACAACCTATGTCCTTTCCTTACTGATCATGGTTCTTTATTAATAAATAATCATCTTTGCCGGATAATCAGCATGTAGTTTATATCTTTTATCTCCTTGTCCTAAATATCTGCTACATATGTCCACAAGTTTTATTTGACAGTGCCTTGTCTTTTGTTTATGATTTCTTTTTTATTACTATTATTTTGTCTTTATTTTTGATTTCCTTGTCTTCATTTACATCTCCCACTGAATATATAATTTCCTTGTTACAGCATACTTATACTGTTGGATATGTATTCATTTTCTCTGAAATTTTTTCTCAATAAAAATACAATGTAAAAAAAAAAAAAAAAACATGTATTTTCCAGAATAAATTGTAATGTAACGCTGGCAACCCTTCTTGATCCACGTTACAAGGGTAAGGAGGCGGAACTTATCCAGCCTTCGCAGAGGGAGCAGAGGATAAAACCTTTTCTGGAGGCCTTGCAGAAAGGTTTGTGCAATGCGTTTCCAGTGCCTTGGAGGTTACAATTTCGTAGTCCTCCTGGACAACGTGTTGCTGAGGCTTTGGTCAGTCACAGAAGGAGTGGTGGAGAAGGTGGCCCTCTAACCGATGCTTTCAGACAATTCTTTAGTCCGCAGCCCCAAAGTCTGATCAGTTCCAGCAATCATCGCCAGCATCTGATTTACATGGTGCAGGAATTCCTAGGGGCAAGATCAGACTTGGAGACCTTTCCAACCGAAAATGCACTAGGTTACTGGGTGTTGAAGATGGATCACTGGCCAGTCCAGTGATTGTGGCTTGCACAATATGCAATTGAGCTACTGGCCTGTCCTGCATCCAGCGTTCTTTCGGAACGCACATTCAGTGCTGCTGGAGACTTTGTAACAGCTCACAGAGTTCGCCTGTCCACAGACTCAGTTGATCTGCTCACCTTCATAAAAATGAATCAGTCTTGGATCACCAGCTACCAAGCACCTGATGCTGATGTAACCGATTAATTTTTCTATGAATGTGAGATCCCTTAAAGACTGCCTATGATGAGTGACTATCCTATTCCTCCTCAATGTTCATGTTGATAGCTTCTAAGAACATTTTTGTTTCAGGGCACCACCACTAGTGCCTAAGGCCCAATTTTTCTGCCCCTGTTTAACAGGGGCGTGTAATTACAATTTTTGATGCAATACTTTGCAGCAGGGCTCGTTCCTGCGTTCCAACTAGAGTATCTGTGAGGGGTTGCAGTGTTGTGGCACCACCACCAGTGCCTAAGGCCCATTTTTTTCTGCCCCTGTTTAACAGGGGCAGGTAATTACAATTTTTGCTGTAACATTTTGCATCAGGGCTCATTCTTGCACTCAACTGGAGTATCTGTGAGGGGTTGCAGTGTTGTGGCACCACTACCAGTGCCTAAAGCCCAATTTTTCTGCCCCTGTTTAGCAGAGGCATGTAATTACAATATTTTCCCTAATATTTCACAGCAGGGCTCGTTCCTGCGCTCAACAAAAGAATCTGTGAGGGGTTACAGTGATGTGGCACCACCACCACTGCCTAAGACGCATTTTTTCTGCCCCTGTTTAACAGGGGCGTGTAATTACAATTTTTGATCCAATATTTCACAGCAGGGCCCGTTCCTGCACCCAACAAAAGTATCTGTGAGGGGTTACAGTGTTGTGCCACCACCACCACCGCCTAAGACCCAATTTTTCTGCCCCTGTTTAATAAGGTCATGTAATTACAATTTTTGATATAATATTTTTACAGCAGAGCCCGTTCCAGCGCCCACCAAGTGTAACTGTGAGGGCTTACAGTGTTCTTGTACCACATACACCTAAGTGAGGACTGTGAGGGCTTACAGTGTTCTTTTACCACATACACCCAATTTTATGCAGAGTATATAGGGCAGGCTGTATAGTATATACAGGCGGTCCTCTATTTTCAAACATCCAACTTACAAATTACTCCTACTTACAAACGGAGGGAGACAACAGGAAGTGAGAGGAAATCTACATCTAGGAAGGGAAATTCTGTACTGTAGTGCCCCGCACACACGGTCAGATTTTCCGACGGAAAATGTGTGATAGGACCTTGTTGTCGGAAATTCCGACCGTGTGTAGGCTCCATCACACATTTTCCATCGGATTTTCCGACACACAAAGTTTGAGAGCAGGATATAAAATTTTCTGACAACAAAATCCGTTGTCGGAAATTCCGATCGTGTGTACACAAATCCGCCCGGACAAAGTACCACGCATGCTCAGAATAAATAAAGAGATGAAAGCTATTGGCCACTGCCCCGTTTATAGTCCCGACGTACGTGTTTTACGTCACCGCGTTTAGAATGATCGGATTTTCTGACAACTTTGTGTGGCCGTGTGTATGCAAGACAAGTTTGAGCCAACATCCGTCGGAAAAAATCCTAGGATTTTGTTGTCAGAATGTCCAAACAAAGTCCGACCGTGTGTACGGAGCATAGGAGTTAATATGGGAAAAAGGTGTCTCCACTGATCACCAATCCTTCTTTCCCTAATAACCACAAATTTTCAAAATCCAATTGGCATTGGGACAGAAAGTGAGGTGAAATCTTCTGAACAGGGGCACAGACAGCAAAACAAAATTACAGGGGTGATAACCCTGCCCTATATTATCCAAAAAGCTTACACATAGATTTTGGGGCTGGAGCTACACTTAAAAAAGTACCTGTTCCAAATTACAAACAGATTCAACTTAAGCACAAACCTACAGTCCCTATCTTGTTTGTAACCTGGGGACCGCCTGTATGCTGCTGTTCAGAGTATATAGAGCCTGGGGGCCCCAAGCCTTTTTTTTTATTTGGGTGCGGGGTTCCCCTTAATATCCATACCAGACCCAAAGGGCCCATTAATGGGCTGAGGGGTGGGCAACATTACATTACACCTGCAAGCAGTTTTAAATGACTTTTTTCCTTTAGAAATTTCATTTCCTGTGTTCTAAACACAGGAAACATGCACCACTTTACAGGCATACTATAGACACCCCCCAGGTACGATATTTAAAGGAATATTTCACTTTTATTTTTTCAATTTAAGCATTATTAAAATCACTGCTCCCGAAAAAACGGGCGTTTTAAAAACTTTTTTTGCATTGATACATGTCCCCTGGGGGAGGACCCGGGTCCCCAAACCCTTTTTAGCACAATAACTTGCATATTAGCCTTTAAAATTTGGACTTTTGATTTTTCACGTTCGAGTCCCATAGACTTTAACGGGGTTTGCGTGTTCACACAAATTTTTGGTCTGTTCGCATGTTCTGCCGCGAACCGAACCGGGGGGTGTTCAGCTCATTCCTACTGAATATATGGGGATGTCTCATTGCTGAATAGGTATGAGCCGAACACCCCCCCGGTTCGGTTCGCACCAGAACCTGCGAACGGACCGAAAATTTGCACGAACGTTAGAACCCCATTGACGTCTATGGGACTCGAACGTTCGAAATCAAAAGTGCTCATTTTAAAGGCTAATTTTCATGGTATTGTAATAAAAAGGGTTTGGGGACCCGGGTCCTACCCCAGGGGACATGTATCAATGCAAAAAAAACGTTTAAAAACGGCAGTTTTTTCGGGAGCAGGGATTTTAATGATGCTTAAAGTAAAAAAAAAAAGTGAAATATTCCTTTAAATATCGTACCTGAGGGGTGTCTATAGTATGCCTGTAAAGTGACGCGTGTTTCCCGTGTTTAGAACAGTCCCTGCACCAAATGTCATTTTTAAAGGAAAAAATCTCATTTAAAACTGCTTGCGGGTTTAATGTCATGTCGGGTCCTGGCAATATGGATGAAAATCAGTGAGACAAATGGCATGGGTACCCCCCAGTCCATTACCAGGCCCTTTGGGTCTTGTATGGATATTAAGGGGAACCCCGCACCCAAATTAAAATAAGGAAAGGTGTGGGGCCACCGGGCCCTATATACTCTGAACAGCAGTATACAGGCGGTGCAAACAAGACAGGGACTGTAGGTTTGTTGTTAAGTAGAATCTGTTTGTAATTTTGAACTGGTACATTTTTAACGTGTTTAGCTCCAGCCAAAAAATCTTTTTTAAGTTTTTTGGAAAACATAGGGAAGGGTTATCACCCCTGTGACATTTGTTTTGCTGTCTTTCCTCCTCTTCAGAGGATTTCACCTCACTTTTTGTCCCAATGACAAATGTTTTTTGAAAATTTGGGGTTTTTTGTGGAACGAGGATTGGAAGCATCAGTGGAAAGGAGAAATTGTTTTCCCATATTAACTCTTACAGGAGAGAATTTCCCTTCCTAGGGGTAGATTTCATCTCACTTCCTGTTGTCTCCCGTTTGCAAGTAGGAGTCGTTTGTAAGTTAGATGTTTGAAAGTAGGGGCCTGCCCTATATACTCAGCAGAAATTTGGGCCTTAGGTGTTGTTGTGGCCACAAGACTGTAAGCCCTCACAGGGCCCTGCTGTGAAATATTAGATCAAGAAATGTAATTACATGCCCCTGTTGAACAGGGGCAGAAAAACTGGGCCTTTGGTGGTGGTGGTGGTGGTGCTGGTGCCACAACACTGTAAGTCCTCACTCGCTCTTGGTGGGTGCAGAAATGGGCCCTGCTGTGAAATATTAGATCAAGAATTGTAATTACATGCCCCTGTTGAACAAGGGCAGAAAAATTGGGCCTTTGGTGGTGGTGGTGGTGGTGCTGGTGCCACAACACTGTAAGTCCTCACTCGCTCTTGGTGGGTGCAGAAATGGGCCCTGCTGTGAAATATTAGATCAAGAATTGTAATTACATGCCCCTGTTGAACAAGGGCAGAAAAATTGGGCCTTTGGTGGTGGTGGTGGTGGTGCTGGTGCCACAACACTGTAAGTCCTCACTCGCTCTTGGTGGGTGCAGAAATGGGCCCTGCTGTGAAATATTAGATCAAGAATTGTAATTACATGCCCCTGTTAAACAAGGGCTGAAAAATTGGGCCTTAGGCACTGGTGCTGGTGCCACAACACTGCAACCCCTCACAGACACTCTAGCTGGAATGCAGGAACGAGCCCTGCTGCAAAGTATTGCATCAAAAATTGTAATTACACGCCCCTGTTAAACAAGGGCTGAAAAATTGGGCCTTAGGCACTGGTGCTGGTGCCACAACACTGCAACCCCTCACAGACACTCTAGCTGGAATGCAGGAACGAGCCCTGCTGCAAAGTATTGCATCAAAAATTGTAATTACACGCCCCTGTTAAACAGGGGCAGAAAAACTGGGCCTTAGGCACTGGTGCTGGTGCCACAACACTGCAACCCCTCACAGATACTCTAGTTGGAATGCTGAAATGAGCCCTGCTGCAAAGTATTGCATCAAAAATTGTAATTACACGCCCCTGTTAAACAGGGGCTGAAAAACTGTGCCTTAGGCACTGGTGGTGGCGCCCAGAACCAAAAATGTTCTTACAAGCTATCAGCGTGATGAGGAGGAAGAGGATAATTTCTCAGGGATAGTCACTCAGCATCAGTATAGGCAGTCTTTGAAGGGATCTGAGATTTCAAAAAAAAATATTTGGTTAAATCAGCATCAGGTGCTTGGTAGCTGGTGGGGATCCAAGACTGATTCATTTTTATGAAGGTCAGTCGATCGACCGAGTCGGTGGACAGACGCACCCTGTGATCGGTTACAAAGCCTCCAGCAGCACTGAATGTGCGTTCCGAAAGAACGCTGGATGCAGGACAGGCCAGTAGCTCAATTGCATACTGTGCAAGCTCTGGCCAGTGATCCATCCTCAAGACCCAGTAACCCAGAGGATTTTCGGTGGAAAAGGTGTCCAAGTCAGATTTTGCCCCTAGGTATTCCTGCATCATGTAAAACAGACGCTGGCGATGGTTGCTGGAACCGATCATACCTTGGGGCTGCGAACCAAAAAATTGTCTGAACGCATCGGTCAGACGGCCACCTTCTCCACCGCTCCTTCTTTGACTGACCGAAGCCTCAGCAACACGTTGTCCAGAAACAGGAGTTTGTAACCTCCCAGTCTCTGGGAACGCGTTGCACAGACCTTTCTGCAAGGCCTCCCGAAGATGTTTCATCCTCTGCTCCCTCTGCGATGGCAAGATAAGGTCCGCAACCTTACCCTTGTAACGTGGATCAAGGAGGGTTGCCAGCCAGTATTGGTCCTTCTCCTTGATACCACGAATACGAGGATCCTTCCGCAGGCTTTGCAGGATCAGGGAGGCCATGCAGCGTAGGTTTGCTGAGGCATTCGGTCCGGAGTCCTTTGGGTCACTAAGGACGACATGGTCCGCAGCCACCTCCTCCCAGCCACGTACAAGACCATGTGTTTCTTTGGACTGATCCCTTAAAGACTGCTGCTGATGCTGAATGCCAGGCTCCACCTCCATACTGACACAATCTTCCTCCTCCTCCTCCTCCTCCTCTTCCTGTGTGATCGGCGGGCACGCAGGAACACTGTCTGGATAAAGGGGGCCTTGAGAGCTAAGGAAGTCCTCCTCTTCCTGCCTCTGTTCTGCCTCAAGTGCCCTGTCCATTATTCCACGCAGTGTGTGCTCCAACAGGTGGACAAGGGGGACAGTGTCACTGATGCATGCACTGTCACTGCTCACCATCCTTGTGGCCTCCTCAAATGGTGACAGGAGAGTGCATGCATCCCTGATCATGGCCCACTGGTGTGGGGAAAAAAAACAAGCTCCCCTGACCCTGTCCTGGTGCCATAGTCGCACAGGTACTCATTGATGGCCCTCTGCTGCGTATGCAGCCGCTGCAGCATGGCCAATGTTGAGTTCCACCTGGTGGGCATGTCACAGATTAGGCGGTTCTTGGGCAGGTTAAACTCCTTTTGGAGGTCCGTCAGCCAAGCACTGGCATTATATGACCGGTGGAAATGCACACAGACTTTCCTGGCCTGCCTCAGGACATCGTGTAAGCCCGGGTACCTGCCCAAGAACCGCTGCACCACCAAGTTAAGGACGTGAGCCAAACAGGGCACATGGGTCATTTGTCCCTGTCGGAGGGCAGAGAGGAGGTTGGTGCCATTGTCGCCAACAACCATTCCTGCCTTAAGTTGGTGTGGCGTCAACCACCTCTGAACCTGCCCCTGCAGAGCTGACAGAACCTCTGCCCCAGTGTGACTCCTGTCCCCCAAGCACACCAGCTCAAGCACCGCATGGCATCTTTTGGCCTGCGTACTTGCGTAGCCCCTTAAATGGCTACGGAGCACCGCTGGTTCCGAGGACAAAGCACAGGAAGAGGCCATGGAGGAAGAAGAAGAGGAGGGGGTGGAGGAGAGAGGTGTGTAGCATTTTGGAGGCGTGGTGGTGGAACAACCTCCAACACTACTGCACCTTGTCCTGCATCCTTCCCAGCTGCCAGCAGAGTCACCCAATGCGCCGTGAAACTTAGGTAACGTCCCTGTCCATGCCTGCTGGACCATGAGTCAGTGGTAATATGCACCTTACCGCTGACCGCCCTGTCCAGCGAGGCATTGGACATTGCCTTCCACATGCCGGTAGAGAGCCGGAATCGCCTTCTGTGAGAAAAAGTGGCGTTTGGGTACCTGCCACTGAGGAACCGCACATTCCACAAACTCACGGAAGGGGGCAGAGTCTACCAACTGAAATGGCAGCAGTTGAAGTGCTAGCAATTTTGCCAAGCTAGCATTCAACCGCTGCGCATGTGGATGGCTGGGAGCAAACTTCTTTCGGCGGTGCAGCAGCTGGGGCAGGGAAATTTGCCTGGCACAATCTGACATCGGTGTACCAATAGCAGATTGCCCACAAGTACTTGGCTGTGACACACCTAATTCTACACCTTCATTCCTCTCAGTGCAGGTCTCAGAGAGGACTAAAGGTATAGTGGGGTTGGAGATCTCAGCTGATGAGGAGCAAGGAGAGGTCCTCTTTGTTCTTTGGTGTGGGTCTTTTAGATACGCTTGCCAATGAACTGCATGGCAGGTCAACATATGTCTGGTCAAGCATGTGGTACCTAAGCAGAAGATGTTTTGGCCACGCGAGATATGCTTGAGACATATGTTGCAAATAGCAGCGGTGCGATCTGATGCACTCGTCCCAAAAAAGGCCCACACCAAAGAACTTTTTGAATAATGCGCAGAGACTGCAGTGCCCTGCACATGTGGAGCTTTGAGGTGTGATGCAGTCAATGTGCTGCCCTTAGGCTGGCCCCTGGAGGGCATCCTGCCTCGTTGGTGATGTGCCGCCTCCTCCTCCTCCTCCTCTTCCTCTCTCCTATCAGGCACCCACGTTGAGTCAGTGACCTCATCATCCCCTCCCTCCTCATCACTGGAGCAAACCTGGCAGTATGCTGCAGCAGGGGGAGCATGACTGCCAGATTGCTGTCCTTCTTGGGCACCCCCTCTGTCCGTGCTCATGTTACTGCCTTCATCGAGCTCAGGATCATCATCAGAGCCTTCCAAACGCTGGGCATCCTCCTGGAGCATGTACCCAACACTGTGGTCAAACAGTTTGAGGGACTCCTCAGGAGGACATGGTGGGGCTAGGGAAGGAGTCACTGATGACATTGAGCCGAGGGAAGAGGCCGCTGCTTTGCCAGACAAAGTACCCTGAGCATGGGTGAGAGAGGATGAGGAGAATGAGGACGGCTTGGTCATGCACTCGACCAAGTCTTCCGCATGTTGCGGCTCAACACGGCCAGCTGCCGAAAAAAAGGCGAAGCATGTCCCACGGCCACGTGCTGATGAGGATACACCGTCTCCACGACCAGCACTAGACACAGAGCCTGCTTGCCCTCTCTTATTGGCTTGTGACTGTCTGCCTCTGCTTCTTGGCCTTCCAGACATACTAATGGCCTGTAGCTGCACTAAGCTGGGATATATATATATATATATATATATATATATATATATATATATATATATACATATGTACTGATACTGCAGCTAGCAAAATCAACTGCCTGCCTGTAGTATGAGAACACCACCAACCTTCTACAGGTAGCTTTAGCTGAACACTGTGCAGAGCTCGCAAAAAATAACTTGTAGGTTTAGCTGAACACTGTGAGGAGGACGCACTGCACTAACTTGTAGTTTTAGCTGAACACTGTGAGCAGGACGCACTGCACTAACTTGTAGCTTTAGATGAACACTGTGCAGGGGTCTCACTACACTAACTTGTAGTTTTAGCTGAACACTGTGAGGAGGACACACTACACTAACTGTAAATAGTCTAGCTGCCTGACTGTGGTACTAATAGGATAAAAAGAACACCAGCAATTTTCTTCAGGTAGCTGTAAATACTGTAACAAGACAAGCCTGCCTGTCAGTAAGAAGATAACAGGAACAGATCTAGCTAAACTGAATACAGTGTATATATATATATATATATATATATATACACAACACCTGGGATGCATATATATACACAATACACTGTAAGTGCAGCTAACTCACTGATTGTCCTGCCTAATCTATCTAACTCAAATAAAATGACACTGTCTCTCTGTCTATCTATCTCTCTTTCAATGCCGGAACACACACTACACAGGGCCGCCGTGCAGGCAGCCTTATATAGTGTGGGGCTGTTCTAAATCCCCTGAGCCATAATTGGCCAAAGCCACCCTGGCTTTGGCCAATTACAGCTCTCTCTACCGACGGCGCTGTGATTGGCCAAGCATGCGGGTCATAGTGCATGCTTGGCCAATCATCAGCCAGCAATGCACTGCGATGCCGCAGTGAATTATGGGCCGTGACGCGCCACACGAATTTGGCGCGAACGGTCCATAACGTTCGGAATTCGGCGAACGACCGAACAGCCAATTTTCGAGTCGAACATGGGTTCGACTCAAACACGAAGCTCATCCCTATTGCTGAATATATGGAGCTGTCTCTTTGCTGGTTTGGGGTGTCTCTTTGTTGAATATATGGGGCTGTCTGCTTGCTTCTCTTTGGGTAAAATATAATTCCTTACTGTTAAATCTTGAAACCACTTATGATTTGGAATACACTTTTCATATATTAAGCTGTAAGAGTGTTACAATAAAAGGGGGTGCACTGAAGGACTCGGTGGGATGTCCAGTGGATGGGCCCTGGATAATGTTGGTGGTCAGGCCCAGCGGGGACCCCAATCTAAAGCTGTGTAGGGGGAACCAAAATTTGTGATGGCTGCCCTGGGTGGAGGAGCTCAGTTATAGGGGATGGAGGAGCTCAGTTTTAGCGGACAGAGGAGCTCAGTTATTTGGAATGGAGAAGCTCAGTTATAGTGGATGGATGAGTTTTGTTATATGGGTGGAGGAGTTCAGTTAGGGGCTCAGTTATAGGGGATGGAGGACCTCAATTATGGGGGGTGGAGAAGTTTAGTTATAGCGGATGGAAGAGCTCAGTTATGGGGAATGAAGGAGCTATGTGGGGTGGAGGAGTTCAGTTAGGGGGTAGAAGAGCTCAGTTATAGGGGATGGAGGACCTCAATTATGGGGGTGGAGGACCTCAGTTATAGGGGATGGAGGAACTCAGTTATGGGGGATGGAGGAGTTGAGTTATAGGGGGTGGAGGACCTCAATTATGGGGGGTGGAGGACCTCAGTTATAGGGGGTGGATGTACTCCAAGAAAATCCTTTTCTTGGAGTACATCACGGGACACAGAGCAGCCATAGTAATTACTATGCGGGTTATACACCACCTATAGTTGAATGGACACTGGTACACACAAAGACAGGAAGTCCCCCTCTATATAACCCCTCCCATACAGGGAGCACCTCAGTTTTGTAGCCAAGCAATATACGTATATCCCAACAAGAAGGGCGGGACCTCTGTGTCCCATGATGTACTCCAAGAAATTTTTTTTACAGGTAAGCTGTTCTAAAAATCCTAATTTCTTTATCGTACATCACGGGACACAGAGCAGCCATAATAATTACTATGTGGGATGTCCCAAAGCAATGCCATCTGAGGGGAGGGAGACACAAAAAAGGCAGGCCGCCATCAGACGTGAGGATTTAAACTGCTGCCTGCAGTACACTGCGCCCAAAGGCGGCATCCTCTTGCCATCTTACATCCACCTGATAGAATTTTGTGAATGTATTTACTGACGACCAAGTTGCGGCTTTGCAAACCTTAGTCATAGAAGCCTGGTGATGCACTGCCCAAGAAGCACTGACTGCCCTGGTAAAGTGCACTTTTATTCGTAAAGGTGTAATTTTCCTTTTCAGGCCATAGGCCTGAATAATAACTTGACAAATCCACTTTGAAATGGTTGATTTTTTTTGCTGCCTGCCCCTTCCTGGGGCCATCTGGCTGCACAAAGAAAGCTTTCCTTATCTGAGCTGTCGCTTTCAGATAGACCTTTACTGCTCTTACCCCATTGAGAGTGTGTAAAAGTCTTTCTTCCGCAGAACGAGGCTGCGGAAAAAAGGAGGGTAGAACCACGTCTTGGTTCAGAGGAAAACCTGACACTACCTTCGGCAAGGTTGGGTGGGGACGCAGCACCACCTTGTCCTCATGGACATCTAGGTATGGCTCTTTACAAGAAAAAGCTGCCAACTCTGATGCCCGTCTTGCGGAAGTTACCGCAACCAAAAAAAAATGAATTTCTTTGTCAAGAGGACCAAAGAAATATCCTGTATTGGTTCAAAAGGCTGTTTCTGTACAACCGACAGGACTAGATTCCAATCCCATGGGCACAAGGGTTTCTTGATCGGCGGAACCATATGCATTACCCCTTGAATAAAAGCCCGAACCAAGGAATGTGAGTGGCCTTTGAAAAAATACTGACAAGGCCAAAACCTGACCCTTAATTGTACTCAAGGCCAATTTAATTTCTACCCGCAACTGAAGGAAGGCAGGAATTCTACCTATGACATACTTCCAAGGATGTCATTTTCCAGCCTGACACCAAGAAATATAGGCCTTCCAGACCCTATAATAAATGGCTCTGGAAGCCGGCTTGCTTGCATTAATCAGGGTGGTTACCACAGAACCTGCAAGCCCTCGACTCTTTAAAATGTGGGCTTCAATAGCCAGACCATCAAATTTAGCAACTGTAAGACAGGATGGAATACTAGCCCCTGTGACAGGAGGTCTGGACGATCTGGAATAGTCCAAGATCTCCCCACTGACATCCTGATGATCTCTGCATACCAAGATCTTCTGGGCCACGGTGGGGCTACTAGAACCACCGGCTTCTGTTCCTGCTTGATTCTGCGTAGAAGCCGTGGTAGCAGCTGAACTGGGGGTAATGCATAAATCAGTGAAAACCGATCCCATGGGCTCACTAACGCATCTGTTTCCTGTGTGCAAGAGGATCCCTTGCTCTTGACACAAAATTGTCCATATTGTTGTTGAACCTGGACGCCAATAGATCTATGTCCGGGGTACCCCATCTTTGGCATATGGCCAAGAAAATGTCAGGGTGGAGAGACCATTCTCCCGGGAGAATTTGTTGACGGCTCAAGAAATCCGCCTGTCAATTCTCCACCCCTGGAATGAAGACTGCTGATAGGCAATGCATATGCTCCTCTGCCAAAACCAGAACATGATTCACCTCCCTCTGGGCTGCACGATTTCTGGTGCCAACTTGGTGATTAATATGGGCCACTGCTGTGACGTTGTCGGACTGTATCCTGACAGAACAGCCCCGCAATCTGTATGTCCAGGCTGTTAGTGCTAGATGCCCGAATCTATAGGACATTGATAGGCAAGGTCTTTTCGGACAATGACCATTTCCCTTGGATAGTGGACTCTTCCAGGACTGCACCACAACCCAAGAGGCTGGCATCCGTTGTTACCACCTTCCAGGTAACCAGCATGAAGGATTTTCCCTTTAGCAAATTTTTGGTTACCAACCACCAATTGAGACTCTGGAATACCCTCAGGGTCAGACACATCGGATGTTCCAAAATTTGGGTATCTTTGTTCCAAACAGATAGAATGCTGTTTTGCAGCAGCTTTGAATGAAGCTGGGCATAGGACCTCTCTTCAAATGATGCCACCATTTTTCCCAGCAACCTCATACAGAGGTGGATGGAAGGATCCTTTCTTGTTCTGACCACTTGGACCTGCTCCCTTATAGTGTTGATTTTTGCCTGGGGCAAAAGCACCCTTCTTTGGGCTGTGTCTATGACTAGACCTAAATACTCCAGCCTTTTTACCAGATGTAAGGAAGATTTTTCTAGGTTGACAATCCAACCCAGATGTTCCAAATACTTGACCGTGCTGAACACGCCTTGGTTCAATCCTGCCACGGACTGATCTATTAGCAATAGGTCATCCAAGTATGCCATTACCATTATCCCCTGGCCTCTTAGTCTTGCTAGTACAGGGGCAAGAACCTTTGTAAATACTCGAGGAGCAGTGGCCAGCCTGAAGGGTAAGGCCACGATTTGAAAGTGGCGATGTTCTACGCAGAAACTTCTGCTGAGCGGGAAATATAGGCACATGCAGGTATGCATCCTTGATATCTATTGATGCTAGAAATTCCCCTCCCCGCAGGATGGAGACAACTGACCGAATTGACTCCATGCAAAAGGAGCGGATGTTTAGAAACCAATTCAGATTTTTGAGGTCTAGAATGGGTCTGACATCTCCATTAGGTTTTGGTACCATGAAGAGATTCGAGTAGAACCCCATTCCCTGTTCCTCTAATGGAGTCTCTATGATTACTCCCTGAGACATCAACCATTCTAGTGCTAGAAACAAAGCCCTTCTTTTCCCTGGATCCTTGGGAACATTGGAACTCAAAAAATGATCTGGAGGAATCTTCTGGAATTCTAGCTTGTAGCCTAGGGCTACTACAGAGGTCACCCATCTGTCTCAGATTTCTTCCTGTCAAGCGCTAAAAACCACAGAAGTCTTCCCCCCACTCGAGTCTTTGGGGGGATTTGGCTTTGGGATTCCGCTTTGTAGGTTTTTACCCCCAGGACTTCTTTGGGCCCTGTGCTTGGCCCTGAGGCCTACCCTTTGACACTGACGGTACAGGCCGTCATGACAGCCTGGAGGCTGGGGGTCCTGGCACTGGAGAGGAAGCCCTTTTGTATGAATAATGCTTATTCTTCCTTTTAATCGGTAGAAGGGTACTTTTACCACTTGAATTTTTTTGGATGTATTTATCCAAATGCTCCCCAAACAACCGTTCCCCACGAAAGGGAAAACCAGCCAATAGCTTTTTACATGGTGATTCAGCTGACCAATGTTTTAGCTACAGAATTCTACACATGTGCACCAATAGAAGAGCCAGGTGGGATGCCTGATGGACAGAATCTTTGATAGCATCAACTGCGAAACACAAGGCCCTTGGCAGCTTACCTGAATCCTGACCCCCATCCCCTCGAACAGACACATCTTTAATGACCTGCTCTACATATATTAGCTGTTCCAGTAAGGGAAGTACCAGAAAAGCATGAGGGTCCTGTGGGGGTTTCAGAGAGCCCAGGGATGAAAAGGAAGCCTCAGCTGTCTCCGCTGGGGGCATTTTGTACCCAGTCCGGACCAACTCCATAAGAGACTGAACCAGTAACCTTTGGGATTGTGAGGCTGAAACAGGCTCTTCAGTTCTCAGAGGAGGAGACACCTGTCTGCCTCTCTTCCTGATCCTATAAAGGCAAAACAACATCTCTTGCCCATTCCTGTTCCAACACAGGAAGGTCAGGGGCAGGAGAGTGGGACCTATCAGGTTTTCTCCCGGACTGGGAAGAAGATGCGATCATTTCAGCTATTTTTCCCTTCCAATCCAGCTAATGCTGAAGCCAAATCGTCCTTAGTAACGTATGCAGAGGCTGAAAAGTTGGAAGCAGTTGTAAAACCAGAAGGCCTAAATGGCTCAGCTTGGTTTGTCGCTTCAGGACTTTCAGGGGAAGATGGTAGTGTGGAAGCGTGACTAGGATCCTCAGACCCTGACCGCAGCACCCTTGCATTCCTCCCTGAAGAATTCCTCCCTGTATTATGGGAAGACATAGTCCTGAGCACAAAGCAGAGGTACTAACATATGCATCTACTGCTAAGCACTAGTCCAGCAATGAGTATTATGCCGCTAATAATTTGCTCAGCCTGATGCTGAGTAGATATGTCTTTAAAAATGCCTGTGTCCACTGCCCATACAGCTTACGTGCCCCAGATACGCTCTGTGTCCTTTTTTCCACCAGTCACCAGTTTGTTTGCAGATTTAAATAGATTTATAGGGAAGTGAGCCCTGCACCTGTGCTGTGCACCATGTACAACATTCCTTGTGCATGCCTGGCCGCTTAAGCCATGCCCCCCGAAGTCCTGTGTTCGCCTCCCCCTAACCTCTTTTCAAAAGAAACCCAATTCCCGCGTGCGTGCGCTAAATGGGGTCCCGCGATCGGGATAGCGGGGGGAGGTGCTCTTCCAGGGGGATCCATTGCCCGCAGGCAGGAGTCCCCCAACCCTTTCCTGGTGGCTCAGAGCAAGCTATCTGGCACTGACACTGAGCAGGAGCTGGAAGCATGGAAATGTAAAGTTTAGTATGTTTATGTACACTGTCTAGTGGAGACAACAGGTCAGCACAATCTACTCAATAGAGAAGTCCTTAAGTGTACTAGGCTCTTTAGTATCTTCTCACTTACAGTACCTGACCGCGAGTTTGTGTTTCCAGTGCGATACCATCGCGCTGGTTCTCGTCGACAGGGTACTGTGCATGTCGCGCTGGCTCGCCCATCGGGAAAGGGAAACTTTTTTTCCTTTCGTGATGAGTGACAGGCAGTGCTGACAGCTGTCTGGTATGAATCCTGAGGGGGGGACGCTGTGCCAAATTTTAAGTAAAAAAACGGTGTGGGTTCCCCCCTAGGGGCATACCAGGCCCTTAGGTATCCCCCCCAAAATCCATACCAGACCCTTATCCGAGCACGCAGCTCGGCCGGCCAGGAAAGGGGGTGGGGACGAGTGAGCGCCCCCCTTCTGACCATACCAGGCCGCATGCCCTCAACATGGGGGGGTGAGTGCCTTGGGGGAGGGGGGCGCCCTGCAGCCCCCCACCCCAAAGCACCTTGTCCCCATGTTGATGAGGACAAGGGCCTCTTCCCGACAACCCTGGCCGTTGGTTGTCGGGGTCTTATCAGAATCCGGGAGCCCCCCTTTAATAAGGGGGCCCCCAGATCCCAGCCCCCCACCCTATGTGAATGAGTATGGGGTACATGGTACCCCTACCCATTCACCTAGGGAAAAAAAGTGTCAGTAAAAAAAAACACAGTACACAGATTTTAAGAATAATTTATTAGGCAGCTCCGGGGTCTTCTTCCGACTTCGGGGGGTCTCCTTCCGACTTCTCCCGGTGTTCGGCCTCTTCTCCCGGTGTTCGGCCTCTTCTCCCGGACCCCTCTGCTATCTTCTTCCAGCTCTTTTGCCAGCGAGGGGTCACGCCCCCTTATGATGCCAAAGTGCCTGCACATGCTGGGACCGTGTCGTCACAAGGGGGCGGGGTCACCGCATATATAAATGGCTCTGCAGCTCGCACACAGCATTCCAGCCGGAGAGAGCGTCGGGTCAACATCGGAAAAAGAGAAGAAGAGAAACAGCGGCGACAAGACAGCGGCAGCAGACCGGGCCCCTCACTGGCAAAAGATCTTAAAGAAGATAGCGGAGGGGCCCGGGAGAAGAGGCCAAACACCGGGAGAAGAGGCCGAACACCGGGAGAAGTCGTAAGGAGACCCCCCGAAGGCGGAAGAAGACCCCGGAGCTGCCTAATAAATTATTCTTAAAATCTGTGTACAGGGGGTCCCCAGGTTACAAACAAGTTAGGGACTGTAGGTTTGTTCTTAAGTTGAATCTGTTTGTAAGTCGGAACAGGTACATTTTTTAAGTGTAGCTCCAGCCAAAAAAACGATTTTTAAGCTTTTTTGATAGCATAGGGAAGGGTTAACACTCCTGTAACATTTGTTTTGCTGTGTGTGCCCCTGTTCAGAAGATTTCACTTCACTTTCTGTCCCAATGACAATTGGATCTTGAAAATTGTGGGTTGTTGTGGAAACAAGCCTTGGTGATAAAGCATCAGTGGAGGTACCTTTTCCCCATAATAGCTCTTACAGGAGTGAATTTCCCTTCCTAGGGGTAGATTTCATCTCACTTCCTGTTGTCTCCCTCCGTTTGTAAGTAGGAGTCGTTTGTAAGTCGGATGTTTGTAACTAGGGGACCCCCTGTACTGTGTTTTTTTTTTATTGACACTTTTTTTCCCTAGGTGAATGGGTAGGGGTACCATATTCATTCACATAGGGTGGGGGGCTAGGATCTGGGGGCCCCCTTATTAAAGGGGGGCTCCCGGATTCCGATAAGCCCCCGCCTGCAGACCCCGACAACCAACGGCCAGGGTTGTCTGGAAGAGGCCTTTGTCCTCATCAACATGGGGACAAGGTGCTTTGGGGTGGGGGGGCCGCAGGGCGCCTCCCTCCCCAAGGCACTCACCCCCCATGTTGAGGGCATGCAGCCTGGTATGGATCGGGGGGGGGGCGCTTGCTCGTCCCCACCCCCTTTCCTGGCTGGCCGGGCTGCGTGCTCAGATAAGGTTCTGGTATGGATTTTGGGGGGGACCCCCACGACAATTTTTCAGCGTAGGGGGTTCCCCTTACAATCTATACCAGACCTAAGGGCCTGGTATGCCCCTGGGGGGGGGACTCATGCCGGTTTTTTATTTAAAATTTGGCGCAGCGTTCCTCCCTCAGGATTCATACCAGACAGCTGTCAGCATTGCCTGTCACTCATTGCGAAAGGAAAAAAGTTTTACTTTCCCAATGAGTGAGCCATCTCAGCGCTGGCTCCCGCGACGGGGCCCGCAGGTGTCAAATGCGGCGAGATTGACACAATATCGCGGTCACCTACTGTACCATTCCCCGCCGCAGGATACTGCTGGAAATACAGGCAGACCCAATCTTCACCTATCACGGCGAGCGTGTCATGGCAGACCTTCAAGGACCGGGTCCCTTGTATATGGGGTTCCTCTCCCTTGGACCTGTATAGCACCCTGCCAGACAACCTTCTGGTATGATAAATGCAACCAAGGTGTTGGAACCCAGGTTCCAACCCTCAAAAGAGGAGTGTTACCGGAAAACCTCTGTCTTCTCCCTCAAGGCTCGGGTACCATTCACTTTGGCTTTTTAATATAGCACTTTAAATGGATCCGATAGTAAGGCATAGCACCCATGATCCTGCCAGGAATCCTTTAACGGAGTTTAATTTAGCACAGCATAACCGTGAACAACACCTAAGACACTGGCGAAAAAACTGAGGTGCTCCCTGTATGGGAGGGGTTATATAGAGGGGGACTTCCTGTCTTTGAGTGTACCAGTGTCAATTCACCTATAGGTGGCGTATAACCCACATAGTAATTACTATGCAGCTCTGTGTCCCATGATGTACAATAAAGAAATGAGGAATAGGGAGACATTACCGAAACCTACAAATACATGAAGGGGGTGAATAGAGTTCTGAGGGCAGGATTTTTAATATGAAGCCAAGATGAAGAACACGAGGACATGATGCCAAACTGTCAGGAGGGAAGTTCAAAACTAATCTTAGTAAGTATTATTTTACCAAAAGAGTAGTTGATGGTTGTAATAGACTTCCAGCAGAGGTAGAGAGTCAGTTAACAAAAAGTGGATCCAAACATGTTTGAGACAAACATAGACCTATACTCAGACAAAAAAGTTAACACAAATAATCAGTTTATAAATTAAGGAAAATAAATTGGGGAGACTCAGTGGCCCTCTTGGTATTTCTTTTGCTGTCACTTTTCTATGTAATGATGTGACGGAGGAATGTTGTGTTTGTGTGTAAAGATGAATCCTAAGAATTAACTGAATTCTAAATGATTTTCTCTTTGCAGGTCGTCCCGTATCTGACCCATCTGGAGATAAACAATTAATACCAAGCGGCGGTGATAGTTAGTATCATATTGTAGACTCTCTGTTCTATTTCTACACAATCCAGGTTTAGGTGGAAATATCTCAATGCAAATTAGGTGGGGCTCCCTTCAAAATTGACATGGCCTCTGTAATTCTATTGGTGTTCCTCATCATACCATCCAATAGGATTCTCAGATGCCCAATATCTTCTCATTGTGTCCATGCCGTGTCCCTGGAGAGGAGATCATTTTCCAGGGAGTAAGGTGGGGGGGATGGGAGCCTCCACCTCTCCACCTTCCATCCAGGTCCGAGCTGGGATTTATGGTAATACCCTGTCCTTTCCCATATACATCTCCACTAAACCCACCCCCAGAGCGTACTGATCACATGACCCAGCACCTCCAGTGATTGAGTGCTTTGCTTCCAGTTCCTGCTCTTCTCTGAACAGGATTGGTTGCTGCTAATGGCTGTAGACTCCTATTTTCCTGATTGGTAGATGAGAACAAGAGCCGAGAGCTGCCCCTGCTGGTTGGTGTACACTATTTTATATTTATTAGGCTAAAAAAAAGAAATCTATATTTTGAAATATTTTTTTTTTCAGTTTTATACATCAGGAAAGGAAATATTCATACTTCCTCCGTGATACCAGACAGGATCCATAGACATCCTCAGTCGGCTCTCAGGAGAACCATGGGTTTCAGCTTCAATGTCTCAGGTCCTCAGGTCACCCACCTGAGGCCACATGGCATTATACATTTCCTTTACACAGTAACACAATAGATATTAATAATGAGTGGATTTATCAGGGCTGCTTTAAGACATTGGTGGGCCCAGGGCAAACCTCTCCTTGATGGGCCCAAGCCTTTCATACACAGGCCCAAAATTTTTTATGAGTGGGCCCCAAACATCTTTACACGCACCCCTCAAACCTAAATTCCCTCTGTAAGTCAAATTTCTCCCCAAACAAAAATGTAAAAAGTCCAAACTAGTCCCACTACAAATCCCCTCCTTCTAGATAAAATATTCTCCCCCCCAAATACCCTCTCACAGCACAAATACCCCCCACACCCCCAATCCCCCCTCCAAGCAGAAATCCTCACCCAACACAAATCTTCTCTACCAAAAACACCCTCTTCAAATCCTCCCCTCCCAGCAAAATTGTTCCTCCGTATGTCCTTAGCACAGCAGAATATTTTGGACATTCTTTCTTTCAGGTTCCTCCTCATCTTGTGTCATGTGATACATCAGATTTGCTGAGGAGCCTAGGGGCAACTTCTCTTGCCTGTAAATTTTAATACTCTGACAAGCAGCTTGGGGGGGTGCCAGCTGCTGAAGTGGTGGGTGATCATGGCATTGGAGATCTGGGACACCCCATAGGACATGTGGGGCATATGCTCTGGGTTCCTCTTGATGCCACTGGTATTAAGGATTAATTTATTTCTGAATTTGGTCATTTGCGTTGGTTTGTCCTGTGACTGGACGAGTATTGGACATCAGAGACAAGCTTTGATGCTGTAACTACATCTTTATCAATAAATGTGACATCATCCTCATCGTCATGTGTAGCGGGAGCAGTAACGTTTCTCCAAGCGGCTTTATATTGTGTTGTGTCAGTAACATTTAGTAGCTCAGCTGACCATCTGGCTATATCCATTCCTCTTCACCTTGCTCCCTTTTAGGGATGAGCCGGGCTGCCCTGGGCCTCCTGTTCACTTTGGAGGGGTCTGTGTGCTTTTTTGGTATTTGTAGGCAATTAAAACTGTATAATATTCTTAGAAATGTCACTTTTTCTGCAGCACATGCTACAGAATGAATGAAAAATGCATACTAGGCTCTTTGAGTCTTGTTTGGATCTTAAGGGGATCCCCAGGACAGATGCTAGACTATTTTGTGCCTTAGACAAGACCATCTACTTGCACCCCCCCAAAGAAAAAAAAAAACTGAAACTCTCCATTTCCCTCTCATCTTACTACCTACGTCAGGCTTTCCAATTAATGTGCCTGGACCCCCTATGGTGATGGTGGTGTCAGGTGACCCCCTATAGTGGAGGTGGTTTCAGGTGACCCCCCTATGGTGATGGTGGTTTCAGGTGACCCCTTATGGTGGAGGTGGTGTTAGGTGACCCCCTATGGTGATGGTGGTGTCAGGTGACCTCCTATGCTGATGGTCATGTCAGAGGACCTCCTATGGTGATGGTGGTTTCAGGTAACCCCTTATGATGGAGGTGGTGTCAGGTGACCCCTATGGTGATGGTGGTGTCAGGTGACCTCCTATGTTGATTGTCGTGTCAGAGGATCACCTATGGTGATGGTGGTTTCCCTATGGTGATGGTGACACTTACAGCTCCAGGACAGCCGGCCCTGGCGCTCACACAGCCTTCTAAACCATGTGCCCCTAGAGAAGGAGACGAAGGGGGGATCCTAGACAGATATCAGCCACATCACCTTAGCCAAGGTCTGCACTGCCGCAATACAGGTCCTACAGTGACCAGCACAGCGCCTCCACTCTGCCTGGCATCACAGTTCCATAACTGGCAGAGGAGGCCAGGCCTGGCACACTGGATCCTGCTCACTCCTCCAGGGGGGAAGAAGACACTAGGAGTGTTGAGCCCTTGTCATTCATGCCGCACTGCTCTGCGGGATGAAAAGTAACCATGGCCCACCTACTACTGACATCAGTACCTGTGATTGGTCCTTTGCCTTTATTTTACCTGTGATTGTTCAGCTGGGCTTAACTGGGAATAGTGCCAACAAGGACAGGGATCATCTTCCTTTTTATGTGGCTGGGCAGGCTCTGTTCTTCTACAACGGCCATGGCTGCGACCTAGGTGGCAGCCTAGTTCACCTAGTGGTAGCACCAGCCCTGGGGGGTAGCCCACACAAAAAACAATAAAAAGACACCGTTTTTTACAAGTCATATAATAAAAAAAAAGCCTCATGATGTACATCAATGTCAAGCACGCCATCCAGAGATGTTAGTTCAACTCAATCATGATGCACCCACTGAAAGAAAAAAAATAGCTATCCACCAAGATGGGTCTAGATCATTCTCATAACTTCCACCAAATGACAGAGTGCGTAGAAATAAATCAAAGAACTAGATGCATGAGGTTCCTCAGAAAATTCATATCAAACCAATATCTGAGCATGCAGCGTGGCTAGCAAGAGAAGTTAGGGTGGAGCATATCCCTCAGAAAAGATCCTTCTTCCCATAATAATAAGGACAAGAGCCTCTTCCCCACAACCCTGGTCCAGCTATATCAAGAACTTTGACCACCACTGATATAGATGGTCCTCAGATTATGCAACAAATCAGAGGTATGATATGTGACCACAGTGAGCTGAAATCTGATTGGTTACTGGGCATTAGGTCACATGGTACATCCTCATTACTCTGTATAAAGTATAAAGTAACTTTTATATCAATGGAAAATCAAACCTAACTCTGTGTCTTCTCTTCTCTTAATTTCAGTGCCCATGGTCTATCACAGTAAGGAGCTTCATTATTAAAAGTTTTTTTATGTTTCCATCATTCTGTAACAAAAATGTCACTTAAAGTGGAACTCCAGACAAAGCTTTCTTGTTTCTTAGATTGAGTGTGGGAAGGTAAGTGTCTGTGTCAGCTCTTATGTGGTGTCTGTGTTCTCCTCATTATTTTCTGTCCTTCTGACTCCATATTAGACTCTGACTAATGTGGTATCACATGGAGAGAATGTGAGGGGCAAATCATCCTGCAGGGGCACAGTCACCAAAAAAGCCCCAAATCCCGCTCCACCCAAAACAGTTTGTTTGGAGTTACACTTTAAATAAGAGTTATTGCAATGAATTGAAAATAACTATAAGTAGGGGGCAACCATGACATAATGTTAAGAGAAGTGCATGCCCCCCCCTGGTACCCAACACAGCTCTGTGATCTCTCTTCCATCATCCTCCAGTACAGCTCTGTGATCTCTCTTCCATCATCCTCCAGTACAGCTCTCTGATCTCTCTTCTATCATCCTCCAGTACAGCTCTGTGATCTCTCTTCCATCACCCTCCAGTACAGCTCTGTGATCTCTCCTCCATCATCCTCCAGTACAGCTCTCTGATCTCTCTTCTATCATCCTCCAGTACAGCTCTGTGATCTCTCTTCCATCATCCTCCAGTACAGCTCTGTGATCTCTCCTCCATCATCCTCCAGTACAGCTCTCTGATCTCTCTTCTATCATCCTCCAGTACAGCTCTGTGATCTCTCTTCCATCATCCTCCAGTACAGCTCTGTGATCTCTCTTCAATCATCCTCCAGTACAGCTCTGTGATCTCTCTTCTATCATCCTCCAGTACAGCTCTGTGATCTCTCTTCCATCATCCTCCAGTACAGCTCTGTGATCTCTCTTCCATCATCCTTCAGTACAGCTCTGTGATCTCTCTTCCATCATCCTCCAGTACAGCTCTGTGATCTCTCTTCAATCATCCTCCAGTACAGCTCTGTGATCTCTCTTCCATCATCCTCCAGTACAGCTCTGTGATCTCTCTTCTATCATCCTCCAGTACAGCTCTGTGATCTCTCTTCCATCATCCTCCAGTACAGCTCTGTGATCTCTTCTCCATCATCCTCCAGTACAGCTCTGTGATCTCTCTTCTATCATCCTCCAGTACAGCTCTGTGATCTCTTCCATCATCCTCCAGTACAGCTCTGTGATCTCTCTTCTATCATCCTCCAGTACAGCTCTGTGATCTCTCTTCCATCATCCTCCAGTACAGCTCTGTGATCTCTTCATCATCCTCCAGTACAGCTCTGTGATCTCTCTTCCATCATCCTCCAGTACAGCTCTGTCATCTCTCTTCCATCATCCTCCAGTACAGCTCTGTGATCTCTTCTCCATCATCCTCCAGTACAGCTCTGTGATCTCTCTTCTATAATCCTCCAGTACAGCTCTGTGATCTCTCTTCTTCCATCCTGTGACATACAATAAAATCCAGAAAATACATTCTATATTATATTTAAGATAACTCTTTTATATGATTCTGGATACAGAGAGGGCATTCTGCTTATTTCCTGTGCATGTGTTGTGTTATATCTGAAGATCCGCACATATAATGTTCTAAATCATTTCTATTTTTCTATTAGTGAGACCGCATATCGAGGTTACTAATTCATCTAAATTAGGTAAAGACTTAATTTTTCTCTCATATTTGTTATTTATGATCAGTCTGTTTCCAATCAGCCTTTGCTGAACATGCATTATATTCTGCAGCAGAGCAGCTCACAGAATTCTGGTTTATGTTCTGACCTTTTACATCATTTGTATAAACATGTATATGTGGCGCCCTCTAGCTAGGTGCTAGTGTATATAGTTATTAGGGTTGGTGAATTGGCTTAGAGCTGGGCCTGGGTTGAATCTTTGTCAGGGCTGGGAGACTCAGTGAGGCTGGATGACACAGCAAGCAGCATCTCTGGTGGCTCCCCCTGCTTACTGGAACCTTGGAGAAGCTTCTAGATGCAGAAGTTGGGAATCTAGGAGGAGCTGCATGGAATATTGATGAGGGCCCCAGCCAATCCCCGGCAGGTGGACTGGCAGGGGGTGGGCACCTCTTAATTACTCATGAGTCATGCCTGCAGGGGCATTTGGGTGGAAGATTATTATTATTATTATACAGTATTTATATAGCGCCAACAGTTTACACAGCGCTTTACAACTTGAGGGTAGACAGTACAAATACAATACACTTTGATACAGTAGGAATCAGAGGGCCCTGCTCCTTAGAGCTTACAATATAAGAGGGAAGGTCAAGAGATACACAAGGTAATAACTGTGGGCGATGTGCTGATGGAGAAGATAAATGTACAGTTGTTAGGTGGGGGCCAGATAGGCTTCTCTGAAGAGATGAGATTTCAGGGGTCGTCTGAAAGTGGATAAAGTAGGAGAAAATTGGACAGATTGGGGTAGAGCATTCCAGCGGATGGGAGAGGCTCTGGAGAAGTCCTGAAGGTGAGCATGGGATGAGGTGACAAGGGAGTTAGAGAGCAGGAGGTCTTAGGAGGAGCAAAGAGAATGATTAGGTTGGTATTTTGAGGCTAAGTTAGTGATGTAGCTGGGGGAAGAGTTGTGGATGGCTTTGTAAGTTATTGTTAGTATCTTGAATTAAATTTGTTGCTTGAGCGGGAGCCAATGGAGGGATTGGCAGAGAGGTAGCAGATGCTGAGCGGTTTGTGAGGTGGATGAGTCTGGCAACAGCGTTCATGATGGGCTGAAGTGGGGATAGCCTATTTAGAGGTAAGGAGGGAGTTGCAGTAGTCGAGGTGAGAGATGACCAGGGAGTGGATTAGAAGCTTTAGTGGTTAGGAAGGGGAGTGTCTTGGAGATGTTACGGAGGTTGAAGCGGCAAATCTTGGATAGCAATAAGATGTGGGGCCGAAAGATTAGTTTGGAGTCCAGGATTACACCTAGGACCTTGGTGTGGGGGGACAAGTTGATAGTTGAGCCATTGATATTGACTGAGAAATCAGGGGAAGTGGCACATGGAGGAGGAAAGATCATGAGCTTGGTTTTGGATAGGCTGAGTTTGAGGAAGTGATCATCCAGCCTGATATATCTGTTAGTAAGTTGGTGATGCGTGAGGAGACAGATGGAGAGCGCTGGGTTAAGGATGAGCCGAACACCCCCCTGTTCGGTTCGCACCAGAACATGCGAACAGGAAAAAAGTGTGTTCGAACATGCGAACACCGTTAAAGTCTATGGGACACGAACATGAATAATCAAAAGTGCTAATTTTAAAGGCTTATATGCAAGTTATTGTCATAAAAAGTGTTTGGGGACCCGGGTCCTGCCCCAGGGGACATGGATCAATGCAAAAAAAGTTTTAAAAACGGACATTTTTTCAGGAGCAGTGATTTTAATAAAGCTTAAAGTGAGACAATAAAAGTGTAATATCCCTTTAAATTTTGTACCTGGGGGGGTGTCTATAGTATGCCTGTAAAGGGGCGCATGTTTCCTGTGTTTAGAACAGTCTGACAACAAAATGACATTTCAAAGGAAAAAAAGGTCATTTAAAACTACTCGCGGCTATTAATGAATTGCCGGTCCGACAATACACATGAAAGTTCATTGATAAAAACGGCATGGGAATTCCCCACAGGGGAACTCCGAACCAAAATTGAAAAAAAAAATGGCGTGGGGTCCCCCCTTAAAATCTATACCAGTCCCTTCAGGTCTGGTATGGATTTTAAGAGGAACCCCGCGCCAATTTTTTTTTTTTAAATGGCGTGGGGTCCGCCCAAAAATCCATACCAGACCCTTATCCAAGCACGCAACCTGGCAGGCCGCAGGAAAAGAGGGGGGGACGAGAGAGCACCCCCCCTGAACCGTACCAGGCCACATGCCCTCAACATTGGGAGGGTGCTTTGGGGTAGCCCCCCAAAACACCTTGTCCCCATGTTGATGGGGACAAGGACCTCATCCCCACAACCCTTGCCCGGTAGTTGTGGGGGGTCTGTGGGTGGGGGGCTTATCGGAATCTGGAAGCCCCCTTTAACAAGGGGACCCCCAGATCCCGGCCCTCCCCCCTGTGTGAAACGGTAAGGGGGTACAAAAGTACCCCTACCATTTCACAAAAAAATTGTCAAAAATGTTAAAAATGACAAGAGACAGTTTTTGACAATTCCTTTATTTAAATGCTTCTTTCATCTTCTATCTTCTATCTTCCTTCGGTTTCTTCCTCCATCTTCTTCTTCTTCCGGTTCTTCTGGTTCTTCCTCCGGTGTTCTCGTCCGGCATCTCCTCCGGGGCCTCTTCTTATCTTCTTCTCCTCGGGCCGCTCCGCATCCATGATGGCATGGAGGGAGGCTCCCACTGTGTGCGCTTCTCCTCTTCTGATGGTTCTTAAATAATGGGGGCGGGGCCACCCAGTGACCCCACCCCCTCTGACGCACGGGGACTTGACGGGGACTTCCCTGTGGCATTCCCCTTAACGTCAGAAGGGGGCAGGGGTTAAGTAAAGGGAGATGCCACAGGGAAGTCCCCGTCAAGTCCCCGTGCGTCAGAGGGGGGCAGGGTCACCGGGTGCCCCCCCCGTTATTTAGACGCTGTGGGGGAGATGCCGGATGAGAACACCGGAGGAAGAACCAGAAGAAGATGGAGGAAGAAACTGAAGGAAGATAGAAGATAGAAGAAAGAAGAAAGAAGAAGAAGAAAGAAGAAAGAAGAAAGAAGAAGCATTTAAATAAAGGAATTGTCAAAAACTGTCTCTTGTCATTTTTAACATTTTTGACAGTTTTTTTGTGAAATGGTAGGGGTACAAAAGTACCCCCTTACCATTTCACACAGGGGGGAGAGCCGGGATCTGGGAGTCCCCTTGTTAAAGGGGGCTTTCAGATTCCGATAAGCCCCCCGCCCGCAGACCCCCACAACCACCGGGCAAGGGTTGTGGGGATGAGGCCCTTGTCCCCATTTACACGGGGACAAGGTATTTTGGGGGGGCTACCCCAAAGCAACCTCCCAATGTTGAGGGCATGTGGCCTGGTACGGTTCAGGAGGGGCGCTCTCTCATCCCCCCCTCTTTTCCTGCGGCCTGCCAGGTTGCGTGCTCAGATAAGGGTCTGGTATGGATTTTTGGGGGACCCCACACCGTTTTTTTTTTAATTTTGGTGCGGGGTTCCCCTTAAAATCCATACCAGGTCTGAAGGGTCTGGTATAGATTTTAAGGGGGGACCCCGCGTGATTTTTTTTTTTTAATTTTGGCCGGGGTTCCCCTTAATATCCATACCAGACCTGAAGGGCCTGGTATGGAATTTAGGGGGACCCCCACGTCGTTTTTTTTTTTAAATTTTGGTTCGGGGTTCCCCTGTGGGGAATTCCCATGCCGTTTTTATCAATGAACTTTTATGTGTATTGTCGGACCGGCAATTCATTAATAGCCGTGAGTAGTTTAAATGACTTTTTTTCCTTTGAAATTTTGATGTCAGACTGTTCTAAACACGGGAAACATGCGCCCCTTTACAGGCATACTATAGACACCCCCCAGGTACAAGATTTAAAGGAATATTACACTTTTATTGTTTCACTTTAAGCATTATTAAAATCACTGCTCCTGAAAAAACAGCCGTTTTTAAAACTTTTTTTTGCATTGATCCATGTCCCCTGGGGCAGGACCAGGGTCCCCAAACACTTTTTATGACAATAACTTGCATATAAGCCTTTAAAATTAGCACTTTTGATTATTCATGTTCGTGTCCCATAGACTTTAACGGTGTTCGCGTGTTCGAACACATTTTTTGCCAGTTCGCAAGTTCTGGTGCGAACCGAACAGGGGGGTGTTCGGCTCATCCCTATTCACCACTAAACACTACAAATTAGCCAGGCTGGCTACCACCCAGCACAACTAAATTTACCTGTAGCCCTGCTTGGGGTCAAGGGTGCTACACTAACAATTCAGGCTTAGTCTATGGAATGTCTTTTTTGTATTTTTTGCGGAAAAAAATTAACAGAAGAGAGGTTTGGGGCCACAGTATACTCCAAAATAATAAGTAGCAAAGATGGGAGGACAAACTTCTCATTTACCTTCAAATAGCAACTTTTCTGGAGGTAATAGGGAAACTAGAGTATATATAGGACCCTGTCGCAGCAGTCCATATAACAACCTCTTGCACTTGGTTCCCTTTTGGTGTTCACACAACTAATAGTTCTAGGGTTGCCACCTGTCTGGGTTTGACCCGATCAGTCTGGGTTTTGACAGTTGTTAAACCCGGACTCACATACCTCCAGTGCAGTCCAACCATTTTGGGATAAATCCAATAAATCTAATTATGTCCCAGGGATGGAACCAGCCAGTGCCAAAGCAAGTTCTGGGTACAGTGCACCAGTGAGGATTTCTGTGTCGGTCCAGGGCAGTGCCTGCCTCTGTTCTCCCTAACTCCCCCGCTTCTCCCCCCTCACAGCGGGAGGGAAAATAGCGCTGGAGTAGAATCACTCAACTTTCCAGCTCTGCCCCCAAACTCTGGCTCCTACACCTCTTGGCTTGCACCAGCTCTCGCCAGTAAGGCAACCTAGAGGGGGTCTTTAGGGACAGAGGGCGTTGATAAAAGGGGGACTCTCTGGTCTAATGGAGGTCTCTACAGGGGGCACTAATATAAGGAGACTCTGAGCTAATGTAGGGGAGGTCTCTAAGGGGGGGTGCTGGCTGATGATCTAACCATTAGATCAGCAGTCATTACCCTTCCTTAGAGACCCTTCATTAGATCAGAGATCACTTACATCAGTACCCCCCCAACCCCTGTATTATGAAGGGGGGTGACACTGAAAAAAAAAATTGCAGAGCGCTGCTAAAATGTTAGGCTTGAAGAAAAGGTGGCAACCCTGAATAGTCCACAGCAAGGTCTTTACTCACAGTGTCCCAGGAGCTGTCTGACACCCAACATCCACAGGTAGATCCTCAGTAAGGGAAATACAAGACCCTTTTCCAAACCAGGACTTCAGAACAGTGACCTCCAGCAAATATTATCCTTTAGCAATCTTCTGCAGGCTCTCAGCCCAGCTCCTGCCGAGGACCAGACTGCAGCTTCTTGTCACTCTGGCTATCTCCCAGGGGCAGCAGCCCCTCCAGGAGACTGGAAACCTTCTTGCAGAACAATCTGCTCAGGCCCCTGGCATATTTATCATGTCCCAGCCCAGAACCTGTAGCCAGTGCTCTCGTCCTGGGGATCAGACAAGTCCTGTCTGGGAAAGCTCACATCCTTTAGCAATCTTCTGCAGGCTCTCAGCCCAGCTCCTGCTGAGGCCCAGATTTTTAGGGACCTCTGATCCACAGTACAGTTCAGGGTTTACAGGTGAGCTAAACTTCATTGAGAACTCAGGTAAAGACATTACTAATCCCCCCTCCCCCTGCTGGAGCCCCTGGATTTTGGGGTTCCCTATTCCTGCACAGCAAGGCAACACACATTTTTCGACTCTCATGTAGAGACAAGGAAACAGTCCAATAACTTGTTTTTTATTGCTTTATTGGGGGAAAAAACTTGGATAGAGTATGGGATTTATGGAATGCCCAATATGACTTGAAGATTAATGAGGACAAGTTCCTTCTCTATGTAATCCAGAAAATGAATATAAACTCCGGAAAAGCAATAGTCTATATGAACTTGACAAGGAAATCCCCCTTTATGGGAGCTTTGGGTCCCCAGAGTAGCATTTTAGCAAAGCTCCCACTTGAAGGAGCTCTATGTCCACTTTCTTAAAAATACCAGCCCGCCTGGCTGCTTAGTGAAATGTCCCAGGACAAGGGATTTGATCATAGATTGTTACCACAGTCCCAGAACAGCTTTCTTAATATTACATATGGTAGCTTTAGCCCTTTTTGGCCCTGGGGGATGTAGAAGTACTCACAATGTCCCTGGAAATTTTGCTGCCTCAGAAGAGACGACTGTTCAGTCCTCCAACTGTACAGGTCCTTCTCCGCAAGCCAGGGTGCCTCTCAGCTAAGGCCACGGGATAGTAGAGATCCCTCTGTACTTTTTCCTTTCTCAGATCCCAGCCAGGAAGAAGAGCCCCCCTTAACCTGTGTTCCCTCTCAGGCCACATGACACTGCTTCCTCACTCCATCTTTTACCCAACCCCTTGCTGGCCGGACTCCACAATATTTAGGGGCTGATCCAGCCACCCTGCCAGGCCTCCTGCCTGGGGATTGGCCAAATTCCCATAAATATGCAGATTATTACTTCCTGGGAAAACCAAAGTCACAGCTGGTCCTGGTGCCCATAACCCGGCACATACTGAGTAAGCCCAGGTTGATCGAGTGAGTGACCTCAGGTCTCTATGAAAATGAAAGGCACAGCTGGTCTTTTTTTTTATTACATCTTAGCAACAGATGACAAGTCCAAAAGAGTATATACAAAATAATACAATAAAAGAGGAACGCCTATAAATCCCTTTTCGAATACCCGGTCCTCCTGCCCTATCTTACCAAGTATATAGACCCTCCATACATCCAGCATATAATTCTGATCTATATACACCTCTGTGTCTTCCATGTATAGTATGTACATGCATTTCTCTGCCCTTCCTTTCCAGGCCTTTCCTTCCATTATTCTTTGTTCCCCTTCCACTTAAATCATCCCTCAATAGACACATTTTTCCTTATTTTCTAATAAGCAAATGACCTGATTGGTTGATCAAACATTCCTTTTACTGAATGAACAGTTAATGGTGATGCTTTTCTAGAGTTTTGTAGCACCCTGATGTTTAGGCAGGGTTGCTCTCAAATTTACCTGCCAGGTGTAGCTACCTTGGCTAATTGTTGAGGATTAATTGAGTCCACCCTAAGTCTGGAATTGCTGCACTTCTCTCTTCTGCCACTGTGTGGCCGGGTACCTGGTGGCATTCGATAGGACAAGGGCAAAGCAAGGACAGATTAGGAGTATATGGGGGTATCTCAGCCAGCGGGCAGGGTTTTCTTAAATCCCTTGGCCTGCTGGGAGAACCTATATATTTGGGTGGAGTCAGGTAATCAGTGTTCTGTGCCACGGCTGTCTGGGTGGACGTGTGTTGTATTTCCCCGGGCCAATAGGCCGGAGATTGGGCCTATCCCGGGCACATCTGGCTGCAAGGCTGTCTGAGGGACTATCCAGAAGCAAGAGAGCATCGCAGGGTTGGGATTGCGGCTTGCAGTCCAACCAGAAGTGCCGGTTCTGCCGGTCGGAGAACCTGTCGTGGTCGGAGGTAGAGGGGAAGCTGTCGCCACTAAGAGACCATTCACCTTATTACCAGGGACCACAGTGAGTAGCTGAATCAAGTACCGGAGCAGAATTCTCACCAACCGGGGACGGTAGAGAATCAGGAAACTTCAGTGGGAATCAAGCCAGGGACCCAACCAGCGGAGGTGACACTTGCAGAGCAGCCTTGTGTGTCAAGCCAGGGACTGAGCAGAGAAGCGGCGGTGGCGCTTGAGAAAAATACACCGTGAAGATTGGAGGAGCTTAAGGGATTCAGTGCCAGTGAATCATCTAGTCTAATGAGAGAGACCGGGAGCTCAGTGGGCTGAAGAACTACAAGAAGTGATTGTAGTGGAAGTGAAGGAACTGTTACAACTTGTGTTAGAAACTGTTAAAGACTGTTACCATAGGAGACAGCATTCCTACACATGCAGATGTGGCGTCTTGCTGGATGCCTTTCCCTGCATGGCTATTCTCCTATTGAAGTCTCAGAGTCTGCCAATTAACATTGCAACTACCTAAGGGTGTCCTGGTCCTAACCCTCTCTCCCAAAGTTCTGTTAAGAGAAATAAAATCTCTTTGCATTCAAGAATTTTCTGGCGCCCAATTTATACACCTTATACTACACCCACTATGCCTTGCCGTGTACAGAAGGATGTCGGCAGTTCTTGGGTCTAAAGGTTCTCATTAGACTAGAGGAGGCCCTGGACCTTGCTACAGTTTTATTGCAGAACTTGAACTTGGATAGGTGTATGGTAACTGGGGGATACTCTAGCAACTTTAGGCAGCAATTGCACCAGTCCTTGCACAAGTCAATACTGGACTGAGCTATACTAGGACACCATGAACAATGTCCCCTTTGAGTAATTCTGACTCTAACACAAGAGGGATGGCAACAGCACACAGATCTCTCACACTGGGCTGCACTCACTAATGTCCACGGACAATTGGACGCACCTTACCAATATCTTCCAGACACCTCTCCTGTGATACCACATCAGTTCCCCAGACAAAAGTCCCTCAGTCAGCTCAAAAAAAAAATAAAAAACACACTAAGTGCAATATTTGTAAGAACTTTAATGGAGCAGCCAAATAAACTCTCACATGTGTTCCATAAGAATGTACATATCTAGTAGTATCAACAGAGGGGTCACTCAGGTTCCAAGTCGGTAGCCACCTGCCACTGGTGGTGTTGGACGGTGCGAGCTGGTCACTGCTCATCGGATGTAGAGGAGGACTTCCGTAACCACTGTGGAACATATCTTTGACTTGCAGAATGTCATAACTGAGGACTCTAAATCTAGCCTTACACACCTCTGTCAGCTCAATAAATGTCATTCAAAATTCAATGGGAAATTATCGGCTGAACGGTGACTGCATCCTATTAGATGAAGTCATTGGTTAGGTATTCAGGCAGGAAGGCAGAAGAGAAATCACTGATCCAGGTGAGCCAAGGAGATCCCACAGCAGGTAACTCCACAGGTGCTGGACTGGCTCGCTACCACGACATACAAGGGAACTGGAAGGTTAACATGTTTGACACATCTTGTGCTTAGTCATAAGTCAATACCTAGGTATTTGGGCAGCCATGGGTGCTGCAGCTGCCCAAATACGATCGTCAGCAATGGAGATTCCTTCATCCATGCAGTTTAGCATGAACGGAGAATAGACTGAATGTGGCCTGAACAAGAGAAATCGAAACTTGTATGACTATCTTTAATCAGCTCATCCACCACAAGGACAAGGTGGTTCTTATGAAGTTCTTCCATCTCTGAGAAAACATTGTGCTGCCCTCCTCTTGTCCATCTGTCTCATCCCAGATTGCTTTTCACTCCCTGGATGTCACACAGTGGCCGGTATTCATCTGTCCTCTATGGCTTCTTTCTGTAAGGTGGACTCAGGCTTTGTTATTTCTGAGGGTACCCACAATGCCAAGTGCCGCTATGATATCCCGGTCATACTCTACCACAGGATGAGAGGCCATGTTCCCTGTTACTGCTCATTCTCACAGGTCAGTAGGTACTTGGTAGACAACAGATATCTGTCTTACAGGAATGAAGAGCTGGGACCTGGTCCCCATATTACACATTTACCAAGATCTAACATGGGTGACTGTGAAAATCGGCAAAATCATGACATCTAAAGGGTTGCCTGTTGGTATTATCCCCTCTTCTTTAGGGATGTTTTTGGACATTTTAGATGTCTACTGCATATGCTATGAATTTGGAAAAATATATTTTTCTACTCGGTGTAAAATCTTTTTCTCCTGTAGTTAACAATTTGAGCTTTCTGGGTTTGCTTGCTATGTGCAGAAGCCATAACCACTAGAATCTGCTGTGCTTTTTGGTTTGCCTAGTGTCCAACCTCCTCGAGCCAAACCATATTCCCAGAAATCTGCTGGACCTCTTGGTTTGCTCAATGTCCAACCTCCTAGAGCTGAAGAATATACCCAGAGATCTTCTGTGCCTTTTGTTTTGCCTAGTATCCACCTAGAGTTGAACCATATATTCAGAGATCTGCTGTGTCCTTCCTCTTACATTTGTAGCAAGGTCCCAGGCCTCCTTCGGTCAGATGAGAAACTCCAAGGCCAGATATAGCTGACATCCTTCTGTATATAATGGGTTGTGAGGCATGATGGGTGCAAAGAGGTTAAAGTCATTGGGGGCCAGACATTTCTTGAATGCAAAATAGATATTTATTTCTCTTAACAAACTTTTAGGGGAAAGAGGGTTAGGGCCAGGACACCCTTAGGTAGATGCAAGTTCAATTGGCAGACTCTGAGACTTCAATAGGAGGACAACCATGCAGGGAAAACCATCCAGCAAGACGCCACATCTGCATGTGCAGGAATGTTGTCTCCTATGGCACCATTCTTTAACTGTTCCTAACAAAAAGCATAACAGTTCTTTCACTACAATCACTTCTTGTAGTTCATCAGATCACTGAGTTCCCAGTCTCTTACTAGACCCACTGATTCACTGTCACTGAATCACTTGAGCTCCTTCAATCTTCACGGTGGTATCTTCCTCAAGCGTCACCCCCGCCTCTCTGATGGGTCCCTAACTGGGCACTCCAGATACCTCTCAAGCTTCACCCCGCTGGCCTGCTCAGTCCCTGGCTCGACACACAAGGCTGCTCTGCATGCGTCACCTCCGCTGACTGGGTTCCTGGCTTGATACCCACTGAAGTTTCCAGTTGGTGGGAATACTGCTCTGGCACTTGGTTCAGTTACTCACTGTGGTCCCTGGTAATAAGGTGGATGGTCCCTTAGTGGAGACAGCTTCCCTTCTACCTCCGACCACGACAGGTTCTCCGGCCGTCACTTCTGGTTGGACTGCAAGCCACAAACCAAACCCTGCACTGCTCTCTTGCTTCTGGATAGGTCCTCAGACAGGCTAGAAGCCAGATGTGCCCGGTATAGGCCCAAACTCTGGCCTAGCAGCCCAGGCAATACAACACATGTCCACCCAGACAGCCGTCCAGGTGGCACAGAACCCCGATCACCTGACTCCACCCAAATATATTGGCTCTTCCAGCAGGCCATAGGATCAAGAAAACCCCTGCCCTTTGGCCCGAGATACCCCATATACTCATAACCTGACCTTGCATTGCCCTTTTCATAACTAGTACCACCAAGTACCCAGCCACCTAGTGGTAGAAGAGAAAAGTGCAACAAGGCCAAACTTAAGTAGAAATCAATAGATCTCTAACAATCAACCATGACATTGTAGGACTTAAGCCCAGATATCTAATACCATCCTTTCCACACATACCCTCCCTCCAAAAACATCATGGATGACTCAGACTAGTTCTTGGAGTAAAATGGCCTTACGGCCTATTTATTAAAAACGTATAAAATAACATAAATATCATAAATAACTGTAAACTTTCTTAAATAACTTATGAGGGTAAATTTACTGTAAGAAGAACAACTCTAACCCTGGTCACTGGGAACAACTTCTTTATTTTAAACCTACCAGTCGGCAACCCCTGACTCGGAGGCATTATCACAACCTACCCAGTGACCTAACCTTTTAAACTCCTCCAGGTTAACCCTTAAGGCCTGAAGGTACCAACTTCAATCCCCATCCTTCCATGTATGGGTACCAGCAAAACCCCCCATCATGTGGATGGGTACCATCAAACAACCCCCCATCCCCTGGATGGGTAACACATGTTTCAACTTGTAACATAACTTATCCTATTAAAGGAAACCAAAAAATGGCAATACTCGGGAGGGTGGGTGGGAATCTCTTCCTCTACCGCTCTTCGACTGACATCACTTCCCCTTCTCACACATCTCCTTACTCTTCTCTGCCAGCCCCTCCCCTTCTCTAAAAGGGGAAATCTTCTCTTTTTAAATCGGCAACTGTGCTGTCCAGCACTGTAATGCCGTCCCTGCGCCTAGTGTCTCACTTAGCTCCGTGACTCTCTGGATAGCTATTCCTGGCAAGTAAATTTGTGAGGAGCTCCCTGCCTAATCACCAGCTGTCCTCCTGTTTGCTGTAATGTGAAAAATGCTGCAAAATATTTCTCGTAAATGATTTCACCTCATATTTTGATTTTTTCAGGTAGTAAAATTTGGGTGAACTCAACTCAACAAATTGAGGGCCACATACTACACAATATGTTTTTACACGAATATAAGAAGTATATGAACAGCTGGTGGGTGACGAAGTTTGTGCCCTCCATCTATACCGTGGTTCTCCTCATGGCTCTTCCTCTCAATATAATGGCGATCATCGTGTTCTTGGTGAAGGTGAAGGTGAAGAAGCCGGCAGTGGTGTATCTGCTGAACCTAGCCGCTGCTGATGTTCTCTTTGTTAGTATTCTTCCTTTCCACATTGTGTACCGATTCTCAGGAAATAACTGGCTGATGGGGGAAGGGATGTGCCGATTGGTCTCTGCCGCATTTCACAGTAACATGCGAGGATCCATCCTGCTGATGACGAGTATCAGTGTGGACCGGTTCCTGGCTCTGGTCTACCCGGTCCAGTCCCTTCCCTGGCGCACAGTGAGAAGATCCTGGATGGTGTGTTGCTGCATCTGGGTGATATCGATGGTCAGCACTGTGCCGATTCTCATAAGACAACTAACCCGACCATTTCCCAACCTAAAGATCACAACTTGTTATGATGTTCTGGATGTTGAACTGGTGGAAAGGTTTCATGTTTACTACTATTTCCCCTTTTATATCTCACTTTTCTATTTCTTACCTTTAATTATTACAACCTTCTGTTACATTGGAATAGTCCGCAGTCTCAGAGCACCGAGCATGAAGGGCGCCCAGAAGAGATCCCGAGCCGTCCTCCTGTCTGTGGTTGTGTTGTGTGTGTTTGTCCTCTGCTTTGGCCCAGCCAATGTTATTTGGTTCATGCATTTCCTGCAGGTCTATAACCAAGCCAGTAACTTCCTGTACATAGTCTACATCATCAGTGTCAGTATGAGCAGTGTCAGTTGTTGTCTGGATCCTCTGATCTATTACTATGCGTCCTCGGAGTGGCAGAGACACGTCTACAGCCTGCTGGGATGTAAGAGAGAACAGACACCACCAGTAGACCATCAGAGGGTCCTCCTCCACAAAGACCGGATGTAGAGAACACCCAACAAACCTTCTGAAACTTCCCGGTTTATATAACTGGAGGAGGCCTAACATTTTGAGAAAGTGATCCCCTTTATAAAGAAAAATAACTTGTATCTTGCTAACTTGTGCTTTATCAATGATTATATGACCGTATTATGTGCTTACAGTATATGCCGATGTTGGGTTCCCTATATAACAGGTTCACTTGCTAGAAAGATATTGTTAGAATGTCCTTGAAACGTCTTGATAGAAGGTTGTTGGGACGTGTTGTTAGAATGCCCTCACCACAGATCTGCTGCTTATCTGTCACCTCTATTCCCAAAGATCAGCAGGCATGCTGGTACATGTAGTTCAATGGCTTTCATTTGCAAGGTTTTATGTTACCTGTTATCTCATAAGACTAGTTGTCCACCTGCTGTTGAATCAATTAGCTACACGCCCAGTCGGGCCATCTCATTCCATTTCACCACTTTAGCCCCGTTAGGATTTACCCACGTCCTGACCAGGCCATTTTTTGTGATGCGGCACTGCGTCGCCTTAACTGACAATTGTGCAGTCGTGTGACGCTGTACCCAAACTAGATTATGTCTTTTTTTTCCCCCACAAATAGAGCTTTCTTTTGGTGGTATTTGATCACCTCTGCGGTTTTTACTTTTTGCGCTATAAACAAAAAAAGAGCGACAATTTTGAAAAAAACACATTATTTTTTACTTTCTGCTATAATAAATATCTCCAAAAAATTGAAAAAAAAAATTTCTTCCTCAGTTTAGGCCGATACGTATTCTGCTACATATTTTTGGTAAAAAAAAATCATAATAAGCGTATATTGATTGGCTTGCACAAAAGTTGTCTAGAAAATAGGGAATAGATTTATGGCATTTTTATTATTTTTATACTAGTAGTGGCGACGATCAGCGATTTTTTTAGCGGGACCGCAACATTGTGGCGGACAGATGGGACACTTCTGACACTTTTTTGGGACCATTGACATTTATACAGCGATCAGAGCTAAAAGTATCCACTGATTACTGTATAAATGTCACTCGCAGGGAAGGGGTTAACACTGGGGGTGATCAAGGGGTTAAACGTGTGTCTTAGGGAGTGATTCTAACTGTGGTGGGATGGGACTGACTGGAGCAGGAGAGAGATCGCTGTTCCTGATCACTAGGAACGGACAATCTCTCTCTACTCCCCTGACAGAAAGGAGATCTCCGTTCTGTCTCTCTCAGGAGCGATCGTGGGTGCCAGGTGGACATTGCGGCCTCCGGGCACGTGCATCAGCTCCTATGTCACGCAGCGGGCACGCACGTGGGTGCTCCCTATACTCCTTAAAGCACCCACCATACAGTGATTTGCGCAGGGGAGCCGACCTGCCGCTGTATATGGACAGTGGCTGGTCGGCAAGCGATTAACTGCTCTAACACCATAGGACATCCTCGTATGTTCTCTAATGGAAGTGGGGCTATCGGGTTCATGGTTGCAGCTGTAGTGTTTTCAGCCGGCGATGCTGAACACTGTAAAAGCAATCCTAGACTAAACAGCTGCTGGATTGCTTTTACAGGTGGTGGAAATGGCCCCCCTCCTGCCACATTCTCAGGCTCTCCCAACCCACCTGGGAACCTGAAATTGCAGCCAGCGGTTCCATCAGCTGACCAAAGAGATGATTGAGGAGCAGAACATCCCAGATCATCGTTATGGTCTAAGAAACCAAAAGCGATGAGTATTTTGTCACTTCCCATTTCGGCCTTTTGTTTACTGGCCGGTTACTAGCCAGTGAAGACCAAGCGATGTCTGATCAGCTGCTACATGTGAGGCAACACCGCCAACATTATAGTGAGAGCAATAATTCTAGGACCAGTCCTTCTGTGCAACTCTAAACTGGTAACCGGTAAAGGCATTAAAAGCAGTGCCTATGGAGATTTTTAAGTACCTAAGATTGTAGATATTCCATGATCAAGCGCAAACAAGACATGTTAGATATCCATTTATTCAGTGTAACATCATCTTTTATACTTTACAAAAAAAATGGGTATTATATTGTGTTTTTGTGTGCTAAAACTCAATAAAGTGTATTTTTGCCCAAAAAATTGCATTTGGAAAAACACTGCACAAATGCCATGTGACATTAAAAAATTGCAACAACCATCATTTTATTCTCTAGGGCCTCTGCTTAAAAATATATACTTTTGTGGAGTTTTAATTAATTTTCCAGCAAAAAATTATAATTTTTACATGTAGGAGAATTGTCAGAATTGGTAGGCAAGTGGTTAGGCTTGACTCATTCCCTCAGACATTGCCTGAGCAACAGCTAATGTTCCTAGAACCAGGTCTCCCAGTGTTTTTCCTAGTGCTTCCTCATGTCCCTGGCTTCCTGAGAAGATTCCTAGTATACCCCCAGTGCTTCATCATGTCCGTGGCTTCCTCAGAAGATTCTTAATGTGCCCCAGTGCTTCCGTATCCCTGGCTTCCCGAGAAAATTCCTAGTGCACCCCATTGCTTCCTCATGTCCCTGGTTTCTTGAGAAGATTCCTAGTGTACCCCCAGTGCTTCTTCATGTCCCTGGTTTCCTGAGAAGGTTCCTAGTGTACCCCCCAGTGCTTTATTGTGTCCCTGATTAGATTCCTAGTGTACCCCCAGTGCTTTCTCATGTCCCTGGCTTCCTGAGAACATTCCTTGTGTTCCCCCAGTGCTTCCTCGTGTCCCTGGTTTTCTGAGAAGATTCCTAGTGTACCCCTAGTGCTTCCTCATGGCCCTGGTTTTCTAAGAAGGTTCCTTGTGTACCCCAGGTGCTTCATAATGTCCCGGGTTTCTTGAGAAGATTCCTAGTGTACCCACCAGTGCTTCCTCATGTCCCTGGTTTCTCAAGAAGATCCCTAGTGTGCCCCCCGGTGGTTCATCCTGTCCCTAGTTTTTTGAGAAGATTCCTAGTGTACCCACCAGTGCTTCCTCGTGTCCCTGGTTTCCTGAGAAGATTCCCAGGGTACCCCCAGTGATTTCTTGTGTCCCTGGTTTCCTGAGAAGGTTCCTAGTGTACCCCCAGTGCTTCCCCATGTCCCTGGCTTCCTGATGAGATTCCTAGTGTACCCCATGGCTTCCTCATGTCCCTGGCTTCTTGAGAAGATTTCTAGTATATCCCCAGTGCTTCCTCATGTCCCTGGTTTCCTGAGAAGATTCCTAGTGTACCTCCAGTGCTTCCTCATGTCCCTGGTTTCCTGAGAAGATTCCTAGTGTACCTCCAGTGCTTCCTCATGTCCCTGGTTTCCCAAGAAGATCCCTAGTGTGCCCCCAGTGGTTCATCCTGTCCCTAGTTTTTTGAGAAGATTCCTAGTGTACCCACCAGTGCTTCCTCGTGTCCCTGGCTTCCTGAGAAGATTCCTAGTGTACCCCCAGTGCTTCCTCATGTCCCTGGTTTCCCGAGAAGGTTCATAGTGTACCCCCCCCAGTGGTTTCTCGTGTCTCTGATTTCCTGATAAGATTCCTAGTGTTCCCCCAGTGCTTCCTTATGTCCCTGGCTTCCTGAGAAGATTCCTAGTGTACCCCCAGTGCTTCCTCGTGTCCCTGGTTTCCTAAGAAGGTTCCTTGTGTACCCCAGGTGCTTTATCGTGTCCCTGGTTTCCTGGGAAGATTCCCAGTGTACCCCCAGTGCTACCTCATGTCCTTGGCTTCCTGAGAACAAAGGATAAACACCCCCTCAAGTGGAACTTTGACGGACCATCCACTCAGTACTATGTAAAAAATGTCTTTAATAGTATAGAATAAAATACATATGAAATCTACACATCACAAGGGTGCATAACAAGTATCGCATGAGAAACAAACAAAAACAAAAACTAACAACTGTGTATATGAACATCATACAATGTAGATGCCCGACGCATTTCCGGTATGAAGTATTCAGATACCTTCGTCAGGGGCTGAGGGTTCGACAAGTTTTTTTACATGTATATTGGTTCTAAAATACAAAGAGATGTGTCAGACAATACATACGATTGGAGTGTAAATAGTATTAAAAGAGAGACAATTAGCCATATGCACAAGATGTAATATAGTATGGATGGAAAAACATAGGGAGGGAGGAAAACACATACTTAAACAATAAGTATACTCATACCCAGTTTGGTGGTTCCATGTAATAAGTAGGCACTGAGGATCAAAAATCCATAATAATGTTGCATGGCTGTCAGACTGTAAAAAAGTGGGCCAACTCTTAGATGCGTAATGTCTGCAATATCTGCATGGTAAAAAAGAAAATGAATGATGGGAAAACACGCCCCAAAACATTCAAAAAAGTGAGTATAAGAAAAAAAGGAAAAAGCAAGAAAAAAGGGGAGAACCCCCCCCCCAAAAAAAAAGTCAGCGAATAAAGAGAGATAAAAGGAACAATTGTGGTGTAGATATGAAGAAACATGAGTCTGTAGGTGGTAAAAAGAATAGGGTGAGCAGAACATGGCCCACAATAAATATCCTAATGCTCATCAAAAGAGAAAGAGATAATTTGTGGACTGAGCAGGGGCCAATAAGGGACTCAGAAACAGAGCAAAGAGAAAGACATGTACGTTGCTGTATTGGAAAGGAAGCGCAGGACATCCATGACAGGGTGCAAGGAGCATAGGAAAGGAATGAGTTAATAAGAGGAGGGGTTAAGGAAGTAACTGGAATTATAGGGTTGGTGGATCAGAGTAGAAAGGGGGAGGACAGTGTAATTCCTATAGGAGCTGGGGGGAGCAGAAGCATCAGTCGTGGGTGAGAGAGACAGGAGGAACGTTCCCTGGGCCCCTTAGAGAAAGTAGGTAGCAGGATGAGCGGGTTAGAGCAGCTTTGGATGCAGCTGAGGGGGGCAGCAGAGACCCACGGCACAGAATGGCTTCAGAGCCAAATCGCCTCCACTTTACAGGGGGTAGGGCAGGGCCCATCCACAGCGAGGCCTGCCTCAACATGGGCTCGGAGGTCTAGACCTCCGGAGCGCCTTAGCCTTGACAACACTCCCAGGACTCATCGGAGACTGGGGAGCCCTAGTCGGACCCCCTCTGGACCCCCTGTGAAGCAGACACCTCAAGGGGCGGGCGGGGGGCCAGGAAGAGGTGCCCGATCGCAACATAGTCCCAGGGGGACCTAATACAGGCCTCTAGGCCGGCCCCCTCCAGGAGCACACAGCCAGATAGACAACAGGCTGCCACCTCCGGCGATGCTCTGGTCGGGGTGGCAAACCGGCGAGGGAGGAAGGGACGGTCGGGCGCTGGCCTTGCCTTAGACGTGCCCGGCGGCTTGCCTCGCGGCGGCGCCATCTTACCTCGTGGTGGAGGTTCGTCCAGTCAGCGGCAGGTTTGTCAGTCGGGAGGCCCCGCCTCCAGGTTCAGTGAAGGGCCTGGGAGGGTTGGCCAGGACAGTGCCTGAGACAGGACGCAGAGAGATGACTTCCTCGCTCCTCACAACGGGAATGGAGGACGGAGGGATGTCGCCCCCCCCTCCGGTCGCTCAGGCTGTGGGACACAGAAGGACCGGAGGAACAGAGGAAGAACAGCAGCAAACGATGCAGACAGATAGCAGCAGCAGCGAGGAGAGCGAGCTGAGTGATGATCCCCAGGAGGCAGCGGTGGAGTCGGGACAGACGGCTGGTGGGTCCTCTCGCCTAAGGCAGCCCAGTAAGAGCAAAGCTTCTATTTCTGTTTCAAATACCCCTGGGATGACATCTACGGGGGGAACTAGGGTGGGTGGTAATGTGCAGGGGGGAGAGGGGGGCTTGTGGGACTGCTGCGACGGCTGGAGAACGGGGTTTAGCAGCCCTCATCCCCAATTGGCCCCTGGGTATCGCAACCAACGAGTGTTAGGGATCCTCCGGTAGTGGTGGACCCCCCACAAAGGTCGGCGACGTCAGTGGTGGCGGAGACACAGATGGGAAGTGACGGCGTGGGAGAGACTACTAAAACCTCAACGCAGGAGAAGGATGCGGAAAAAGTGAGATTGGCGGATGCAGCAAAGTGCGAGGTCTACATATGTTTCGAGGGACCTTTGGGGGCGCATTTGAAAAAAAGAGGTAAGGGAGAAAATTTGGAAAAATTAGTTTGTGGAAATTTTTTCCCTGCTCCCATTAGAGAAGTTTAATTTAGACAGGGTAAAGCCAGATGAGAGTAAAAAAGAAGAGGAGGAAAAGAGAAGGTACAGACTAATTCCACGCACGTTTGCTAACTGGTTGCAAGCATTTGCGATTTTGGCAAGCGTGATCGGGGAAAAAGCTCCCGAGAATTGCTCTGCATTATTTTGTTACCTTGAAGCGATCAGCGAGGCGCATAGAGTTTATTGGGGTTTAGCATGGCTTCGGTATGACGAACAGTTTCGTCAGCGGAAGGCCATTCGCCCCTCAATTAGATGGGACCATAAGGATACCAGTCTCTGGATGAAGTTGATGACTTCTTCCAGGGCTGCGAGCCCGTTTTTTCCAGGGGGGGGGTCGGCGGCACCTCCTCTGCTGGATCGCCGGCCCCAAAAAAGAAAGGGGTGTGCTGGCAGTTCAATGAAGGTAACTGCCGGTTCGGAAACTCATGTCGCTACAAGCATGAATGCTCAGGATGCAATGGGGTGCATCCTTTCATGCGCTGTTTCAGACAAGGAAAGGGTCGCACAGGGGACATCGCTGGAAAAAAGGGATGACGCCGGTGAGACTAGAAAGGATGCTACCTTTCCTAAATAGGTATCCTGATAGGGCGGCAGCACTTTTATTAGAAACAGGGTTCAAGGAGGGGTTTCGCATTCCGAGCTCATTGCGGGAGGTTCCGCCAGTTGCGAAAAATTTGAAGTCGGCACTCCTCCATCCGGAGGTGGTGTCGGCTAAGCTGTTTAAGGAAGTTGCACTAGGCCGCATGGCTGGACCATTCCCTACCCTGCCGTTACCAGGGTTAATAGTTTCCCCGTTGGGAGTTGTTGGGAGCTGGCGCAATATTGGATGATACATCATCTGTCTTACCCAAAAGGCGGTTCAGTGAACGATGGCATTGACCCGCAAGATTGTGCGGTTACCTATACATCCTTTGATGCAGCTGTCTCTTGGATCAGAAATTATGGCAGGGGCTCCCTCATGGCAAAGACTGATGTGGAATCGGCATTTAGATTATTGCCAGTACACCCCCATAGTGTTTACTTGTTGGGGTGCTGTTGGCAAGGGTCGTACTTTGTAGACCGTTGCCTACCTATGGGCTGTTCCATTTCCTGCGCACTGTTCGAGGCATTTAGCTCGTTCTTTGAATGGGTGGTGAGGGAGGCGGCAGGGATAAATTCAATTATCCATTATCTAGATGATTTCTTGTGCGTAGGCCCCCCAGACTCCCGATGTTGTGGAGTGTTGTTAGGGACCTTACAACACCTGGCGGAAAGATTCGGGATACTGCTGGCGGCGGACAAGACGGAGGGCCCAACATCAGAATTGTTTTTTTTGGGCATCACTATTGATTCCATGGCCATGGAATGTAGGCTGCCGGAGGAAAAATTGGTGGCCTTACGCAAGGAGGTGAGTATGGCGGGTAGGAAGCGTAAGCTGCGTCTGAAGGAATTGCAATCCTTACTGGGAAAATTGAATTTTGCATGCAGAATCATTCCCATGGGTCGTATATTCTGTAGGAGGTTGTCAGCTGCCACGGCCAGCGTGAGGGTTCCCAATCACTTCATCAGATTGACCAGAGAGCTACAGGCAGATTTAAAAGTGTGGGATGCGTTTTTGGAGTGCTTTAATGGGCGCTCTATGTGGCAAGTGGGACCGGCCAGCAACGCTGACTTGGTTCTGTTTACGGATGCGGCAGAATCGGCAGGATACGGGGCGTATTGCCGAGGTAGGTGGAGTGCAGGGCCATGGCCGGAGAGTTGGAGAGAGGCAGGTTTCCTTCGCAACCTGGTCCTCGTGGAACTATTTCCTATTGTTTTGTCAGTTGAATCGTGGGGGGGAAGAGTTACGTAACAAAAAAGTTAGGTTCAATTGTGACAATCTGGGGGTGGTGTGGGCAATTAATAACATCTCGGCTTCGTCCCCACCCATGGTTAAATTGTTAAGACAACTGGTGCTCAGTTGTTTGCGCATGAATGCATTTATTTACGCAGTGCATATCCCTGGGGTGGACAATAAGTTAGGGGTAGGGATGAGCTTCGAGTTCGAGTCGAACTCATGTTCGACTCGAACATTGGCTGTTCGCAAGTTCGCCGAACAGCGAACAATTTGGGGTGTTCGTGGCAAATTCGAATGCCACGGAACACCCTTTAAAAGTCTATGAGAGAAATCAAAAGTGCTAATTTTAAAGGCTTATATGCAAGTTATTGTCATAAAAAGTGTTTGGGGACCCGGGTCCTGTCCCAGGGGACATGGATCAATGCAAAAAAAGTTTTAAAAACGGCAGTTTTTTCAGGAGCAGTGATTTTAATAATGCTTAAAGTGAAACAATAAAAGTGTAATATCCCTTTAAATTTCGTAGCTGGGGGGTGTCTATAGTATGCCTGTAAAGGGGCGCATGTTTCCTGTGTTTAGAACAGTCTGACAGCAAAATGACATTTCGAAGGAAAAAACCCATTTAAAACTGCTCGCGGCTATTGCATTGCCGTCCGACAATACACATAAAAGTTCATTGATAAAAAGGGCATGGGAATTCCCCACAGGGGAACCCCGAACCAAAATTAAAAAAAAAAAATGACGTGGGGGTCCCCCTAAATTCCATACCAGGTTCTTCAGGTCTGGTATGGATATTAAGGGGAACCCCGGCCAAAATTAAAAAAAAAAAAAATGACGTGGGGGTCCCTCTAAATTCCAGTTCTGGTCTGGTCTGGTATGGATAAATTCCAGTTCTGGTATGGATTTTAAGGGGAACCCCGCGCCAAAAAAAATAATAAAAAAAACGTGTGGGGTCCCCCCAAAAATCCATACCAGACCCTTATCCGAGCACGCAACCTGGCAGGCCGCAGGAAAAGAGGGGGGACGAGAGTGCGGCCCCCCCGCCTGAACCGTACCAGGCCACATGCCCTCAACATTCGGAGGGTGCTTTGGGGTATCCCCCCAAAACACCTTGTCCCCATGTTGATGAGGACAAGGGCCTCATCCCCACAACCCCGGCCGGTGGCTGTGGGGGTCTGCAGGTGGGGGGCTTATCGGAATCTGGAAGCCCCCTTTAACAAGGGGACCCCCAGATCCCGCCCCCCCCTGTGTGAAATGGTAAGGGGGTACTTACCCCTACCATTTCACTAAAAAACTGTCAAAAATGTTAAAAATGACAAGAGACAGTTTTTGACAATTCCTTTATTTAAATGCTTCTTCTTTCTTCTATCTTCCTTCATCTTCTTCTCCTGGTTCTTCCTCCGGCGTTCTCGTCCAGCATCTCCTCCGCAGCGTCTTCTATCTTCTTCTCCTCGGGCCGCTCGGCACCCATGGCATGGGGGGAGGCTCCTGCTCTTCTCTTCATCTTCTTCTTCTCTTCTTCTTTTCTTCTCTTCTTCTCTCGCCCCCCTCTGATGCACGGTGACTTGACGGGACTTCCCTGTGACGTCACGGGGAATGCCACAGGGAAGTCCTGTTATGTCCCGTGCGTCAGAGGGGGGCCCCGCCCCCCGTTATTTAAGAACCGTCAGACGAGGAGACGCCGTCACACAGCGGGAGCCTCCCTCCATGCCAGCATGGATGCGGAGCGGCCCGGAGAAGAAAATGAAGAAGAGAAGAAAAGAAGAAGAGAAGAAGAAGATGAAGAGAAGAGCGGGAGCCTCCTCCCATGCCATGGGTGCGGAGCGGCCCGAGGAGAAGAAGATAGAAGACTCTGCGGAGGAGATGCTGGACGAGAACGCCGGAGGAAGAACCAGAAGAAGAAGATGAAGGAAGATAGAAGAAAGAAGAAGCATTTAAATAAAAGAATTGTCAAAAACTGTCTCTTGTCATTTTTAACATTTTTGACAGTTTTTTAGTGAAATGGTAGGGGTAAGTACCCCCTTACCATTTCACAGGGGGGAGGGCTGGGATCTTGGGGTCCCCTTGTTAAAGGGGGCTTCCAGATTCCGATAAGCCCCCCGCCCGCAGACCCCCACAACCACTGGCCAGGGTTGTGGGGATGAGGCCCTTGTCCTCATCAACATGGGGACAAGGTGTTTTGGGGGGCTACCCCAAAGCACCCTCCCAATGTTGAGGGCATGTGGCCTGGTATGGTTCAGGAGAGGGGGGCCGCACTCTCGTCCCCCCCTCTTTTCCTGCGGCCTGCCAGGTTGCGTGCTCGGATAAGGGTCTGGTATGGATTTTTGGGGGGACCCCACGCCATTTTTTTTTTTTTTTGGCGCGGGGTTCCCCTTAAAATCCGTACCAGACCTGAAGGGTCTGGTATGGAATTTGGGGGGACCCCCACGTCATTTTTTTTTTACATTTTGACCGGGGTTCCCCTTAATATCCATACCAGACCTGAAGGGCCTGGTATGGAATTTAGGGGGACCCCCACGTCATTTTTTTTTTAAATTTTGGTTCGGGGTTCCCCTGTGGGGAATTCCCATGCCGTTTTTATTAATGAACTTCTATGTGTATTGTCGGACCGGCAATGCAATAGCCGCGAGTAGTTTTAAATGGGTTTTTTCCTTCAAAATGTCATTTTGCTGTCAGACTGTTCTAAACACGGGAAACATGCGCCCCTTTACAGGCATACTATAGACACCCCCCAGGTACGAAATTTAAAGGGATATTACACTTTTATTGTTTCACTTTAAGCATTATTAAAATGACTGCTCCCAAAAAAACTGACGTTTTTAAAACTTTTTTTTGCATTGATCCATGTCCCCTGGGGCAGGACCCGGGACCCCAAACACTTTTTCTGACAATAACTTGCATATTAGCCTTTAAAATTAGCACTTTTGATTATTCATGTTCGTGTCCCATAGACTTTAACAGTGTTCGCGTGTTCGAACGAACTTTTTTCCTGTTCGCATGTTCTGGTGCGAACCGAACAGGGGGGTGTTCGGCTCATCCCTAGTTAGCGGATGCTTTGTCTCGTTTCCAGTGGGAAGAATTTCGCAAGCTGGCACCGGAGGCGAACCGGGTAGGGGATCCATGCCCGTTGGAATTGTGGAAAGTTGCGTTGGAATCACCGCAGGATTCATACGGCAGTCCCTCGGCACATGAAAATGGAGGGCTTATGGCAAAGTATGGCAGGAATGGTTGGCCTTGATGGATGAGTTAGGAGGGTCAGAGGACTCAGATGACATGCAGACGTGGGTGTTGTGTTTTATTTGTAAGAATTACTCGAAAGGGGTCTCTGGGTCTGCAATAGGGAAAAAGATGGCGGCTCTAGCCTTTTTATTTCAATTAAAAGGACTCAGGGATTTCACAAAATCCTTTTTGGTTCGCAGGGCATTGCGGGGTTATAGAAAGGGTTCTCAAAAAAAGGATTCCAGACGCCCAGTGTCGTTTGCGGTACTGGGGACGATTATGACAAGTTTGAAAAAGGTGTGTTCAGAGCACTTCGAACAAGTGCTCTTCTGAGCTGCCTTTATGTTGGCGTTTTTTGGGGCGTTCAGAATCGGTGAGCTAGTTTCGCCTTCAAAAAGGGTAGTGGGAGGATTAAGGTTTGGTGACGTGCAGTCTTCAGATCAGTCCGTACTGATTTGGATAAGGCGATCAAAAACAGACCAGGAAGGAAAGGGGGTCAGAGTGGAATTGTTCAGGGGGTTAGACACCCAGTTTTGTCCAGTAACAGCCCTGAGGCAGTTTTTGGATATGCGACCGACAGGGGATGGGGCACTGTTTATCCACAAGGATGTATTGTATCTATCTAGGTTTCAGTTTACAGCAGTGCTGTGGAATTGTTTAAGAGAAGGTGGGCTTTCCCCTGGAGAATATGCTGTTCATTCTTTCTGCATAGGGGCAGCCACGGAAGCTGCTCGCTGGGGACTTCCTACGAATGTAATAAAGAAGATAGGCAGATGGGAGTCAAACAGGTATCAGATATATGTTCGCCCACATTTATTGTGAAGTATGTATTTTGTGCACGTTAATTATAGTAGGCGGCTATAAATGTTTAGAATGTCGCTGGTATTTTTCTTTGTTATGTCTTTTCAGATCCCCCAAGATGTCTCATTTGGATTTTGGGACATTCATATGTTTTTTGGGGGGCAAAAAGGGCGGACATCAGACCTGACGGTAGGCAGCTTCAGCTTAAGAGGGAGGAGGGCACTGTTAGATGGCTGGGTATACCGGGCATGAGGTGGCAACAGTTAGTTCCAGAGGTACATCTATTTTCTAGGTTGGACAGGGCCCCGGATATATTTTTCCTTCACGTGGGAGGAAATGACTTGGGCATTAGACCAATGAGACAGGTCATAAAAGATATACAGTGGGACTTTGTCAGGCTTAGGGCATCTTTTCCGGACATGATTTTTGTATGGTCTGATATAGTAGCCCCCATGTCTTGGAGGGGGGCCCGTTCATGGGAAAAACTTAATAAGACACGCATAAAAGTTAATAAAGAAGTGGGCAGGTTCGTTTCCCGGAACGGGGGCATAGTGATACGCCATTGGGAATTGGAATCTGACACTTGGATGTACTTGAGAGGGGATGGTGTTCATCTTAACCCAGTTGGGATTGATCTTTGGGCCTTGGGGCTTGAGGATGGCATTAGGAGAGCATTGTTAGTGTGGCTGCGGGCACAAGTGTAAGGTGTCACACTTGTGCCGCAGTGGCGTTAGGTCCTTGGCGACAGGAGTATATATATAGAGATAGATATTATATATATATATATTAAAATGAGGTATTGGAAAACGTTGGGACATATCCCAGGATGGAGTGTCAGTTTTTGGACCAACGGGTAATAAATGGGGGTCTGTGGACAGTTAGTGAGTCCTCGAGGCGAGTTAGCGGCTGGGGACAGATGCTAATAAAAAGGGATTACAGACTCAAAAAGTGATTGGGGTCGTCAGGGACCAGCAACCAAAAAATGACTGAGATTTTCGAGTTAAAATATTTTGAATATTTTAAATGGTTTTAAATATTTGAAATAAAAGTTTACAGTTTTATTGGTTTTGTTAATAAAGGCCGATAAGGCCATTTACATCCAAAACAAGTGTCGGTGTCATTACTTGGTAACATAAGGTGTTATACATGTATTGGTGGGGGCAGTAAGGTATCTGGATACCCTAGTCATGTATCTACACAAGGCAGCAGCAGAGTGGATGTGTTCCAAAAATCCAAATAGAGAAGGAAGGGAAAAGAGATACCAACCCTATGGGGTATGCCAATGTAGTATCCACAGCAATGTGAGGGACAGCTAGTCACTGAAGCAGAGAGTGTTAGCTGAGCGACCAAAGGATAAATATCCAGATGTCCCTGGGGTGGTATGTCCTGCATGTACCAATACATAAAATCAGCGTCATGTAGAGTGAACAGGTTTGAATGTATAATAAAGTCCCCAGGGTGGCAAAGCCTACTTACATATATCACTCTCTGCCGTGTAGCGTGCTGCAGCCCGGTCCATGCCTGAGATGCAGAGATTCGCTTCCTCTATTTGTATGTTGGTGTATGACTCTGGCGCATGCAGCCCAGTGTAACCATGATTAGTATGGGAAGAGAGGTCGGCGCGTGCCTGCGTCACTCCCACTGATGTTGTGCGCGTTCCTGGAGCTGTGAAAGAAAGGAGGGGCCACAATGGCACGGCTCCTCCAAGTGAGTATAGAGCGCACATTCATATACCCCATTGGCAGACTCAATAAGGGAACCGAGTACCTATGGGGCACACTAAAAAGAGTACCTATGGGGCACACTACTGATGGAAGAATATGGAAGAAGATGGCAAAAATAAGAGAATAAAAAAATATTTAAAAAATAATGATAAAAAATGTATAGTGTGTCCATAAAAAAGAAGGTGGGTGCAGAACCACTTATGCAACAGGATATTGGCCCAATCGTCTGACGCCATCTAGTGGAAATAAATAAATATAGCAACCAAACATGTTTCACATGAAAACATCCTCAACCTGGAGATGTTCTTTGGGGTGTATATCCAGCAGGGTGTCAGTAGGGAAAAATTATATAGCTATCCATGTGCAATTACTAAAAAAAATCAACCAATATCAACAAAAATAATATACAATAAGTTATTGCTAACAAAAGAACAGATGCAAAGTCTGCAGGTATAAGACCCCAGAGGTATATGGACAATGGAATATGAATATTCACAAAACTTTTAATTAGTGTCTGTTCCTAACTCTCCCTTAATTCATCCATCCATCGTTTAAATGGTGGTATAGTTTCCCAAATGGGGACCTAAGACTAGATCATACCCAAAGAGAAATTGGGAAGTACAAAAAAGCGAGAGAAGGGAATAATTTTGGTTCAAGGTTGCAATCGTGGGTGGAGAAACCCCAGGGTGTTGTGGGTGTCTACCACTATGGCAGAACCAAGAGAAGGGGGGGGGGGGATTGTAGCTAAATCAACTCCCAGTGCTTCCTCGTGTCCCTAGTTTCCTGAGAAGATTCCTAGTGTACCCCCAGTGCTTCCTCGTGTCCCTGGTTTCCTGAGAAGATTAGTAGTGTAGCCCCAGTGCTTTCTCATATCCCTGGTTTCCTGAGAAGATTCCTAGTGTACCCCCAGTGCTTCCTTATGCCCCTGGTTTCGTGATAAGATTCCTAGTGTTCCCCCTGTGCTTGCTCATGTCCCTGGTTTCCTGAGAAGATTTCTAATGTACCCCCAATGCTTCCTCGTGTTCCTGGTTTCCTGAGAAAGTTGCTAGTGTACCCCCAGTGCTTCCTCGTGTCCCTGGTTTCCTGAGAAAGTTGCTAGTGTACCCCCAGTGCTTCCTCCTGTCCCTGGTTTCCTGAGAATATTCCTAGTGTACCCCCAGTGCTTCCTCGTGTCCCTGGTTTCCTGAGAAAGTTGCTAGTGTACCCCCAGTGCTTCCTCGTGTCCCTGGTTTCCTGAGAAAGTTGCTAGTGTACCCCCAGTGCTTCCTCGTGTCCCTGGTTTCCTGAGAATATTCCTAGTGTACCCCCAGTGCTTCCTCGTGTCCCTGGTTTCCTGAGAAGATTCCTAGTGTACCCCCAGTGCTTCCTCATGTCCCTGGCTTCCTGAGAACATTCCTAGTGCACCTCCAGTGTTTCTTCATGTCTCTGGTTTCCTGAGAAAATTCCTAGTGTACCCCCAGCGATTCCTCATGTCCCTGGTTTCCTGAGAACATTCCTAGTGTATCCCCAGTGCTTCCTCATGTCCCTGGTTTCCTGAGAAGGTTCCTAGTGTACTCCCAGTGCTTTCTCATGTCCCTGGTTTCCTGAGAATATTCCTAGTGTATCCCCAGTGCTTCCTCGTGTCCCTGGTCTCCTGAAAAGATTACTAGTGTACCCCCAGTGCATCCTCATGTCCCTGGCTTCCTGAGAACATTCCTAGTGTACCCCCAGTGCATCTTCATGGCCCTGGCTTCCTGAGAATGTTCCTAGTGTACCCCCAGTGCTTTCTTGTGTCCCTGGTTTACTGAGAAGGTTCCTAGTGTACCCTTAGGGCTTCCTTGTGTCCCTGGTTTCCTAAGAAAGTTCCTTGTGTATCCCAGCTGCTTCATCATGTCCCTGGTTTCTTGAGAAGATTCTGAGTGTACCCCCCAGCACTTCCTCATGTAACTGGTTTCCTGAGAACATTCATAGTGCACCTCCAGTGTTTCTTCATGTCCCTGGTTTCCTGAGAAGATTCCTAGTGTACCCCCAGTGCTTCCTCATGTCCCTGGTTTCCTTAGAAGGTTCCAAGTGTACCCCCAGTGCTTATTCATGTCCCTGGATTCCTAAGAATATTCCTAGTAGACATGTGCACAGCCAAAAAATTTGTTCATTTTCGTTTTCGTTTCATTCGTTTATTTATTTATTTTTTTTCGGGTCATTCGTTATGATCGCGATTCGTAAATTCGTAAATGCGTTCGTTCGTACATTCGTAAATGCGTTCGTTCGTACATTCGTAAATTCGAACATTCGTTCATTCGTACATTTTTACATTTGTTCATTTATAAATTCGTACATTCGTAAAATCGTACATTTGTAAATTAGAAAATTCAAAAATTTGTAAATTCGAAGTTTGAAAATCCAAAAACCCGAAAATTCAAAAATCTGAAATAGTAACTAACTATTAAATTATAGGTATTGTAATTTCCTTTCAAATTTGACTGTCAGTGAACGTAACAAATACGAATTTATCCGAAGTTACGAATTATCCAAAACGAATGCTGCATCTAAACAAATGGAACGGAACAAATTAATAATAAATAATAATAATAATAATAATAATAATAAAACGTTGTTATTATTATTATTGTTATTTATTATTATTAATTTATTACGTTCCATTCCATTTTTTCGGATCATTCATAACTTTGGATACATTTGTATGTGTTACGTTCACTAACAGCCAAATTTTAAAGGAAATTACAATACCTATAATTTAAAAGTTACTAGTAATTACTAATAGTTAAGTTATTATTAGTTAACTATTATTTCAGATTTCCGAATTTTCGAATTTACAAATTTATGAATTTACTAATTTACTAATGTACGAATGTACGAATGTACATTCATAAATTGCAAATGTACGAATGTACGAATGCCCGAATTTACGGATGTCCAATTTTATCGAATTTACGAATATTCGGAAAAAATTTGTTAAACAAGTTTTTGTTAATTCGGATATTCCAGAATTAACGAATTTGTCGAAATTCGTTAAAAAACTAATTCGGAACAAAACGAATTGCACATGCCTAATTCCTAGTGTACCCACCAGTGCTTCCTCATGTCCCTGGTTTCCTGAGAAGGTTCGTAATGTTTCCTCAGTGCTTGCTTGTGTCCCTGCTTTCCTGAGAAGGTTCCTAGTTTACCCCCCCGGTGCTTCCTCATGTCCCTGGTTTCCTGAGAAGATTCCTAGTGTACCCCCCCAGTGCTGCCTCAGGTCCTTGGTTTCCTGAGAAGGTTCCTAGTGTACCTCCAGTGCTTTTTCATGTCTCTGGCTTCCTGAGAATATTCCTAGGTTATCCACCAGTGCTTGCTCATGTCCCTGGTTTCCTGAGAAGATTCCTAGTGTACCCCCAGTGCTTTCTTGTGTCCCTGGTTTCCTAAGAAAGTTCCTTGTGTATCTCAGCTGCTTCATCATGTCCCTGGTTTCCTACGAAGGTTCCTTGTGTATCCCAGGTGCTTCATCATGTCCCTGGTTTCTTGAGAAGATTCCTAGTGTACCCACCAGTGCTTCATCATGTCCCTGGCTTCCTGGGAAGATGTCTAGTTTACCCCTATTGTTTCCTCATGTCCCTGGCTTACTGAGAAGATTCCTAGTGTTCCCCCATTGCTTCCTCGTGTCCCTGGCTTCCTGAGAAGATTTCTAGTGTACCCCCAGTGCTTCCTTGTGTCCCTGGTTTACTGAGAAGGTCCTAGTGTACCCCCAGTGCTACCCCATGTCCCTGGCTTCCTGAGAAGATTTACAGTTTACCCCCAGTGCTTCCTAGTGTCCCTGATTTCCTGAGAAGGTTCCTAGTGTACCCCCAAAGCTTACAATGCTTCCTCATGTCCCTGGTTTCCTTAGAAGGTTCCAAGTGTACCCCAAGTGCTTCTTCATGTCCCTGGCTTCCTGAGAATATTCCTAGTGTACCCACCAGTGCTTCCTTGTGTCCCTGGTTTCCTGAGAAGGTTCATAGTGTACCCTTAGTGCTTCCTCATGTCCCTGGATTCCTGATAAGATTCCTAGTGTACCCCAGTGCTTCCTCCTGTCCCTGGCTTCCTGAGAAGATTCCTAGTGTACCCCCAGTGCTTCCTCGTGTCCCTGGTTTCCTGAGAAGGTTCCTAGTGTACCCCCAGTGCTTTCTCATGTCCCTGGTTTCCTGAGAACATTCCTAGTGCACCTCCAGTGTTTTTTCATGTCCCTGGTTTCCTGAGAAGATTCCTAGTGTACCCACCAGTGCTTCCTCATGTCCCTGGTTTCCTGAGAAGGTTCATAATGTACCCTCAGTGCTTGCTTGTGTCCCTGGTTTCCTGAGAAGGTTCCTAGTTTACCTCCAGTACTTCCTCATGTCCCTGGTTTCCTGAGAAGATTCCTAGTGTACCCCCCAGTGCTTCCTCATGTCCCTGGTTTCCTGAGAAGATTCCTAGTGTACCCCCAGTGCTGCCTCATTTCCCTGGTTTCCTGAGAAGGTTCCTAGTGTACCTCCAGTGCTTCCTCATGTCTCTGGCTTCCTGAGAATATTCCTAGTGTACCCACCAGTGCTTGCTCATGTCCCTGGTTTCCTGAGAAGGTTCATAATGTACCCTCAGTGCTTGCTTGTGTCCCTGGTTTCCTGAGAAGGTTCCTAGTTTACCTCCAGTACTTCCTCATGTCCCTGGTTTCCTGAGAAGATTCCTAGTGTACCCCCCAGTGCTTCCTCATGTCCCCGGTTTCCTGAGAAGATTCCTAGTGTACCCCCCAGTGCTTCCTCATGTCCCTGGTTTCCTGAGAAGGTTCATAATGTACCCTCAGTGCTTGCTTGTGTCCCTGGTTTCCTGAGAAGGTTCCTAGTTTACCTCCAGTACTTCCTCATGTCCCTGGTTTCCTGAGAAGATTCCTAGTGTACCCCCCAGTGCTTCCTCATTTCCCTGGTTTCCTGAGAAGGTTCCTAGTGCTTGCTCATGTCCCTGGTTTCCTGAGAAGGTTTGTAGTGTACCCCCCAGTGCTTCCTCATGTCCCTGGTTTCCTGAGAAGGTTGGTAGTGTACCCTCAGTGCTTTCTCATGTCCCTGGTTTCCTGAGAATATTCCTAGTGTACCCACCAGTGCTTTCTCATGTCCCTGTTTTCCTGAGAAGATTCCTAGTGTACCCTCAATGCTTCCTCGTGTCCCTGGTTTCCTGAGAAGATTACTAGTGTACCCCCCCCCCTGCATCTTCATGTCCCTGGCTTCCTGAGAATGTTCTTAGTATACCCCCAGTGCTTTCTTGTGTCCCTGGTTTCCTGAGAAGGTTCCTAGTGTACCCCTAGGGCTTCCTTGTGTCCCTGGTTTCTTAAGAAAGTTCCTTGTGTATCCCAGGTGCTTCCTCATGTCCCTGGTTTCATGAGAACATTCCTAGTGTATCCCCAGTGCTTCCTCATTTCCCTGGTTTCCTGAGAAGATTCCTAGTCTACCCCCACTGCTTCCTCATGTCCGTGGTTTCCTGAAACGATTCCTAGTGTACCCCCAGTGCTTCCTCATGTCCCTGTTTTCCTTAGAAGGTTCCAAGTGTACCCCCAGTGCTTATTTATGTCCCTGGCTTCCTAAGAATATTCCTAGTGTACCCACCAGTGCTTTCTCATGTCCCTGGTTTCCTGAGAAGGTTCATAATGTATCCTCAGTGCTTGCTTGTGTCCCTGGTTTCCTGAGAAGGTTCCTAGTGTACCCCCTCCCCCAGTGCTGCCTCATGTCCTTGGTTTCCTGAGAAGGTTCCTAGTAGGGATGAGCCGAACACCCCCCTGTTCGGTTCGCACCAGAACATGCGAACAGGAAAAAAGTTCGTTCGAACATGCGAACACCGTTAAAGTCTATGGGACACGAACATGAATAATCAAAAGTGCTAATTTTAAAGGCTTATATGCAAGTTATTGTCATAAAAAGTGTTTGGGGACCTGGGTCCTGCCCCAGGGGACATGGATCAATGCAAAAAAAGTTTTAAAAACGGCAGTTTTTTCAGGAGCAGTGATTTTAATAATGCTTAAAGTGAAACAATAAAAGTGTAATATCCCTTTAAATTTCGTAGCTGGGGGGTGTCTATAGTATGCCTGTAAAGGGGCGCATGTTTCCTGTGTTTAGAACAGTCTGACAGCAAAATGACATTTCGAAGGAAAAAACCCATTTAAAACTGCTCGCGGCTATTGCATTGCCGACAATACACATAGAAGTTCATTGATAAAAACGGCATGGGAATTCCCCAAAGGGGAACCCCGAACCAAAATTAAAAAAAAAAAGACGTGGGAGTCCTCCTAAATTCCATACCAGGCCCTTCAGGTCTGGTATGGATATTAAGGGGAACCCCGGCCAAAATTAAAAAAAAAAAATGACGTGGGGTTCCCCCTAAATTCCATACCAGACCCTTCAGGTCTGGTATGGATTTTAAGGGGAACCCCGCGCCAAAAAAAAAAAAAAACGGCGTGGGGTCCCCCCAAAAATCCATACCAGACCCTTATCCAAGCACGCAACCTGGCAGGCCGCAGGAAAAGAGGGGGGGACGAGAGTGCAGCCCCCCCTCCCTCCTGAACCGTACCAGGCCACATGCCCTCAACATTGGGAGGGTGCTTTGGGGTAGCCCCCCAAAACACCTTGTCCCCATGTTGATGAGGACAAGGGCCTCATCCCCACAACCCTGGCCGGTGGTTGTGGGGGTCTGCGGGCGGGGGGCTTATCGGAATCTGGAAGCCCCCTTTAACAAGGTGACCCCCAGATCCCGGCCCCCCCCCTGTGTGAAATGGTAAGGGGGTACATAAGTACCCCTACCATTTCACGAAAAAAGTGTCAAAAATGTTAAAAATGACAAGAGACAGTTTTTGACAATTCCTTTATTTAAATGCTTCTTCTTTCTTCTATCTTCCTTCATCTTCTGGTTCTTCTGGTTCTTCTGGCTCTTCTGGTTCTTCTGGTTCTTCCTCCGGCGTTCTCGTCCAGCATCTCCTCCGCGGCGTCTTCTGTCTTCTTCTCCTCGGGCCGCTCCGCACCCATGGCATGGGGGGGAGGCTCCCGCTCTTCTCTTCTTCTCTTCTTCTCTTCTTCATTTTCTTCTCCGGGCCGCTCCGCAATCCATGCTGGCATGGAGGGAGGCTCCCGCTGTGTGACGGCGCTCCTCGTCTGACAGTTCTTAAATAACGGGGGGGGGGCCACCCGGTGACCCCGCCCCCCTCTGACGCACGGTGACTTGACGGGACTTCCCTGTGGCATTCCCCGTGACGTCACAGTGAAGTCCCGTCAAGTCACCGTGCGTCAGAGGGGGGCGGGGTCACCGGGTGCCCCCCCCCCCGTTATTTAAGAACTGTCAGACGAGGAGCGCCGTCACACAGCGGGAGCCTCCCTCCATGCCAGCATTGATGCGGAGCGGCCCGGAGAAGAAAATGAAGAAGAGAAGAAGAGAAGAAAAGAAGAAGAGAAGAAGAGAAGAGCGGGAGCCTCCCCCCCATGCCATGGGTGCGGAGCGGCCCGAGGAGAAGAAGATAGAAGACGCCGCGGAGGAGATGCTGGACGAGAACGCCGGAGGAAGAACCAGAAGAGCCAGAAGAGCCAGAAGAGCCAGAAGAACCAAAAGAACCAGAAGATGAAGGAAGATAGAAGAAGCATTTAAATAAAGGAATTGTCAAAAACTGTCTCTTGTCATTTTTAACATTTTTGACACTTTTTTCGTGAAATGGTAGGGGTACTTATGTACCTCCTTACCATTTCACACAGGGGGGGGGCCGGGATCTGGGGGTCACCTTGTTAAAGGGGGCTTCCAGATTCCGATAAGCCCCCCGCCCGCAGACCCCCACAACCACCGGCCAGGGTTGTGGGGATGAGGCCCTTGTCCTCATCAACATGGGGACAAGGTGTTTTGGGGGGCTACCCCAAAGCACCCTCCCAATGTTGAGGGCATGTGGCCTGGTACGGTTCAGGAGGGAGGGGGGGCCGCACTCTCATCCCCCCCTCTTTTCCTGCGGCCTGCCAGGTTGCGTGCTCGGATAAGGGTCTGGTATGGATTTTTGGGGGGACCCCACGCCGTTTTTTTTTTTTTTTTTTTGGCGCGAGGTTCCCCTTAAAATCCATACCAGACCTGAAGGGTCTGGTATGGAATTTAGGGGGAACCCCACGTCATTTTTTTTTTTTAATTTTGGCCGGGGTTCCCCTTAATATCCATACCAGACCTGAAGGGCCTGGTATGGAATTTAGGGGGACCCCCACGTCATTTTTTTTTTTAATTTTGGTTCGGGGTTCCCCTTTGGGGAATTCCCATGCCGTTTTTATCAATGAACTTCTATGTGTATTGTCGGCAATGCAATAGCCGCGGGTAGTTTTAAATGAGTTTTTTCCTTCAAAATGTCATTTTGCTGTCAGACTGTTCTAAACACAGGAAACATGCGCCCCTTTACAGGCATACTATAGACACCCCCCAGGTACGAAATTTAAAGGGATATTACACTTTTATTGATTGACTTTAAGCATTATTAAAATCACTGCTCCTGAAAAACGGCCGTTTTTAAAACTTTTTTTTGCATTGATCCATGTCCCCTGGGGCAGGACCCAGGTCCCCAAACACTTTTTATGACAATAACTTGCATATTAGCCTTTAAAATTAGCACTTTTGATTTCTCCCATAGACTTTTAAAGGGTGTTCCGCGGCATTCGAATTTGCCGCGAACACCCCAAATTGTTCGCTGTTCGGTGAACTTGCGAACAGCCAATGTTCGAGTCGAACATGAGTTCGACTCGAACTCGAAGCTCATCCCTAGTTCCTAGTATACCTCAAGTGCTTCTTTATGTCTCTGGCTTTCTGAGAATATTCCTAGGTTACCCACCAGTGCTTGCTCATGTCCCTGGTTTCCTGAGAAGGTTTGTAGTGTACTCCCCAGTGCTTCCTCATGTCCCCGATTTCCTGAGAAGGTTCCTAGTGTGCACCCAGTGCATCCTCATTTCCCTGGCTTCCTGAGAACATTCCTAGTGTACCCCCAGTGCTTCTTCATGTCCTTGGTTTCATGAGAAGGTTCCTAGTGTACTCCCAGTGCTTTCTCATGTCCCTGGTTTCCTGAGAAGATTCCCAGTGTACCCCCAGTGCTTCCTTGTGTCCCTGGTTTCCTGAGAAGATTACTAGTGTACCCCCAGTGCATCTTCTCATTCCTGGCTTCCTGAGAATATTCCTAGTGTACCCAGCAGTGCTTTCTTGTGTCCCTGGTTTCCTGAGAAGGTTCCTAGTGTACCCCCAGTTCTTTCTCATGTTCAAGTCTTCATGAGAACATTCCTAGTGTACCTCCAGTGCTTCCTCATGTTCCTGGATTTCTGAGAAGATTTATAGTGTATCCCCAGTGTTTCCTCATGTCCCTAGTTTCCTGAGAAGGTTCCTAGTGTACCCCAGTGCTTTCTCATGTCCCTGGTGTCCTGAGAAGATTCCTAGTGTACCCCCAGTGCTTCCTCATGTCCCTGGTTTCCTGAGAACATTCCTAGTGTACCCCCCAGTGCTTCCTTATGTCCATGATTTCCTGAGAAGATTCCCAGTGTACCCCCAGTGCTTCCTTGTGTCCCTGGTTTCCTTAGAAGGTTCCTAGTGTACCCCCAGTGCTTCCTCATGTCCCTGGTGTCCTGAGAAGATTCCTAGTGTACCCCCAGTGCTTCCTCATGTCCCTGGTTTCCTGAGAACATTCCTAGTGTACCCCCCAGTGCTTCCTGATGTCCTTGGTTTCCTGAGAACATTCCTAGTGTACCCCCAGTTCTCCCTCGTGTCCATGGCTTCCTGAGAAGGTTCCTAGTATACCTATATATATGTCCCTGGCTTCCTGATAAGATTTCTAGTTTACCCCCAGTGCTTCCTCATGTCTATGGCTTACTGAAAAGATTCCTAGTGTACCCCCAGTGCTTCCTCATGTCCCTGGTTTCCTGAGAAGATTCCTAGTGTACCCCCAGTTCTTCCTCATGTCCCTGGCTTCTTGAGAAGGTTTCTAGTCTACCCCCAGTGCTTCTTCACGTCCCTGGTTTCCTGAGAAGAATCCTAGTGTAACCCCAGTGCTTCCTCATGTCCCTGGTTTCTTGAGAAGATTCCTAGTGTACCCCCAGTGCTTCTTCATGTCTCTGGTTTCCTGAGAAGACTCCTTGTGTACCCCCAGTGCTACCGCATGTCCCTGGTTTCCTGAGAAGATCCCTAGTGTACCCCCAGTGCTTCCTCATATCCCTGGTTTCCTGAGAAGGTTCGTAGTGTACCCCCATTGCTTCCTTGTGTCCCTGGTTTTTGAGAAGTTTTCACTATACCACTATATATGTAACCACTATAGTGTTCTATGTTCTGATAGACTCCTAGTAACCCTGATACTCTTCGTGTTCCTCTAGCTGGACTCCTCTTGTTTCTAGTGTCTGCATACAAGCATATCCCAGTATGATCTCAGTACCCCAGTGTTCCCAGTGCTATCTCAGTACCCCAGTGTTCCCAGTGTGATCTTTGTAGATCAAAGTTAAAAAATCTTGACACAATCTTATGTCTGACTTTTACGTGTGGAGAAACTTTAGTCACCCCCTTCAGTTTTTTCCCACTCCTCCCTCCCCTCAGTTCACATACAGCATAGTCCTGATGTGATCCACTGTCATCTCCTGTGTCCTGTGCTGCCATGTTGGGTGCAGACATCACTGAGGATTTGGCTCCTCTTCCTAGTTGATGCAGCCCGGGTGGCCCCTGATGACATGGCACTGGTTCCGCCCACCTCCAGCTACATGAATTGAACCTGAAGCATCCTGAGATATGTGCTGTGTGTATCCCAGGAGCTTTCTGAACACAAAAGATGTAATTCTCACCAAGGCAAAAATGGTGGCTGGGGGGTGGTGACAAATTTCAAAATTAAGAAAAAAAAAATAGGTGGGGAGTGTAATGATGCCTGGTGCATTGGATGGGTGAATGTCTTTGTTAAAATCTGGGGACCCCTTAGTTAATTCCTTGATTACATAATGGTTCTGGGACTCCCATATTTATACACAGAGATATGGAGAGGAGCGACAAGATACAACTATTGATAAGGAGGTGATGTCTGTTTATTGAAAAGTCCTGATGGGCCGAGGCTTGTTTTATGTCCAATACTACAATCTTGGCACAATTCTGTGACGGAACAAAGTAACTCCTGTATACACTGTAATATAAGAGGATTAATGTAGTGTGATTTTAAACAGAGTTTAGTTCAGTAGTATTAAACATACAATATTCTCTTGATTCAGTAATCAATCGTAGATGAATGTTTCTCAATTAGAATTTGAGAGAAACAAACAAGCCCATACACCAGAATTGACACCTGGGTGCCAATATAATTCCCCCATCTCTGTAGAGGTAGATTGGGATAAACAAATTGTCACCTCACTGAGTCCCAAAGGAAGTCCTAGCTGTTTCATTTACAAGCCCTTCAGGGGATGAGGCCTTTACACTTAGAAGGCCCCAAACCATCTGCAAGCCATTGATTTATGTCAAAGATCAGAGGAATATGTTTTATCTCTCATAAAAGCTAAAATATTAGTTGCAGAGAGATGAAAATAATTCCTTCTGATCGTACACACCTTGGGGTACGTGTTCATCTAAAAGTGTAAATGTATTGTATATGGAGAGAGAGATATCCAAGATGGTGGTATGGAGACTAGGGATGAGCTTCGAGTTCGAGTCGAACTCATGTTTGACTCGAACATTGGCTGTTCGCAAGTTCACCGAACAGCTCACAATTTGGGGTGTTTGCGGCAAATTTGAATGCCGCAGAACACCCTTTAAAAGTCTATGGGAGAAATCAAAAGTGCTAATTTTAAAGGCTTATATGCAAGTTATTGTCATAAAAAGTGTTTGGGGACCGGGGTCCTGCCCCAGGGGACATGGATCAATGCAAAAAAAAGTTTTAAAAACTGCCGTTTTTCAGGAGCAGTGATTTTAATAATGCTTAAAGTCAATCAATAAAAGTGTAATATCCCTTTAAATTTCGTACCTGGGGGGTGTCTATAGTGTGCCTGTAAAGGGGCGCATGTTTCCTGTGTTTAGAACAGTCTGACAGCAAAATGACATTTTGAAGGAAAAAACTCATTTAAAACTACCCGCGGCTATTGCATTGCCGACAATACACATAGAAGTTCATTGATAAAAACGGCATGGGAATTCCCCAAAGGGGAACCCCGAACCAAAATTAAAAAAAAAAATGACGTGGGGGTCCCCCTAAATTCCATACCAGGCCCTTCAGGTCTGGTATGGATATTAAGGGGAACCCCGGCCAAAATTTAAAAAAAAAAATGACGTGGGGTTCCCCCTAAATTCCATACCAGACCCTTCAGGTCTGGTATGGATTTTAAGGGGAACCCCGCGCCAAAAAAAAAAAAAAAAACGGCGTGGGGTCCCCCCAAAGATCCATACCAGACCCTTATCCGAGCACGCAACCTGGCAGGCCGCAGGAAAAGAGGGGGGGATGAGAGTGCGGCCCCCCTCCCTCCTGAACCGTACCAGGCCACATGCCCTCAACATTGGGAGGGTGCTTTGGGGTAGCCCCCCAAAACACCTTGTCCCCATGTTGATGAGGACAAGGGCCTCATCCCCACAACCCTGGCCGGTGGTTGTGGGGGTCTGCGGGCGGGGGGCTTATCGGAATCTGGAAGCCCCCTTTAACAAGGGGACCCCCAGATCCCGCCCCCTCTGTGTGAAATGGTAAGGGGGTACTTACCCCTACCATTTCACTAAAAAACTGTCAAAAATGTTAAAAATTACAAGAGACAGTTTTTGACAATTCCTTTATTTAAATGCTTCTTCTTTCTTCTGTCTTCCTTCATCTTCTTCTGGTTCTTCTGGCTCTTCTGGTTCTTCCTCCAGCGTTCTCGTCCAGCATCTCCTCCACGGCGTCTTCTATCTTCTTCTCCTCGGGCCGCTCCGCACCCATGGCATGGGGGGAGGCTCCCGCTCTTCTCTTCATCTTCTTCTTCATCCTCTTCTCTTCTTCCTTCTTCTCTTCTTCATTTTCTTCTCCGGGCCGCTCCGCATCCATGCTGGCATAGAGGGAGGCTCCCGCTCTTCATCTTCATCTTCTTCTCTTCTTCTTTTCTTCTTCCTTCTTCCTTCTTCCTTCTTCCTTCTTCCTTCTTCCTTCTTCCTTCTTCCTTCTTCCTTCTTCCTTCTTCCTTCTTCCTTCTTCCTTCTTCTCTTCTTCATTTTCTTCTCCGGGCCGCTCCGCACCCATGCTGGCATAGAGGGAGGCTCCCGCTGTGTGTCGGCGTCTCCTCGTCTGACGGTTCTTAAATAACGGGGGGCGGGGCCACCCGGTGACCCCGCCCCCCTCTGACGCACATGAGGGGACTTCCCTGTGGCATTCCCCGTGACGTCACAGGGAAGTCCCGTCAAGTCACCGTGCGTCACAGGGGGCGGGGTCACCGGGTGGCCCCGCCCCCCTTTATTTAAGAACCGTCAGACGAGGAGACTCCATCACACAGCAGGAGCCTCCCTCCATGCCAGCATGGGTGCGGAGCGGCCTGGAGAAGAAAATGAAGAAGAGAAGAAGAGAAGAAGAGAAGAGCGGGAGCCTCCCCCCATGCCATGGGTGCGGAGCAGCCCGAGGAGAAGAAGATAGAAGACGCCGCGGAGGAGATGCTGGACGAGAACGCTGGAGGAAGAACCAGAAGAGCCAGAAGAACCAGAAGAACCAGAAGAAGAAGATGAAGGAAGATAGAAGAAAGAAGAAGCATTTAAATAAAGGAATTGTCAAAAACTGTCTCTTGTCACTTTTAACATTTTTGACAGTTTTTTAGTGAAATGGTAGGGGTACTTTTGTACCCCCTTACCATTTCACACAGGGGGGGGCCGGATCTGGGGGTCCCTTGTTAAAGGGGGCTTCCAGATTCCGATAAGCCCCCTGCCCGCAGACCCCCACAACCACCGGCCAGGGTTGTGGGGATGAGGCCCTTGTCCTCATCAACATGGGGACAAGGTGTTTTGGGGGGCTACCCCAAAGCACCCTCCCAATGTTGAGGGCATGTGGCCTGGTACGGTTCAGGGGGGGGCGCACTCTTGTCCCCCCCTCTTTTCCTGCGGCCTGCTAGGTTGCGTGCTCGGATAAGGGTCTGGTATGGATTTTTGGGGGGACCCCACGCCGTTTTTTGGGGGTTTTTTGGCACGGGGTTCCCCTTAAAATCCATACCTGACCTGAAGGGTCTGGTATGGAATTTAGGGGGAGCCCCACGTCATTTTTTTTTTAAATTTTGGCCGGGGTTCCCCTTAATATCCATTCCAGACCTGGAGGGCCTGGTATGGAATTTAGGGGGACTCCCACGTCATTTTTTTTTTTAATTTTGGTTCGGGGTTTCCCTGTGTTGAATTCCCATGCCGTTTTTATCAATGAACTTCTATGTGTATTGTCGGCAATGCAATAGCCGCGAGTAGTTTTAAATGGGTTTTTTCCTTCCAAATGTCATTTTGCTGTCAGACTGTTCTAAACACGGGAAACATGCGCCCCTTTACAGGCATACTATAGACACCCCCCAGGTACGAAATTTAAAGGGATATTACACTTTTATTGTTTGACTTTAAGCATTATTAAAATCACTGCTCCTGAAAAAACGCCTTTTTTAAAACTTTTTTTTGCATTGATACATGTCCCCTGGGGCAGGACCCGGGTCCCCAAACACTTTTTATGACAATAACTTGCATATAAGCCTTTAAAATTAGCACTTTTGATTATTCATGTTCGTGTCCCATAGACTTTAATGGTGTTCGCGTGTTCGAGCAAACTTTTTTCTTGTTCGCATGTTCTGGTGCGAACCAAACACGGGGGTGTTCGGCTCATCCCTAATGGAGACTAGTCGCGACAGCCAAGCAGTGAGTGATCTTGTTGCGAATGGACTGACACACTGGTGTCGGAAATCCTATCACTGACATGGCCACCAGAACCATTCATGGCCCATTGATTTTACCTCTGTCACTTTGGGAGACAGAACCGGCCCAGAAAGGGAACACCTGCCAGGGTTTATTGGCTAAGGACTAAAGTCAAGCCCACATCCATATCTCAATAATCCTGAGATATGGACGAGGTGATTCGCCTGGAGCCGGTCTAATTGGTGAACATTCCCGGCATGCTCCTGTTATAGGATGAAACCTCAGTAAAGTTTATTTCTGTTTTTTTTTTTTTTGATCTGTGTAGCACCCTGATGTTTAGGCCGGGTGGCTATTAAATTTATTTGCCAAGCAATAGTTGCCTTGGCCAATTGATAGGAGGTCAATTAGTTTCACCCTAATTCTGGAGTTGCTGCATTTTTATCTTCTGTCACTAGATGGCCGGGTATCTGGTGACATTAGATAAGACAAGGCCAATGCAAGGTCAGATTAAGAATGAATGGGGTATCTCAGCCAATGGGCAGGGATTTTCTTGGATCTTGTTGGGAGAGCCTATTTTTTTGGGTGGGGTCAGGTGATCAGGGTTCTGTGCCACCTGGATGGTTGCCTGGGTGGACGTGTGTTGTATTGCCCCGGGGCTGCTAGGCCAGAGTCTGAGGCCTATCCCGGGGACATCTGGCTGCTAGGCTGTCTGAGGGCCTATCCAGAAGCAAGAGAGCAGGCAAGGGTTGGGATTGCGGCTTGCAGTCCAACCAGAGGTGACGGTTCTGCCAGCCAGAGAACCTGTCGTGGTCGGAGGTAGAGGGGAAGCTGTCGCCAGTAAGGGACTATCCACCTTATTACCAGGGACCACAGTGAGTAGCTAAAGCAATTACCAGAGCAGTGTTCTCACCAACCGGGGACAGTGAAGAATTGGAAAACTTCAGCAGATGTCAAGCCAGGGACCCAACCAGTGGAGGTGACGCTTGCGGAGCAATATTGTGTGCCAAGCCAGGGACCGAGAAGGCCAGTAGGGTGACGCTTGAGGAATATCTGAGAGGGCCAAGCTAGGGACCCAGCAGGGACACGGGGGTGACGCTTGAGGAAGATACCATGGGAGAAGATTGGAAGAGCTCAGGAGATCCAGTGGCAGTGGATCAGCGGGTCTAAAGTGATAGACTGGGAGCTCAGTTGAGTGAAGATCTACAATAGTAGATTGCAGAAGAAATTTGTTTACAACTTTGTTAGAAACTGTTGAAGATTGTTGCCATAGGAGACAGCGGTCCTACTCATGCAGATGTGGTGTCCGACTGGGTGCCTTTCCCTGCATGGCTGTCTGCCTATAGAAGTCTCGGAGTCTGCCAATTACCATTGCAACTACTTAAGGGTGTCCCAGGCCCTAACCCTCTCTCCCAAAGTTCTGTTTAAGAGACAATAAATCTCTTTGCATTCAAGAAGTGTCTGGCGCCCATCACTTCAGCTTGTATTACACCCACTATGCCTTGTAACCCACTCTACACAGAATGATGTCAGCTGTCCCTAACTCTAGAGGTCACCACTAGGCCTCAGGGGTCTTTGGACCTCGCTACATCCATTTTATTAGCCAGATAGACGAACTGTGTATGTCCTTTTGTCTTTTCCGTGATTCTTTCCTTTGTATATATTTTATGTACAGACCAATTTTGGAATATTTAATGATAAAATTAATGAGTGTCTTCTATGTACTAATCTAGGACTTTTATCCCTGGAGATAGAGTTGCATTGTAGTGTGTATGTGCTCAGTCCAAGTTCCTTGCTAATCTGTATGCAATTGTGTGTTGACAGACTGCATGCAGATTGTAAGCTAGGCTATTGTGTGTATGGTTGTCTATCAGACTAGTCAGGAGACAAATTGCTAGGTGGTGGCAATCTCCTGTGAGTCCTGTGTCTGGTGTGGGGTTGCGCATGGACAGTAGGAAGAACGATTAATACCGGGATTCTAGCTCACCAGATAGCTTGATGAATCCTAGAAGTGTGTATGAATTGCTAGACTGCTCCCCAACCCTTAGAATGAATCAGATTGAATGTAAGATTTGTATGTGTCTGTGTGTGGTCGGCCAGTTAGATTGGAGTGAAGTCTCCCTCTAGTGGTGGCCAGCGGTAGTGCGGGCTGTTAAAAGTGTATCCCAACCAGTCTTAATTGCTCAAAGTAAGCTCCCCCTCATACCCTTCTACCTCAGTCAAGGGCCTCACCTTGTGTTGCTAGCTACAACGGGCTTGCCTGCCTTTACAATTATATTGGTCTGTACATAATTTAATCACTTTGTTATGTAGTGGGGTGCACTCATTAATTTGTTGGGAAGTGGAGATTGTATATTTAGGAGTGCTCCCCTTTATTTAGCTCTAGGTGGCAGCAGAGTGTCCATCCTGTGCCTCTGTTATCCACAGTCCTTGTCAAGCAGTGCAATACCTGATCTGAGCTCTAGGTGGCAGCAGAGTGTCCATCCCGTGCCTCTGTTATCCACAGTCCTTGTCAAGCAGTGCAATACCTGATCTGAGCTCTAGGTGGCAGCAGAGTTTCCATCCTGTGCCTCTGTTATCCACAGTCCTTGTCAAGAATTGCAATACCTGATCTGAGCTCTAGGTGGCAGCAGAGTTTCCATCCTGTGCCTCTGTTATCCACAGTCCCTGTCAAGCATCGCAATACCTTATGTGAGCTCCAGATGGCAGCAGAGTTTCCATCCTGTGCCTCTGTTATCCATAGTCCTTGTCCAGCATCGCAATACCTGATCTGAGCTCTAGGTGGCAGCAGAGTGTCCATCCTGTGCCTCTGTGTTATCCACAGTCCTTGTCAAACAGTGCAATACCTGATCTGAGCTCTAGGTGACAGCAGAGTGTCCATTCTGTGCCTCTGTATTATCCACAGTCCTTGTCAAGCATCGCAATACCTGATCTGAGCTCTAGGTGGCAGCAGAGTGTCCATAATGTGCCTCTGTGTTATCCACATTACCTGTCAAGCAGTGCAATACCTGATCTGAGCTCTAGGTGGTAGCAGAGTTTCCATCCTGTGCCCCTCTGTTATCCACAGTCCCTGTTAAGCTTCGCAATACCTGATCTGAGCTCTAGATGGCAGCAGCGTGTCCATCCTGTGCCTCTGCGTTATCCACAGTCCTTGTCAAGCAGTGCAATACCTGATCTAAACTCTAGGTGGCAGCAGGTTGCAAACTGCTTTATTAAAGCCCAACTCCAGCTAAAACAAAATTGTGATGAAGGGTTATAACCTGATCCTCTCCTTGTTTTCTCCTCAGCTGCCCCCCTCACCCCTAACCCTCTGTGCTGGAAGTATAAGGGAAAGATCAATCACCATTTTAGTGTCAGAATATTTTTCTACTATGCAGTCTCGCTTACTTTGCTGCATTCTCACAGAGTGTCTGTATTTGGCCACCACTGAGCATCTGATAATGTTACAAAGAAACGGGAAGTAGGTGTTGAGTTTTTTCTATCTCATATAACTGTGTTCTTGGTACTGTGATCTGCTGTTCTCCTTTCTGTTCTCATTTCATATCAGCACACGGACCGCTCATCAGTGTCAGAGGGGCACCGCTGTCTCCCGGGGTCCCTCTGTGTGCCATTGTCTAGTATGAGGGTCTTCGCTGTGATCTGGGGATCCCTCTGCCTTATTGGTAAGTTTGGGAAGATTCATCAATACATAAATATTAGGGGTGAGAGGGACATAGGAAGAGGGAATCCCCTGTTCATCAGTGTCTGGGATTAGGGTTCCCACTGTGATCTGGGGTTCCTCTCTTTATTAGTGTTCGGGATTAGGGTTCCCACTGTGATCTGGGGTTCCTCTCTTTATTAGTGTTCAGGATTAGGGTTCCCACTGTGATCTGGGGTTCCTCTATTAGTGTTCGGGATTAGGGTTCCCTCTGTTATCTGGGGTTCCTCTCTTTATTAGTGTTCGGGATTAGGGTTCCCACTGTGATCTGGGGTTCCTCTCTTTATTAGTGTTTGGGATTAGGGTTCCCACTGTGATCTGGTTACCTCTCTTCATCAGTGTCCGGGATTAGGGTTCCCACTGTGATCTGGGGTTCCTCTCTTCATCAGTGTCTGGGATTAGGGTCCCCACTGTGATCTGGGGTTCCTCTCTTTATTAGTGTTTGGGATTAGGGTTCCCACTGTGATCTGGTTACCTCTCTTCATCAGTGTCTGGGATTAGGGTTCCCACTGTGATCTGGGGTTCCTCTCTTTATTAGTGTTCAGGATTAGGGTTCCCACTGTGATCTGGGGTTCCTCTCTTTATTAGTGTTCAGGATTAGGGTTCCCACTGTGATCTGGGGTTCCTCTATTAGTGTTCGGGATTAGGGTTCCCTCTGTTATCTGGGGTTCCTCTCTTTATTAGTGTTCGGGATTAGGGTTCCCACTGTGATCTGGGGTTCCTCTCTTTATTAGTGTTTGGAATTAGGGTTCCCACTGTGATCTGGTTACCTCTCTTCATCAGTGTCCGGGATTAGGGTTCCCACTGTGATCTGGGGTTCCTCTGTTCATCAGTGTCTGGGATTAGGGTCCCCACTGTGATCTGGGGTTCCTCTCTTTATTAGTGTTTGGGATTAGGGTTCCCACTGTGATCTGGTTACCTCTCTTCATCAGTGTCTGGGATTAGGGTTCCCACTGTGATCTGGGGTTCCTCTCTTTATTAGTGTCTGGGATTAGGGTTCCCACTGTGATCTGGGGTTCCTCTCTTTATTAGTGTTTGGGATTTAGGGTTCCCACTGTGATCTGGTTACCTCTCTTCATCAGTGTCTGGGATTAGGGTTCCCACTGTGATATGGGGTTCCTCTCTTTATTAGTGTCCGGGATTAGGGTTCCCACTGTGATCTGGGGTTCCTCTCTTTATTAGTGTTCAGGATTAGGGTCCCCACTGTGATATGGTTACCTCTTTTCATCAGTGTCCGGGATTAGGGTTCCCACTGTGATCTGATTACCTCTCTTCATCAGTGTCTTGGATGAGGGGCTCTGCTGTGATCTGGGGATCCTCCCTTTATTAGTTTCTGAGATTAGGGTCTCTGCTGTTATTTGGGGTCCTTTTCCATATCAATGTTTGGGATTAGGATCTCTGCTTTGATCTGGGGTCTTTCTCTTCACCATTGTCTAAGATAAAAGTCTCTTCTGTGATCTGGGGTCCCTTTGTTCATCAGTGTCCTGCATGAGGAGCTCCACTGTGATCTGGGGGTCTTTCCCTTCATCCTTGTCTCTGATGAGGGTTTCAACTGAGATCTGGGGTCCTTCACTTCATAATTTTCTGGTCTCTGGGTTTCTACTGAGATCCAGAAACACTCTTTTCATCATTGTCTGGGATGAGGGGCCACGATGTGATCTGGGGTCCATATCTCTTTATCAGTGTCTGAAATGAGGGTCTCCACTGTGTTTGGGGTTCAACTCTTCATCAGTGTCTGGGATGAGGGGTTCCCCTGTGATCTGCGGTTGCTCTGTTCATCATTGTCTGGGATAAGGGCCCCCCAATGTAATCTGGGGTCCATATCTCTTTATCAGTGTCTGAAATGAGAGTCTCCACTGTGTTTGGGGTTCAACTCTTCATCAGTGTCTGGGATAAGGAGTTTAGCTGTGATCTGGAGCCCCTCTCTTCATCGGTGTCCATGATGAGGGGCTCCACTGTGATCGGGGTCCCTTACTTCACCACTGTCTGGGATGAGGGTCTTCACTGGGGTCCCTCTGTTCATCAGTGTCTGGGATAAGGGGTTCCATTGTGATCTGGGCTTCCCTCTGGTCATTGATGTCCAGGATGAGGGGCTCCATTGTTATCTGGGCCCCCTCTTCATCAGTGTCCTGGGTGAGGGGCTCTGCTGTTATCTGGGGTCTCTCTGTTCATTAGTGTCCAGGAAGAGTGTGCCCACTGTGATCTTGGGTTCCCTTTATAGTGTTACCCCCGTAGCAGCCACTGTAGTGGTAGTAGCCCAGTAGTAGTAGCGTTATATCAAAGGAAACAGGCACTGAACTAGTCAGTAAAGGCAAACTTCATACATTGTCACCTGATATAGTTGGTAACGAAGTAAGCATAGAAATGGACTAACAATGGTAATCACACGATTCAGCTTACAGGGTGACACTTGGCATCCAGATCAGCATAATTAGTAGCAATGTCACCTAAAGTGCAGCAGTGAGCAGTAATAAAGCTTGATTTATCAACCACATAAACTATACTGCCAAAGGGCATTGATGGTGACTATGCTAGTCCTCTACTGATTGTATGTGCACTCTCCATGAAATGAAGGAGATGGGAGAAGGGAATAAAGTGGACTTGCAGGATGGTTTTGCGGAAGGGGCACTCCTTATGTTGTTCTTCTGCCAGCTATCGTTGGGGCTCTTTAAGAAGCATTGGTGCATGCAACGTCAATTTTAGGGGCAGTATAGGCGTGGTGAAGATACAGAAAGAGCCCTTTCTCACTAGAATGCAGTTGTGGGAAACTTGCGCTGCGTATCAGTTTCTTGCACCAAGCGAACCGGAAAGATGTCATCAGCAGTCACTTCTAGTTCATGTGTATACAGTATATTCTGGGAGTGTCTGGTGCAGACATCACATCTGGTGTGCAGTGTGGACCAGCAGGAAGGTGAGCAGGGTCCGGACTTGAGTGGAATAACTGAGAACTCTATAGCAGAAGGCGAATTGGGACAGGAGAGAGAAGACTGAGCTGCAGAGGATCAGCAGAGCTGGGGGACCAGAGCAGGAGAAACTAGCAGATGTCCTATATGGTAATTAGCATTGGGCCAATATAGTGGGAGATGAGCAGGGACTGGAAAGAGAAAGGACTTAGTGGTGGAGAATCAGCAGAGCTGGGGGGACCAGGGGGGAGAAACTATCAGATGTCACAAGGGTAGTTATATAGCGAGAGATGAGCAGAGACTGGAGAGAGAGGAGGATCAGCAAACCAGAGGTTTAACAGAGCTAGGTGGGGGATACTACTGAGTGGGGATCAGAAGAGCTGGGGGTTACTTACTACTCAGTGGAGGATAAGTAGAGCTGGAGGTTACTAATGAGCGGGGGATCAGAAGAGCTGTGAGTTACTACTGATTGAGGAATCAGCAGAGCTGGGGTACTACTAGGGTTGCCACCTCATCCCCTTAAACCAAAACACATATGAATTACACGGGTTCTGAGGCTGATTTAATGCAGATAGGGCACCAAGTGAGTTTAATTACCACCTGTGTAATTCATATGTGTTCGGTTTTAAAGGGATGAGGTGGCAACCCTTGGTATTACTGAGGTAAGGATCTGCTGAACAAGGGAACTAATGAGCTGGAGATCTGCTGGGCAGGAGTGCTAATGAGCTGGAGGTATTACTGAGTTGGGAGTACTACTGAGCTGGAGTTCTACTGGGCCTTTTTAAAACAAATAGAAAATCAATACGCATGGGACATTTTCCAAGCATCATTGAAGCTTCAAAAAAGCATCACCTAATGTCCTGCCCCAATACCCCAGTCCCTGTTAGCAGTGTGAACAATGGGCTTTGCCCTCTCACCAGTCCCTGTGGTGTGGTGGTGAACTCTTGTTGTAGAAGGGGGGGGGGGCCTTAGCCTCTCCACAGAATGCCTCCAGAGATTCAGCAGTGGGAAGTAGAATTTGAGAGGATGCTCTGGTCTCCCTGCAGCAAGGGTTTAGATGCGGTCTGTACTGCACTGCCCTGGGCACAGACTGGCTTCAACGGCAGATCTCATCTCTATCTCAGGGAGACAGTGCAGCCTCTGGGGAGCCAAGTGGCCGGCGTGCTCAGAGGTCTCGGTCTCCGGAGCGCTTTTCACCCCCATCCTTCCCCTCGAGCTCAGCGCCGTAATGGAAGCCCCTCTGATGGGGACCCTCCAGCCTCACTGGCGCGGCTTTCCACTTTGCCGGCCGGTGCCAGTTGTAATGCTTCAGGCAGTGAACTATGTTGGATTGAGTGGATCACAACTTCAGAAGTCTATGAATACTATATTCTTAACAGTTAACTTTAACCTTAACAGCTATCAGGTAGGAAGACTCAGATACGTTTGGAAATACAATCGGTTTTATTTAGAGTGGTTATACACAGCAATGACAGGGTGCTGCAGAGGCATCTTAAGCTTAGTAGCACTACACAGGGATAAAGTTTATAGGAAACGTAAAGATACTTGCAGTGGGTTGATTCCTGGAGATGGGGTCACCCAGTGGCTTCTTGAGAGATGTACTGGTCTCCTATGTGGAAAGGAACAGGTAAGGTTTTCTTCGGGCAAAGTAAGTAGACTGTGGGTAGGGCAGAGGAGAGTCTCTGACTACTAGAGAGGAAGGGGCTCTGTCCAGCCCAACAAGTGGAAGTTGGAGGGGCTCTGTCCAGCCCAAAAGTGAGGTGGCAGACGGGGCTCTATCCGGCTCAAAAGTGAGATGATAGTTGGGGCTCTGTCCGGCCCAAAAGAGAGATGATAGTCAGGGCTCTGTCCGGCCCAAAAGAGAGATGATAGTCGGGGCTCTGACCAGCCCAAAAGAGAGATGATAGTCGGGGCTCTGACCGGCCCAATAGAGAGAGATGATGGCAGTCTTCTGTTGGAGATCTTTACCTGGATCAGGTTCTTAGCACGAACGTCAAGCAAATGGCGTCGGCTATTTAAGTAGGGACAAGAGGAGGAGCCGGGTGATGTCGTTGTGACGTCATCAATCTGCAAAGGAGTTTGTGGAGATATCAGAGCTCCCAGTGGAAAGATAAGAATATTGCAGGAGAAATGTTGGAGCCTCCAGTGGAGGGATAAAGACATTACAGGAGAAATGTCGGAGCCTTCAGTGGTGGGATAAAGACATTACAGGAGAAATGTCGGAGCCTCCAGTGGAGGGATAAGGACATTACACCAGTGCTGGGAGGAATCCCAGATGTAGGTGGAGCTCTTCTGGCAGGGACCGTGGCGTGGCATCTCCCCCGGTCCCGCCTGCATGACACAGGACACAGGAGCGTGCGGCCGCCTCACCCAGTGAGGCTCCTGTTAGGGAGGCAGCCGACATGGGACATCGCTGTGGGTGCCGGCCAGTTGGTTAGAGTGGCCGGCGGCCCTCCAGTGTCTCTTTTGGGATGGATCCTCAGATCGGGCGGCGGGGCCAGTCGCGCCCCCCCGGGACGGCTGTGAGAAGTGGTGGGAGAAGTGCAGTGGGAAGAAATACCCGGAGCGCAGATGGCGCTGCTAGAGTGGGAGTGCTGCACAGCCCGGCAGATGGGACGTATGCTTCAGGATCCAGGGCTGATGCTGCCTTCCATGAAGTCCCCTCGGTTGCTGGTCGGCTAGATGCGGCGTTCACCAGGTCACAGGGTGAGCTGTCTAGCTCAGATGATGGTGAAGTGTTACTTCACTCACATAGTCTTTCACTCTCGGCCGCGAGTCACACAGTGGGATATGAGGAGGAAGTGGAGTCTGCTCTTTACATCCCCCATTCACATCACTCGTTTTTTTTTGGGAGCCAACTCATTTTATCAGGCCAGGAGAGGAGACATCCACCTTGCTGTACATGCGATTTTCAGATCCACGCTTGTGAGTGTAACCCTTTTTTTTTTTTTCAATATATAATCTTTATTTATTTTCTTCATGATTACAAAATAAAGATAAATACATACATATAAAAAAAAACAACAAAAGAAAGAAAAAGGGACATTTCTCTCTATTTAGTTCCTTTATCCCCTCATTTCTTTTATCCCTCCCCCCACCCCCTATCCTAGTGTATATTTTGGACCTCGCTCGCTTTCAAGATTAATTTGTTTCTACGGGGCCTTCCTTACTACTTCCTCTTCGTGCTTTACATAGGGTATCCCATCTTCTCCAACCACTGTCTCCACATTTTTTTCAAATTCCGTAAAATTTCTTCTCTTTGTATAAACTATTTTCTCCCTCCATATTGTTTCTGTAACTATACCAGCCCAGTCTCTTACCGATGGAGGCTTCACTGCTTGCCATCTCTGCGCTATTCATTTTCTTGACTGGAAGAGACACCTCATCACTACTTTAGTTACTCCAGCTACTCCATCTCTTCCCTCCCCCAAACCCAAAATACAGAGTCTGGGGTCCATTTCCAGCCTAGTGTGGTATATCGTATTTATGGTTTCGAGGATCTCTGACCAATAACGGAACAATTTCGGGCACCTCCATATCATATGTAACATGTCCCCCCGCCATCTGGGGCACCTGGCATCTGCTCTCCACCCGAACCTGAACAGTCTTTTAGGTGTATAATATGTCCTATGTACCAACATCAAAAACAAGACCTTCTGTGCGGGTGAGACCGACACCAGGTGTGCTCTCTCTAGTATCCTCTTCCATTGCTCGTCCCTAAATCCATTGCTTGTCCCTAGATCATAGTTACATAGTAGGTGAGGTTGAAAAAAGACACAAGTCCATCAAGTCCAACCTAGATCCTCTTCGAGATCCTCCTCCCACTTTTAGGCAATTCCGGGCTTTCAATACTTCCTCCACATATATATGGGTAGATTTCTGATGTAAATCCCGCAGTCCTACTCGGGTTATTTATTCTTTGGTAAATGGTGGTATTCCACCAAACCGGGCCTTGTTTCTCAAACTGAGCATTTAAAGCGTGTCTAATTTGTAGATATTTATAAAATTTATGTTTGGGTATATCGTATTCCTCTCTCAATGTTGTAAATCTTTTTAGCGTTCTTCCCTCATACAGTCGGGCCAGCCTATCTATTCCTTTAATTTCCCATTCTTTGATTTTTCCTATCCTCTCCAGCTCCCGGAGGTTCCTATTACCCCAGAGGGGAGTATATTCTGTCACACCACCTTGTCCCCTTAGTGACTTTACTGCTTTCCATACTTTTTAATGGCTAGCCTTACTGTAGGGGTTTTATTAACAAAGGAATCAGCCTCCAATACCTCCACTACCGTCCTATGAGGTGCCCCCAGTATCATTAGTTCCTTGTTTATTCCTCCTTCAGGGTCTTTACTCCCTCTTAAGTGTTGTAGTTGGGCTGCCAAAAAGTAACTCTGTGGATGTGGGACTGCCATACCCCCCCTCCCTTGTTGATAACTGTAGGGATTCTAAGTTTATCCTGGCCTGGCCTCCTTTCCATATTAATTCTCTAAACAGAGTGTCAATTTTTTTAAACCATTTCTTGTGTATCCAAATCGGGGTGTTATGCAATAAATATACCGTATTTATTTAACACACACTTTTTTCCCCTTAAAATCAGGGGAAAACCGTGGGTGCGTGTTATATGCCTATGCCCCGCCGATCCCCCGCTGATTGTGAGCAGAGGAGCGAGCCGCCGAGATACACATAGCCGAGTGTACTTGGCTAGACTCGGCTCCGCTCACAGTCACGCCCAGTCCCGCCCTATGATGGACATAACACAGGCGGGACTGGGCGTGACTGTGAGCGGAGCCGAGTCTAGCCGAGTACACTCGGCTATGATCTCGGCGTCTCTCGGCTCCGCTCACAGTCGCGCCCGTCCCACCATTGGACCTGTGTTATGTCCATCATAGGGCGGGACTGGGCGGGACTGTGAATGGAGCCGAGTCTAGCCGAGTACACTCGGCTATGTGTATTTCGGCGGCTGTGTGTCCATCATAGGGCGGGACTGGGCGGGACTGCGAGAGGAGCCGAGAGCGGCTGAGAGTCACCGAGAGCCACCGAGCGCCACTGAGGTACACAGGACATCCGACTCTGGATCTCGGAGGCGCCATTTTAAAACTGGAAGGCTACACTGACAAGTCTGCAAATGACACTGGGGCAAGGCTGCAATGACAAGGCTGCAATGACACTGAATAAGGCTGCAAATGGACACTGATAAGGCTGCATGGTTGGGCATTTAAATGTAAGTTTTTTTTCCTTAAACTTCCCTCCTAAAAGTTTTTTTCCTTAAAATTCCCTCCTAAACTTGGGGTGCGTGTTATACGTCGATAAATCAGGTAATAACTGTGGCATCCACAACATTTTAATCAAGTTGCATCTCCCGGCGTCCAATAAAGGAGGGCACCGCCAGATTTCAGTTTTCTTTTTGAACTTAACCAGAAGCGGGGATATGTTGTTATTAATATACTTATTTGGATCTATTGTTATATGTATACCTAGGTATTTCATAGTCTCAACTACATCCACTTGGGGAGTTTCTGAAAATGTTAGGTTCCACTGGCATAAGTGCTGATTTCTCCCAGTTTATGGCTAATCCAGAGAGTCTTCCAAATTCTCTGAAAATACTCATCGCCTGCCTAAGTAATTGCTCTATATCTCCCAAGAAAAGGAGGACATCATCTGCATATAATGCGATTATCTCCTCACCTGTCGCTCTCCTGATTCCTTCCATATTTGTACTTGCTCTTATTGCAAAAGCCAATGGCTCCATTGCAAATGGAAAGAACAGGGGTGACAATGGACACCCCTGTCTTGTCCCCCGCTCCAATAGGATCTTACCTGAGTAGTCCTTATTGACTCTAATTTTGGCACTAGGTCCATTATGCAGTATTTTTATCCACCTAATGAAGGAGGGACCGAAGCCAAATTCTCCCAATATTCGCCAAATATACTCCCACTCTAAATAATTGAAGGCTTTAACCACATCTAGGGACATCACTGCCCTTGTACCCATATTCTCTGTTGGGGTAAGTTAAGGAATACCCTCCTAATATTCATACTTGTTGACCTGCTGGGAATAAACCTCGTTTGGTCTGGGTGTATAAGTTTAGAGATGATCTTATTTAACCTGGCTGCCATTACTTTAGCTGATATCTTATGCCGCGTACACACGGTCAGACTTTTCGGCTACAAAAGTCCGACAGCCTGTCCGACAGACTTTTGTCAGACTTTTGGCGGACTTTTGGCGTACTTGCGGCAGACTTTCTTACGAACGTACTTGCCTACATACGATCACACAAAAGTCTGACGGATTCGTACGTGATGACGTACACCGGACTAAAATAAGGAAGTTGATAGCCAGTAGCCAATAGCTGCCCTAGCGTTGGTTTTTGTCCATCGGACTAGCATACAGACGAGCGGATTTCTGGGTCTGGCGTAGTTACGACGTAAAGATTTGAAGCATGTTTCAAATCTAAAGTTCGTCAGATTTGAGGCTGGAAAAGTCTGCTGAAAGTCCGGGGAAGCCCACACATGATCGGATTGTCAGCCAGCTTTAGTCCGTCGGCGTCCGTCTGACTTTTGTAGATGAAAAGTCCGACCGTGTGTACGTGGCATTAGCGTCCGAGCAAAGTAGGGAAATGGGTCTGTAGGACGTGGTCTCTAGCGGGTCTTTCCCCTCTTTATGCAGGACTATTATTGTTGCCTCTGTCATAGATATGGGCAGTTTCCCCTCTACCTCTACCCAGTTCAGCACTTTAAGGAGCTCCGGGAGCATTACTTCCCCATAATATTTATAGATTTCTACAGGGGGGCCGTCTGGTCCGGGGGATTTCTGATTAGCCATCTCCGCCACAGCTATCTGTATTTCCTCCAGTGTTATCGGGACTGCTATTCCCTCTTTATCCTCTTCTGTTAGGGACGGTATCTCTATTTTTCCCCAAAATATTGTCCAACTCCTCTCCTCCTGCGGTCCCCTGTGACCTGTACAAATTCTCCTGGCTGGGGTGCTCATCCCCTCTTCGCCTTGCTGACATATCCACTTTTCAGCTAACCAATACAGTTTTTTTTTTTTTTTTTAAAGATGATTTTTAGCCTTATGCTGCGTACACACGAGCGGACTTTACGGCAGACTTGGTCCGGCGGACTTTTCGACAGACTTTCCGAATGAACGGACTTGCCTACACACGATCAACCAAAGTCCGACGGATTCGTACATGATGACGTACGACCGGACTAAAACAAGGAAGTTCATAGCCAGTAGCCAATAGCTGCCCTAGTGTCTCTTTTTGTCCGTCACACTAGCATACAGACGAGCGTCAGAAAGATTTGAAACATGTTTCATTTCTAGGTCCGTCGAACTTTTGGGGAAAAAAAGTCCGCTGGAGCCCACACACAATCGAATTGTCCGATGGACTCCGGTCCGCCAGAACAAGTCTGCCGTAAAGTCTGCTCGTGTGTACGCGGCATTAGAAGTGCTTTTGGGGAGGCTTAATATCAAAGGGGACTTCTCCCAACCCCTAACTCAGGTCGAAGGCAATCTAACAAGTAATAAAGAGTTGTGGATGAGGGAGGTATCTGGGGGCTTATTCTGGGCTTGTATTTACAAGGGTCAGCAAGATGTATCCAATGCATCCGATTTATCAAATATATTGCGATATTGCACTGCAATGCAGTTCTCTGTATGCAAGTATGCTAGTATTTTACATAACACAGTCTCTATATAGAGTATATGCAATATACGATATGCAGTCTGCAGTATGCAGTGTACAATGTGCAGGTTCGTTACTCACGCAACCTTTTCAGGCTCAGACGGAACTCCCTTGATCCTGGATACCAGGCTCGTGGTGTAGTCAAGACACACACAGGTCCAATCAAAAAGTTACTGCATCCACGATCATGTTCCCTAAGAGAAAAAAACAAAAGTTTTCTGGCGTTTCCGGGTATCTCGTGGGCCTCACGGGTGTCTCGCAGCTCCATTCAGCTGCCTTATGCCACAATGAAACTCTCCCTGCAAATCCGTTTCCGTCCTCCATGGCCTTGCGGGCCTCCGTAGTTCTTCCTCCGTTACCCTCTACTGATTCGGGCGGTCTCGGGCTGACGGACGGTCACCTCTCCATCTGGTCATGCCCTCTTACCAAATCCTTTGAAGTAGTGTAACCCTTTTTAATTTGAATTGTATTCTAGTATTAAACAGTATCACACTAGGGCAGCTTTGTGCTCTCTTTTCTTTGTATGTTCCGGTTGTGGAGGCAGTCACACGCTGTCTCGATGCTTCAAACAGGAAAAAGGCCATCCCAGCGGTGCTTCAAGTGGGACGACTCCAGTGATGGTGGAAAGGACGCTTCCTTTCCTAAATAGGTACCTGGACCGGGCGGCTGCCCGGCTTTTGGAGTTGGGTTTTACTGAGGGTTTTCGGGTTCCGTGTTCAATGGAGAGTATTTCTCCTGTTTCAAAAAATTAGCATTCTGCGCTGCTTCATCCTTTGGTGGTTCCGGAAAAACTACGGAAGGAAGTGGCGCTGGGGCGCATGTGTGGCCCCTTCCCTCTTCCCCCCGCTGGCAGATTTGGTGGTTTCTCCGTTGGGGGTGGTCCCCAAAAAAGAGCCACAGAAATTTTGCCTAATACATCACCTTTCTTTCCCTAAAGGTGGCTCAGTTAATTATGCGATTGACCCAGCTCCATGTCTTATACTTCTTTTGATGCTGCAGTTTTTGGGGTATGGCATTACGGAAGAGGCGCGCTCATGGGCAAAACTGATGTGGAGTCGGCTTTTCGGCTGTTGCCGGTCCACCCACACAGCTTTTATCTCCTGGAGTGTCATTGGCTGGACACTTTTTATGTGGACTGATGTCTGCCTATGGGCTGTTCAATCTCTTGCTCTCTGTTTGAGACCTTCAGTTCATTTGTGGAATGGGTGGTGTGGGACATGTCTGGCATCAAATTAGTTATTCGATACCTTGACGATTTTTCTTGCATAGGCCCCCCTTCCTCTGGGTTATGTGGTATCTTACTGGCTACTCTTCAACATATTGTAGAACGCTTTGGGATACAGCTGGCACCAGACAAGACTATCGGCCCTGTGGTTGAACTTCGTTTTTTGGGGATCGTCATTGATTCCCAGACTGTGGAATGCAGGTTGCCTGATGACAAGCTGTTTTTTCTGTGAATTTCCTTCCTGTTTGTTTTATTTTATTCTCTATGTTGCCATATTTTTCTTTTCAGATGATGAGGCTGGTCTCGTCTGGATCATGAGCGATTCTTTTGTTTTTTGGGGGGTAAATAGGCGGATGTTCGGCCGTCAGTTAGGTGTCCCCCGGGAGGTGACCATGGCCTGTTGGATTGGGGTCCCGGGTATATTTTGGAGCAGAGTGTTGCCTGAGATACATAAATATGCCCGCCTGGATAGGGCCCCGGACGTGGTGGTATTGCACGTCCGGGGTAACGATTTAGGAGTTCGGTCTATGAGGCATTTGGTTCGGGACATTAAAATTGATGTCCTTCTCATCCGCACAGATTTTCCCCATACCCTCATCGTGTGGTCTAACATCGTCAGCCGTACAACTTCACGCTGGGCTAGGTCAGTGAAGAAGGTCAACAAGGACCTTATTAAGGTTAACAAGGAGGTGGGAAGATTTATCACACGTAATGGTGGCTTTGTGGTCAGACACCGGGATATGGAAGTTGACACTAGTCGGTACTTGAGGGGGGATGGTGTACATCTCAATACTGTAGGCATTGATTTTTGGTTTCTACGCCTGCAGGATAGAATCCAATGAGCTCTGCATTTTTTGGGGCGCCCACAGGTGTAAGGCTTTACACCTGTGTGCTGTGGCGGTTGGGATCTTTGGAGGCCGTCAAAAATGAATACTGATATGGCATAGTGGGGAACCATCTATGGTATGGGGTCCTCGGTAAGATGCCAGTTAACCGAGGTTTAACTGGGTATTTGGCATATGGGTATCAGCGTTGGAAGGTGGAGAGTTGGTAAAGTCCTCGACTCGGTGTGTTGCGACTGCGGACCTTGTGTGGTCACGCTGATACTAAAATCGATTTGGGGTCTTTTCAGTGCCTTCAAAGATCAGCAACATGGTTTAATAGATATACAGTATGTGAGATTATTGTTTGTAAATACAATGTTTATGGGTATTGTTAATAAATGGCCGGTACGCTATGGTTATTTAACCGCTTACCGATCGCCGCATGTACTTATATGTCGGCAGAATGGCACGGCTGGGCAAATGGGCGTACCTGTACGTCCCTTTGAATTTGCCGCCGTGCCATTACATGCTCGCCGGCGGCCGCGCGTGCTCCCGCCGCAAGTGAGTGAGTGTGATCTCGGGTCCTGCGGACTCGATGTCTGCGGGGATACCCACGAACGTCTCACGGAGAGGAAGAACGGAGGGATGTTGATGTAAACAAGCATCTCCCCGTTCTGCCTAGTATTACTGTCACTGATCACAGCTCCCTGTGATCGGGAGCAGTGATCAGTGATGTGTCACTCACAGCCCCTCCCCCCCACAGTTAGAATCACTCCCTAGGACACACTTAACCCCTCCCTAGCTCCCTAGTGGTTAACCCCTTCACTGCCAAACTCATTTTTACAGTAATCAATGCAATTTTATAGCACTGATCGCTGTAAAAATGACAGTGGTCCCAAAAATGTGTCAAAATTGTCCGATGTGTCCGCCATAATGTTGCAGTCATGATAAATCCCAGATCGCCGCCATTACTAGTAAAAAAAAAATATTAATAAAAATGCCATAAATCTATCCCCTATTTTGTAGACGCTATAACTTTTGCGCAAACCAATCAATAAACGCTTATTGCAATTTTTTTTTACCAGAAATATGTAGAAGAATACGTATCGGCCTAAACTGAGAAAAAAAAATGTTTTTTTTATATATTTTTGGGGGATATTTATTATAGCAAAAAGTAAAAAATAATGAGTTTTCTTTTCAAAATTGTCGCTATTTTTTTGCTTGTAGCGCAAAAAATAAAAACCGCAGAGGTGATCAAATACCACCAAAAGAAAGTTCTATCTGTGGGAAAAAAAGGATGTCAATTTTTTTTGGGAGCCACGTCGCACGACTGCGCAATTGTCAGTTAAAGCGACGCAGTGCCAAATCGCAAAAAGTGCTCTGGTCTTTGGGCAGCCAAATGCTCCGGGGCTGAAGTGGTTAAGATGGGTACAATAAATATGTTGAAAAAGCTATTCCCCCACTCTCCTTCCTTTGCAGCGTATTATGGGAATTGTATTGTAAAGGTCCTTAAGTCCCATTCTATGATTAATGTTTCAGGCTACAAGTCCCATGATCCTCGGTGTTCTATAGGTTTTTCTGACTATAGTTCTCCCTCTGTTGACTGGAGGGGATAGTGCAACACAACATAACAGCAGATAAGTGAACGTAAAACTGATTTTAAAGTGGTTGTAAACCACGGATGTTTGAACAAAAAAACACCTGTAAGGCAATGGCATAATGTACTAGTATGCATCGTATATTAGCACGTTATGAAATACTCACCTTGGAATGAAGCCCTCCTGTGCTGTCACCACTGAGAGGACTGACATGTTCCCCCACACTTTCTTCCGGGTTTGCGCGCTCCGGCTATGTGATTGGCCAGGACCCCGCAATGATGTCACATGCCGGACCTTCAGAACACATGCACCGGTGATGTAACTGGCTGCACCTTTAGGAGATATTCATTGAACCTACAGGTAAGACTTATTATATGCTTAACTGTAGGTAAAAATGGCCAAGCATGGGTTTACTACAGCTTTAAAGAAGGAAATACCTCCTCCATGTTTATGTAGTCCAGCGTGGGGGTACACCCTTGTTGTTGGTCTCCAGGATACTTGGCACTGCTGCAAACTGGGGGCCCCTCTGTTCATAAATGAATGTTAGGATGGGGTCGGTGGGGTTGGTTTCCCTGAGAACAAAGCACAGCCAACATTTGACACATTTCACTGACAGCATAATGACCACACACACTGCAACCATATGTACCCATGCCTCCTTAGGGGTTTGCTGTGTGTAGTGGTCTTTGGGTGTCTTCCCACCATAACCCTATGGAGATACTCTTGATGAAAGCAAGAATTGGTCTTGCTGTAAAAAATTGCAATGATATGCACCTGTCATGCAGGTATGTATGTAAATCAGCGCTCTGGTTTCAGAATGAAGAGCGCCTTGCCCACCATGGCTGAAGAACGGCACTGGACTGAGATGACATCTCCCGAGCACCGCAGTGGAGCCCTGGGTGGCCGGGGATGAGGGTGGGGTGGAGTCAGGTCAGGGGGACCCGGGCTGTCAATCACAGGCGGGCACACTGGGACACTGGCAGAGGACTGAGCAGACCTGACTGTAAACACCAGGCACATGTACACCTCCCGCAGGTGCATGCACCCCCCCATCACATATACCCCCCGTCCCATGCACACCCCCCGCAGGCACATGTACACCTCCCGCAGGTGCATGCACCCCCCCATCACATATACCCCCTGTCCCATGCACACCCCCCGCAGGCACATGTACACCTCCCGCAGGTATATGCACCCCCAGTAACATATACCCCCCAGTCACAGGCACACACCCCATAGGCACATGTTTACCTCCCACAGGCACATGTACACCCCCGCAGGCACATGCACACCCCCACAGGCACATGCACACAACCCGCAGGCACATGCACACCTCCCCGCAGGCACATGCACACCCCCCTGCAGACACATGAACACCTCGCCGCAGGCACATGCACACCCCCCTTAAGGCACATGCACACACCCCCAGTCACATGCAAACCCTCCCTAGTCACATGCACCCCCCCAGCCCATGTACTGCACACATAGCAAGGCTCTGTCCCCTTACAGCTCAGTCAGCGCATCCTCAGCTCAGCAGTCAGTCGGCTGCACACAGACAGAGAACTGGAATTGGCTCCGCCTCCACCACAGAAGGGCTGGAAGGAGGGTGGACTCGGCGATCCTGCTGGGGTCCCAGCTGCGCCATTGCACAAAATATCGTCTCAAGGGATGGATGGGATTTGCTAGCGGGGCGGGGCAGGGCAGTCGTCAGTCTGTGTGTGTGTCTCTGCCAGCTGTTACAGTGGAGTTTTAATGACAGGAGTGGAGACTGGGCAGTGCTCTGGTGGGGAGTGGTGTTACAGAGCAGAGAGGAGGCGGACTGACTGTATGCTAAATAAGGAGGCATGAAGCTCTGCTGACTGTACTGGGACTGATGTATGAGGATAGACACAGGTGGCTCTTTAGGCAAACTAGGTGGCCGCGAGGCCCCGGAGAGGGCGAGGCCTTAGGCGGCCACCTAATTTGCCTAATTAGAGAGCCGCCTCTTCTGATGAATGGGATGTACAGGAATGATTTGCATGCTCTGCCCACCATCATGAAATGAGGATCAATCCCCTTTCTTGGAAATGTTCTAAGAAGCCATTACTCGGCTATTAAATAGCTGAGAACATTTTGTATCATTCTTCATGTCATTGTACAATGTGACATTACGAGGCCATTCATTTGTCATTCTCTCTTTTTACAGCAGAAGCCAGGGCCCTCCGGGGCCCCAGTGAAGTCACTGTTCGTCATGGAGAGGATTTATCTGTGACCTGTTATTACGATGACGGCTTTGAATCTTATGTGAAGTATTGGTGTAAAGGAGCCTACTGGAAAACCTGTAACATCCTCATCAAATCAACTGATTGGTCCAAGAACCAATACTCCATGGAGGACAACCCTTCATGGGGCAGGTTTACCATCACCAAAAGACGAATGAGACCGGAAGATGCTGACACGTACCACTGCGGGATCGAACGAAACTGGAGCGATAACATGCACGCCGTGATGGTGACCGTCCTCCCAGGTAATGTCCACCCCCTTGTTAGTTTGGTTTTATTGTCACAATGATTTCACGTAACGACACCCCACCACATTCACAGAGCAGACTGATGTTTGATTCGAGGGGAACTCCAACCACAGTGTTTTGGAAGGTTTTATGGATTTATTTGGTTTCCATTGTGTGTTGAAGAAATTAAATTCTTCTAAAACGGGTCTCAGATAATAATAATAATAATAGATCATACATGGAGGACAATGGTGAGGGAGAGGAATGAATACGATAAGAAGAGGAATCCACAGACCTATCATGACTATTGGTAGAATATATCGGTAAACATTGATATAAATACTATTTATACAGTGCCTTGAAAAAGTATTTTGTCATGTTACAAACAAAAACAAAAATATATTTTATTGGGATTTTATGTAATAGACCGACACAAAATGGCACATAATTGTGAAGAGGAAGGAAAATGATAAATGATACAAATAAATATGTGAAAAGTGTGGGGGAGGCATTTGTATTCAGCCCCCTTTACTCTGATACCCCTAACTAAAATGTAGTGGAACCAATCGCCTTCAGCAGTCACCTAATTAGTAGATAGAGTCCACCTGTGTGTCATTTAATCTCAGTATAAATACAGCTGTTCTGTGAAGCCCTCAGAGGTTTGCTACTTAGTAAAAAAACAGCATCATGAAGGCCAAGGAACACAGCAGACAGGTCAGGGATAAAGTTGTGGAGAAGTATAAAGCAGGGTTAGGTTATAAAAAAATCTCCCAAGCTTTGATCATCTCACAGAGCTCTGTTCAATCCATCATCGGAAAATGGAAAGAGTATGGCACAACTGCAAACCTACCAAGACATGGCCGTCCACCTAAACTGACCGGCCGGGCAAGGAGAGCATTCATCAGAGAAGAGCCAAGAGGTCCATGGTAACTCTGGAGGAGCTGCAGAGATCCACAGCTCAGGTGGGAGAATCTGTCCACAGGACAACTATTAGTCGTGTTCTCCACAAATCTGCCCTTTATGGAAGAGTGACAAGAAGAAAGACATTGGTGAAAGAAAGTCATAAGAAGTCCTGTTTGTAGTTTGTGAGAAGCCATGTGGAGGACACAGCAAACATGTGGAAGAAGGTGATCTGGTCAGATGAGACCAAAATTCAACTTTATGGCCTAAAAGCAAAACGCTATGTGTGGGGGAAAACTAACACTGCACATCACCCTGAACACACCATCCCCACCGTGAAACATGGTGGTGGCAGCATCATGTGGTGGGGATGCTTTTCTTCAGCAGGGACAGGGAAGCTGGTCAGAGATGATGGGAAGATGGATGGAGACAAATACAGGAGAATCTTAGAAGAAAACCTGTTAGAGTCTAAAAAAGACTTGAGACTGGGGCGGAGGTTCACCTTCCAGCAGGACAACGGCCCGAAACATCCAGCCAGAGCTACAATGGAATGGTTTAGATCAAAGCATATTCATGTGTTAGAATGGCCAAGTCACAGTCCAGACCTAAATCACATTGAGAATCTGTGGCAAGACTTGAAAATTTCTGTTCACAGACGTTCTCCATCCAATCTGACAGAGCTTGAGATATTTTGCAAAGAAGAATGGGCAAAAATGTCCTCTCTAGATGTGCAAAGCTGGTAGAGACATCCCCAAAAAGACTTGTAGAGAAAGGGGGTTCTACAAAGTATTGACTCCGGGGGGTCGCCATACAAATGCCCCTCCCCCCACACTTTTCACATATTTATTTGTATCATTTATCATTTTCCTTCCACTTCACAATTATGTGACACTTTGTGTTGGTCTATCACATAAAATCCCAATAAAATACATTTACGTTTTTGGCTGTAACATGACAAAATGTGGGAAATTTCAAGGGGTATGAATACTTTTTCAAGGCACTGTAGAAGGTATTGGTGATCATTGGTGTAAATAACAATAGTGATGAGAAATCACACATTTGAGGTCTGTGAAATGCCACTCATCATCACAGGAAACCACGGGGCAGCTCGGCACAGACAACACAAAATTAGTTCAAAAACGCATAAAAGATTGCTTTCTTTTGTCTTTTTTGCCCATTTTTGGGTTTTGCCTTTAGCCTGCTATGTATTTCCAGCTTTTAAATCTCATAATGTATTTTTGTCATTTCCTTGACATTCTGCATGTTTAAAACATTCAATACATGGAAAAGAAACCACGTAGAATCTGTGAGCGTGGACACACGGTGCTGACTAGGGATGGGCTGTCTGTTCGGGTCGAACGTAAGTTCCACTCAAACATTGGCTGTTCGCCCGTTCACTGAACAGCGAACAATTTGGGGTGTTCACGGCGAATTTGAAAGCCACGGAACACCCTTTAAAAGTCTACGGGAGAAATCAAAAGTGCTCATTTTAAAGGCTTATATGCAAGTTATTGTCATAAAAAGTGTTTGGGGACCCGGGTCCTGCCCCAGGGGACATGGATCAATGCAAAAAAAAGTTTTAAAAACATCTGTTTTTTCAGGAGCAGTGATTTTAATAATGCTTAAAGTCAAACAATAAAAGTGTAATATCCCTTTAAATTTCGTACCTGGGGGGTGTCTATAGTGTGCCTGTAAAGTGGCGCATGTTTCCCGTGTTTAGAACAGTCTGACAGCAAAATGACATTTCAAAGGAAAAAAAAAGTCATTTAACCACTTGCTTACTGGGCACTTAAACCCCCCTCCTGTCCAGACCAATTTTCAGCTTTCAGTGCTCTCACACTTTGAATGACAATTACTCAGTCATGCAACACTCTACCCAAATGATTTTTTTGTCCTTTTTTCCATACAAATAGAGCTTTCTTTTGGTGGTATTTGATCACCTCTGGGTTTTTTATTTTTTGCGCTATAAATGAAAAAAGACCAAAAATTTTGAAAAAAAACGAATTTTTCTTAATTTCTGTGATAAAATTTTGCAAATTGTTAATTTTTCTTCATAAATTTTGCCCACAATTTATACTGCTACATATCTTTGGTAAAAATAACCCAAAATTTGGGGAAATTATTTGGTCTGTTTGAAAGTTTTAGAGTCTACAAGCTATGGTGCAAATCATAAAAAATGTATCACATCTGATTTACTGGTGGCCTATCTCATTTCTTGAGACCCTAACAAGCCAGGAAAGTACAAATGCCCCCCAAATGACCCCTTTTTGGAAAGTAGACATTTCAAGGTATTTAGTAAGGGGCATGGTGAGTTATTTAAAGTTGTAATTTTTTCCCACAATTCTTTGCAATATTAAGATTTTTATTTTTTTATTTTTATTTTTTCACAAAATTGTCATTGTAATAGCTTATTTCTCTCACATGGCATGTGCATACCACAAATGACACCCCAAAACACATTCTGCTACTCCTCCTAAGTATAACGATACCACATGTGTGGAATTTTTTCACTGCCTGGGCACATACAGAGGCCCAACATGCAGGGAGCACCATCAGGTGTTCTAGGAGCATAAATTACACATCTCATTTCTCAACCACCTATTACACTTTTGAAGGCCCTGGAGCACCAGGACAATGGAAACACCCACAAAATGGCCCCATTTTGGAAAGCTAACACCCCAATGTATAATCTATGAGGCCTAATGAGTCTTTTGAACGGTTCATTTTTTTCCAGAAGTTTTTGGAAAATGTGGAAAAAAATGAAAACGCATTTTTTTTTACACAAAGTTGTAAGTTTATAAGATATTTCCAACACATAGCATTTAGATAGCAAAAATGACACCCCAAAATACATTCTGCTACTCCTTCTGAGTTTTACAATACCACATGTGTGGGACTTTTTCACTGCTTGGCCACATACAGAGGCCCAACATGCAGGGAGCACCATCAGGTGTTCTAGGAGCAAAGATTACACATCTCATTTCTCAACCACCTATTACACTTTTGAAGGCCCTGGAGCACCAGGACAATGGAAACACCCACAAAATGACCCCATTTTGGAAAGCTAACACCCCAACGTATAATCTATGAGGCATAATGAGACTTTTGAATGGTTCATTTTTTTCCAGAAGTTTTTGGAAAATGTGGAAAAAAATGAAAACGCATTTTTTTTTACACAAAGTTGTCAGTTTATAAGATATTTCCAACACATAGCATTTAGATAGCAAACATGAAACCCCAAAATACATTCTGCTACTCCTCCTGAGTATGGCAATACCACATGTGTCAGACTTCTACACAGCCTGACCACATACAGAGATCCAACATGCAAGGAACACCGTCAGGTGTTCCAGGAACACATAGCATGCACATACCAAGAATTACACCCCAAAATACATTATGCTGAGCAAAGTGTAAACAAAAGATTACCTGTGGATTTAGTAGCGCAGTTGTACACAGGAGGATAGCACTGGTCCAGGCAGCAGGCAGGGACTTGGTCAGCAACGGCAAACACAATTGTCCAGGCAGCAGGCAGGGATACTGTCCATATACAGTCCAGGGTTAGTGCAGGCAGAGATATTGTCAGAAGTGCCATAAATATTGGTCCTGGTAGTAGGCAGGTCCATGTGGTGTGGTCAGTGCGACAGGCAGGGACATAATGGCAGTAAGTCCTACAGGCAGCAGTAGGGCCTCATTCAGGACAGAATGGGGACAGGGGTAGAGGCTTCTCCCACCCAAATCTCTTTGAAGCCTCCGAGTCTCCAGACCCTAATCTAGGAATGAGAAAACAAAAAAAATTGTTTTCTTCATCCAGAAAAACAATTCTGGAGCCCCTCACATATGTGAGACCCCTGTGTTGAATCCCACTAGTCCAGTTGCAGGGTACAAGATCAGTCCAAGAGGCAGGCAAATATCATGGTCAAACAGTCCAAGGTCAGTTCCAGATCAGGCAGAGGTATGTACAGAATCGTTAGGCAGAAGCATGGTCGAATAACAGTCCAGGGTCAGTTCCAGATCAGGCAGCGTTATGTTCAGAATCGTTAGGCAGAAGCATGGTCGAAATAACAGTCCAGGGTCAGTTCCAGATCAGGCAGCGGTATGTACAAAATCGGCAGGCAGAAGCGTGGTCAAATAACAAGCCAGGGTCATTTACAGAGCAGGTAGTGGCATAAGGGGTGTGAAGGTGTGTGAAGGCAGGAACTGAGGATTATGTTACCATACTTTACTAATAATTTAGTGAAGTATGGTAACGGCGAAAGCATTCACTTATGCAGAGGCCTGGTTCAGAAGGGCAATGGGCACAGTAATAAGATGTATCTCTTCTGATTCCTGCTCTGGTACACACCTTACATCTTTTTTGACGTCGTTGGCCTGTTGGTCTGGGAGGGAGTCTATCTGGAAAGTGGCGCTCGGAGAGTCGACTAAGAACATCTGATCGGATGGTTTCTGGGGGCCGTTCGGGAATATTAGGGCAGTGTAAATTTCCTCTTGGTAGCCAAGGAAGCGTTTGGGGTTTTGGGTGGAGTTACGGTAAATTACATATGAGTTGTATATGGCCAATTGAAAAAAATAAATTGCGACTTTCTTATACCAATGGTATGTCCGTCTTGTGGCAAGGTATGGTTCCATCATTTGGTCATTGAAGTCGACTCCCCCCATGTACAAATTATATTCATAAACGCATTTTGGTTTTTGAATGGGGCCATTTCTTCTAGGGATTTCTACGAAGGTATCATTGTGGATTGAAGATAACATATAGACATCTCTTCTGTCCCTCCACTTCACTGCCAAAATCTCCTTGTTCCGCAGGCTTGCCGTTTGTCCTTTCCTCAACCCCTTATTGACAAGACTTTGAGGAAAGCCCTTCCGGTTCCTTTTTATGGTTCCACATGCAGGCGTCTTCTTCCGGTGAAGGTTGTGGAACAGGGGCAGAGATGTGTAGAAGTTATCTACGTACAGGTGGTAGCCTTTTTCCAGTAGGGGGTATATCAGGTCCCAAACAATTTTCCCGCTTGATCACAAGTAGTCCGGGCAATTAGGGGGTTGCAGCTGGGTGTCCTTCCCTTCGTACACTTTGAAGGCATACGTGTACCCTGTGACTCGGTCACATAGTTTGTACACCTTCACCCCATAGCGGGCCCTTTTGCTGGGGATAAATTGCTTAATTTTAAGCCTGCCACTAAATTTAACAAGGGACTCATCCACACATATATGTTGGTCCGGGGTAAACAGCTGGGGGAATAATTCAGAAAAATAATTTAATATTGGCCGAATTTTGAAAAGCCTGTCATAATTTGGGTCATTTCGGGGAGGGCACTGGGTGTTATCATTAAAATGAAGGAACCTCATTATCATTTGGTATCTGGTTCTGGGCATTACCTTGGAGAAGATTGGCATGTGGTGGATGGGGAGGGTTGACCAATAGGAATTCAAGGTGTTTTTTTTGGTGAGTCCCATAGCAAATGTGAGGCCTAAAAAAACCTTCAACTCCTCCACCGTTAGGTCTCTCCACTCATAGGGACGGGCATAATAGGACGTTGGGTTATTTAGAATAAATTGCTGTGCATAAAGGTTGCACTGGGCCACAATTGTTGATAACATGTCCTCTGTAAAAATTAAATCAAAAAAATTGATTGGAGAAAAATTTTCCGTGTCCACCTGGACTCCTGGCTGGGCAGTGAAAGGGGGAATGTTGGCTTCTCCTGAATTAGGAGAAAGCCACAAGGGGTTTTGAAGGGCATAGGGAAGGCTGGCATGGGTCCTTGGCCTTTTTTGCGGAGGTACTGCGGTGCTGGTGGAAGGCACTGCGGTGCTGGTGGAAGGCACTGCGGTGCTGGTGGAAGGCAGTGCGGTGCTGGTGGAAGGCAGTGCGGTGCTGGTGGAAGGCACTGCGGTGTTGGTGGAAGGCACTGCGGTGCTGGTGGATGCCACTGCCTCCACACTAGAACGCCTTCGTTTGGCGGGCCAAATTTCTTCCTCCTCTGAGTCACTCAGTGTTCCACTACTGAGGACTGGCTCATAATTGACGTCCGACTCAGAATCGGAGTTTGAAATGGAATCCGAACAAGAGAGCTCCCCGTTGCTCTCGTCGGCCTGGGAAAGAATCTGGTATGCCTCCTCGGCGGAAAAGACTCTTTGGACATGCTTGCTGGTGATGATGCGACTTCACAGGTGTGTGCTAAGCCGGCACTGATGAGGCGGTACTGATGAGCACAGATGGGCACTGAGGTGGCACAGAGGGGCACTGATGAGCTGGCACAGAGGGGCACTGATGAGGTGGCACAGAGGGGCACTGATGAGGTGGAACAGGTGTGCACTGATGAGGTGGAACAGATGTGCACTGATGAGGCGGTACTAATGAGGCTGCACAGATGTGCACTGATGAGGCTGCACAGATGTGCACTGATTACACAGATGGGCACTGATGAGGCGGCACAGATGGGCACTGATGAAGCTGCACAGATAGGCACTGATGAAGCTGCACAGATAGGCACTGATGAAGCTGCACAGATAGGCACAGATGTGCACTGAGGCGGCACAGATGGGGACTGATTTACGGCACAGATATGCACTGATGAGGTGGCACTGATGAGATGGCACAGATGGGCACTGAGGTGGCACAGATCGGCACTGATGGGGCGGAACAGTTGTGCACTGATTGATTGCATTGATGAGGTGGCACAGATGTGCACTTATGAGGTGGCAAAGATGTGGCGGCACAGATGGGCACTGAATAAAGCGGCACAGATGGACACTTATGAGGTGGCACAGGTGGGCACCGATGAGGCAGCACAGATGGCCACTGATGAGGCGGCACAGATGTGCACTGATTGCACAGATGTGCACTGATGAGGTGGCACAGATGGGCACTGATTGGCACTAATTGGCACAGGTGGGCACCGATGAGGTGACACAGGTGGGCACCGCTGAGGTGGCACAGGTGGGCACTGATGAGGTGGCACAGGTGAGCACTGATTGCAGATGTCTTGACACTGATCACCAATGGCACAGATGGGCACAGGTGGGCACAGGTGAGCACAGATTGGCACAGGTGGGCACAGGTGGGCATTGATTGGCACAGGTGGTCACCGATTGGCACAGGTGGGCACTGACCAGCACAGATCCCACTGTACTGTTTGAGCACTGTTTGGGCACTGTTTGATCACTGTTTGAACACTTTTACAACAGACAGAACTAACACAAGGCACAGATCGCTGCAGTATCCTCTCTCTCCTCACACGCGGTCTCTGTGTGAGGAGAGAGAGACGGCAATGAGAGATGATCTCATATGTTTACATTTGAGATCATCTCTCATTGGAACCGGCGATAGCGCTGTAAACGGCCGCTGTGATTGGCCGTTTACTGCGATCTGTGACTGGCTGTGTCCAAGGGACACGGCTAGCACAGAATTTCCCCGATTCGCACGCACGTGAGCGCGCACGGGGAACGATATGACGTCCTCCCGGAGATTGAGGTCCGCGCTGTAGCCATCATTCGGCTATGGCCCGGACCTCAAGTGGTTAAAAGTACTCGTGGCTATTAATGAATTGTCGGGTCCCGGCAATACACATAAAAGTCATTGAAAAAAATGGCATGGGATTCCCCCATAGTCCATTACCAGGCCCTTTCGGTCTGGTATGAATATTAAGGGGAACCCCGAACCAAAATTTAAAAAAAAAATGCGTTGGGGTCCCCCCAAATTCCATACCAGGCCCTTCAGGTCTGATATGGATATTAAGGGGAACCCCGCACCAAAATTTTTTTAAAAAATGGCACGGGGTCCCCCCCAAAATTCCATACCAGGCCCTTCAGGTCTGATATGGATATTAAGGGGAACCCCGCACCAAAATTAAAAAAAAAATGGCGCGGGGGTTCCCCTCAAAATGTAGGAGATCCATAGAGACCATATAATGAGAAAGCGGGAAAGGTATCATCCACAATGGCAGAGAGCTTCTCATTGTTCCAGAGATTCTGATCTCATTCTCAGCCCGGTTGAGGGTTGGTGGTCTCCATGCCCCTGGCTGTGATGTTCGAAGTCACTTATCATCATGAGGGAGTTGGTTCTACTTGATATCTATAATGGATTTGTTTTAGTGAATTATTTGGAGGTATCAGGATCTCCAGAATTTGTTCAAATCTTCAGGCAGATCTTCATTATCAATTGTAACTAGATTTGAACATTGTCTGCCCTAACAAAGGGTTAGAGGTTTAGGGGCTGGGCTTTTTCCATTGCACGTTAATGAGGACAGACTTGGGACAGCCTCACGCTAACATTGTTCAAAAAACCTTTGAGTCTGCCATGACAATCCTCCTATGAAACTTCTAAAAAGTAAGAAATATAAAAAAGATGTATATATGTATGTAAATATATACACTATACCACCAAAAGTATTGGGACGTCTGCATTTACACACACATGAACTTTAATGGCATCCCAGTCTTATAGGGCGTACACACGGTCGGACTTTGTTCGGACATTCCGACAACAAAATCCTAGGATTTTTTCCGACGGATGTTGGCTCAAACTTGTTTTGTCTACACACGGTCGCACAAAGTTGTCGGAAAATCCAATCGTTTTAAACGCGGTGACGTAAAACACGTACGTCGGGACTATAAACGGGGCAGTGGCCAATAGCTTTCATCTCTTTATTTATTCTGAGCATGCGTGGCACTTTGTGCGTCAGATTTGTGTACACACGATCGGAATTTCCGACAACAGATTTTGTTGTCGGAAAATTTTATCTCCTGCTCTCCAACTTTGTGTGTCGGAAAATCCGATGGAAAATGTCCGATGGAGCCCACACACGGTCGGAATTTCCGACAACACGCTCCAATCGGACATTTTCCATCGGAAAATCCGACCGTGTGTACGGGGCATTAGTCCGTAGGGTTCAATATTGAGTTGGCCCACCCTTTGCAGCTATAACAGCTTCAACTCTTCTGGGAAGACTGTCCACAAGGTTCAGGAGGGTGTCTATGGGAATGTTTGACCGTTCTTCCAAAAGAGCATTTGTGAGGTCAGGCACTGATGTTGGATGAGAAGGTCTGGCTTGCAGTCTCCATTCTAATTCATCCCAAAGGTGTTCTGTGGGGTTGAGGTCAAGACTCTGTGCAGGCCACTCAAGTTCCTCCACCCCAAACTCGCTCATTCCTGTCTTTATGGACCACAAAGTTGGGAGCATAAAATTGTTCAAAAATGTCTTGGTATGCCGATGCCTTAAGAGTTCCCTTCACTGGAACTAAGAGGCCAAACCCAACCCCTGAAAAACACCCCCCACACCATAATCCCCCCTCCACCAAATGAATTGGATCAGTGTACAAAATAAGGTCCATAAAGACACGGATGAGTGAGTTTGGGGTGAAGGAGCTTGACTGGTCCTGACCTCAACCCGATATAACACCTTTGGGATGAATTAGAACGAAGACTGCGAGTCAGGCCTTCTCATCCAACATCAGTGCCTGACCTCATAAATGCTCTTCTGGAAGAATGGTCAAACATTTCCATAGACACACTCCTAAACCTTGTGGAGCCTTCCCAGAAGAGTTGAAGCTGTTATAGCTGCAAAGGGCGGAGCCAACTCAATATTGAACCCTACGGACTAAGACTGGGATGCCATTAAAGTTCATGTGTGTGTAAAGGCAGGCGTCCCAATACTTTTGGTAGTATAATATATATATATTAGGCGTGATGTGTGAACAGAAATCCACAGCAAACATTTAGTGGGGGTTTCTCAAATGTAATTGCAATAGTGGAATTACGCTTTATGCTTTCTCAGCAGCTTATCTTATTTCCTTCCCCTTTTTTCTCATCCTGTGTTTTTCTTTTTTTATTCTACTCGCTTCTCTTCTTTACATTGCAGTATATTTTATTTAATTAGTGCAGCCGGCAAGGCTCTGAGCCATAGCTTTATACTCCTTTATAGTTCCAGAGTATACAGTATCTTATCCTGGGAAGAAAAATATAACACACAATGTAGCTCAACCAGTCCTCTAATGTGGTGGCTGCATTACTTTTCATTTTGCAGGCTTTATTGTAAGTACAGAAAAATAACTGTTGCTCTTTATAGAAATCCTGTCTTCTTGTAATGAGTCCCCAGTTTATATGCCAGAAGACGAGTTTGGGTCACACAATGGTACTCCTGTACGTCTCTTGTCCCTCACAATCCAGTTGGGTGGAGATGGATTGTCCTCTTGGTCCAACAGTAGTATTGGCTATTTCATCACTCATTCTGTATCTGTATAAATCTTTGCTCATTAGATCCACTCCAGGATCCATCCCTCCTCCCCATTCTAATGTTTGTAGGCTCCTCTGGAAGAGAAACCCCAAGAATCAGTCAAGTTTGGTAAAGTTAGATACACCTAGAGGAGGTACAAGTCACCCATTTCCAGAAGACAATTTAGATCATACAATGGAACTCTTGTATGTCTCTTGTCCCTCACAATCCATTTGGGTGGAGGTGGGTTGTCCTCTTGGTCCAATAGTAAAACAGACTATTTCATCATTCCTTCTGTATCTGTATAAATCTTTGCCCATTGGCCCATTCTAATGTTTGCAGGCTCCTCTGGAAGAAGGAGAATCTGTGAGCATGGACACACGGTGACAGTGCTGACTAGGGATGGGCTATCTGTTCAGGTTGAACGTAAGTTCCACTCGAACATCGGCTGTTCGCCCGTTCGCCGAATAGCGAACAATTTGGAGTGTTCGCGGCAAATTCAAAAGCCGTGGAACACCCTTTAAAAGTCTATGGGAGAAATCAAAAGTGCTAATTTTAAAGGTTAATTTGCAAGTTATTGTCATGAAAAGTGTTTGGGGACCTGGGTCCTGCCCCAGGGGACATGGATCAATGCAAAAAAAAGTTTTAAAAAACGGCCGTTTTTTCGGGAGCAGTGATTTTAATAATGCTTAAAGTCAAACAATAAAAGTGTAATATCCCTTTAAATTTTGTACCGGGGGGCTGGGGGTCTATAGTGTGCCTGTAAAGGGGCGCATGTTTCCCGTGTTTAGAACAGTCTGACAGCAAAATGACATTTCTAAAGGAAAAAAGGTCATTTAAAAGTACGAGCAGCTATAATGAATTGTCGGGTCTCTGCAATACACATAAAAGTCATTGAAAAAAATGGCCTGGGATTCCCCCACAGTCCATTACCAGGCCCTTTTTTCTCATCCTGTGTTTTTCTTTTTTTATTCTACTCGCTTCTCTTTTTTACATTGCAGTATATTTCATTTAAATAGTGCAGCCGACAAGGCACTGAGCCATAGCTTTATACTCCTTTATAGTTCCAGAGTATACAGTATGTTATCCTGGGAAGAAAATATAACACACAATGTAGCTCAACCAGTCCTCTAACGTGGTGGCTGCATTACTAATGTTTGTAGCCTCCTCTGGAAGAGAAACCCCAAGAATCAGTCAAGTTTGGTAAAGTTAGATACACCTAGAGGAGGTACAAGTCACCCATTTCCAGAAGACAAGTTTAGATCATACAATGGAACTCTTGTATGTCTCTTGTCCCTCACAATTCATTTGGGTGGAGGTGGGTTGTCCTCTTGGTCCAATAGTAAAATGGACTATTTCATCATTCCTTCTGTATCTGTATAAAGCTTTGCCCATTGGCCCATTCTAATGTTTGCAGGCTCCTCTGGAAGAAGAACCCCAAGAGGCAGGCAATTTTTGTAAAGTTAGATACACCTAGAGGAGGTACAAGTCACCCAGTTCCAGAAGACAAGATGAGGTCATATAATGGAATTCTTGCCTGTCTCTTGTCCCTCATAACCCAGCTGATTGGAGGTATAAGGTCCATTTCAGAAACACAACCAAGTGGCCCATTCTTGGTAAAGTAAAATTTCTGTGGGTGATTAAAAAAAAATTACAATGCAAAGGGTGCTAGAGTGAAGGTGTTTCTGAAGGACATGGTTTCTAGTTAAACACCTTTTGACATTTTTCAGCATGGGCTTTCTTTAAGGCCCTCTGGAATAAGTCACTTGATGTCGCAGAGCTTCCAATTAAATCAGCACTGGGAGATTTCCATATGCCAGGGGCTGTGATTGCAGGTCTCAACAAGGAGAAGGGACCTTTTCAAAGCCTACCATGTGTTACTAGCTGCATCTTTCACACTGACCAATGTCTGAATGGTTAAGGTTCTCCACTCAGGGCCACGAGCCAAACATATCTTTTCATTACTGACCCAAACAGAGAAATGCTACCCCGTCCTTTAGCCCTCCCCCGATCTAATGTCACTTCCTCCTGTTACCCATCCCTTCTCTCTGATATACTAAAATCAAAAGTGGTACATAAATTATACATAATAAGTGTGATTACTTCTCTGAACATTTACAATCTGGTCATAATAGGTGGAGATGTATTAATAATAATATCGGTGTATTGTGTCTTCTCAGGGGTCTGTAGGAAGACGCAGCTCTGGGCTTCCATAGTGGATTTCCCTCCTGGATTTGAGACTGCAAGGGAGAATGAGGTGGTGAAGGTGTCATGTAAGGAGCAGTATGACAACAGAACGTTCCGTCTGACCTGTGTGAAGAACTCAGACGTTTTCCAGTTTTATCCTCATCCTGAGCCGTCACCGTGTACACGTAAGAATTGTTCACTTCTTACAAACCCAATGACATGAAATCGCTACATACTGTATATGTCAGAGATTTTGCCTTCTCCTTGATCATAAGTTTTCTTTGCAGCTTCCTTTCTGTTGCATCAACAGTGAGGGCCTCAGGAGTGTCACTATTCCCCTACTAGAAGCTCTGGTGAACACATGGTAATCTCAGGTTCCACCACCTCATACGGAGCCTATACTGGTGACTCCACCTCTAGTGTCCCATCCCGTCATCTGTGTGTGCTTTGGTTTTGTCTGCTATTGCTCATATGCCTTGTCAGACCTTTTGACGTCCCATTAGATCACCCTGGTGGCCCCCCGATGACAGGCTTTGTATCTTCTCCATTCTAGGGAAATGTCAGAGGTTGACAAATTTGGGGCAGAATATAAGCATGTATCCAGTAAAGGAATATTATGGTCAGGATGAAGAAGTCACCTTGACGTGTCCCACTGAATATTCACCAAATTACAACAAAATCCGATGTATGAGAGCCAACGGCGCCAATATCTGGAATGTGACTGAGGTTTTCTGTATCTACTCACCAAGTAAGTCATACTTTTAATTGTTGTATATATATATATTTTTTTTTAATATTACTAGTTAGAAAAAAAAGAGAGAAAAAAATTGTGAAAAGGAAAATAACAGCTAAGAGGAGAAGGAGAAGAAGGAGTTAGTTAAGGCTGATTTGAGGTAAATATAAGTTACTATGGTTTTATAAAAAATATATAAATATATTTGTATTTAATTTGAGTTCTATCTCCTGTCTGATCAACGTTTATAAATAATGTTACTTTGTATCTCTCTATCTCCCATCTGATCAACGTTTATAAATAATGTTACTTTGTATCTCTCTATCTCCCGTCTGATCAACGTTTATAAATAATGTTACTTTGTATCTCTCCATCTCCTGTCTGATCAATGTTTATAAACAATGTTACTTTGTATCTTTCTATCTCCTGTCTGATCAATGTTTATAAATAATGTAACTTTATATCTCTCGATATATTATCTGATCAAAGTTTATAAACAATGTCACTTTGTATCTCTTTATTTCCCATCTGCTTACAAAATGTACCTGCCCGGGTGTTCAGACATTTGACCCTCTTTCTGCAGTTTGGCTAATAAAGTGTCACTTCTCTCAGAACTGATCCTTACTTTGGATAAGAAGCTGATCCTCTTCTCCTTGTGTTTTTTGTTTGTGGTTATGGGGAATAGAGGGGTGATGTATTGTAGACGTAGAATTATAAATGGTGACTTGAAAAATAACCTAAAGAAAAATTAATCCAAGGAAGGAAATTAGGAGGTAGGAGGTCAGGTAAAGGGCTATGGTTCAAGAACCATGTCAATATCAATCTTCCATTAAGAATACTTGTGAATTTTTTCGTACTTTATTGATGCTATGCCTGCAAAAGCCTCCCTTGTGTAGACTTTCAAAAGTCCTGAGGCTGCTGCTGTTTGCCGCCATCTTCAGCAACCCCAACAGACTCGGGTGACACTCTATAGCAGGGATATGCAATTAGCGGACCTCCAGCTATTGCAGAACTACAAATCCCATGAGGCTTAGCAAGCCTCTGACAGCCACAAGCATGACACCCAGAGCCAGAGGCATGATGGGACTTGTAGTTTTGCAACAGCTGGAGGTCCGCTAATTGCATATCCCTGATCTATAGTGTTCCCCTTCACTCTTTCCCAAGCAGCTACATAAAAGTTTATATTGGGAAGTGAGGGGAGGAGGAGCTGGGTCAGCACTGACAGTAAATAGAAGCTCACATACAAGGAGTGTGGTAGCTTCTAGGGAATTGACAAGGTATCATCCACAATGGCAGAGAGCTTCTCATTGTGCCAGAGATTCTGATCTCATTCTCGGCCCGGTTGAGGGTTGGTGGTCTCCATGCCCCTGGCTGTGATGTTCGAAGTCACTTATCATCATGGGGGAGTTGGTTCTACTTGATATCTATAATGGATTTGTTATAGTGAATTATTTGGAGGTATCAGGATCTCCAGAATTTGTTCAAATCTTCAGGCAGATCTTCATTATCAATTGTAACTAGATTTGAACATTGTCTGCCCTAACAAAGGGTTAGAGGTTTAGGGGCTGGGCTTTTTCCATTGCACGTTAATGAGGACAGACTTGGGACAGCCTCACGCTAACATTGATCAAAAAACCTTTGAGTCTGCCATGACACCTCCTCCTATGAAACATCTAAAAAGTAAGAAATATAAAAAAGATGTATATATGTATGTAAATATATACACTATACAACCAAAAGTATTGGGACGCCTGCCTTTACACGCACATGAACTTTAATGGCATCCCAGTCTTAGTCCGTAGGATTCAATATTGAGTTGGCCCACCTTTTGCAGCTATAACAGCTTCAACTCTTCTGGGAAGACTGTCCACAAGGTTTAGGAGGGTGTCTATGGGAATGTTTGACCATTCTTCCAGAAGAGCATTTGTGAGGTCAGGCACTGATGTTGCAGAGAAGGCCTGGCTCTCAGTCTCTGTTCTAATCCATCCCAAAGGTGTTCTGTGGGGTTGAGGTCAGGACTCTGTGCAGGCCAGTCAAGTTCCTCCACCCCAAACTCGCTCATCCATGTCTTTATGGACCACAAAGTTGGGAGCATGAAATTGTCCAAAAATCAAGGGGCAGCACAGTGGTGTAGTGGTTAGCACTCTCACCTTGCAGCAATAGAGTCGCTGGTTCGAATCCCAACCATGACACTACCTGCCTGGAGTTTGCATGTTCTCCCTGTGCCTGCGTGGGTTTCCTCCGGGTACTCCGGTTTCCTCCCACACTCCAAAGACATGCTGTTAGGTTTATTGGCTTCTGTCCAAAAAAAAAAAAAAAAATTGGCCCTGGTGTATGGGTGTGAGTTGGGGACCTTAGATTGCAGACCCCTTGGGGACATGTGTGGAGCACTGCATAGATTGATGGTGCTACATGGGTACCCTAAATATATAAAAAAAAAAATATATAGTGGATGGGCATCTGGATGGGATGCAATGTGCAGGGATGGGGACAATTGTGGGTGCTCACTCAGGTTGAACTGGATGGACTGGTGTCTTTATTCAATCTTACTATGACTATGACTATGTCTTGGTATGCTGACGCCTTAAGAGTTCCCTTCACTGGAACTAAGGGGCCAAGTCCAACCCCTGAAAAACACCCCCCCACATCATAATCCCCCCTCCACCAACACCATAATCCCCACCAATCCCTGAAAAACAACCCCCACACCATAATCCCCCCTCTCCCCACACCATAATCCCCCCTCTCCCCACACCATAATCCCCCCTCCACCAAATGAATTGGATCAGTGCACAAAGCAAGACACGGATGAGCGAGTTTGGGGTGGAGGAGCTTGACTGGTCCTGACCTCAACCCGAAATAACACCTTTGGGATGAAATAGTGCTGAGACTATGAGCCAGGCTTTCTCATCCACATCAGTGCCTGACCTCACAAATGCTCTTCTGGAAGAATGGTCAAACATTCCCATAGACACCCTCCTAAACCTTGTGGACGGCCTTCCCAGAAGAGTTGAAGCTGTTATAGCAAAGGGTGGAGCCAACTCAATATTGAACCCTCCGGACTAATGCCCCGTACACACGGTCGGACTTTGTTCAGACATTCCGACAACAAAATCCTAGGATTTTTTCCTACGGATGTTGGCTCAAACTTGTTTTGCATACACACGGTCACACAAAGTTGTTGGAAAATCCGATCGTTCTGAACGCGGTGACGTAAAACACGTACGTCGGGACTATAAACGGGGCAGTGGCCAATAGCTTTCATCTCTTTATTTATTCTGAGCATGCGTGGCACTTTGTGCATCGGATTTGTGTACACACGATCGGAATTTCCGACAATGAATTTTGTTGTCGGAAAATTTTATATCCTGCTCTCCAACTTTGTGTGTCGGAAAATCCGATGGAAAATGTGTGATGGAGCCTACACACGGTCGGAATTTCCGACAACATGGTCCTATCACACATTTTCCATCGGAAAATCCGACCGTGTGTACGGGGCATAAGACTGGGATGCCATTAAAGGTCATGTGTGTGTGTAAAGGTAGGCGTCCCAATACTTTTGGTAGTATAATATATATATATTAGGCGTGATGTGTGAACAGAAATCCACAGCAAACATTTAGTGGGGGTTTCTCAAATGTAATTGCAATAGTGGAAATACGCTTTATGCTTTCTCAGCAGCTTATCTTATTTCCTTCCCCTTTTTTCTCATCCTGTGTTTTTCTTTTTTTATTCTACTCGCTTCTCTTCTTTACATTGCAGTATATTCTATTTAATTAGTGCAGCCGGCAAGGCTCTGAGCCATAACTTTATAATCCTTTATAGTTCTAGAGTATACAGTATCTTATCCTGGGAAGAAAAATATAACACACAATGTAGCTCAACCAGTCCTCTAATGTGGTGGCTGCATTACTTTTCATTTTGCAGGCTTTATTGTAAGTACAGAAAAATAACTGTTGCTCTTTATAGAAATCCTGTCTTCTTGTAATGAGTCCCCAGTTTATATGCCAGAAGACGAGTTTGGGTCACACAATGGTACTCCTGTACGTCTCTTGTCCCTCACAATCCAGTTGGGTGGAGATGGATTGTCCTCTTGGTCCAACAGTAGTATTGGCTATTTCATCACTCATTCTGTATCTGTATAAATCTTTGCTCATTAGATCCCCTCCAGGATCCATCCCTCCTCCCCGTTCTAATGTTTGTAGGCTCCTCTGGAAGAGAAACCCCAAGAATCAGTCAAGTTTGGTAAAGTTAGATACACCTAGAGGAGGTACAAGTCACCCATTTCCAGAAGACAAGTTTAGATCATACAATGGAACTCTTGTATTGCCCCGTACACACGGTCGGATTTTCAGATGGAAAATGTGCGATCGGAGCGTGTTGTCGGAAATTCCCACCGTGTGTGGGCTCCATCAGACATTTTCCATCGGATTTTCCTACACACAAAGTTTGAGAGCAGGAGATAAAATTTTCCGACAACAAAATCCGATCGCATCAATTCCGACCACGTGTGGACAATTCCAAATTTTGAGACGGAACAGCACGGTCTGGTAAGATTAATGTTCGGAATGGATACAGCACTTTCGTCACGCTGCAATGTTTTAAATAATTTAATACAGCGCACTCTCTTCATCTTTATAATGTGAGAAGAATGAAGTAGTTTTGCTGCTCATATTCACACAGACTTCTCACAAACTTCTTTATTATTTCTCGTGATTTCATCAATATAATATTTTTATTTGTCACATCTCCCGAAAAAATAATATTTTTGGGATGTTTTTAGATTAAATAATTTTTTTAGAATTTTTTTAAAGCCTGATCTTGTGTTTTTTTTTTTACTCCAGGATTTTACTCCAGATCTTGTGTTTTTTTTTTACTCCAGGATATTTTTTGGTGTGTTTTGTGTGTCAAGTTACCACAACACCATTATTATCTTGTATTATTTAATCTCAAGAAGATTGCTTGGTGTTGGGGTCTCTTGTTAATTTCACATTGTAATTTTGAAATGTACCTGAATCCTCACAAACAAACTGTCCTTTTTGAAGGAAAACACACATAGGCGAGTATAATTGAAACAAAATTCTGTTATTAAGGGCTCATAACCAAACAAACGCTGGAGAAACAGCAGAAATTGGCCCCCAGGGCAGACATCAATTATTTTACTGCAAAAATTGGTGGCCTGAGGAGTTCATATCTAAGGGAGTACAATCTGGTCCAGAAGTCCAAGAGATCATGAAAGCAGCAGAAGACATGTATGTCCCCAGGCTGTGGTCATACAAGAACCTGCATCTTTTGCCAGACCAGACTGAACCCAGGCCATCACTCTCTGGTCTTCCTTACACGCTTCCTTCCCGGCTGTGGCTCTGGTGTTGAAGGTGTGGCAGGAGGAGGAGTAGGACCTGAAGGAGAAGGAGGAGGACCTGGAGGAGCAGGGGGAGGACCATGGGTGAGCTCACAAATGTGGATTTGGCATGTGAGTTGGCCCCTCAACCCCTTTTTTAGTGCTTCTAAACTGAGAAACTCACATAAGAGGCGGTGGCCCTCCCCCATTTGCAGCATTTTGCATTCTGTTAGGTCAGCAAAATCCTCTTCAACACTGTGGGGTGTTCTGAGGGCCTCAGTAGCTTTCCAAAATAGGCCAATTGCAGCCTCCTCCAGGTTACTCCTCTTCCTGCCACTTTTTCCTTGAAGGCGGAGGGGAGGGACCTGGGTATCGGGCAGGCTACTGGGCCCGGCCACCTCCTGGCTGAGACTTTCCTGTGTATGAAAAAGGGACATCGTTTTAGTTTTTGGTTCATCAATCACAATCATAAATTAGTACTCCAAACTAACATATATTTAACATTATTAATTTGACAACCAGAAATATTTAGAAGAATGCTATACCTGGCTCAATCTGGGCTCCTCCACATGTTTCTGCCTGGAAGGCCCAGGTTGGACGTCAGAAGCCTCAGCTGGGGGGGAAGGAAGCGTGGAAGGAAGAGTGGAGAGTGATGACCTGGGTTCAGTCTGACCTGCCAGAAAATGCAGCCTGTCATAGTACCACAGCCTGAGGAGATAAATGTCATCTGCAGCTCCCGATCTCAAGGAATCCTGGACCTTCTTGCGCTCCCTTAGATTAGTGCTCCTCATGCCACCAATTAGGGCCTTCAAATAGGTGATGTCTGCCTTGGGGATCACCGGCTTCACAATTTCCAGCAATTTATCCAGTGCTGCCTTCCTCTTTGTTTGATTCTTATAATGTGGGTGGTTTACCTGCCACAGACAAGGCAGCTCCCTGAACATGTCAATGAATATGGTGATAAAGTCCTGATCCTTCAATATATCCATTTTCTCTGCAAGACACAACACAAGACAAACCCTAAGGTCAGGCTAAACTCTCCTAATCTTGTCCCAATATAGGCCTCAATCTCTAAGCAGTATAGACCCAAGTTAAAATGTTACCTTCGTTATCACGATCGGTGCTTCCTATACTCCTTCCTCCGCTCACAGATCGTACGTACGACGCACACATGTTACGCTTTATATACACTGCGCATGCCTGAAACTCCGCCCATCCCTGGCATTCTTTCTAGTCTATTCCCTGCCCCTTCTCATTCGGCGAAGTGGGGGAGATCACATGGCAGAGTCAGAGCAGGTGCGTGCTAATTACAGCAACGAGGAGGAGGAGGAGGAAAGCCCGGAGCCAGAAGCGTCACAATCCCGGAGGAGACGATTTTCCATGGATCCATTGATCCCCCATGATGGCAGCTAACACATGTTGACATGTCGGCAATTTGTGTGCATGTTCAAAATTTGGCTTTTCCAGGGGTGACTTCACCCCATCTGAAGGCAATATCAAACACAGTTTATAAATACTCATGTCTCATATTGCCTTCACTTTCTATAAAAGTTGAACTTTGTAAGTCCCAGAGTTGTGTATTTATTGTTAGTTTGAAACATGCCTGTTTTATCTTAAAAGGCAATTTCTACTTTTAATGTGACCCAAAAAAATGATATGCAACAAACATGTTGGTTTGTTTTAAAAACCTTTTATAAATGCACATGTGATTGTGCTGGTATTATAAAGATAATTAACATTGTGTGGCTTCTTCTTTCAATGATCATAAACTTTTTTTGTGGTAAAATTGGTGTTTTCTGTGACAATGGGGGTTATTTCCTAAGGGCAAATCCACTTTGCACTACAAGTGCAGTTTCAGTGCAGTCTCAAGTGCACTTGTAGTGCAAAGTGTCTTTGCCTTTAGTAAATAACACCCAACAGTGCTTTATAATTTTACAGAATCATGCCATTTTCACGACTCCCCAAATTTTAGTCAGGGTCAGCTAAAAGAAAGACAAGCAGTAAATGTAAGCTAATATTTGTTCAGTTCAAAAAAGAATTTTATTTTAAAAATGTCTCAGACATTGTCTGGCATATTAATGGCCCCCCTACCCGCAAAGTATTCCATGTATTTTATACGGACCTCGCGGGAACTCAGGGGGGGCAAGCCAGGAAGGCCAGCTTCAAGCGCTTTCAGGGTTGGTTCATTGAGATTAATTCCGGCTTCAGGCCCAACTGAGGCAGCATAGTTTACAGAATTTCTCCTTAAAAAGTTGTGGAGAACACAGCAAGCCAGGATGATGTGATTGAGTTTATACTCTGCCATGTGTATCGGTGTAAGAAATAGGCGGAACCGGCTGGCCATTATTCCAAATGTGTTCTCCACCAATTAATAAACCCTCTGGTCCGAGTGAGGGTCCTCATTGGGAATGGCCGCATAAGATGGTCCCCCAGCACAAACCCTTCATCCACAACGAAGACAAAAGGGAGTCCTTCCGCATTGTCTTCTGGAGCAAGTCCAAGCTGCCATTCTGGAGACACCTGTAGAACTCCGTCTGGGCGATGACTCCACCATCTGACATCCGGCCATTCTTCCCATCATTCACATACAGGAACTCGTAAGTAGCTGACACCACCGCTAACATCACAATACTATTGAACCCCTTGTAGTTGTAATAGTATGACCCCGAGTTGGGTGGTGGGATGATGTGGACGTGTTTCCCATCAATTGCCCCTCCGCAGTTAGGAAAGTCCCACCGCTGGACAAAGTGGGAGGCCACAGTCTGCCATTCCTGTGGCGTGGAAGGAAACTGTGGAGTCAAACAAGAAAAAAAATAATCATTTTGCACATAAACATGGAAAGCAGATTAGACACAAACATTCTTGGCCAACATCATTATAACATTTATTTTAGGGAGTATTTAAAGACAAAGGTATAAGGTCCACCTATCAGATCCCCCCCCCCTCATGGGCCATTAAAAAAAATGATGGGGGGAGATGTTTTGGACAGGTAACCCTCTCCACTTCATTGAGAGATGAATGACTAAATAATGTGTATTACTTTGGCCAGCCCCTCCTTACTTACACTATTGGCAGCCCGCTGGACAGGCAGGCCCTTGCACTACATGCTTTGGGGAATTCATCCATAAATCTGACCACTAAAGAGGTGGGTATAGTGTGTATGGGTTTGTCAAAGTCAGCAGATAGAGGATTGGTATCAGCTGAGTTAGCAGTTGGGGGAAGGGAGGGTTCCAAATGATTTTGGGACCCCAAAAAAAAGCCTCTGGCACTCTGCCTGAATTTAAAGCACAAATCACAATTTTCAACATTTTAGGGGGTATTTGGGGTAAAGCATTACTATGGAGATGACAAAATACATTGTTAAGTGACTACATGAGGTGAATATAGGCCCAGGAGAGCATGCTAAGAAGGTAAGTGAAGGCAAATATGTATGAAGGACAAAAAAATTACATAAAAATCCAGCATGCATGAGGACAAAGGGGATATTCATGGCATTACAAACATGGTAATTAGGAAATGAGGAAAGAAATACAATATAATAAATATAATAAACATTAAATACAATAAAATGTGATATAAAAAATCTTTAAAAATCTTACCTTCATATACTCCTTCTGCAGGACCTGCATAATGGCAGAACAGGTCTCTGGGATAATGATCCCAAGAGCCTGGGGGGAGATGCCTGTCGAGAACTTGAGGTCCTGCAGGCTTCTCCCTGTCGCCAAGTACTGCAGGGTGGCGACTAGGGATGAGCCGAACACCCCCATGTTCGGTTCGCACCAGAACATGCGAACAGGTAAAAAGTTTGTTCGAACGCGCAAACACCGTTAAAGTCTATGGGACACGAACATGAATAATTAAAAGTGCTAATTTTAAAGGCTTATATGCAAGTTATTGTCATAAAAAGTGTTTGGGGACCTGGGTCCTGCCCCAGGGGACATGGATCAATGCAAAAAAAGGTTTAAAAACGGCCGTTTTTTCAGGAGCAGTGATTTTAATAATGCTTAAAGTCAAACAATAAAAGTGTAATATCCCTTTAAATTTCGTAGCTGGGGGGTGTCTATAGTATGCCTCTAAAGGGGCGCATGTTTCCCGTGTTTAGAACAGTCTGACAGCAAAATGACATTTCAAAGGAAAAAAAAGTCATTTAAAACTACTCGCGGCTATTGCATTGCCGGTCCGACAATACACATAAAAGTTCATTGATAAAAACGGCATGGGAATTCCCCACAGGGGAACCCCGAACCACAATTAAAAAAAAAAAATGACGTGGGGGTCCCCCTAAATTCCATACCAGACCCTTCAGGTCTGGTATGGATTTTAAGGGGAACCATGCACCAAAATTTAAAAAAAAAAATGACGTGGGGTTCCCCCTAAATTCCATTTTAAGGGGAACCCCGCGCAAAAAAAATTTAAAAAACAGCGTGGGGTCCCCCAAAAGCCATACCAGACCCTTATCCGAGCACGCAACCTGGCAGGCCGCAGGAAAAGAGGGGGGGACGAGAGAGCGCTCCCCCCCTCCTGAACCGTACCAGGCCACATGCCCTCAACATTGGGAGGGTGCTTTGGGGTAGCCCCCCAAAACACCTTGTCCCCATGTTGATGAGGACAAGGGCCTCATCCCCACAACCCTAGCCGGTGGTTGTGGGGGTCTGTGGGCGGGGGGCTTATTGGAATCTGGAAGCCCCCTTTAACAAGGGGACCCCCAGATCCTGGCCCCCCCCTGTGTGAAATGGTAAGGGGGTACAAAAGTACCCCTACCATTTCACTAAAAAACTGTCAAAAATGTTAAAAATGACAAGAGACAGTTTTTGACAATTCCTTTATTTAAATGCTTCTTCTTTCTTCTATCTTCCTTCATCTGCTTCTTCTTCTTCTGGCTCTTCTGGTTCTTCCTCTGGTGTTCTCGTCCAGCATCTCCTCCGCGGCGTCTTCGATCTTCTTCTCCTCGGGCCGCTCCGCACCCGTGGCATGGGGGGAGGCTCCCGCTCTTCTCTTCATCTTCTTCTCTTCTTCATCTTCTTCTTCTTCTTTTCTTCATCTTCTTCTTCTTTTCTTCATCTTCTTCTCCGGGCCGCTCCGCACCCATGCTGGCATGGAGGGAGGCTCCCGCTGTGTGACGCGTCTCCTCTTCTGACGGTTCTTAAATAACAGGGGGCGGGGCCACCCGGTGACCCCGCCCCCCTCTGACGCACGGTGACTTGACGGGACTTCCCTGTGACGTCACGGGGAATGCCACAGGGAAGTCCCGTAATGTCCTGTGCGTCAGAGGGGGTCGGGGTCACCGGGTGGCCCCGCCCCCCATTATTTAAGAACCGTCAGAAGAGGAGACGCGTCACACAGCAGGAGCCTCCCACCATGCCAGCATGGGTGCGGAGTGGCCCGGAGAAGAGGATGAAGAAGAAAAGAAGATGAAGAGAAGAGCAGGAGCCTCCCCCCATGCCATGGGTGCGGAGCGGCCCGAGGAGAAGAAGATAGAAGACGCCACGGAGGAGATGCTGGATGAGAACACCAGAGGAAGAACCAGAAAGAAGAAGCATTTAAATAAAGGAATTGTCAAAAACTGTCTCTTGTCATTTTTAACATTTTTGACAGTTTTTTAGTGAAATGGTAGGGGTACTTTTGTACCCCCTTACCATTTCACACAGGGGGGGCCGGGATCTGGGGGTCCCCTTGTTAAAGGGAGCTTCCAGATTCCGATAAGCCCACCGCCCGCAGACCCCCACAACTACCGGGCAAGGGTTGTGGGGTTGAGGTCCTTGTCCCCATCAACATGGGGACAAGGTGTTTTGGGGGGCTACCCCAAAGCACCCTCCCAATGTTGAGGTCATGTTGCCTGGTACGGTTCAGGGGGGGCGCTCTCTCGTCCCCCCCTATTTTCCTGCGGCCTGCCAGGTTGCGTGCTCGGATAAGGGTCTGGTATGGATTCTTGAGGGGACCCCACGCCGTTTGTTTTTTTTTTAATTTTGGCATGGGGTTCCCCTTAAAATCCATACCAGACCTGAAGGGTCTGGTATGGAATTTAGGGGGACCCCCACTACATTTTTTTTTTAAATTTTGGCCGGGGTTTCCCATAATATCCATACCAGACCTGAAGGGCCTGGTATGGAATTTAGGGGGACCCCCACGTCATTTTTTTTTTCAATTTTGGTTCGGGGTTCCCCTGTGGGGAATTCCCATGCCGTTTTTATCAATGAACTTCTATGTGTATTGTCGGACCAGCAATGCAATAGCCACGAGTAGTTTTAAATGACTTTTTTTCCTTTGAAATGTCATTTTGCTGTGAGACTGTTTTAAACATGGGAAACATGTGCCCCTTTACAGGCATACTATAGACACCCCCCAGCTACGAAATTTAAAGGGATATTACACTTTTATTGTTTGACTTTAAGCATTAATAAAATCACTGCTCCTGAAAAAACGGCCGTTTTTAAAACTTTTTTTGCATTGATCCATGTCCCCTGGGGCAGGACCCGGGTCCCCAAACACTTTTTATGACAATACCATGAATATAAGCCTTTAAAATTAGCACTTTTGATTTCTCCCATAGACTTTTAAAGGGTGTTCCGTAGCATTTGAATTTGCCGCCAACACCCCAAATTGTTCGCTGTTCGTTGAACTTGCGAACAGCCGATGTTCGAGTCGAACATGAGTTTGACTCAAACTCGAAGCTCATCCCTAGTGGCGACTAACCTCTGCTCCAGAGTGATGGCTTGCCTCATGCAGGTATCCTGCCTGCTGATATAAGGGGTCAGCAAAGCCAACAAACGGTGAAATACGGGGTCCGTCATCCTGAGTTCCTGAAATCATCAGGATTATTCTCACGGATCTCACAGAGCAAAGGCATGTGACAGAACTGGTCATGCTGGAGCAACCAATTCTTCATCCATGAACTCCTCCTTGCCCTGTTCATGGACTGGGCTTGTGTCAAAGTAAGGACCCCAACACCAAGCCCCAACACCAAGCCCCCACACAGCACAAACTCTACGATGAGTACGTATACGCAACATGGCTAGAAAACAGTCAGCTGCTCAGAACGCAGTAACAGAACGCACTGAAGAACAGCAAGGCCTGTGAAGAGAGACCTGAAAATCAGTAACGAACGAACAAGAACACAATGAAAAATCAATGGTAACTCGCTGCACGCACTGAAGACCAGACACAAACCCACAAGCACAAACCGAACAGCAGAAATACGATCTGAAAACCATGAGTCTGAAAAAGCGCGAATCGTCTCTCACCAAACTTTTACTAACACAAGATTAGCAAAAGGAGCCCAAAGTGTGCCGCGCTTAGTACTGAACTGCCCTTTTATAGTCTCGTCGTACGTGACATTACCGCGTTCTTGCCGTTCTGAAATTCCGACAGCTTTGTGCAACCGTGTGTATGCAAAACAAGTTTGAGCCAACATCCGTCAGGAAAAAATCCATGAATTCTGTTGTCGGAATGTCCGATCAGTGTCCGACTGTGTGTACGGGGCATATGTCTCTTCTCCCTCACAATCCATTTGGGTGGAGGTGGGTTGTCCTCTTGGTCCAATAGTAAAACGGACTATGTCATCATTGCTTCTGTATCTGTAAAAAATCTTTGCTCATTAGATCCCCTCCAGGATCCATCCTTCCGCCCCATTCTAGTTTGTAGGCTCCTCTGGAAGAGAGACCCCAAGAATCAGTCAAGTTTGGTTAAGTCAGATACACCTAGAGGAGGTACAAGTCACCCATTTCCAGAAGACAAGTTTAGATCATACAATGGAACTCTTGTATGTCTCTTGTCCCTCACAATCCATTTGGGTGGAGGTGGGTTGTCCTCTTGGTCCAATAGTAAAACAGACTATTTCATCATTGCTTCTGTATCTGTATAAATCTTTGCCCATTGGCCCATTCTAATGTTTGCAGGCTCCTCTGGAAGAAGAACCCCAAGAGGCAGGCAATTTTTGTAAAGTTAGATACACCTAGAGGAGGTACAAGTCACCCAGTTCCAGAAGACAAGATGAGGTCATATAATGGAATTCTTGCCTGTCTCTTGTCCCTCATAACCCAGCTAATTGGAGGTGTAAGGTCCATTTCAGAAACACAACCAAATGGCCCATTCTTGGTGGAGTAAAATTTCTGTGGGTAATTAAAAAAATTACAATGCAAAGGATGCTAGAGTGAAAGGTGTTTCTGAAGGACATGGTTTCTAGTTAAACACTTTTTGACATTTTTTAGCATGGGCTTTCTTTAAGGCCCTCTGGATTAAGTCTGAATGGTTAAGGTTCTCCACTCAGGACCACCAGTCAAACCTATCATTTCAGTACTGACCCAAACAGAGAAATGCTACCCTGCCCTTTAGCCCTCCACCAATCTAATGTCACTTCCTCCTGTTACCCATCCTTCCTCTTTGATATACTAAAATCAAAAGTGGTACATAAATTATACATAATAAGTGTGATTACTTCTCTGAACATTTACAATCTGGTCCTATAGGTGGAGATGTAATAATAATAATATCGGTGTATTGTGTCTTCTCAGGGGTCTGTAGGAAGACGCAGCTCTGGGCCTCCATAGTGGATTTCCCTCCTGGATTTGAGACTGCAAGGGAGAATGAGGTGGTGAAGGTGTCATGTAAGGAGCAGTATGACAACAGAACGTTCCGTCTGACATGTGTGAAGAATTTAGACGTTTTCCAGTTTTATCCTCATCCTGATCCGTCATCGTGTACACGTAAGAATTGTTCACTTCTTACAAACCCAACGACATGAAATCGCTACATACTGTATATGTCAGAGATTTTATCTTCTCCTTGATCATAAGTTTTCTTTGCTGCTTCCTTTCTGTTGCATCAACAGTGAGGGCCTCAGGAGTGTCACCATTCCCCTACTAGGAGCTCTGGTGAACACATGGTAATCTCAGGTTCCACCACCTCATACGGAGCCTATACTGGTGACTCCACCTCTAGTGTCCCATCCTGTCATCTATCTGTGTGTGCTTTGGTTTTGTCTACTATTGCTTATATGCCTTGTCAGACCTTTTGGCGTCCCATTAGATCACCATGGTGGCCCCCCCGATGACAGGCTTTGTATCTTCTCCATTCTAGGGAAATGTCAGAGGTTGATAAATTTGGGGCAGAATATAAGCATGTATCCAGTAAAGGAATATTATGGTCAGGATGAAGAAGTCACCTTGACATGTCCCACTGAATATTCACCAAATTACAACAAAATCCGATGTATGAGAGCCAACGACACCAATATCTGGAATGTGACTGAGGTTTTCTGTATCTACTCACCAAGTAAGTCATACTTCTAATTGTTGTATTTTTTTTTTTTTTACTAATATTACTATATATATATAATATTATAATATTATATATATATTTATATATATATATATATATATATATATATATATATATATATATATATATATATATATAACATATATATATATATATATATATATATATATATATATATATATATATATATATATATATATATATATATATATATATATATATATATATATATATATATATATATATAATATATTTTATTATTTTATACATATATATATACATATATACACAACAGTGCCAACTTTATTGATATACAAAAATGGAACAAAAATGTCTAAAAGACAAGACCAACGTATACAATTAATGTAAAGTAGGTTTGAAAAATAATATTAACAAAGACATATAGAGCATACATGAATATTATCACCCAATGCCAGCAACCCCGAACCATCACCTAAATGAGGTAGATCTGGTGGGGGTAGGTGGCTGATGCATATTTCCCAACATGTTTCGGAGAGGACCGTAGTCACATTGGTATATTCCTTCTTCAGGGGAATTGTTTTACATACAGATGGGTGGAGGATAAATATTTCTTGTCTCTAGAACATAGATGTAAACATCAATGAATAACATAGCAAAGAAACAGAACCATAAAAATGGTCTATGTTATAGCCATCATTTATATCACAGAAAATCATCAAAAAAAAATAATCATAGTACTTACAAAATAAAGCTCATGTCATAGGGAAAGGACAAGCAGAGAAAAGTCTTACTTTATATCTTTCTATTTCCTGTCTGATCAATGTTTATAAATAATGTTACTTTGTATCTCTCTATCTCCTGCCTCATCAAAGTTTATAAACAATGTTACTTTGTATCTCTCTATCTCCTGTCTGATCAATGTTTATAAGCAATAGGGTTGATTTACTGATATTGGAGAATGTAACATTTGGTGAGACTTTGTATAGAAACTTCCATTTTTTTTTGTCAAAGCTTAATTAACAAAGCTTAACAAGCTGAAGATAGAAGCTGATTGGCTCCCATGCAGAGCTGCACCAGATTCTGCACTCTCCAGTCTTAGTAAATCAGCCCCAATGTGTCAATCTTTTTTGATAGCCGCTGCTGTATTTACATACAAACATTCTTATGAGAGTTTAAATATGATGGTAAGTGAGATGGGGGAGGGGCAGAAGAATAAGAAGTGCCGAACATGTCCTTTTTATTCCAAGCAGTATTTTTGGGGTGTGTGCAGTACATTCGGTGGCCACTATTGTTTGGTGGTGCAGTACACTCCGTGGCCACTATTGGTTGGTGGTGCATTACACTCTATGGCCACTATTGGTTGGTGGTGCAGTACACTCCGTGGCCACTATTGGTTGGTGGTGCAGTACACTCGGTGGCCACTATTGGTTGGTGCTGCAGTACACTCGGGGGCCACTATTTATTGGTGGTGCAGTACACTCGTTAACCACTATTGGCTAGTGGTGCAGTACACTCGGTGACCACTATTGATTGGTGGTGCAGTACACTCAGTGACCACTATTGGTTGGTGGTGCAGTCGGCTGTATGAAATTCATTATCTGGTTTCTGATTCTCTCATTGTGTTTTCTTTCATTCCAGCTGTTATTCCGATCATCTCAAATCACTCGGTGTCCTGGAAGTGAGTATGACTTATGATCACTATGTCACATGGTGTCAGGGGCCCTATGATCACTATGTCACGTGGTGTCAGGGGCCCTATGATCACTATGTCACGTGGTGTCAGGGGCCCTATGATCACCATGTCATGTGGTGGCAGACGTTGCATGTATACCTTTTTTGTGCATTATTGCTCCTCACACATCAGGCAGCCAGTTCCTTTCAATGTACAGCAAATGCGACAAAGAATCTCATACACCTTTTTTGAGCTTCAAGATTTTTTAACTGTGTTTTTTCGTGCACAAAAACCTGGCTCTGCTTGCCGAATTTGGGGTGTCATTATTATTATCAGATATACCGGGGCAGGGAGTTCCAGAGGATGGGAGAGGCACTGGAGAAGCCCTGAAGGTTGACAGGTTAGGGGCTGATCAAACATACCGGGGCAGGGAGTTCCAGAGTATGGAAGAGGCTCTGGAGAAGTCCTGAAGGTGGACATGTTAGGGGCTGATCAAACATACCGGGGCAGGGAGTTCCAGAGGATGGGAGAGGCTCTGGAGAAGTCCTGAAGGTGGACAGGTTAGGGGCTTATCAAACATACTTGGGCAGGGAGTTCCAGAGGATGGGAGAGGCTCTGGAGAAGTCTTGAAGGTGGACAGGTGAGGGGCTGATTGAATATATCGGGGCAGGGAGTTCCAGAGGATGGGAGAGGCTCTGGAGAAGACCTGAAGGCGAGCATGAGTGGAGGTAACAAGGGAGCTAAAGAGCAGGAGGTCCTGGGAGGTGCGGAGGGGATGATTTGGGCGATATCTGCAGATGAGGTTGGTGATGTAGCTGGGGACGATGTTGTGGACGGCCTTGTATGTTGTGGTTAGTATTTAGAATTTTATACGGTGGAGTAGGGGAAGCCAGTGAAGGGATTGGCAGAGAGGGGCAGCAGTCACAGATTGATTAGTGAGGTGTATTAGTCTATCAGCAGCATTCATAATAGACTGAAGGGGGAGGAGCCTGCATAAGGGTCGGCCATTAAGGAGAGAGTTACAGTAGTCAAGGCGGGAAATAATCAAGGAGTGAAGAAGTTGTTTTGTGGTGTCGATAGTCAGGAAGGGTCAAATTCTGGAGATGTTGCGGAGGTTAAGGCTGAAGGATTTAGCCAGTGATTGGATGTGGAAGCCATTAACTATGAATATGTGTGAATGGAGCCTGATTGGAAGGAAAATCTCTCGGATATAAGTAAAACTTGCTAGTAGGTATGAAGGATTATATCATACCGATCCCCTGTCTTCTCTCCTCTCAGGAATATCGGGGTTTCCTGCTGTCTCGGGGTCATTCCTCCGATGGTGGTGAAGCTGATAACCATTCTGGTGATCCTCATTGTCAAGTTCTCCGGCTTTGCAAAGAGAAGATCCTCATCAGTGGAGGAGAGTCCAGGCCAAAGACAGCCAGGTAATCCCGACACAGAAGACATTTCTCTGAATGCCCCTGAAATATCATTTTTTTACCTCTTGGTCCAACCAGTAGAGCTGGGTTTTTTTCCACTTCCGTTAACAGGGTGACAACATCATTTGTCCTGTAGTTAAATGACACAGCAGTGTTGTCACCATGCGAACAGGGGAGGCTTAGTGGACACATATGAGAAGAAAATAGCCAACCCAACCAACTTGTAACCAATGGGACTTTTTAGGCACCAATAAAATTAGAAGATGATATGAATAAGATTAACCATTTCCCACCCAGGCCAATTCGGACATTTCCCTCCTACATGGAAAAATCCTGTATTTTTTTTTTTGCTAGAAAACTACTTAGAATCCCCAAACATTATATGTGGGTTTTTTTGTTCTTTTTAGCAGAGACCCTAGAGCAGGGGTCTCAAACTGGCGGCCCTCCAGCTGTTGCAGAACTACAAGTCCCATCATGCCTCTGTCTGTGGGAGTCATGCTTGTAACTGTCAGTCTTGCAATGCCTCATGGGACTTGTAGTTCTGCAACAGCTGAAGGGCCGCCAGTTTGAGACCCCTGCTCTAGAGAATATAAGGATGGGCGTTGCAATTTTTTTTATGTCGCACAGTATTTGTGCAGCGATTTTGCAAACTAAAATTTTTGGAAAAAGTATACTTTAATGAATTTTAATCCATAATAAATAACCCAATTTTTTGGTGAAATATAAACGATGATGTTACGCTGAGTAAATAGGTGCCTAACATGTCACGCTTTGAAGTTGTGCGTGGAATGGCGCCAAGCTACGGTACTTAAAAAAAACCTCCATAGGTGATGCTTTAAACATTTTTACAGGTTACCAGTTTAGAGTTACAGAGGAAGGTCTAGTGTTAGAATTATTGCCCTCACTATAACGTTCATGACGATACCTCACTGTTTACATATGTAGGCACGACCTACGTATGCGTTCACTTCTGCATATAAACACGAGAGGATGCGGGCACTTGGATTTTTTTTATTTTACTTTTTATTTTTACACCGTCCCTTTAATTTTTTTAACACTTTTATTCCTATCATAAGAAATGTAAACATCCCTTGTGATAGAAAGAAGGCATGACAGGTCCTCTTTATGAAGACGTCTGAGATCTATAAGACCCCCAATATCTCCTCTATCCTGTAAAGCATAAGATAAAAAAAAAACATTGATCTCTGCTTTCTAGGGAAAAAAATGCCAACGTTTACATCTGCAGGAGTGACGATGTCATGATGTCATGATGTCACTTTTGGCCTCCCAGGACCATAGAGATAGCCCAGGACAATGGCCAGCTCTGTGTTTACCCTGGCGCCACCGCTAGATTGGATCTCAAGCTCTTCAATCGCACGGGAGAGCACGAAAAGGTGGCGATGGAAGCTGGAATGGGGATGTCTCCTCCGGCTGTCTGTAAAAAGCAATCCAGCAGCTAATCAGCGGCTAGGGTGGCTTTCACATGCAAGGGAATCGCGGGCTGAATAGAAAGATATCTAGATGATGCCTATAGCTGCACCCATCATCCCTATATAACCACTTCAAGTACAGGACATCATATGGGCAGGAAGTGGTTAATGAATTTCACTACAAAAATCTTACAAAAATATTTTTGTATCATAAAACTGAAGGCTGACACATTGTTCCAATACTTCACCGATCATCTGTGACCTCTCTATGTTCCTACAAATGATAATTGTAAATACATCGACAAGTCCAATATTGTTATAATGATTACACATGTGGGATTGATCTTGACGCGTTTCACAATCTTCCTCAGGGGCTGGAAAAGATGACTTATATCTATAAAGTGATTAAACAACCTATCAGCATAGGATAAAAACAATCCATGTCTTGAAACCCAACTTGAAACTTACGTTTGACTCGAACATCGGGACCAGCCCTAGAATAAACACTTGTGGGAGGCTTTCCTGAAGATATTGGCTACTGGGGTGTGCTACAGGCCTATAGGAAGCAAACTGCAGGGATCCACAAAAACAATCCTTGTCTCGAAACCCAGGGAGACCCCTACGGCTGCAGAAGGAACAATGGGATGCCAGGAGGATCTAATTATCTGTATCCAGTGGAATATATGGACCTGCATAGGTCCCTCACAACCCCAGTGGCCCTACTAAGGACACTGGGGTTGTGAGGGACCTATGCAGGTCCATATACTCCACTGGATACAGATAATTAGATCCTCATCGCTTCCTGATGGAGCCATAGGGCTCTCCTTGGGTTTCAAGACAAGGATTGTTTTTGGGGATCGCTGCAGTTTGCTTCCTATAGGCCTGTAGCATACCCCAGTAGCCAATATCTTCAGTGAAACCTCCCATAAGTGTTTATTCTAGGGATGGTCCCAATGTTTGAGTCGCTGTGAGAGCCATGATTGGCCAAAGGCAGGGTGCCTTTAGCCAATCATGGTCCACGCCCCACACTATATAAGGCTGCCTATGCGGCGGCCGTATATATTGTTATAATTGAGAAAATGTTAGCTAGAGCCAGGTTAGTTAGTGGCGTGCAGGCAGTTTAGTATGTATGTATGTATATATATCCCCAGTGTCATGTGACTTGTTAGTGTTACAAGGTCTCAGGTGTGAATAGGGAGCAGGTGTGGTAAATTTGGTGTTATCGCTCTCACTCTCTCATACTGATCACTGGAAGTTCAACATGGCACCTAATTGGCAAAGAACTCTCTGAAGATCTGAAAAAAAGAATTGTTGCTCTACATAAAGATGGTCTAGGCTATAAGAAGATTGCCAAGACCCTGAAACTGAGCTGCAGCACGGTGGCCAAGACCATACAGCGGTATAACAGGACAGGTTCCACTCAGAACAGTCCTCGCCATGGTCCACCAAAGAAGTTGAGTGCACATGCTCAACGTCATATCCAGATGTTGTCTTTGGGAAATAGACATATGAGTGCTGCCAGCATTGCTGCAGAGGTTGTAGGGGTGGGGGGATCAGCCTGCCAGTGCTCAGACCACACTGCATCAAATTGGTCTGCATGGCTGTCGTCCCAGAAGGAAGCCTCTTCTAAAGATGATGCATAAGAAAGCCTGCAAACAGTTTGCTGAAGACAAGCAGACTAAGGGCATGGATTACTGGAACCATGTCCTGTGGTCTGATGAGACCAAGATAAATTTATTTGGTTCACATGGTGTCAAGCAGTGTTGACAAGAAGATGAAGAGAAGACGATGAAGAGAGAAGCGTCACACAGCGGGAGCCTCCCTCCATGCCATCATGGATGCGGAGCGGCCCGAAGAGAAGAAGGGAAGAAGACGCCGCGTAGGAATATGCTGGAAGAGAACACCGGAGGAAGAACCACAAGAACCACAAGAACCAGAAGAAGAAGAAGATGGAGGAAGAAGAAAGAAGAAGCATTTAAATAAAGGAATTGTCAAAAACTGTCTCTTGTCATTTTTAACATTTTTGACAGTTTTTTCGTGAAATGGTAGGGGTAAGTACCCCCTTACCATTTCACACAGGGGGGGCCGGGATCTGGGGGTCCCCTTGTTAAAGGGGGCTTCCAGATTCCGATAAGCCCCCCGCCCGCAGACCCCCACAACCACCGGCCAGGGTTGTGGGAATGAGGCCCTTGTCCTCATCAACATGGGGACAAGGTGTTTTGGGGGGCTACCCAAATGCCTAGGATGCATATATATATACACAATACACTGTAAGTGCAGCTAACTGACTCGCAGCCTACTCTATCTAACTTAAATCAAATGACACTGTCTCTCTATCTCTCTCTCAATGCCGAAACACACTACACAGGGCCGCCGTGCAGGCGGCCTTATATAGTGCGGGGCATGTACTAAACCCCCTGAGCCATAATTGGCCAAAGCCACCCTGGCTTTGGCCAATTACGGCTCTCTGTACAGATGGTGCTGGCCAAGCATGCGGGTCATAGTGCATGCTTGGCCAATCATCAGCCAGCAATGCACTGCAATGCCGCAGTGAATTATGGGCTGTGACGCGCCATTTGAATTTGACGTGAACGGCCCATATCGTTCATAATTCGACGAACGGTCGAACATGCAATGTTCGAGTTTAACATGGGTTCGACTCGAACTCGAAGCTCATCTCTAGTAATAAACATGGAAAAGATTCATTACCTTACAGGCAGACTAAGGGGACCCACAGGCACGGTATTTAAAGGAATATTTCATTTTTATTGTTTCACTTTAACCATTATTAAAATCAATGCTCCCGAAAAAACGGTCATTTTAAAAACTTTATTTTGCATTGATACATGTCCCCTGGGGCAGGACCCGGGTCCCCAAACACTTTTTATGGCAGTAACTTGTATATAAGCCTTGAAAATGTTCATGTTCGTGTCCCATAGACTTTAATAGGGTTCACCTATTAGCACAAATTTTTTGTCTGTTCGCATGTTCTGGTGCGAACCGAATCGGGGGGTGTTCGGCCCATCCCTAGTTTATTATCTCAAAACAAAGTCTAAGCATGAGACTGGTGTTCACAGCAACATCTCCATGACATTTTCATGGGGTGAAACCCTGGAGGGAAGGCCATTTGCAAGGAAGTGCCTCAGATATTTACTAAGTCTCCTAGCATGCACAGTAGCCCCCCCCCCCCCTATTCCAAGTCTGGGTATTAAACATCCTTAATTTAGAATGTTAAGTCTAGCACACCATGGTGGAGCAAATGTAGCATAACATGTGACTGAGATAATACACATCAGCCAGCTAAACTGAATAAAGCTCAAAAATACAAAAAGATAACAAATACTACATCCTCACACTCCAATGGAATATTTAAAGTTTTAGAAGAACCCCTCACCCCATCAGCGGTACCCCGGGGATCAGAGTAACCTTGCATGTTGGGGGACTTCTGAAGGTCAGGTACCCAACACCAAATCTAACCCTTATCTTCCCCTAACCTGTGACCCGAACCAACACTTATCTCCCTGAATCCTAACCCAAACTTTAAAACTTCACCCCAACCTTAACCTAACACTAAAGGTTAACTCTTAACATTAAGTTCAAATCCAAGAGGCAGGTGAGGACCTGCTAAACAATGTTGGCTCTGACCCATGAGAGATTTTGAGTTTAAACCCCTGTCCTAAAGTTCATTCTCCATAAGTCTACAGGAAGCCCTGTCTGTCCATCTTTTGGTTCCCATCACCATAAATGTGTTTTCTCTCGTCAGATGTGAATATGGAGAAATCCTCCCACCGGGCAAGGAGCAACCTCTACTATAAGGTGAGACCTCCATTGCCACAACTGACCTTTCCTTGATAACAGAACAATCTAAAATGGAAAAAAAAAAACTCTGATTGGCTATGTGGACAAATTTAAAGTAGAAGTCCATCCTGAGCTAGTTTGGCTGGGCTTCTCCTAAGGGTCACTGGAGTGAAATTCGTTTTGCACTCCTGTGACCTGTTTTCAGCAGAGAGCGGTCTGAAGTCTGCTCTCTGCTGACATCACTGGAATCAGTCCAGACACCATGTCATCATGATAAAGTCTGGATCCACCAGGTGCCTGGACTGATACCTGTCTCATCGAGCTGCTGAGAGCCTGAGAATGCTGCTCCCCTCAACAGTTCAGCGCTCCAGTGAGCGTGGAGGAGCAAAGAGGAGAGCTGCTGACTGACAGTCACCAGCTCTCCTCTCTGGGATCTGTGAGAACCGAGCCATTGGTGGTGTTCAATCGCTCAGTGCTTAGTGCAGAGGTGCCGGGGGACAGATGCAGCATCGGTCCCATGCTGCATTAACCTAGGTAAGTATAAAAGGGGGAAATAAATAACCCATACTTCTCTTTTAACTAAAAAGCAGAACTGTCTATGGCTTGTCCTCAGGACCAATGACTGATATTTGGAGCTCCGGTGAAGAAATTTCAGTGATTATTGCTGGTTTATGAATTCAGGAAGGATTCAGGCTCACTTGCCCAGTTTGCTTGCCGAGCCCTATTGGTTAATATTATTGACACCAATCACTCTGACCCGTGTCATGGCTGTCAGATCACCGGTGCAGCCCCGGTATTTACTAACACTCAGAAGCTTGTGACAGACCAACCAGGACAGAGGCTTTTGGAGGAGACTGCAGAGTGGCCTTCTGCTTACTGGGCCCTGGCTTTTGAGGGAGCACTACTCTTTGGAAGGTGTGTGCCTGGGGGGGACCCTTGGAGTGGTCTTGCTTCGGATTCGGGGTCCATGTCTCCCCAAAACACAAAGATTTGGGGCCTTTGTGCCCGAACCAGCAATGACTGCTTCAGACTGTGAGACTCAGAGCAGATGTTAATAAAATCAGCTCAAAGCAATCTGATGCTGGGGTCTCCTGCTATAATCTGTTTACTAAGGTGTCTTTCCCCCATTGTATCATTTTCCCATTGTGTGCCTCCTAGGTGTGCATTCCCATTGGTTATTGAGTCACCTATTGTTTCTGTCTGTCTGCTCATCTCTTGGAGATGTGATTAATATTGTGTCCACTTTACCTTGTTACCAAACTATTTGTCAGAAACCATGAATCAGACTGAGAAGGAAGTACAGTTAAATCACACTTGTTTAACAAAAAAAAAAAAAAATAGCAAACAGAGTAAACATAGTCAAAACATAGCCAGAGTTCAGGAACCGCAACGGATAGTCAGAAAAGCCAAAACGTTAGGGAGCCAGAGAAGAGCATAGTAGAACAGCAAGCTGGATCTGGAGCCAGAAGGAATGTCAGCCAAGCAAGTCTTTAACAGGAACACAGGAGAGCGTCTCTAGAGATGTGACCAAGGCAAAGGCAGAGATCATCTGGGCTGGAGGGCTTAAGTAGGCAGGACTGACGAGCAGGATATCATCAACAGGTGAGTCACTGTAGAGAGATAGGAGCTGGCAATTAGCCAACAGCTGAGTGGCCAGTTCAGTGAAGGAAGGGCTGAGCCCAGCCCTGACACTATTGTGGGATATTATATGTCTATGTTGATTCGCTTACTGTTTAATTACTGCTTATGTTTATGGTAATTGTTCCTTAGATATGCTATTTACAGTTTGCATTGTTTAGGATAATGTGATCAAACCCTTATCTGATCTTGCATGCTATATATTCTATGTGAATTTACAATAAAGAGTTCCAGTTTGCACCTAAGCTAGTGTCGCCTAGATCTTAGGTACAATATTCCGCTATAATACCGGGTTCCTGGTTCCAGAGTGGAGGAATCTGTATCGTAGCGGAAGCACCCAGGCTGGGAGCCAGGCTTTCCGTCACAAAGCTTACCATAGATTCTCATAGTGGAAGGTCAATGAGGTCCACAGATTGGGAGAAAAGTGTTCATGAACGGAGAACTCACATTATATGTAGAGATTGGGATGGAAAAGATGCTTGTAAGACAAAGTCAAACACACCGTGTCCTTCACCATGGGGCTCACAGGTATCACTCCCCACATATTACAATGTGTACTATACAAAATCAAATAGAATCTTTATAACTGGTATGTTTTTTTTATTTTAATAAATATTTCATATAAAAACATATAAAATACAGATATCACTGTTGCAGATTCAGGGTGGCCATACATCAGGAGAACCTCTCAATCTGCCCTATGGCTCATATAACCAATATATCTGCTCATTGGACACAATGTATTACGTATCTAATATCAGTTTAGGATGTCATAGGAAGATTCACAGATGGTTAGAAGATAACTTCTCAATGCATTTCATGAAACAAAGATCCTCTTCCTCAGGAGACTGTGGAACGTATTGTTATGAAACTCCCAGAATCCCAGCCAGAACCTCTGTATGGAGTTTTAGTAAAGTAGTTAATATGATACGAGTTCTATCTGGAGCGTCTTTCTTTTTATGACCCCGCTGGATATTGTGCTTCATCAGAGACACTTTTTTCAGAGAAGGATGGACTGTATACACTGTGGAGGATCTGTTAAGCACTTACCGCCCGCTCACAGTACATTTACTGTGAACGTGCGGCGCAGCCGGGCACCGTGGCTTACCCATACGTCACTGTGAGCTTCCAGATTTTTGGGTGCGCATGCACGCCCCCTGTTTACCCGTGCTGTGATTGGACACAGCACAAATTTGTAAGCAGATTTCAACCAATGATGTTGGCTGATACCTGATGATTGGCTGTGGCCAATCACAGCAAAGAGTTCTGTACACAGACAGAAATCTGTCTGTTTCCAGTGGCGTACCAATGGAGGAGCCCGCCCTGGGTGCTACACATTGGGTTGAGGGGGTGTCAGGCCGGCACCGCTTATTCAGCAGTTCTGCTTCCCATTTCAAGCATTGTGAACTTTGACCTTTTGTAACGGTCTCCGCAAAGATGGCACCGGCCCACAGAGGGGAAATGATGCATTCGACGGCAGGAAGTGCCCTCTGGAATGCATTTCCGGCCCCATTACCTGGTCCATGTAGTTGGCGTGTGTTCCACATTGCAGAACCACTTTTCTTCAAGCTTTGCATCCCAGACAACACCCCAGAAATGTTTACATCCTTAATCCACTGTTAGTAAGTGATCGTTGTCACTCTAGGAATGAAGTGTGTTACTGGCAGGATCACCAGATGAAAATAAAATAAACTCCAGAAAAAAAAAAAACTAATGCATCCACCAGCTGTTTTTGAAATGATATTTTGTATCTGATTGATATATATATTATTGGAAGTAACATCTCAAACTAAAACATTAGATGGAGACATACAGAGGGAGGGGCCAGTGCTCTACATGGAGGTGGAGCCACTGCTGATTTTTTTACTGTGTGCAAATTTCCCCTTGAGCTATTGGACTCTGTATACAACAGAATTTTTTTTTAGCAGGAAGTGAGGAGAGACTGGAAAACATGTGAGAAGGAGTCAGAAGCTCCCCCTTCTGGCTTGATAGTACAATACATACTATTGATGGATAATATGTCCCACTTACCCGATTTTTATGATATAATTTAGTCCTGACTGTAACAAGTAAAGAAAAGATATGATGTAGGCCTGATATGCTTCCCCTTTTATGGACTAGCCTGATGTACGGAATGAAAGAGAGGCTCTGGCTGCTACAGGCAACACAGGCAGTTCTTCTTTCAGAATTAAGGCTGCAGTCCGTCCCAGGGCCGTAGATCATTTTCTTTCCTGTAGGGGGTTCAGCCTTGGGTACCATGGGTAATTAGCGGCCCTTTACAGGCTGCACCGCCCCCTGCTGCTTCGCCAGCCAGTAGGTAGCTGAAGCTTCCTCAAAAGTCCTGACATCACCCAGGATTCTCCGATGCCCAGCGGGCGGCAGCATGTTCGTTTTTTAAGCAAATGTAGTAGATAGGTTGTGGCTGTGACAGGAGACAATCTGTGCATCTCCTGGAGCTAGTTGTCCCACATGTGTCCCATATGTATGAGTCTCAGGATTTTATCATCATTATTTATTTCCAGGTGACTGAAGATCAGAAGATAAATGAAGATGCAGAAGATGCTCCAGATCTGCTCTATAAGAATATGGAGGTGACCACGCCCTGTGATGTGTACAAGTCCGCCTGCTGTGCCCACTGACAGCTGAAAGTAAAAAAAAGAATTGCCAGAAAAATTTTTAAAAAATGGTGTGAGATCCCACCACCAAGTCCATACCAGGCCCTTTTGGCCCTTTTGGTCAACATGAGTGGCTCTGTCCCCCACTGGAAAGCACCTTGTCCCCATGTTGATGAGGACAATGGCCTCTTCCCGACAACCCTGGGTGGTGGTTGTGGGGATCTGCAGGCAGGGAGCTTAATGGAATTTGGAAGGCCCCTTTAACAAGGGGGCCCTCAGAACCCACCCCCCATGTTAATGTGTATGGGGTTCATGGTACCAAAAAAAGAGTGAAAAGTGTATAAAAACACACACAGGTTTTTGACAAATCCTTCATAAAAAAAAGGAAGTAATAAAAAAAAGTCCCCTGATGTAGATCCTACCTCAATCACAGTGCTTCGCCCGTGAGGAAGACTAACCACCGAATGCCTGCTTCTCCGTCTGACAGTTCTTAAATAGGTAAGGGGCGGGGCCACATGGTGACATAACAGGATGGCCCCGTCCCCTTGTGACATCACTGACTGGTGCATGCTGGGTCCGTGACATTACAAGGGAGCCCCACCCTTTACCTATTTAAGAACTGTCACAGGGCGGAGCAGGCATTATGCGGTCAGACGTTGATCAGTCTTTTTTTCGGGTCCGGAGGTTGCGGCGGCCATCGGGATTGACAATTGCCAGTTTTGCTGCAGCAGGTTCTATACATTGTACAGATGCACCACTTTACAGGCAGACTAAGGGGACCCCCCAGGCACTATATTTACATAGTTACATAGTTAGTCAGGTTGAAAAAAAGACACAAGTCCATCTACTTCAACCAAATAATAAAAAATAAAAAAAATACAATCCCATATACACAATCCTTTACCCACAGTTGATCCAGAGGAAGGGGAAAAACCCCAGCAAAGTATGATCCAATTTGCTACAGCAGGGGCAAAAATTCCTTCCTGATCCCCCAAGAGGAATTTTTCATTTTTATTGTTTCACTTTAAGCATCAATAAAATCACTGCTCCTGAAAAAACAGTAGTTTTAAAACATTTTTTTGCACTGATACATGTACCCCCATCCCCCTTCTATGGCCAAAAAACTTGCATATAAGCCTTCAAAATAGGCACTTTTGATTTTTCATGTTTGGGTCCCATAGACTTTATTAGATTTAGCGACTCGGGGCCAAACTTTCCCCCTGTTCTGCAGAAAATTAATTTTGAAAAAGGAGATTTCGAAAACTTGTCACCCTCCTCCCTCCTGTGTCTCTGCAGTCTGTCACCCTCCTCTCTCCTGTGTCTCTGCAGTCTGTCACCCTACTCTCTCCTGTGTCTCTGCAGCCTGTCACCCTCCTCTCTCCTGTGTCTCTGCAGTCTGTCACCCTCCTCTCTCCTGTGTCTCTGCAGTCTGTCATCCTCCTCTCTCCTGTGTTTCTGCAGCCTGTCACCCTACTCTCTCCTGTGTCTCTGCAGCCTGTCACCCTCCTCTCTCCTGTGTCTCTGCAGCCTGTCACCCTCCTCTCTCCTGTGTCTCTGCAGCCTGTCACCCTCCTCTCTCCTGTGTCTCTGCAGCCTGTCACCCTCCTCTCTTCAGTGCCTCTGCTGTCTGCCACCCTCCTCTCTCCTGTGTCTCTGCAGTCTGTCACCCTCCTCTCTCCTGTGTCTCTGCAGCCTGTCACCCTCCTCTCTCCTGTGTCTCTGCAGCCTGTCACCCTCCTCTCTCCTGTGTCTCTGCAGTCTGTCACCCTCCTCTCTCCTGTGTCTCTGCAGTCTGTCATCCTCCTCTCTCCTGTGTTTCTGCAGCCTGTCACCCTACTCTCTCCTGTGTCTCTGCAGCCTGTCACCCTCCTCTCTCCTGTGTCTCTGCAGCCTGTCACCCTCCTCTCTCCTGTGTCTCTGCAGCCTGTCACCCTCCTCTCTTCAGTGCCTCTGCTGTCTGCCACCCTCCTCTCTCCTGTGTCTCTGCAGTCTGTCACCCTCCTCTCTCCTGTGTCTCTGCAGCCTGTCACCCTCCTCTCTCCTGTGTCTCTGCAGCCTGTCACCCTCCTCTCTCCTGTGTCTCTGCAGCCTGTCACCCTCCTCTCTTCAGTGCCTCTGCTGTCTGCCACCCTCCTCTCTCCTGTGTCTCTGCAGCCTGTCACCCTCCTCTCTTCAGTGCCTCTGCTGTCTGCTACCTGTGTCATCTTTCAGAATTAAGGCTGCAGGGCACCACATGGCCATTAATATTTTTTTTCCTTGAGGGTTTAGCCCTGGGTACCCAGGGGCACATAATTAGCGTGCCTTTACAGGCTGCACCGCCCCCTACTGCCTCCTCAGCCAATAGGTAGCTGAAGCTTCCTCAAAAGTCCATCTCTCCTGACATCACCCCGGATTGCCCAATTCCGGCGGGCAGCAGCATATTTGTTTTCTTATGCGAATGTAGTAGACAGGTTGCGGCTGTGACAGGAGACAAGCTGTGCATCTCCTCTCTATGATTCTCAGGATTTAATCATCATTATTTATTTCCAGGTGACTGAAGATCAGAAGATCCCTGAGGATGCAGAAGATGACCTGGATCTGATCTATGAGAATATGGAGGTGACCATGCCCTGTGATGTGTAAACGTCCACCTGCTAAACGAAGAACATTTCATAATAAGACCAGCCTGCCACCCTCCTCTCTCCTGTGTCTCTGCAGCCTGTCACCCTCCTCTCTCCTGTGTCTCTGCAGCCTGTCACCCTCCTCTCTCCTGTGTCTCTGCAGCCTGTCACCCTCCTCTCTCCTGTGTCTCTGCAGCCTGTCACCCTCCTCTCTTCTGTGTCTCTGCAGCCTGTCCCCTCCTCTCTCCTGTGTCTCTGCAGCCTGTCACCCTCCTCTCTCCTGTGTCTCTGCAGCCTGTCACCCTCCTCTCTCCTGTGTCTCTGCAGCCTGTCACCCTCCTCTCTCCTGTGTCTCTGCAGCCTGTCACCCTCCTCTCTCCTGTGTCTCTGCAGCCTGTCAACCTCCTCTCTCCTGTGTCTCTGCAGTCTGTCACCCTCCTATCTCCTGTGTCTCTGCAGCCTGTCACCATCCTCTCTTCAATGCCTCTGCAGTCTGCCACCTGTGTCATCTTTCAGAATTAAGACTGCAGGGCACCACATGGCCATACATATTTTTTTTCCTTGGGGGTTTAGCCCTGGGTACCCAGGGGTACATAATTAGCATGTCTTTACAGGCTGCACCACCCCCTACTGCCTCCTCAGCCAATAGGTAGCTGAAGCTTCCTCAAAAGTTCATCCCTCCTGACATCACCCGGGATTCCCTAATTCCCGGCGGGCGGTAGCATGTTTGTTTTTTGTATGCAAATGTAGTAGACAGGTTGCTGCTGTGACAGGAGACAAGCTGTGCATCTCCTGGAGCTGGTAGTCCCACAGCTCCACTAGTCTACCTGCTGTGTCATTGACATATGCTCTGGGGGGTTCTACCCCTCTGATCCCCCCCTTATCTATGCCCCTAGTGCACCAACATAGAGGAATAAAGAATGGGAATGTTCCCACATCACCCTCTAGTCATAATTGCTTTTAGAAGCCGCCTCCTCTTCTCAGCATTCAGAGTTTCTCCCGTATTCTATATATGTGTGAGGGAATAACATGCACACTGCCAGAGTTCTACCTCCTATGTATGAGTCTCAGGATTTTATCATCATTATTTATTTCCAGGTGACTGAAGATCAGAAGATCCCTGAGGATGCAGAAGATGACCTGGATCTGATCTATGAGAATATGGAGGTGACCACGCCCTGTGATGTGTAAACGTCCACCTGCTAAGCGAAGAACTTTTTCATAATAAGACCAGAAATATATCACTCTGTCATCCCTCCATCATGTCCCACCATCATATCACTCTATTATATCACTCCGTCATATCACTCTATTATACCACCTTCTGGGATTTTATACGTTTGTAGATTCTTCACACGTTCTCTTCTATCACTATAAAGCAATTTTTATTTTTAAATCCATAAAACCAGAATGTGACCATTATTTGTGTGTTCCAATCCTGGCAAATAATGATGGAGTCGCAGAGAGTTTGTGATGGGCTTCTCTAGTTTTTTATCTCAATCATCCTAATGAGGAACGTTCACTCAGCAACATGAAAAATATAAAAGGTCCAAAATTTATACAATGAATAATTTGAACAAAAACAAACCACAAATCACAGCTTTGAAATCTCTATTGTACAAGACACCAGGGAAGGATTCTTAATGGGAGATATGTGTCCCCATTATTTTGTGTTGTGGTCCCTTTAGGAGGGATGAAAAGAAGCTCTGTGAAATACTCATCCATGCAGGGTGAGGGGCTTCAGGGTGATCCACTAAAGAGAGAAAACTGATTTACAGTTTTCCTGGGATTAATAATTCCTGATATGGGACCCATAATGCAGAGGTTCTGAGAGATTTGGGGTGGGAAAGAGTCTCAATCCCTGTCTATGGATTCTGTGGTACTAAAAGGTTTAACCCGCCTGCTAGAGAGGGCTGAGAAGGGCAGGACATTCTTAGCGGGTGTCCATGAGGTATGGTGAGGAGAAGGACACACTTGCAAAAGGAGCTGTGTGCTTCTGAGGCTTCAAGATACTATTGAGCTGTACTGTTGGGTGAACGGTTTGGCCCAAACAATGCAAACATTCAAATTTTCTGTGCACTCGGCGGGATGTTGGCCCACCAAGCGCACAGTCAGTATGTTGCTAAGGAGCAGGTATAGGAAGACGGCCGTCACATTCTTAACAACAAATGTGTCATCAGCTGTCAGCGGGCTTTCCCCAGACCCTTTTGGCTCTTTGGGTCAACATGTTGATGGGGATATGAGTCTCTTCCCGACAACTCTGGGTGGTGCTTGTGGGGGTCTGCATGCAGGGGGCTTAATGGAATCTAATGGGCTTGATGGAATTTGGGAGCCCCCTTTAACAAGGGGGCCCACAGATCCCACCACCCCCATGTGAATGAGTATCAGGGACATTGTGCCCCTACTCATTCATCAAAAAAAGTGTCAATAATAAAAAAAACAGTACACAGGTTTTTGACAATTCCTTTATTAAAAAAATTGAAAGAAAAAAAACAATGTCCCCCAATTTAGATCCATCATTAATCACAATGCCCGCCGCACCGCCGGACCCAAACACATAAAAAAAAAGCTCCGTCTGTGAGCAAGGCTGACTGCCAAATGCCTGCTCCTCCATCTGACAGTACTTAAATAGGTAAGGGCGGGGCCCCCCAGTGTCATCACCTAGTGGCCCCACCCCCTTGTGACATTACTGACAGTTGCATGCTGGGTTGGTGACATTACAAGGGTGCCCCGCCCCTTAAATATTTAAGAACTGTCACCCAGCGGAGCTGGTGTTCTATTGGATAGTGCCCACTATCGAGAAGTGCCCGGGATGAACGGCCCATGCGCAGCACAACGGCTGATTTTCTGATCAGCTGTTGTGATGGCGAGGCGGCGCCTGCGCACAATAGCCGATGGAAGGAATTTTTGTGTCAGATTGTGCCCCACACTGGCGAGGCGTGCTCATGTTGGTGAGGGGCGGATTAGTAGATGATGGGGGCGGATTATTAAATGATGGGCAGTGCTGCAAAAAACATATTTTTCTGCTATTCTTCATCGACGCTTACGGGGCACGTTTAACTGAAGGGTGGATTTTTATATCCAAAACATATGTGTTTAGCAACACTGCCCATTATTTATTAATCTGCCCCCATCTTGTACAAATCCGCCCCTCACCGACATGAACATGCCTCTCCAACGCCAGGCACAATCTGACAAAAAAATTTCTTCCGTCGGCTATTGTGCGCAGGCACCGTCTCGCCATCACAACAGTTGATCATAAAATCAGCTGTTGTGCTGCTCCCTACAGCGAATTCACCATTCGTCTCGGGCACTTCTTGATTGCGGGCACTTCTCGATGGCGGGCACTATCCGATAGAATACAGGCATTCAGTGGTCAGCCATCGACGAGTACAAAGCTTCTTTTTTTTTTTCCGGGTCCGGCGGTGTGGTGGGTGTCACGATTCATGATAGATCTACATCGGGGGACACTGCTTTTTTTTTTAATAAAGGAACTGTCAGAAAATGTGTACTGTTTTTATTTATTTTTGACACTTTTTTGGTGAATGGGTAGGGGTATAAGGTACCCCATACTCATTTATATGGGGGGGTTGGGCTTCCAGATTCTGATAAACCCCACCCACCTGCCGACCCCCACAACCACCACCCAGGGCTGTTGGGAAGAGACCCTTGTCCCCATCAACATGGGGACAAGGTGCTTGGGGTGGGGGGACAGAGCCCCCCATGTTAAAGGGATGTGGCCTGGTATGGTTCAGGAGAGTGGGGTGCTAGCTCACCCCCCCTTTTCTGGCCTGCCAGGCTGCGTGCCCTGATAGGGGTCTGGTATGGATTTTGGGGGGACCACCCCACCCCGTGGGGTTCCTCTTTAAATCCATACCAGACCCAAAAGCACACCACTTTTTTTCGTATTTCCGGCAATACCTTGCAGCCGCAAAGTCAATTTAAATGTCAGTTTTTACATTTTTTTTTTTTAGAAATGTCAGTTTTGCTGCAGAAGGTTCTATACATGGTACAGATGTGCCACTTTACAGACAAACTAAAGGGACCTCCCAGGCACTATATTTAAAGGAATTTTTCATTTCTATTGTTTCACTTTAATCATCATTAAAGTTACTGCTCCTTTAAAAATTATATTTAAAAACATGTTTTTGCATTGATCCATGACCATTTTTATGGCCAATAACTTGCATCTAAGCCTTCAAAATATGGACTTTTTTTTTTCATGTTCGGGTCCCATAGACTTTAATAGAGTTTGTGGTTCAGGGCAAAACTTTCTCCCCTTTTCGGCAGCAAATTCATTTTGAAAGAGGAGATTTCAAAAACTTGTCACCCTTCTCTTTCCTGTATCTCTGCAGTCTGTCACCCACCGCCCTCTGTAGACTTTAGGTCAGCCTTTTTTGACCAGGGTGCCCTGGGAGCTTGTAGTTCTTTCATGCATCATTAGGGGTACCTTGACAAATTGCCTAAAAATTGCCCAAAAATTGCAAGCCAGCAGGTGGATCAAGCCTTCCTTACACAAAGCCACAGGTTTTCATTGTGCACCATTACAACCTTCCAGCCACCAGCGTCCTACCAACCAATGACATCATAGGTTTGTAAGGAGGATGTTGGGTTCCTGCACAGTATAGTTGTTTGCTCCTCTCCATCAGCACTGGAGTCACATTAGCTGGGGGAGAAGAGAATCACTAGAATGCTGATTAGTACCATTGTACAAAGGTGTATTTGCTCTGGAAGAATAAGTCACCTGTAATGTTGGGCGTTCTATGTGTGTGGCGACAAGTTCTGAATGAACCCTCAGCACACGGCTATACACCCTTTTTTTTATATGTGTGTGGCTGTCACTGTGCTATGTAAAACAATTACTTTTTACATTGTAGAATGGGCTTCCTCGAAGCTGGTTGAGAAACATTGCTTTAGATGACAGCAGAGTTCCCATGCACCATGCATGTGTCTTGTGCAGTCCTTGACACACACTGCAATGCCCTATGTGAGCTCTAGATGGCAGCATAGTACCCAGTCTTTGCCTTTGTGTTCTCTGTAGTCCCTAATACAATCACAAATACATAATCTGAGCTTTAGATGGCAGAAGAGTACCCATCCTCTGTCTCTGTTTTCTCTGCAGTCCTTGACATACACTGTAATACCTAATCTGAGCTCCAGGTGGCAAAAGAGTCCCCATCCTCTGTGTCCTCTGCAGTCCCTGACACACTCTGTATTATTTCATGTGAGCTCTAGATGGCAGCATAATGCCAATCGGTTGCCTAAATGTTCTCTGTGTGCCCTCATACAATTTGTTATACTTCTTTTGAGCTTTAGATGGCAGTAGAGCACCCACCCCCTGCCTGTATGTTCTCTGCAATCTAATCTGCAATACCGGATCTGAACTCTATATGGAAGCAGAGTTCCTATCCTCTTCATGTGTGTGTGTTTTTTTTATAAATAAATGATACAGACTGCAATACCTGATCTGATCCCTAGATGGCAGCAGAGTTCCCATCCTCAGAATTTGCCCTATCTGCAGTCTCTGACACACACTACAATATATGGCAGATTTCAGCAGAGTACCCATCCTCTGCCTTTGTGCTCTATGTGGTCACTGACACACTCTGAAATGCCCTATGTAATCTCTAGATGGCAGCAGAGTACCCACCCTTCGTCTGTAAGTTCTTTTCAGTTACAGACACACACTAAAATACCTGATCTGAGCACTAGATGACAGCAGAGTGCCTATACTTGTCCTTTATCTTCCCTTCAATCACTGGCACACACAAGAATATCCAACCTGTATGAGTATTACAGCAGAATTCCTATTCTCTGCCTGTATGTTCTCTGCACCCCCTGACACACACTACAATACCAAACCTGAGCTCCGGACGGCACCATAATTCCCATCCTCAACATCTGTGTGTTCTCTGCAATCCCTGACACACACCACAATACCTAATCTGAACTCCAGGTGGCAGCAGATCCCATCCTCTGCCTGTGCACGCTATGCAGTCACTTGCATACACTGCAATACCCTGTATGAGCTCCAGATGGCAGCAGAGTTCCTGTACTTTCCTGCAATCCCTGACACACACAAACATACCCGATCTGAGCTCTAAACAGCATCAAAGTTCCCATCCTCTGCATTTGTCTTATCTGCAGTCTCTGACACACATTACAATATATGATCTGAGCTCCAAATGGCAGCAGAGTGCCCATCCTCTGCCCATATGTTTTCTGCACCCCCGGAACACACACTATAATATCAAATCTGAGCTCCAGATGGCAGCAGAATTCCCATCCTCTCCCTGTGTGCTCTATGCGGTCACTGACACACACTGCAATATCTGAAGTGAGCTCTAGATGGCAGCATGATTATGTGATCTCTAGCCACTTACCGACCGGCTCCTGTACGTATACGTCGGCACTTTGAAGGTGGATATCTCGGTAATGGCAGCAGCTGCTGCCACAACCGAGGTATCCACCTTTACAGGAGCCAGTCATGTTTCCAATAATGGTGGTCTCTGTGGCGGGTTCGCCGCAAGATCACCGTTATCGGCGGCGGGAAAGGTGCCACCCCCCTCCCGCCGCTCTCCCGCGCCCTCTGCCACTTACCGGAGCCGTCGGTAGCGGCGGAGGCGATCGGGACCTGTCACTTCCTCGGTATGGAGACGAGTGAGGCTAAGATGGCCCCCACCTGTCTCCATACCATAGGAGGGCGGAAGCGACGTCATAATGTCAGCTCTGCCCATTTGCCTTAAAGGCATTTTTTTTGTTGTCATTTTGTCATTTTTTTTTGCATTTAATTCCAAATATGAGATCTGAGGACTTTTTGACCCCAGATCTCATATTTAAGAGGACCTGTCGTGCTTTTTTCTATTACAAGGGATGTTTAAATTTTTTTTTTTTTTAAAACAGTGAAAAAATAAATTAAATAAAGTAAAATAAATAAGAAAAAAAAAATTAAAGTGCCTTGTCCCGATGAGCTCGCGTGCAGAAGCGAACGCATACGTGAGTAGCGCCCGCGCCACACAAGTGAGATATCACCGCGACCGGTAGAGCAAGAGCAATAATTCTAGCCCTAGACCTCCTCTGTAACACAAAACATGCAACCTGTAGAATTTTTTAAACATCGCCTATGGAGATATTTAAGGGTAAATGTTTGACGCCATTCCACGTGCGGGCGCAATTTTGAAGCGTGACATGTTGGGTATCAATTTACTTGGCATAACATCATATTTCACAATATAAAAAAAATGGGCTAACTTTACTGATGTCTTATTTTTTTATTCAAAAAAGTGAATTTTTTCCAAAAAAAGTGCGCTTATAAGATGCTGCACAAATACGGTGCGAAAAAAAGTATTGCATTGACCGCCATTTTATTCTCTAGGATGTTAGAAAAAAAAACAATATATATAATGTTTGGGGGTTCTAAGTAATTTTCTAGCAATTAAACCTGTTTTAAACATGTAAACACCTAAAATCCAAAACGAGGCTGGTCCTTAAGTGGGTAAATAGAAGCACAACTTTCAATACCTGATCTGGGCTTTAGATGGCAGCAGAGTACACATCCTCTGTCTGTGCATTCTCTGCATCCACTAACTCAATTTGCAATGCCCTATGTAAGCTTTAGATGGCAGCAGAGCTTCCATCTTCTACGTGTGCATCCTCTGCAGTCCCTGGAACACTCTGCGATGCCCTAGTTGAGTGCTATATGGCATCACAATTCCCTTTTTTTCCCTGTGTGTTCTTTGCAGTCCCTAATACAATCTGCAATACTTGATTTGAGCTGTAGATGGCAGAAGAGGTCACATTGCCTGAGTGTAGATGGCAGCATAATACCCATTCTTTTGCCTGTGTGTTCACTGTAGTCTATAATACAATCTCCAATACCTGTTCTGATCTCTAGACGGCAGCAGTACCCATCCTTCATCTGTAGGTCACAAACTGAACTACCTGATCTGAGCACTAGATGACAGTAGAGTTCCTATACTTGTCCTAATCTTACCTGCAATCCCTGAGACACACAAGAATATCCAATCTGAGCTCAGTATGACAGAAGAATTCCCATCCTCTGCCTGTATGTTCTCTGCAATCCCTGACACACACTGCAATACCTAATCTAAACTCCAGATGGCAGCAGAGATCCCATCCTCTGCCTGTGTATGCTATGCAACCACTTACACACACTGCAATACCCTATCAGAGCTCCAGATGGCAGCAAAGTTCCCAACATTAGCCCATGTCCTATCTGTAAAACCTGACACATTCTGCAATATTTGATCTGAGCTGTAGATGGCAGCAAAGTACTCATCCTTGGTTTGTGTCTTCACTGAAGTTCCAGACATATTGCAATACCTGATCTGCACTCTATATGGCAGCAGGTTACAGATCGTTGTGTTAAAGCCCAACTCCAGCTAAAATTTATATAAATTTATTTTTAAGATGTAATTGTTCTGCCTTCCTCTGCAATCCCTGACACCTCAATACTGGACCTGAACTCCGGATGGCAGCAGAGATCCCATCCTCTGCCTGTGCGTTCTTTGAAATGCTTAATAAAATCTGCAGTACTTGATTTCAGCTTTAGATGGCAGAAGAGTACCCGTCCTCTGTCTGTAAGTTATTTGAAGTAACTGATGAGCAATGCAATACCTGATCTGAGCTCCAGGTGGAAACAGAGTTCCTAAAGTTGTCCCATATCTTCTCTGTAAAACCTGACACATTCTGCAATCTTTGATCTGAGCTGTAGATGGCAGCAAAGTACTCATCCTTGGCCTGTGTCTTCTCTGCAGTCAAAGACACATTGCAATACCTGATCTGAGCTGTAGATGGCAGCAGGTTGCAGATTGTTGTTTTAAAGCCCAACTCCAGCAAAAATTAGTATATATATATATATATATATATATATATATATATATATATATATATATATATATATATATATATATATATATATATATATTAAAGATGTAATTGTTCTGCCTTTCTCTCCCTCTTTCTCTCATTGTTCTTCTCTCATCTCATCTGACCGCCTTCCCCCCCCTAGTCACTGTGGTGGTACTATGGGCAAAACATCCTGTAGTCTCACTGACTCTCCTACGACATAACAGAGTGCCTGTATTTGGCCACCACAACTGATAATGTGGCCAATAGACAGGAAGTCAGCATTGGGTTATTTTCATCTCATATAATTGTGTTCCTGACACTGAGAACTGATGTTCTCCTTTCTGTTCTCATTTCACATCAGCACACGGACCGCTCACCAGTGTCAGAGGGGCACCGCTGGCTCCTGGGGGTCCCTCTGTGTGCCATTGTCCAGGATGAGGGTCTCCGCTGTGATCTGGGGGTTCCTCTGCCTTATCGGTAAGTTTGGGAAGATTAATCATAATAAACATAATATACATAAATATTAGGGGTGAGAGGGATATAGGCTGAGGGGATCCCCCACAATTGGGGTCCCTCTGTATGTCAGTGTCTGTGATGAGGGTCTCCACTGTGATGTTGGGTCCCCCTCTTCATGTGTCTGGAATGAGAGGCTCTGCTGTGATCTGTGGTCCCTCTATTTATCTGGCTCTGAGATGAGGGGCTCTGCTGTGATCTGGGGTCCTTCTCTTAATCAATGTCTGGGATGAGGGGCTCTGTTGTGATCTGGGGTCCTTCTCTTAATCAGTGTCTGGGATGAGGGGCTCTGCTGTGATCTGGGGTCCCTCTCTTCATCGGAGTCTGGGATGAGGGGCTCTGCTGTGATCTGTGGTCCTTCTCTTAATCAGTGTCTGGGATGAGGGGCTCTGCTGTGATCTGGGGTCCCTCTCTTCATCAGGGTCTGGGATGAGGGGCTCTGCTGTGATCTGGGGTCCCTCTCTTAATCAGTGTCTGGGATGAGGGGCTCTGCTGTGATCTGGGGTCCCTCTCTTTATCAGTGTCTGGGGTGAGGGGCTCTGCTGTGATCTGGGGTCCCCCTTTTCATCAAAATTCTGGGATGAGGGGCTCTGTTGTGATCTGGGGTCCCTCTCTTCATCTATGTCTGGGGTTAGGGTTCTGCCTTGATCTGGGGTCTTACTCTTTATCAGTGTCTGTGATGAGGGGCTCCACTGTGATCTGGGGTTCCTCTCTTCATCAGAGTTTGGGATGAGGATCTCTGCTGTGATCTGGGGTCCCTCTCTTTACCAGAATCTGGGATGAGGGGCTCTGCTGTAATCTGGGGTCCCTCTCTTCATCAATGTCTGGGATTAGGGTTCTGCCTTGATCTGGGGTCTTTCTCTTTATCAGTGTCTGTGATAAAGGGGCTCCACTGTGATTTGGGGTCCCTCACTTCATCAGTTTTTTGGATGAGGGGGTCCATTGTGATCTGGGGCCCCTCTCTTCCTGCACTGTGATCTGGGGTCCCTCACATCATCAGTGTCTGGGATGAGGGGCTCTGTTGTAATCTGGGGTCCCTCTCTTCATCAGAGTCTGGGATGAGGGGCTCCACTGTGATCTGGGGTCCCTCACACCATCAGTGTCTAGGATGAGGGGGTCCATTGTGATCTGGGGCCCCTCTCTTCCTGCACTGTGATCTGGGGTCCCTCTCTTCATCAGTGTCTGTGATGAGGGGCTCAGAAGTCATTTTAAGCCCCTTCTCTTTAGCAATATCTAGGATGAGGAGCTCCAGCATTTTTAGGACCAGTAGTGTACTCAGTCAGCACTTCCATGGAGTGAGTCTTGGGTCCCAATGGGGCAGTGTAATCTGGATCTTTATATTGTCTTGTTGGGTCCCAATCCTCCCTCCATAGGAATCATGGTTTCCATACATTGCACTGATGGTGGCCAAGAAGCTTGGATCCCCCATGTGAAGATTGGAATGAAAGGCTTCATGATATTTGGCTATACTTGTACCATATAATACAAGTAAATGGCACAAAAGACTAAGACAATATATATCCCTGAATATAGAATAAAAGTGCTAAGTAGGCATAAAAATAAATGCAAACAATGACAACCCAAGTCCACAATCTAAGTGATTATATATAGAGAAAGTCCATAAATCAAATAAATAAAATAGATAAATAATGGCAGGGGGAAAAGGGGTGGGGGTGGGGAGGGGTTCTTAGAAGGGAAGAAAGTCCACGCTCACGGCAGCCATCCAGGGGGAACAGAAACCATGTTCCCAGTATACTGTAACAACAAAAGAGGGAGAGGAGGCGCCTCTAGGTGCAGATTTTTAACAGTTTTTTAATATGAGGTAAAACTGGTGAAATGGCAACTCACATTTCAATAGATAAAAACAGGCAATGTACTGTCCCAAACAGCGGGGCGGTTCTGTTCATCATCAGTTCAGTCAGTCCCTCGTCCTCCTGTGGATAGGTGCTGTGTTGTTATCTCCTGCACCGCTAGATGGATCTCTGCCGGCCGCGGTGGAGCGTTCCTCAACACCAGGCCGCGCTCCTTCTTCAAAGCTGATGGGCTGGGACTAGCTCGAGTGGAATATAAGGGGAGGGGAATGGCCGGAAAATCGAGTGCACCGTGATTGGATGCATCGCAAACAAAGGGGAGTGACACAGAACATAGGGGACAATGTAAAAATGAAAGTGCAAGATGGTAACAATAATAAAAGAAAGATAATAACACATCAACAAACATATATAAGGGAACAATCACAGGCAGAAAAGTAATGCTTAAATATGAAATAAAAAATAAATATAATGAGTAATAGAATTAAAAATGAATGTACAGCGGATGAGAAGTGTATGTGACTGAGCACATATCAGCAATGTAGGGAGAAATAAAAAACGAAGGGGAAGGCAGAGAGGAAATTATGGGGAGTAATATGTACGTATATGTATATATATATATATATATATATATATATCTCCAATTTTTGTCTCTGTAGTGCAAGGCGGTAGACAGGAAGATTAATATAGGTACATGTGGATTATGATAAAATATTTATGGTCAACAAAATTCCTTTATTAATTAATTAAAATAAAAATAGCAATAAATGGGGGGAATTAATTGATAGTAAAGAAAATATGGTAGGTAATAAAACCAGATTGGTATGCTATGGGGGCGTGTGTATATAATAAGAGCGAGAAATAGCAAATAAATAGTAGTAGGGATTTATAATGGAAGAGGGGAGGGAGGAAGGGGGGAGGGGGTGTACAGATATACTTACAAGTACCCGCCACCCCCAATAGTGGAAAAGCTGAGAAGGCCAACCTGAATAATGTATATATAAGAGGATAAAGTTAGATGTTATTTTGGTCATGGTTAGAAATATATATATATATATATATATATATATATATATATATATATATATATATATATATATGTATATATATATATATATATATATATATATATATATATATATATATATATATATATATATATATATATATATATATATATATATGAGGATGTAAATATATTTAGAGGATGTACCCACACCTTTAGACCAGTAGTAGATCCGTGGTGGGCCATAGCAAAGTGTCTATGCTGTTGGGTCCATCCCACCCTCATTGAGCCTTCTGTGTTCTCCAAAACGCTGTCTTAGTGCCCTAATCGTTCGGCCGACATAAATAAGGCCACAAGTGAGGCCATACACTACGTAATCTGATGAACAGTTATAGAATTCCTTTAATGGATATGTAATTCCTTTGGTACAGAAAGATTTCTGGCCATTCTCTATGAATTTGCAAGTCTTACAAAGTTTTTTTCGACACTGGTACATTCCTGTTAAGGGTATCAGAGTGGGTACTGAGGAGGGGATCGAGGTAGTTTTAATTTTGCAGGGGGAGATTTTAAAGTGCCCTTAAAGTGCAGGTATGAGTTACCAGCTGTTGGTTTTGTGTAGTTTTTTGCATATATTTCCTGTCCATCATGTTCAAGCTCCAAGTCCAAAAAAGCCAATGCAGTAGGTTTGCTTTCATGTGTAAATGATAGTCCATATGCATTATTGTTGCTGTACTCGATGAATGATGTGATGAGGTCCGGGGTGCCATCCCAAATGATGATAAGATCATTAATGTATCTTCCAAAATATACAATGTTAGCTAAAAATAGGTTATTGTTGTGAATGTATTGGTTTTCCTAGAAGCCCATGGCCAAATTTGCATAGGAGGGACAAAATGAGTGCCCATTGCAGTGCCTTGTTGTTGGAGGTATAACTCTCCATTGAAGGTAAAATAATTGCGTGTTAAACAAAATTTGGTGGCCTCAACAATGAAGGATGCTTGGTGAGTTTTGATAAAAGGATCCATAGCCAGGAATTGTTCTAGAGCCATTAGGCCAAATGTGTGGGGGATCAAAGTATACAGGGAGCTGACGTCCAAAGACAACCCTAGATGGCAGCAGAGTTCTCATCCTCAGAATGCCCTATCTGCAGTCTCTGACACACCCTGCAATATATGGCAGATGGCAGCAGAGCACCCATCCTCTGCCTTTGTGCTCTATGTGGTCATTGACACACTCTGAAATGCCCTATGTAATCTCTAGATGGCAGCAGAGTACCCATCCTTTGCCTGTGTGTTTACTGTAGTCTATAATACAATGTCCAATACCTGTTCTGATCTCTAGATGGCAGCAGAGTACTCACCCTTTGTCTGTTCTTTTCAGTTACAGACACACACTGAAATACCTGATCTGAGCTCTAGATGACAGCACAGTGCCTATACTTGTCCTTGATCTTCCCTTCAATCTCTGGCACACACAAGAATATTAGACATGTGCGATTCATTTCGTACAAATCGATAATTCGTACGAATTTCCATAAATTCATACATTCGGGAGGATCCAAAATATGAATTGCTATGCTTCCAAATTTTGTACGAAATACGAAATTTTGTTTACGAATTTGGGATACAAATTCCTAACGAACATTTGTAATTGTTACGAAAAGTTAACAAACCTAAAAGTTAAAAAACCCAGGAAGTCAGCACAGCACAGGGATGGTACGAATCCAAATTGAATTTTGGACACAAATTACGAAATACGAATTCATTCTAATACAAAACAGAATGGAACGAAACAAAAATAATTTATGGATGGCGCACATGTCTAAAGAGTATCCAAACTGTATGAGTATGATAGTAGAATTCCCATCCTCTGCCTGTATGTTATCTGCACCCCCCTGACACACACTACAATACCAAACCTGAGCTCTGGACGGCAGCATTATTCCCATACTCAACATCTGTGTGTTCTCTGCAATCCCTGACACAGACTGCAATACCTAATCTGAGCTCTGGATGGCAGCAGAGATCCCATCCTCTGCCTATGTAGGCTATGCAGTCACTTGCACACACTGCAATACCCTATATGAGTTCCAGATGGCAGCAGAGTTTCCATCCTCTGCCTAATGTGTCCCTGACACACACTACAATACTTGATCTGATCCCTAGATGGCAGCAGAGTTCCCAAACTTGTCCTATGCATTTTCTGCAGTCCTTGACACACTCTGCAACAACCTATGTGAGCTCTAGATGGCAGCAGAGTTCCTGTACTTTCCTGCAATCCCTGACACAATATAAAAAGAAAAATACAATATAAAAAAGTATATCCCCTAATCCCTGACACACACAAACACACCCCGATCTGAGCTCTAAACAGCATCAAAGTTCCCATCCTCGGCATTTGTCTTATCTGCAGTCTGACACACATTACAATATATGATCTGAGCTCCAAATGGCATCAGAGTGCCCATCCTCTGCCCATATGTTTTCTGCACCCCAGGACTTACACTATAATATCAAATCTGAGCTCCAGATGGCAGCAGAATTCCCATCCTCTCCCTGTGTGCTCTATGCGGTCACTGACACACACTGCAATATCTGAACTAAGCTCTAGATGGCAGCAACATTATGTGATCTCTAGATAGAAGCGCAGTACCCACCTCTGCCTGTGTGTTCTCTGCAGCTCCTAATACAATTTTCAATACCTGATATGGGTTGTAGATGGCAGCAGAGTACACATCCTCTGTCTGTGTGTTCTCTGCATCCACTAACTCAATTTGCAATGCCCTAGGTAAGCTTTAGATGGCAGCAGAGCTTCCATCTTCTACGTGTGCATCCTCTGCAGTCCCTGGCACACTCTGCAATGCCCTATGTAATCTCTAGATGGCAGCAGAGTCCCCCCCCCCCTTCGTCTGTAAGTTCTTTTCAGTTACAGACACACACTAAAATACCTGATCTGAGCACTAGATGACAGCAGAGTGCCTATACTTGTCCTTTATCTTCCCTTCAATCTCTGGCACACACAAGAATATCCAACCTGTATGAGTATTACAGCAGAATTCCTATTCTCTGTCTGTATGTTCTCTGCACCCCCTGACACACACTGCAATACCAAACCTGAGCTCCGGACGGCACCATAATTCCCATCCTCAACATCTGTGTGTTCTCTGCAATCCCTGACACACACCACAATACCTAATCTGAACTCCAGGTGGCAGCAGAGATCCCATCCTCTGCCTGTGCACGCTATGCAGTCACTTGCATACACTGCAATACCCTATCTGAGCTCCAGATGGCAGCAGAGTTCCTGTACTTTCCTGCAATCCCTGACACACACAAACATACCCGATCTGAGCTCTAAACAGCATCAAAGTTCCCATCCTCTGCATTTGTCTTATCTGCAGTCTCTGACACACATTACAATATATGATCTGAGCTCCAAATGGCAGCAGAGTGCCTATCCTCTGCCCATATGTTTTCTGCACCCCCGGGACTCACACTATAATATCAAATCTGAGCTCCAGATGGCAGCAGAATTCCCATCCTCTCCCTGTGTGCTCTATGCGGTCACTGACACACACTGCAATATCTGAAGTGAGCTCTAGATGGCAGCATGACACCGACCGGCTCCTGTACATATACGTCGGCACTTTGAAGGTGGATATCTCGGTAACGGTAGCAGCTGCTGCCACAACCGAGGTATCCACCTTTACAGGAGCCAGTCATGTTTCCATTAATGGTGGTCTCTGTGGCGGGTTCGCCGCAAGATCACTGTTATCGGCGGCGGGAGAGGTGCCACCCCCCTCCCGCCGCTCTCCCGCGCCCTCTGCCGCTTACCGGAGCCGTCGGTAGCGGCGGAGGCGATCGGGACCTGTCACTTCCTCGGTATGGAGACAAGTGAGGCTAAGATGGCCCCCACCCATCTCCATACCATAGGAGGGCGGAAGCGACGTCATAATGTCAGCTCTGCCCATTTGCCTTAAAGGCATTTTTTTTGTTGTCATTTTTTTTTTTGCATTTAATTCCAAATATGAGATCTGAGGACTTTTTGACCCCAGATCTCATATTTAAGAGGACCTGTCGTGCTTTTTTCTATTACAAGGGATGTTTACATTCCTTGTAATAGGAATAAAAGTGATCCAATTTTTTTTTTTTTTTTTTAAAAACAGTGAAAAAATAAATTAAATAAAGTAAAATAAATAAGAAAAAAAAAAATTAAAGTGCCTTGTCCCGATGAGCTCGTGTGCAGAAGCGAACGCATACGTGAGTAGCGCCCGCGCCACACAAGTGAGATATCACCGCGACCGGTAGAGCAAGAGCAATAATTCTAGCCCTAGACCTCCTCTGTAACACAAAACATGCAACCTGTAGAATTTTTTAAACATCGCCTATGGAGATTTTTAAGGGTAAAAGTTTGACGCCATTCCACGTGCGGGCGCAATTTTGAAGCGTGACATGTTGGGTATCAATTTACTCGGCATAACATCATATTTCACAATATAAAAAAAATGGGCTAACTTTACTGATGTCTTATTTTTTTATTCAAAAAAGTGAATTTTTTCCAAAAAAAGTGCGCTTATAAGATGCTGCACAAATACGGTGCGAAAAAAAGTATTGCATTGACCGCCATTTTATTCTCTAGGATGTTAGAAAAAAAAACAATATATATAATGTTTGGGGGTTCTAAGTAATTTTCTAGCAATTAAACCTGTTTTAAACATGTAAACACCTAAAATCCAAAACGAGGCTGGTCCTTAAGTGGGTAAATAGAAGCGCAGTACCCACCTCTGCCTGTGTGTTCTCTGCAGCTCCTGATACAACTTTCAATACCTGATCTGGGCTTTAGATGGCAGCAGAGTACACATCCTCTGTCTGTGCATTCTCTGCATCCACTAACTCAATTTGCAATGCCCTATGTAAGCTTTAGATGGCAGCAGAGCTTCCATCTTCTACGTGTGCATCCTCTGCAGTCCCTGGAACACTCTGCGATGCCCTAGTTGAGTGCTATATGGCATCACAATTCCCTTTTTTTCCCTGTGTGTTCTTTGCAGTCCCTAATACAATCTGCAATACTTGATTTGAGCTGTAGATGGCAGAAGAGGTCACATTGCCTGAGTGTAGATGGCAGCATAATACCCATTCTTTTGCCTGTGTGTTCACTGTAGTCTATAATACAATCTCCAATACCTGTTCTGATCTCTAGACGGCAGCAGTACCCATCCTTCATCTGTAGGTCACAAACTGAACTACCTGATCTGAGCACTAGATGACAGTAGAGTTCCTATACTTGTCCTAATCTTACCTGCAATCCCTGAGACACACAAGAATATCCAATCTGAGCTCAGTATGACAGAAGAATTCCCATCCTCTGCCTGTATGTTCTCTGCAATCCCTGACACACACTGCAATACCTAATCTGAACTCCAGATGGCAGCAGAGATCCCATCCTCTGCCTGTGTATGCTATGCAACCACTTACACACACTGCAATACCCTATCAGAGCTCCAGATGGCAGCAAAGTTCCCAACATTAGCCCATGTCCTATCTGTAAAACCTGACACATTCTGCAATATTTGATCTGAGCTGTAGATGGCAGCAAAGTACTCATCCTTGGTTTGTGTCTTCACTGAAGTTCCAGACATATTGCAATACCTGATCTGCACTCTATATGGCAGCAGGTTACAGATCGTTGTGTTAAAGCCCAACTCCAGCTAAAATTTATATAAATTTATTTTTAAGATGTAATTGTTCTGCCTTCCTCTGCAATCCCTGACACCTCAATACTGGACCTGAACTCCGGATGGCAGCAGAGATCCCATCCTCTGCCTGTGCGTTCTTTGAAATGCTTAATAAAATCTGCAGTACTTGATTTCAGCTTTAGATGGCAGAAGAGTACCGTCCTCTGTCTGTAAGTTATTTGAAGTAACTGATGAGCAATGCAATACCTGATCTGAGCTCCAGGTGGAAACAGAGTTCCTAAAGTTGTCCCATATCTTCTCTGTAAAACCTGACACATTCTGCAATCTTTGATCTGAGCTGTAGATGGCAGCAAAGTACTCATCCTTGGCCTGTGTCTTCTCTGCAGTCAAAGACACATTGCAATACCTGATCTGAGCTGTAGATGGCAGCAGGTTGCAGATTGTTGTTTTAAAGCCCAACTCCAGCAAAAATTAGTATATATATATATATATATATATATATATTAAAGATGTAATTGTTCTGCCTTTCTCTCCCTCTTTCTCTCATTGTTCTTCTCTCATCTCATCTGACCGCCTTCCCCCCCTAGTCACTGTGGTGGTACTATGGGCAAAACATCCTGTAGTCTCACTGACTCTCCTACGACATAACAGAGTGCCTGTATTTGGCCACCACAACTGATAATGTGGCCAATAGACAGGAAGTCAGCATTGGGTTATTTTCATCTCATATAATTGTGTTCCTGACACTGAGAACTGATGTTCTCCTTTCTGTTCTCATTTCACATCAGCACACGGACCGCTCACCAGTGTCAGAGGGGCACCGCTGGCTCCTGGGGGTCCCTCTGTGTGCCATTGTCCAGGATGAGGGTCTCCGCTGTGATCTGGGGGTTCCTCTGCCTTATCGGTAAGTTTGGGAAGATTAATCATAATAAACATAATATACATAAATATTAGGGGTGAGAGGGATATAGGCTGAGGGGATCCCCCACAATTGGGGTCCCTCTGTATGTCAGTGTCTGTGATGAGGGTCTCCACTGTGATGTTGGGTCCCCCTCTTCATGTGTCTGGAATGAGAGGCTCTGCTGTGATCTGTGGTCCCTCTATTTATCTGGCTCTGAGATGAGGGGCTCTGCTGTGATCTGGGGTCCTTCTCTTAATCAATGTCTGGGATGAGGGGCTCTGTTGTGATCTGGGGTCCTTCTCTTAATCAGTGTCTGGGATGAGGGGCTCTGCTGTGATCTGGGGTCCCTCTCTTCATCGGAGTCTGGGATGAGGGGCTCTGCTGTGATCTGTGGTCCTTCTCTTAATCAGTGTCTGGGATGAGGGGCTCTGCTGTGATCTGGGGTCCCTCTCTTCATCAGGGTCTGGGATGAGGGGCTCTGCTGTGATCTGGGGTCCCTCTCTTAATCAGTGTCTGGGATGAGGGGCTCTGCTGTGATCTGGGGTCCCTCTCTTTATCAGTGTCTGGGGTGAGGGGCTCTGCTGTGATCTGGGGTCCCCCTTTTCATCAAAATTCTGGGATGAG